>JAWXYG010000003.1:56102376-56714700 GCA_034222035.1 Acacia crassicarpa
CAAAGTCTTCACGTTAGGTTGACTTGACGTTGACTGTGGTAGTTCAAGTGGTTGTCATGTGGTAAAGAGCAAGGAAAGAAGAACAAGGACCCGTTGCTCATATTATCATTTACTTTCCACAGAAGATAGATGAAAAAGGAGCCTACAGTATTTCCAATATTACTATTAACGACTCAGTCTTTAATACAAGAGGGATCCTTTGCTCACTAACTTTCCACCGACGTTAGATGAAAATGGAGCCCACGGTATTTACAATATTACTATTATCTACTTTGTGTTTAATACAAGAGCCAGTCGGTTTGGTAGAGATTAAAGAAGTTAAATAAACTACATAATTATAGGATATGTTATATATTATTATATTATATATAAGTTCATAAATGAAAAAAATTAGTTGGAGAAAAATGATGAATATAAATATTTTCATGTCATTTAATTAATTTCCTTAATCTTTTTTAAAAAATCAATTTGCTCTTTGTATTAAGAACTATACAAGGAGTATTTCTTTAAAAGCTAAAGGGTTATTTTGCCTTGAAAGTTGACAAAGCGAGATAATTTTGCCTCGAAAGTTTCCAAATCATAGTACTTCTCCTCTAGCCAGTATCCTAATTAAGTTTCATCGTTAGTTAACTAAATATATTGATCTTATAGTCCACGTGTCATTGTTTTTGTTTGGGCGCAATGTAATGCCCCTTTAATTTCATATTAAGAGAATTATATTCGTTACACAATTCAAGTGATGTTTTTTTATCTAATATTACTATGTGTTTTATTTTCACTTTTAACTTTTAAGACAAGTGAGGGCATGTGAAAATTAAATATAGCAGACTGTTAACAGATCGAGCTGTCCACAATTAGATTCAACAATGTTTAAAAACGTTTGAATATGATATCACAGGAATGGATATCAGATAACTATTTTTTTCAAAAAAAAAAATCAAATCTTTTTTATATAGGAGTAATTAAAAAAATTATATATTATGTTTTTGAAAAAATAAAACATATTTAAAATTGTAATTATAAAGATAATGTAAAAATTACTAAATAAGTATAGTTTTAATAACCATATAAACAATGGAAGTGAACTTTCCAGTGATCTCTTGAAAAAATTCAACTTTGATATTTTTTGAAAAAAGATCAAATGTATAAAATAAATAAAACCATACAAGCAACAGTGGTACAGAAGGGTTTAATAAATGGAGAAGTAATAAAACTTTCGTTTATTGAATCGGGTACATTAAACCAGCTTTCATAATTTTTCTACTTTAAAAAATGAAACATGTTTTAACTTTTAAACAATAATAATTTTTATAAATAATTTTCTAAATTTCACATTTTAACTAGAACTTACACTATGATTGGATAATGGTAGGTTGAGCGGACGAAAGTAAAAGAAAAAAAATTCAGTGGAAAAAACAAAACAAAACAAAACAAAACAAAAAAAACCAGGTAGAGCTTTTTAGAGGTGTTGGGGTTAGTTTATTTTTTTTTTGATAAAGATCAAGCAACCATATATTAATTATACATTATCTTCAGCAATAATCCTCTCCAGCTCCATATCAGTGTACAGAATCACCTGAACACCAGGCATGGCGGAAAGGCTCGCTTTAGCCAAATGATCAGCCGCCGCATTAGCCCAACGGCTTATAAGATGAACATCCACATTCCAATTACGGTCAATCATATGTTGAATCTCTGAAATCAATCCGCTATCTTCATGTGTCAAGACAAGTGGGCCCCGTAACAGATCAACTACCTCTGTAGCATCAGTCTCTAAAATCAAGTCTTTGTATCCCATGTCCCATGCAATTCTCAGTCCATGGAGACAGCCCCATAGCTCAGCGGTCAAGCAGTCGCCCTCGCCCCCTTTAAACATGAAAGCTGATAAAAATTTCCCATGTTCATCGCGCATAATTCCACCACTAGCTATACCAGGGGACAAGTGTGAAAAGGCTCCGTCTGTGTTCAGCTTTACCCAACCCTTTGGTGGTGGTTCCCAGCGGTGGCCAGGATTCCCACGAGTGTGTGTTACACTGGTCTTCAGAACGTACCTGTCATGAGCCTCGCGTGTACTGCACACCATAGCCATAGCACTAGACAATAGAGTTGTATTCGAGATCTTCCTATCTTCAAAGACGACCATGTTACGGCGCCTCCACAGCCACCAGCATGTAATGGCAAAAATGTTTTTCCACTCATCAATCTGTTTATTTGCACCTCTATGCCCAATATTCCAGCGTACCCAATGATCAAACCTAGACTCTGCAGTGTGGAGCTTTGAGAGCATTGGGACCATGAGATAAAGAATGAGAGAGAGGGAAATGTTAGAAGTATGACAAAAATAGCATGTAAGGCCCATTTTTACTGTTTTCATATAACATTTTTCCATTTTCCCGTAATTAGACTTATTCAATAAGATTTTTATACTATTTTTTTTTATTTCTTTGTAAATAGACTTGTTCTCTTGACTTAATAAATTTTTTTTTCAAATTTAAATTTAATTTTTCATATATTTCAATCAAATTCATGAATTTTTCAGTCATTTTTTATTTCAACTAACTTTTAAAATAATAATCCAAGCATGTTTTAGTTTGGAAAAGAAACCACTTCTGTCACTGTCAATCCAAGCAAAAATCAAATTTATAATCTAACTTTTTATCTTATCTTTTTCTTACAAAATTTAAATAAAAAATAAGTTATTTCCCCCACCACGCATGCAAATGGAAAATTCCAAAAGTTCAATAAAAAAACTATTCATCACGGGGCCCGAAAGTTGAGGGGTGAAGGAAGGAGCATGGAAGGGTAGTAGGTGAGAATAATAATTAATATAGAGCGATTGTTTATATAAGGCACCAACTAGTAATTGTATTTGATCCTTTATAAGACACTTGTTTCTAAAGTACATTATTTTTTTTCTATATATGCCTATAATTAATAAGAGTAGTAGATGAAAATAATAATTAATATAATATTAGAGTTTAGTGCAATTGGTAGGTATAATATTGAAAGTTACTTAAATTGTAGAATAACTTTATTGATTTTAATTGTTTTTATTAGTTTATATGGATTGTTAGTTGATGTCTTATAATAAGGAGCAGAAAAAGTAGTTTATACTTCTCTAATTATACTATAAACTATGTTTTATATTTAAGATTGAAGGTAATTTTATTTTAACAAACGAGGAGCTCAATTAAAGTTTCATACTATTTTAACTTCTTCATCTTTTTGAAATCTTTTAGATTATAGCTCCCTCCCTTACGGCACTCAACATCTCCTTTGTTCATCCCCTGTTCTTCACAGTCCCCTATTGACTTTATAACATCAGTCTATGTCTCTTTCTGTTCATCCCTTATTCTTCAAAGTCCCCTATTGACTTCATAACATCAGTCTATGTCTCTTTCTAAAGGACTTTGATCATTTTTTTATAAATTAGTTCACAGTCTAAAATTCAAAATGTAACTTTTGTGGTGGATCAATTATTGGTAGATACAGATTTGTAAGTTAGAGAAATATCAGTTATTTTTCTATAAAGAAAAATAATAACGTAAGGTTTTGGTTTTAGACAGAGAGACGCAGAGGAGCTTAATAGTTCTGATCTGGTATAGAATGCTACATATACGTACATTCCTCATAGCCTATGGCCAGTGTTTAATTAATTGGCTTCTGCCTTTGCAACCTTACTATCTTTGAGCCTCGTGTATCCGCAAGTGATCAACAAATATACTTTATATATTAGCTTTGTTCTCACATTTCAATCTGGTTCTTATTACCTGTTAATTACATTGGGCATATTATTTTTACAAACGACGAGATCAATTAAAGTTTAATTGCACGTACTAGTATTTACAATTCACTAGCAATCGCTCCATATGCTGATTTGTTCATCTTTTTGGAATTCTCTCAGATTATAGCTCCCTCCCTTGCCACAGTCAACTTCTCCTCTTTATTGGCTTTAGAACATCAACCTGTGTCTTTTTTTAAAGGACATTGATCATTTTTATAAATCAGTTAACAGTCTAAAATTCAATAGGTAATATTTGTGGATAAATTATTAATACACACATATTTGTAATTTAGAGAAATATTAGT
Organism: Acacia crassicarpa; assembly: GCA_034222035.1. NCBI lineage: Eukaryota > Viridiplantae > Streptophyta > Magnoliopsida > Fabales > Fabaceae > Acacia > Acacia crassicarpa. The sequence goes on from JAWXYG010000003.1 coordinate 56,106,466, forward strand.
TATTTTTCCATATTTGGAGAAGACTTGGAGTCTTTATGTCAGGCTGATTTTATTGGGGTGATACAAGTCAAAGTCATGCGGGAAGGAGCATGGAAAGTTGAATGAGTACGAGAAATGAGTTGGAAAGAAGAAGTATTTCCTTAGTTTCACATTCATTTTTCCAAGCCTTTGGGCATACGCATGAGTCAATGGAAAGAGTAGTGAGTACGCGAAATGAGATAACAGCATTTATCTCTTTGTCGTGAGGGAAGGAACACGGATGGAAGAAAATGGGCTCTCTATTCTGCTCTTTCTCGTGTCTCCTTTTCTCTGATATTTTGGCAATGACATGAAGTAATGTTAGTAAAGCACAAATGATGGAAATGTAAAAATCAACCCTACTATCACGCTCATGCATGTCTTTCTTTTTTACTTTGCGGGCCCTTAACTGTAAAAATTGGGGAGAAGTCCCCCATTAAAAATTTTTCTTTGTGAGAAGAATTGGATAAATTTAATGCACATAGATTACCAGTAAGATTATGCAAATGGATATGCTGAAAATGGATTCACATAATGATACTCCCTCCTGTCCTTGATATAAAATATATTTAGGGAGTTAATGTTTGTCCTAAATGTAAGACATTTTTTTATATGTGTTAATCTTTTCCTACTTTACCTTTATTGATACTCCTTCAATAATAATTGAGAGGGAGAGAGAATGATGAAATTAAAGAAAATGACTAAGACGTTTTAAAAAATATACTTCCTTCGGTCCACAATATAAAGCACTTTAAAAAAAATGATTTGGTCCAAATATAAATCACTTGTAAGATAATTAATGTTTATTTTCTAGTTTTGCCCATATAATTAATGCTCATTTGTAATTTTTCTTATTCATTAAATTTTCAAACACATTTTTCAATAAGGATAAAAGTGGAAAAAAAAATTCAATTTAGGACATATTTAATAAATTAACTGTCACTTATTGTTTCCCGTAAATTAGTAAAAATGTCCTATATCATAAATTGGATGGAGTATCATATTAACTAACTTCATAAATCTAATTAAATAATGTAAATATGTCTTATATTAAGAATTAAAAAGAGTATTAATTATATGGGTGGATGAATATGTTGAAAAATTATTGTTGGAATTGTCAAAAGCAAAAATTAACCATGCAAACGACCTTGCTTTACCTCTCTATATGTTCTGGGTTCCTTCTTTTGGGACGAAGAGAAATTGATTGGGAATATGCTTTGAATGTGTTAAAGAAGGACTAAAATAATCATATTTTTGAGATTCTTAGATTAAGTTATGATGCATTCAACCACATGGAGAAAACAATATTTTTAGATATCAAATGTGTTTTTCAATGTGGGGCCAAGGATGAAGTAAAACAAATATTGATAATTTGTGGTCTTATATATGCTTGTTTGGAATAGCAATTGAAGTACTTAAAAATAACTTTTTAATCGTGATTTATTATATACAAGGGTAAATGTGTAAAAAAAGATTTATCTCGATTTAAGTAAATAAACAATTTTGAAAACCCCAAAACATGATCCAAACAAGCACATAAATGAAAAGTCTTTTTGGCAAATCATTGCTAGTTGAAATTGAGCTCATATCAAGTACACAGTGATGCTTGGTTTGGTTTAATTATTGATGAATCTTGTGATGAGGTTGGAAGATGCAGAAGATTATGGTTTTCTCATTGATCTAGTGCTAAGTAGAAATATGGTGATGAGTAATTAATTTTCCAAAAAAAAACTAACAATAATATTAGAAAGTATGATGAGTAATGAATTTTTATATGTTCGTTTGCTTATTATGATACTCTTTTGGTGACGGCTATTGTTTCTGGTTAGGGAACAAATTGAATCAATGGAATGTGTGGTTTTGTCCTTTACTTTTGCAAAAGATAAAGCAGATGTAGCAATAACATACTATAGAGAATTTTCTCATAATCTTATTTTTTATTTTTTCTCATTGGCACCATCTAGGTCATTGATTGAAAAAAGGAGAGAAAGATTAAAGTAGTATTGTGATTGATTGGATGGATATGATTTAAAGATGATGAGGGATAATGAGAAAAATATAGGGAGAGAAACCCAATCTATAACATACTGCCAGTATTATTTAGGGTAGACTCAAAGTCTTCACGTTAGTTAGGTTGACTTGACGTTGACTGTGGTAGTTGAAGACTGAAGTGGTTGTCATGTACGTGGGAAAGAGCATGGAAAGAAGTTAGATGAAAATAGAGCCCACACTATTTATTACTTCTTCTAATTTTTATTATAAGACACCAACTAATAAATTTATTTGGTTCTTTTTATAAGGCACTTGTTTGTTCCTAATGAGTATTAATTATTTGTTTCCATATTTGCCTATAATTAATAAGGGTGATGGGTGGAAGTAATAATTAATATGATAATATAGTTTAGTGTGATTAGTAGGGGGTAATATTAGAAAATACTTAGATTTTATGACAATTTTATTGACTTTAACTTCTTTTATTAGTTTGTGAGAAAAGTTAGTTGATACTTTATAATAAAAACCAGAGGGAGTATATTACTGTTAACCACTCCATCTTTAATACAAGAAGGACCCTTTGCTCATCTTCTCATTTACTTTCCACCGAAGTTTGACGAAAATGGGGCCCACAGTATTTACAATATTACTACTTACCTCCAATCCTAACTATATGACATAGTTTGTAATATAATTTATACAATAAATTATATTCTACATTTAGGACTGTAGGAGTATTATCTACCCAGTGTTTAACACAAGAGCAAGTCCGCTCTTATGGAAATTAAAGAAGGTAAATAAATTATTTAATTATAGAATATGTTATGTATTATTATATTATATATAAGTTTATAAGTGGAGCAAACTAGTTTAGAGAAAATGATAAATATAAATACTTTCATGTCACTTAATTAACTTCTTAAAAAATCCAACTTGCTCCTATATTAACGATTGAGCATGCAAGTAGCATTTCTTTGAAGGCTAAAGAGTTATTTTACCTTGAAGTTGATAAGGTGGGGCAATTTTGCCTCGAAAGTTTTAAAATTATGATAATTACCACTTTGGTCATATTTATAAGTCTATTTTAACCAAATCTCACATACCAAAGAGAGGTAGTTAACTCAATGATTATGGGGTAAATTTTTAACTTTGCCATCATTTATGATTGAATATTTTTCAACTGTTTCTTCTCTCTCTCTGTCTTTCTTCATGAATACAATTAATATAGGTAAAATTGTTATAATCTCATTTAAATGAAATTGAACTTATAAATAAAACCAATTTTTTTTGGCAAAATAGACTTATAAATAAGACCAGAGTATTATGCTCTTTCTATTTTTCTAATTAAGTTTTACTGTTAATTGACTAAATATATTGATCTTATAGTCCACGTGTCACTGTTTTTAGTTTTGGTAAAATTTAATGTCCCTTTAATTTCATATTAAAATAATTACATTCGTTACAAAATTCAAGTGATACTTTTTAGCTAATATTACTGTGTTTTGTTTTCACTTTTAACTTTTAAGCCAAGTGAGGGCATGTGAAAATTAAATATAGCGAATACTGTTAATAGATCGAGCTGTCCATAATTAGATTCAGCAACGTTTAAAAACGTTTGAATATGATACTCCATTCCGTCCTAATTATAGAACATATTTAACCGATTTTAGAGACATTAAGGAGAGAAATTAAATTAGTTAATTTTACTCATTTTTCTAAAAAACCCTTATATAAATTTAAAATAACATAAATAAAAGTGAATTTACAACTCCTCCTACACATATCTTTCCCCTTTCCATACGCTTTTTAATTAAAATAATAGTCTTACTATATACATATATACATACACTTATATAGATATAGATATATATATACATACACATGCGCGCACGTACATATACATACATGTATCCACACACACACATATATGAACACACACACATATGTATATATGTGTGTATTTATATGAATGCACATACACATATGTATATACTGATAGGCGCGTGCACACATACACACACAGAAATACATATATGTATATACACATATATACACAGGCACACACGCACACTCATATTTATGTGTGTGTGTGTAGTTATATATGTGTCTGTGTATATATGTATGTATATTTGTAAGACACACACACATATATAATCACAAAAAACCAAATACACTTAAAAGAATAAAATAGAAGTATTTTAGGAAGAAATTGACAAAATTTAGAATATTGTCTTATAAAATAAATAAAATCATACAACCAACAGTTGTACAGAAGGGTTTAATAAATGGAGAAGTAATAAAACATCCGTTTATTGAATCGGGTACGTTAAACCAGCTTTTGTAGTTTTTCTACTTTGCCATGTTTTAACTTTTAGGGTGTGTTTGGCTGGGGGGAGAGGAGTGGAGGAGAAGAAAAATGGAGGGAAAATATTAAAATGAGAGAAAACTTTTATGGGTCTCACCACAAACTCCTTTTTTCTCTCTCCATTTTCTCTCCTCTCTCCTCTCTCCTCTCTCCTCCTCCCAAACCAAACATACCCTTAGCCTTTATGTGGTTGGGGGGAGGGGAGGAAAAATATTTAAACCAAACAAAGGCTTAAACAATAATAATTTTTATAAGTAACTTTCTAAATTTCACATTTTAACTAGAGCACTATATTTGGGTAAGTGGTGGTTGAGCAATGGAGAGTAAAAAAAAAAAAAAAAGTTCTATTGGAGGTTTTTGGAAGTATTTAAGTTAGCTTATTTTTTATTAGACTTATACGCAAAAAGTAAGGCCATCAGGAAAAGGATGAGAGAGAGGAAAATGTCATAACTCACAAGGATGACTGGAATAGTGTGTAGGGCCTGTTTTGTTGCTTTCACATAGCATTTTTCTATACTTTCTTGTAATTAGACGTATTCTCTTGACTAAATAATTTTTGTAATAATAATTAAATTTCTTATCTTCAATTGTTGTAAAATATATATATATATATATATAATTCAATAAGATTCATGCACTTTTTAATCATTTTTCATCTCATCTAATTTTTAAATAATAATCCAAACACGTTTTAGTTTGGAAAAAAATACTTTACAACCGTTAATATAAATATAAATCATATTTACAATTTAACTTTTATAAAAGTTAAATAGAAAATACTCCCTCCGATCTTAATTATAAGAGCTAATTGACTTTTTTGGAGAGATTAAGGAAACTAATTAAATTATTTAAAAGTATTTTTATTTTTTATTTTTTCAAACTTATTAGTTTAACTAATAAACTAATATATAATCTAAGAATATTTAACATATAAAATGATTAAATGATTTCTTTAATTTTCTTAATCTCTTAAAAAAAATTAATTAACTTTTATAATTAGGACGTACTAATAATTCATTTCTCCCCTCTAATTCTAATTCAAATAGGGTAAAAATTCCAAAAGAGTCAAAAAGTAGTTATCAACGGCACCTGGGGCTTGGGGGTGGGAAGGAGCAGGGAAGGAAGAGTGTGGGCCCCCCTTCCGTTCGATTCCTTTCCTTTCACAATAATATTCATAATGGGTCCCACCTACTGTTAAATAAATTCAATATTTATTATTCAACGTAACAACAATATTCTGTTCAGGTTAATTTTTTTTTTTCATATATTTAGAATTAAATACATAATTCATTGTTAAGGGATGAATTGAAAAGCTCCGTGAGATTGAAAAAAGTCTAGTGGGGGAAATATTAGTATTTGGTGTGGCTTTTGTGGTCGAATGACTTTTGTTGAAAAAGCAACTGTTTGTAAAGGCAAAAAAATCTCAGCTTCTGGGCGCAACTTCTAGGTGTCACCAATCACCATTGCATGGTCCTAGTAGGTTATGGACGCGGTTTCAGTTCTCTACTGCCTAATATCTTCTGCGCTCCACTTCCTAAAATAGCACTGTTTTGGCGTACAAAAAGCACTGATGCTCCTTTTTCTTTTATTTTCTATTCTTTTTAATCCATATTTTAAGGGACCGTAGATATTAAAAAGATAGTTTAGGATACTAACCGGTACTGAAAAAATATTGACTGATACTTCATGATGTTGAAAAAATATTTTAGGGTACTGACTGTTACTAAAAAGATACTTTAGGATATTAACTGAGAATACTGGCTGATACTGAAAAAATACTTCATAACCTTGAAAAATTATTTTATAATCTAAATTAATTTTTTAGTATCCTAAAATAATTTTTCAAGATCATGAAGTTTTTTTTGGTACCAGCCAGTATCCTCAGTCAGTATCCTGAAGTATTTTTTTAGTAACAGTCAATACCCTGAAATATTTTTCAACATCCTAAACTAATTTTTCAACATTATGTTGAAGTATTTTTTTAGTACCTACAGTCCTTAATTGAAATATGGATTTTAAAAAAAAAACAAAAAAAAAAGGAGCATCCGTGCTTTTGGTTCAATTATTGATGAATCTTGTGATGAGGTTGGAAGGCAGGCAGCAAATTGTGGATTTCTCATGACATTGATATAGTACTAAGTAGAAATAAGGCGATGAATAATTAATTTTCTAAAAAAAAAAAAACTAACAATATTGTTACGAAGTATGTATGGTGAGTAATGAATTTTTATAGGTCTCGTTTACTTGTTATGATACTCTTTTGATGACTATCGTTTCTGATCAGGGAACTAATTAAAGCAATAGAATGTATGGTTTTAGCCTTTACTTAAAATAAATCGTTATTAACGATTTTTCAAAATAAAATAAAATAAATCGTTATTAACATTATAAAAAAATTTAAAAATAATTCATTAATAAAATTAAAAGATACATATAAGAATAATTAGAAGAAGGAAAAAAAAAATGCAGGGGGCGACCATCATAAAATAATCCAGAACTACATGTGGAAAAAAGAAAAAAGAAAAAAAAGGGGAGAGAATAAATATATTATTATTATTATTATTATTGAAATACTATTTCAATAATAGAATCAAACTTTAATTCTCTTTTCTATAAATGCCCTCTCTTCTCAGCCTTTTAGCATCCCTGAACTACCGCATATTCACCTAGGTTCTCTCCTTCTGCCTCTTTCTCTCTTCCTATCTCTGCCTTATTTCTTCGACTATACTAATCTATGTCTCTTCCATTCTTTCAGAATTGTTGTCTGGTCATGTCTACTCTTCCGTCCTGTTGCTCACATATGAGTATATATTTTTCCTGAAAACCTTCCTTCTCTTTTTCTCCTTTACGTCTTTTGCTAGTTACTATTGGGTTGGTTGTGTGAGTTTGCTTTTATTTATTTATTATCATTTCTTCACCAGTCACCTTTTACCCAACGGAGGTTCGTGGCTGCATCACTTTTTATATAGTTTTATGTTGTTTCTTTTTAAAAACCATAAATCTCCAACAACTAATGTGAGTTGAATGTACGGGTGGGTGTATACATATATCTATTTATAATTTTTTATATAGTTTTATATTAATTTTCCTTGTAAATCCAACAACTTTGATTTGAATATAAATGTGAATGTACAGGTGGGTTCACTTATTTCTCTTTACTTTCCCTGACCTTACCGGTGAACCCAATCCACTTTTCTTTACTCTTCTATTTATTTTAAATTTTAAATTCTGTGTGTTGTTATCCAAAGCATGTCAAATTCATTTGTTTTCGGGGGAAAAAAGTAAAAAGTACGTATGTAATTTCTACTATCAGACTAGCTTTTTGTCCTCTTTACATGCTTGTGTCACCATATATCTTCGAACATGTACGTGTGTGTATATATATATCTTCTGGTTCTTTAAAATATGTTTCCTTCAATAAAAAATTATTTTTCCAAATCATACTGTATCTAAATAATACAGTGGAATATGTGGAGACTTAGGTGTGTGTACAATATTAGATATAGATGGTAGTTAGGTTTTAGAGTAGTTTTAATTAATATAGTAATAGATGTTTATTTGTGTGACTTTGTAGGCTCTTATTGAGAGTTTTGGAGTAACTCTAGCATGATTACCGATAACTTGTAAGCTAGAAAGTAATAGGTAACTCTGAATATTTTTCTATATACTTGTGAATTATATTTGATTATGAATGACTATCTTTTATTAAAAAAAAATGGAATGAATTATATGTATATATGTATATATTCTCAAAGTAAGTAATGTTATAGGTAAATTTCTTTATAACTCACTTTACTCACGTAGTTAATAATATAATTATAATCAATGCATTGTTGGATTATTGTTTCCTTTTTGACACGTTTGAATGTGTGATGATATTTGATATGAATAAAAACATGATTTATTTTATCTTGTGTTATAATGATATTATATTTATTAGTGATTGAATAATATAAATGTCATAGCGGTTGGATTTGTGATGATGGTTGTGATAAGAAGAAATTTGAAAAGTTATTATTAATATGAAATTATAAAAAAAATAATTTCTTTTAATAGTAAAAATATCTTATCGACTTAAAAAAGTAGTTATACATATATAAATATATAATGGAATAACCTTTCCCCCTTTCTTATTAATGAATAGCTATTTGTCTATTTGCTTTTAACTTTTCCTCCTTACTTATTACACCTCAAACACGGTCTCTTGTCATCCATTTGCATACCACGCGTCTACTTCTCTGCTTCCCTCCCTCGCTTTCTATTGTAGAGATATTTTAATATTTGACCAAAAAAGTAGAGATATTTTAATAATTATAATTATAATTTTTTTTAGGGTTAAGGAGTAAATTTGCCAACCAACTATTACACCAGGAACGCTGGGCACAAAAAACTTTTAAGGGTACCAAAAATACCAACAAACAATTGAATTTGTTAAAAAATCACAACAAAGTTAGATCCTTATAATCTCCATTAAAATGAATGCCACGTGGGATGGGATTTGAAGGCCAACTGGTCCCCTTTTTTTTTTCAGTCAAACTCGAAGAACTAGACCTACCTCCGATTAGAGAACTGTAAGGCACCAGGAATGATCGCGCGAGAAGGTACGAGCCCACCGCCACCGCCCTTAACTCACGCACCTGAGGAACCCCTCTTCTTATTGAAGCTCCCCGGTCGCCTGGATTTACAATGGTACTGACTATTGTTCTTATCAGATCTTTTTTTTTTCTCAAGCTCTTATCGGAGCTTGATTGATTGAAGGAAATATATCCCAATTCTTAATTGCTCAAGGAAAAAAAATCAGAAAAACCCAAATATATAAAGAAGGGAAAAGAAAGAAAGAACAAAATTCCTCTTTCAAATTTTCCCTGCAACCAACCAAACAGATCCATAATATTACGAAAGGCAACCCCACAACAACCCAAACCGATCAATTATCACCAGCCCATAAATACACGCAAGAAGATTAAAATAAAAATAAGCTTGTATAAGGAAGCAATTGTACAGCGAAGTGTGGTGGATTTAGGGTTTTACTTGCTCGTCAATTCAGTGCGATACGAGGGGGTTGATAGATACAATGGGCGAGGGAAAAAAATAAGGAAAGAAAGAAGACAGGAGAGGAGAGGGAAGGGAAAGAGAAAGTAGAGCCAAATGGAATGATTTCGTAGGAGAGAGAAGTTAGAGAGAGAGAGAGAAAGCATTGGATTAAGTGCCTACTGTTTGGACCGGGGTAGAAAAGTACGACAAAACTCATCAGACACGTATGTTTAAACGGACGTTACACGGGATTTCACGGTGTTGTTATTTTTTAACAAATTTAGATACCCTTAAAAGTTTTTTGTATCCAACGCTCCTGGTCTAATAGTTGGTTGGCAAATTTACTCATTAACCCTTTTTTTTTATGATAATATTTTTCACTCAATACTCCGTACTTTGAGAATGACCACTAAAGATTGGTGACACATGCCTGCTGTCGCATCAGTGTATAATGTACCATCCAAATTTTCCAGTACGAATCATCCAATGGCCAAGATTAATTCTTTGCCATGGCTAATCAGAGTTTTCAATTTTCACTCTGTTTTTTTCCTGCAACAAGTTATGTAAGGTTATCGTTAGTCATTAATGTAAAGACAAATTCAAAATTTCCTTTGTGTTTCAAGTCGTAATAGTTCTCCGCGGTCTCTCACCCTACTCTCCCCTTCGCCGTCATCGCTCTCACAAATACAGCAGGCGATGCTCACATCCCATCCCCTCTTAGGCACAACCGACGGGTCATGGGTGTCTTCTCTTGTGTCGCATCTCTAGCCCTATTTTCCTTCTCATCCCTCCCTTCTTCCTTCTTGTCTTCTATGTGTTTACTGTAAGTTATAGAGATTTTTCTCTTTTTCATCGTCTATGCGTCTTGTATGTAAATTTTTTTTTTTAAAATCTCTTGCCCTATTTTGCTTATCTTCTTCCTTCTCAGAGCTTTAGCATGTTTCAGGCCAAGCCAGTTCACTCAGTAGCTCGCACAGGCCATGCCTGTTCACTCCGAGTCATCCCGGGTCAGCTCCGATTTAGGGGTGACCCTAGTTTCTATGCCATACCGGACCAGATTTGCTGCCGGCTCGCCAGTTTCTGGTTTAAATCGGCTGGTTTGGTCTGAGTTTTATAACCATGGAAATTTGTATGATGAGATTTCTTACCATATGTATGCCTCGATGTACAGTGGATGACACTTATGAGAGCCCCTTCTTTCATGTTTTTCTTTGTTCGCACTGCATTAGTTGTTTAAGGAGGGGAGCTAGTCATAAGTTCTACACCTTTTGCAGGGTGTATCTTAAGAACTAGTGAGTTTGGGACAATCCTATCAAATAGATGAACTTCTGTGTTGGACTATTTGTAAGTCTATGGCTTTAGTCAGTGATATAAGGATAGACGGTAATATAAGAGGGCTAGCATTTTGCATATTGTATAACTCTATAGTACATGTTGTGATGAAAATACATATTGAAATAATGATGATTAAATTTGTAATTGTTTTGTATGAGGATTAAGGTATATACAAATATTTACATAATCAATTCCTTTTTTTTTTTAATCATTTGTTGTTTGCTTGTGTATGGTAGAAACTTTATTGAGATGCGAAATCTCATCCTTTAATCAACATCTTTCACATGATTGTTCTAGTAGGTAGCAATGGAAGACACATATGGAGTGAGCCTTAAAGGCTTTTTTGTGGTCCTATAGTTTATGTTATGTCATTTTTATTTGTCATGACTCTAAGAGTTCTGTATTTTGTTTTGTTTACTGAAAAATTATAGGGATTTAATTTGGCACTCTACTGTGGTAATGTGAGTTTTAATTGAACTAATTTTGTATTTTGATGATTTAGATATAAAGCATCTAAAATATTCTAGTTAAGTATTTAGTTATTTGGTTTGGAGGGTTACAAAGGGACCCATTCCAAAGAACACACTTATTGGGCTTTGTTTTTCCATCCCATGCCCCCATCAATGGGGGATAAGTGTCATTTCGCCATCTCATACAAAAAATCATCATAGGATTTGCTTCTTTCTCTGGTCAAAAAGTGAAATACATTTCCATTGTGACTTGTGAGTCTCTTTTCTTCCTCGCAGGTCTCCCAAACATTAACACATTCTTTTTTTTTTTCCTTCCATGAGTATCTAGTAGTCGGACCTATCTCCTTTTAACTTGGAGGATTTATCGGGATCCAGATTAATCTGGATTGAGCCGGATAGGACCATAAGGACGGAGAGCTTTACTACGTACCAAACACTGCTGCATTCATACTTGAGACCTCTGATTAAGCTGAAACAACCCTTACAAGTTGATTTAGGTGCTTGGTGGTTAACACATTCATCTTTTTCAATGAAAGCTGCCACTTTTTTTCCCAAGTATATGGAAAGAAGTCATGTCTTTGACAATGGAATTTAAATTAATTAGTAGTATTTAAGTTTTGTATCAATCAAATTAAGTGAACTAAATTTCTTAATTAGCTAAATGCAATAAATGCTCACTAATTGGAATGATCATATATCTTATATTTATTAAAAAAGTTATAGTTGGAAGTAGTATTACTTAATTTAACATTTATTTTTCCAAGTATTTCGACACATTCAAGAGTCAATAATATAACAGCATTTATCTATCTACTTCCATTTCGTACAATATAATTAAATGGAAGGAGTCGTGAGGGAAGGGGAATATGGGAAGAAGAAAATGGGCTCTTGGCTCAATCTCACGTCCCATTTAATTTTCTTTTTGTTAATGGTATACAGTAATCGAGCCTATTAGTGGCGGATCTTAAAATAAATATTGGGGGGCTAAATATATACTCATTAACTAATTAAAAAAATATTTGGGGTGTCAAATGTATACTCATTAACTAATTAAAAAATATTTGGCGGGGCCAAATGTATAATAAAAATAAGATAACATGATTTTGTACATTATATTAATTTTTTAAAAAACATTGAACAAATTTTCTGAACAAATTTTTTTTTGGCCCCCCATTGTAACAAAGAAGATCTGTCCCTGGAGCCTACAGTGAAGATCATATTCATATCTTTTTTCCTCCTTTTATTGATCACACACGTTTTTCTTTTTACAAAACACTCATTTATTTCATGAGTCACTCATTATTCAAATAAAACCAACCAAATTAATGTTTTAGTGTTTGTTGCGATAATGAATTTGTTGAACTTTGATAAAGCTAATTTGTGGGGAGAAAATGTGGTTGTACAAGTCACGTGGGAAGGAGCATGGAAAGGAAGAATGTTGACCCTTTCTTTTACGATTCCTTTCCATTCATTATTCTTTTATTGCAGAAAAGGAGGAGAATGTGGCCTTTCTTTTACTATTCCTTGCCTTTCATTATTCTTTTATATATTGCAGAAAGGGAGAGGGGGAGAGAGAGAGAGAGAGAGGAAAAGTGGAGGAAAAGACGAAGATATAAAAGAAGCAAAAAGAACTTGTGAGAAAATTCTAGCTTCAGCCATCTAACAACAGCGTTAGGAAGGTAAACTCCTTGCACCCTTGTATATATTAAGCATTTGAGTTTAATCCACGTCACTTGTAGTTGTTAGCCCAGCTTAGTATACTATAAACTTCAGTTGACCATCTCATATTTGATTTATTTTCCTTAGCCAATGTGATGTTTTAGTGGTTGTAGGTCGTCATATACTATTGGTGGTTCGTCAAATTATACTCCATAAGTAATTGGCTCAAATATTCATGGCAAGTGACCAAGATGCATCTTCCTCAAATTCTTCCAACTTCAATTCAACCCTAAAGACCTGCAAGTATGACATTTTCTTGAGTTTTAGGGGCGAAGACACTCGTAAAGGCTTCACAGATCATTTGTATCATGCGTTAAAAAGGAGTGGATTCAGAGTTTTTAGAGATGATGAAGAGCTTCAAAGGGGAGAAGTCATTTCAGAAGAACTCCTACAAGCAATTGTGGACTCCCATTTCGCAATTGTTGTTCTCTCCAAAAATTATGCCTCTTCTTCATGGTGTTTAAATGAGCTCCAACGTATTCTTTACTCAAGAGATAATTAGTGTCAACAAGTTTTTCCCATATTTTATGATGTAAATCCATGTGATGTTCGGAAACAAAAAGGAAGTTTTGAGAAAGCTTTTGTTGAGCACCAAATGCTTCAAAGGGACAATGAGGTCTTGAAAAGTTGGAGAGAATCTCTCACAAAAGTTGCTAACTTATCTGGTTGGGATTGCAAGAATTGGTAAGTTAATTTCTTATTGGGTAAAATTATGAGACATATATATATATATATATATATATATATATATATATATATATATATATATATATATATATATTCTTATAATCATTTCATTGAACATAAATCTAGATGTCGTCAAGCTATTTGCTTGGCATGTGTGTGTTCTTATTTTAATGATAAAAAATTTAACTATCAAATTTAAAATTTTTGTTGTAACAGGGAATTATACCTCATATTGCAAGTGTCATGAATCTTTGCATCCTTTATTAATTTGTTCTTTCCATTTCTGTTTGCAACTAGTATTTAGTAAATGAGTTTTCCTTGTTAAACTTTATCCACAAAAAAAAAAAAACTAAACGAATTGTAAAACTTTTTAAATACAATACTTTGACATTGATATATATAATATTAGTTATATTCAAGTAGTGGGTCAGTTTTTAGTTGTAACATTATTTATTCTAATAAATTTTGAAATTAGTTTTTTTTTGAAATAAAATATTTTAAATTTTAAATTTTCCTTATTAATTTTTATTTTTTCGCTATTCAAAACAATTCGTCATCAAACTAAAGGCTTTAACTTCACAATTAAATTAAAGCACACGCTTAAAATAAAAAATGGAATAACAACTGCAAGGTTTTTTTATTGCCAATATTAAATTTGTTTGAATGAGTTTTTGATCCAAAAGAAAAATAACATTAACAATTCCAGACATTGAAGTAGAAAATATTATAATTACAGAATCAAGTAAACGTTATGTATCTTACTTGGGCTCATTCATATGTTGTTTTAACTTGTAGGCCTGAAGCAGAACTTATTGAGACGGTGATTGAGGTACTGTGGACCAAATTACGTCCTAAACTATCATCTTCTTTTAAAGACTTAATTGGAATTGAAAATAAAATAGAACAACTGGAGCCACTGTTGGAGGTAGGCTTGGATGATGTTCGATTTGTCGGAATATGGGGCTTACAGGGTGTGGGTAAGACGACAATTGCTAGGGCTGTTTTTGAAAAATATCGTAGCCAATTTGATATTAGTTGCTTTCTTCTTAATGTCAGGGCAACTTCATTAGAAAGAGATGGTGAGGTTAAGTTACAAAGAAAACTTCTTTCACATCTCAAAATTAGAAACATGGAGATTCAAGACACATTCGATGGGAAGGAAATAATCCAAAACTGTTTTAGGGAGAGAAAAGTTTTACTTGTCCTTGATGATGCTGTCCATACACGCCATTTAGAAATTTTGGCTAACAGCCCCAATTGGTTTGGTTCTGGGAGTAGGGTAATCATAACAACTAGAGATTCAGACTTCTTGCGTAGAGTGCATAAAGTATATGTACATGAGGTTGAAACTATGGACCCAGATGAATCCCTTCAACTCTTTTGTTCAAAAGCATTTGAAAAAGGTGAACCTCAGGAGGATCTTTTACATATGTCTAAAATTGTTTGTGATTATGCGAAAGGCCTTCCTTTAGTTCTCTCTGTTTTAGGTTCTTTTTTGTGTGGAAGAAGTAGCCTGAGAGAATGGGAAGATGCTTTGGATGTGTTGAACAATCAAGATGACAATATTTTTGGGGTACTTAAGCTAAGTTTTGATTCGTTAGCTGACACGGAACAAGCAATATTTTTAGATATTGCTTGCTTCTTCAATGGGTGGAGCAAAAAGGTCATCACACATATATTGGAAAGTTGTGGATTCAATGCGAACATTGGAATAGCAACTCTTCAGGAAAAGTCTATGCTAAAGGATTATGACGATTGCTTCGTGATGCATGATTTTCTTGAACAAATGGGTAGGAGAATTGTTGTAGATAAGTCTCCTAATAATGTTGGAAATCGTAGTAGATTGTGGTCTAACAAAGATATTGATGAAGTTATGGAAAACAATTTGGTGAGTGTTGATCTTGGCTCTTATATTGGTTTTAATACATTTTATATCTTATTAGTTTCTTGTCAATTAATTTTGATATTATTTTCTTGGTGACTAATGTTGTTTATCAGGGCATAAAAGAAATACAAGGTATGGTTTCATCCTCATCTTCTGAGGCATCGTTTTGGGATCCTAAAGCCTTTTCAACATTCCGTAACCTCAGATTACTCATCATAAGAACTGATGTCAACCTTCCTCATGGCCTCGAATGTCTTCCTCATTCTTTGAAAGTCCTTGACTGGACAAAATATCCTTTAGACACTCTTCCTCCTGAAGCCCGACTTTATAAACTTGTTGATCTTAAAATGCGTCATAGCAAATTAAATAAACTTTGGAATAAAAGCCCGGTAAGATATATATCTTATGCTTTGAGGTTATAGATAGTGTAATTGATTATGCAAGCCAGCACAAGGTATTTTTTTTCACTAATTCTTATATGTTTTTTTGAGCAGTTCTCAATGAATTTGAAGTTTTTGGACTTGAGTTATTCCAACTTAGTTGAAACTCCTGATTTATGTGAACTTCCAAATCTGGAAAGATTAGAACTTGAAGGTTGTAAAGATATTGTTGACCTTCATGCCTCAATTGGACAACACACAAAGCTTCGTGTATTGAATTTGAAGGATTGCAAAAAGCTTAAAAACTGGTGTCTAAAAAAAATGGAAATGACTGCTCTGCAAGAATTTGTTCTTTGGGGGTGCATTCAAGTAAAACGTCTCCCAGAGTTTGGAGAAAGTATGAGAAATCTAGAAATGCTTGATGCTGGGGAGACAAATTTAGTCAAGCTTCCTGAGTCACTCGGACTATTGATCGGTCTTGAGACATTGAAGTTAAGGGACTGCAAAAATCTTGTTTGCCTTCCCCAAAGCATTCACAAGTTGAAGCGTCTTGTATTTGTTGATATAGCTGGTTGCTCAAGATTTGCTAGATTTCCAGAAAACTTGAATGAAATGGAAGCCTTGGAAGAGATTGATGCAAGTGAAACTGATATAACTGAAGTACCTTCTTCCATTGGTGGATTAAATAATGTAAAGAAATTGTCGTTTCGGGGGTGCAAAAGGTTAATGTCAAACTCTTGGAGCTTGGTTCATCTGTTGAACCTCATGTTTTGGAGGCATTCAATCCATAAGGGCTTAGCATTGCCTGACTCTATCTTTAATCTTAAATCCCTGAAGGAATTAAATTTAAGCTACTGCGGTATTGATGATGGATCCATCATGAATAGCTTCAGTGGCTTATCATCATTGGAGAAATTAAATCTCAGTGGAAACTTGTTTAAGAAACTACATGGGGGATGCATATCTAATCTCTTGAAATTGAGATTTCTTTATTTGAATAAATGTTCAGAACTTGGGTCGTTGCCGCAGTTAGGACCAAATTTGTGGAGAGTGTATGCTGGACATTGTCGTTCATTAGAAGCAATGTCAGACGAACAATTATTACATCTCTTTACTTCAAACAACCAGGTATATACATTTAGTTTACATATATTCTGTTGTTAGTTATACTATATAATTTGATATGTGATATTTTTGGGGTATATAGGACGAAAGATTGATAATGGGAGAAAGTCTTGATGTGGCAGTTCCAGGGAGTGAAATACCCTCATGGTTTAAGAATCAAAATGATATTTGTCTAGATGACATGGGTGAAGCTTGGATGATGATAGACATGCCTCCTTGCGGCGAAGAAATGTTAGGAATTGGATTATGCGTTGTGATTGATGATAAGTTTTTTCACACTGGACCCAAGAACAGACGGCGTTTTGGTTTGCTTAATTGTTGGTTTGATTTTGCTAAAATTCCTCACCCGTCTAATTTAAAGCCCAAGACTTATGCGAGGGTGTGTAGATATCAACAAGACATGTGGTCAAGTCACCTATGGATAGTGTTTTGGAAACAAAGAGAGGAAGTCAGTCGTTGCCTACAATTAAGCGAGTACAGTCACATTCCCCTGCGATTTAAAGCCCCTCCTTGTTGGAAATGGGATAAAACAAAAGATTGGAAATGGGATGATGCAAAAGATTGGAAAATAAAGTGTGGATGGCGCGTCATACGCAAAGGTGATTTTGAAAACTGGGACTACTCAATGAGTCAAAGTCTCCTTCCAGCAGCAGAACAACACAATGACCAAGTATGTCACTTTCATCATACATTCTCCTTTCATTTTTATTTCAAACTACACCCTCAATCCCTAATTATCAGGGGAAAAGGTTTAAACACTTAGTCGCCGACATACATTCTCCTTTCACCAATACAAATTTATCAGTATTTAGAAAATTAGTTAAAGTACTTATTTGTAACTAATGGTTCAAATAATCATTCACGATTATTTCTAATATTTAACAATTACTTATTTTTAAATAATGATTCAAATAATCTTTCATGATTATTTTTAATATTTAACGATATGTCGTAAAGGATTTTTAATTTAAGGGAAAATAAATTGAGAACTTTAATAAAGGAAACAAAATCAAATATTTATAACTAGGAGTATTTTGATGTAGGAGAAAAATTGTATGTGTTCTTATGTTTAAACGGGACAAAAGCAAAGTGCTTAATATGGTTACACATATTTAGGACAAAAAAGAGTAATTAAGTTAAATAAGAAACCTTTAGTATTTAAAAAATTGGAAAGATTAAAAAAATGGCATTAATTAAGGATATAAGTGAAAAAAGATTATTATATTAATTAAGGATACAAGTGAACAAATGTAATCAATTTTCTGATATTAACTAATATTAACTGTTTCTAAAAAAGAATATTTCCAATTTAGGTAATTATCTTTTATGGATAATGACTTGCTAGGAAAGAAGGAGTATATGCGTGTAATAATTTTCTATCTGCTTCTCTCAGGCCTTATTGAAGTTTTAGGACCCATTTCCAGTTAATTCTCCGAGATGAAGGCATTTAAATAACACCACGCACATATAATTATCAACCACATAGATTAAAAGTAAAAATATAAGTGGGAGATGAAAACAAATTGTTATACAAGTATAGTAACAACAAATGAAGTAAAAAAAAAAAAAAAAAAGGAACGACCAAGAGAAGTAAATTCAGCTTGATTTGTTATATGTAATAATGGTACTAGGTACAGTAAGAGATTTCATAAAATAAGAAACAAGCAAGATATGTAGATAGAGGTTTGTAATTTAAATTTGAAAAATGGTGTATTGGTGATATTAATAAGTATATAAATGATGATGTAGGACGCTGCTTAAAATATTTCTGTGATGATGTGATTGCGTTAATGTCATGATTGAGAGTTGCAACACATTGTGCAGGATGTTCGTACCCCAATGCCCATAAATTTTGAATCGAGATCGATTTCAGTCCGTCCCGTACCATCAAATTTAGATATTTCAATGCAGATGATACACAGTACGTGATATTTTAATACGATAATATCCTTTATCTCTTAATGAATTTCAAAGTTGCTGTCATGATATGAGACCAAATTGCCGACTTCTGAGTATAATTTATCAGTTAAGTTATTATGGTTAAGTTGTTATGATGACCACTAAATCCTGTTTTAATGTTCCTAGCTGCTCCTAAGAATTCACATTATGTGTGAATTTTATTTAGATTAAATTTTATACTACATCTTGAATTTTTTTTTACATCTACAATCTTAAATTAATTAATTTATAGTCCTGCATTGAGAGATATTTTTCATGTGACACTAATATCCTAGAAATTAATTAATTTAAGATAGTGGGTGAAAAAAAATAAGAATGCAGTATATAATTTAATCTAAATAAAAAATATATATATAATAAATAAAGAAAAAATAAATAATGCCCTCATTCTTCTAGGTAAAAGCATAACAAGCATATAAGGAAAAGTGCCGAACGTGAACCCCCTACTGATAACACCTACCTAAGTCTTCATTGTGATATGAGATCCAAATTGCCGACTTCTGATTATAATTTCATCAGTTAGGTTATTATGATGACCACTAAATGCTGTTTTAATGTCCCTAGCTACTCCCAACCCCTACCAAAGTCTTCATTGTCCCCAAAAACACTCAAGAGCTTTCCGGCATTATTCACAAAATTGTTTCATACTAAAGCAAAAAGCACCAACATAATAATAATACAAATTGCAGAATAAGTGAGAGACAATACATTGGTCTAGAAGAGCTCCTTTTGAGTTTGTTGGACAAAATCTAATAGACGGTGCGACAAATTCAATAACTAATGTCATTTGGTAAGCACTCACATTCACATTCCTGCCTATTTAGCTTCAACATAATTATAACTAGAGATTAAATTGACTTGCATTCTTTGCATATGAAGTCTTGCTGCTACTAATCCATTTAAACCAATTTATCAATGGGAGGAGTTGAGTCCTCTAATTAGAAGAAACTTGTACCTAGGAAAAAACAATTTTAGATTCTGATTTTAGACAGAGAAAGATGATAGGTCGATATTTTATACGTAAATGGGTATAGATTCTGCGAAATATACTCTATTAGATTAAATTTTTAAATATTTTATATCTGTTTAATTAATTTTTATATATTTTCCTCCCTTTAGGAAATTACAAGATAAAAAGGAATTTGCAATAAAATCTCCTCACATTTTTGTTTTTTGTTTTTTAAAAATTGCAGGGACAGTTACAGAACTCGAGAAAGAAAGAATAGAGAGAATCAAGAGAGAAAAGAGATTACCTTAAAAGTTTAGTGAAATTGAAGCTTTGAAAGAGATTGAGGTAAGTGAAACCGATATATTAGAAGTGCCTTCTTCCATTGGTGGCTGATTATTTCAGTATGTTAAATATTCATTGATTTAAGCCACTACCGTATTGATGATGGATCCATTCTGAATAATGACTTGCGTGGCTTACCATCATTGTGAAAATTAACTATACTTATCTGTTCATTTTTATTTCAAACTACTCCCTCAGTCTCTAATCATGAGGAAAAATTTTGTAAACACTTAATTAACCCACATGATACGTACACCTTTCACCCCTAAACATAATACCCTTTTGACTAATTTATTGATATTAAGAAAATTAGTGCAATTAGTTATTTGTGACCAATGGCTCAAATGCTCTTCTACAGTTATTCCCATATAAGGCCTTTTGGTTAGTAATGACTCTTCACCTAAAGTGAAAAATGAGCATTGTCTTTAAGGAAAAAAATTAAGTATTCTGATGTAGGAGAGAAAATGGATGGGTTGTTAAATTAAATAAGCAACGTTTTATATCTAAAACGTCGAAAAGATGAAAAAGATGAGCATTAATTAAATTAAGGATATAAGTGAAAAAAATATGTAATCAATTTTCATATATAAACTATTCCGTATGTTAGGTAATTTTCTTGTATGGATAGTAGCACGAAGGGAGTATATACAAATAATTTTTGAATTTATAGACTGAAAAACAAGCAAATTAGGGCTGAATATGAAACCCATAATCCATGAGCCCGTTCACAACCCAGTGTAATTGGATCATTTTGAGCCTGTGGAAAAAGACCGATAACGAGGTGGGTTAGAACCCTTCCATTTAAGATTTAAATGGGTGGGTTATGGTCACACCTATAGGTTACACATATATACCTACCCATTTAGTGTATTTTTTTAATTAACTATCCATCCCATTCCGCATTCTGCTAAAAGGTAAAGTCATTCCCTGACTCCCTCCCTATTCAAGATTTTCAAGCGCCTCTAATCCCTAACCATAATGGCCATCGATTCTCAATCTCACTCTCACTCTTTCTCTCTTTGGCTCCCGTTATTCGAACTTGTGAGTTGCTACTGACTCTACATGTAATGTAGAGACGATTTTAGAAGTGGATAAATATCTTTAAACTGAATTAGTTGGCTTTCATAATCCAAAATTTGATGTTTTGGCATGGTGGAGAGTGAATGTTTCCAAGTAACAAGTTTTAAATCTATTGGCATGTGATTTGTTGGGTATACTAGTATCTTCAGAATTAGCTTTTAGTACTGGGGTTGGATACTAGATTCTTGCAAGAGCTCTTTATCTTTAAAGATAGTTGAGGTACTCGTGTGTGCTCAAAGTTAGCTATTCATCAAGAGACCTCCTAAATTTAAGGACCTTGATATTGATTAATTTTGATGAGAGTGCAAGTATTGTTAGTAGTATTTTTAATAACATTCTCAATTTGCGTTGTTTCATTTTTTATTTCATATTAGATTATTTATGATATGTTTTCTCTTCACTTATTTTGCAGAGGAAGATTTAGTGTATCGAGCTATAGTCCCTTCCTCAAGTGAATCTGAAGATGATGGTGAAGATTGAAGCGTGTAGATTCAATGGAAGCATGTCCTTTTATTAATCTATGAACTTGTAGAGTTGTGGTGGTAATGTTTTAATTCAAAAGTTGAAGTTTGAACATCAAAATTATGTTATGATGGTACTTGTCTAAATTTATATTATATTGTGTGAATTGTGATTATTGAACTTTGAAAATTCAGATTTTAGAAATTGGAATGATAAATTTGGATGAATGTTTAATGTTTATACATAAGGTAGTTAAAATTGAGATTTTATGTAAAATCCAAAGAGGGATAAAATATCGTGATGTAAAAAAATTGTAAAAATATAAAAGCGTTTGGAAAATTAGTAAAATCGTTTTAATAAAAAAAAATTTAAAAATGTAAATCGCAGTGATAAATCAAGATTTTAACTACCATGTTTATGTATGTTTTTTTTTAAAAAAAAAATAAAAAATCACATGTAAAAGAGTTATTCAAAACTTGGTTAGCCCGTTTATTTATGTGCTAATCCGTTTACACAGATTTAAAGAGGTTGAGGTACGGGTATATGCTACTTTTTTTTTTTTGGTCGAAGGGTACATGCTACCCATCTAAAGTTAATTGTGTGAGTTATGGTTTGCCTTCGATAGCTCATTGCTCTGCCCTAAAGCAAACTGCAAATATATAGATGGACTCACTACATTGAATTAAGAAAAATGAGTGAGGGTGCCAAGGAAATTTACAGGAAGGAAATCAACAATTACTATTAAGCCCCGACTAAGGTTAATTAATTAAGCATGAAAAGTCTTTGGTGATAATTAATTAAGGATTCAATCCCTCTTCTTGTTAAAAAAATTAAATATAAATTGTTTATGATTATGATAATGTAATTCAATGGCTAATGTAAACCTCAAGAGCAATTCTACCTTAGTGGGTCCACGTCGCGTTACTGTTGAGAAAAATAAATTAAATGAATACCCCAGTAAATTTTTCAAGTAATTGCAATCAATATTAATCCCCCATTGTTAATTTTTGACAATTCCAAGCACTTCGAAAAGCCTGGCCTTGACCAAACGAACATGTAATTTAATCTCTAAACACATTGTGGGATACTCGTATTGTAACACCCCAACTTTTCTAAAGCATTTTCAAAATAATTTGATCAGAATTGAGCAACGAAATGATTTTAAATACAGAGTAACTGATATTCAACCACTGTAGTGTACTGGTTTGCTGATACAAAGAGTTTGAAAGACTATACATATCTACAGGACTTTCTCCAGCTAGTTCTTCTGCCTGCTGCTAACCCTTGTTTCTGTTTCTGTTCACTCTGAAAATCCTGAAGCTACAGTAAGAGCTGAGGTTCAATACCCATTGAACCTCAGGTAACGGTTAACCTCATGCTTATGTATCAAATATGTATGACAGATATTCATGTCAAAACAGCAATAATCACATACATTATTCATATATTCACATAATAACATAACACAGCCACTGCAATATGCATGTTATTATAGTCTGCACTATTCACCAGTGCCACGGTGTACATCCGTGTCCTCAGCGCTAGGAAAACATAATGGCGTTATCAAGACTATAACCCGTATCAAGTTGTATGTGTATGATCAATTTTCAAAAACAGAATTTCAGACTATCTATCACATATAAGCATACCATAAGCATCAGAGTTAAGGTTACAATACGCGTCCGTACCTCCGTTCGGTGTGAATAGTAATTTACTATTCATGTATACGGTACTATTCACGTATACGGCACTATTCATGTATACGGTACTATTCACGTATACGGCACTATTCACGTATACGGACTTCCTTCGAATATGACTCCGGAATCCTCGGATATCCTATAATATCATTTTTATCAGTGACCATTAATTTTCAACATTTGCGGAAACTATGTTGGATATTCACTATTCATGTGAATAGTACCAGTAAAAATATTTTTACCGTGCCAGTAAATATTTTTTACTGTGCCAGTAAATAATATTTACTGCCCAAGGATAATTCTTTTCTGATGTGACAGATCAGACTAAGCTGCAGCCACAGAGCATACTCAGAAGAAACTCTATAGGCATTTCAGGTACAAATTACCAAAACTAAAAGCTAAAACTCAAGAACAAGAGAACTTACCCTTGAAATTCTTGCTCCTTCTCTTCAACTCCAAGAACTTTACTCTAAACTCTCTCTCTAACTCTAAGAATCCTCACTCTTCTCTTAAACTCAACCATTGTGGTCTGAGTTTGGTGTGAAGAAAATGAAGAAATGAAGCTTCTATTTATAGTGTTGGAAAATGGGTCCTTAAGCGTAATTTCTTGCTTCTGGGTCATTTTACGTAATTTTTCCTAAAATATAAAAATATAAAAAATGCACCACGAGGTGCTGCACATTTTGGTTTAATATTATTTTAATAAAATACTGATAAAATTCCCTGTTCGGTATCCTAATCGCGAGATCTTTTGCAAAATCTCAAAAATCCAAAAGCAAAGCCTTGAAGTTCTGTTCTTCCTCTTTTGAAATATCTAGGTTAACTGAATTTTTGATCTCATTCAGGGTATTTCGTAATCTGTCAAAGATTTTAAGTCGGACACTGCCGGTAACAGAAATTACTTCGGGTGACACCATCTTCGAGACAAAAATTCACTGATTCATAATATGTGCAGTTGTTTACTACTTAGTTCAAGGATTTTGAGTTATAATTTATTTTCAAAAATAGGGTCTAATAGTCCTCCGAAAATAGGCTAATTTTCTAGTCTTTAGGTCCAAAATTCAGGATGTTATAATTCTCCCCCTGTTCAATAAATTTCGTCCTCGAAATTTGAACATATAAACTCAAAAGGTTATCTAGACCTCTAATATACTTCTTCCTTATACATGCTTATCTAGCATACATCCTACTATTCAATGCTCCATTAAACTGGGAACATTTCACAAATGCTCCATTTCATTTTCTATAATTCAACCTCTTCCTTTGTACTAGCATGCCAACTAGTGATCCAGGAAAAATTCTATTTTCTGGGTTTGTCTATCACTCCAATTCTCTTAATTCTGGTACCAAGTATCATCATAGATACTATTCTCATCATCATTTCAAATCTTCGGATTCTCTCCGGTTCATCTAATATTATTAGAAAGTCACCCTTCCCAAGATTACTATCACCTTAGCACGCTTACGCTTAAAATCCTATTTTCAAATGTCAATTCCGACATCTTGAGTCAGCTGCACATCTAAGACAGATTTCTTAGATAAATGTGCGTATAAACGTCCAAACTTATTTTCTTGAAAACACAGCTAGCAATAAATGCCATAGCGATTTCTGTCTGCAAAGGTCTAGGAAACTGCGACCCCTAACGATGGCTAGGGTGCACTAGGGTGCGGTGCCATAAAATTTTCCGCATAACAACAAAGTCTGCACTATTCTGAGCCAACGACAGATGAGAATCCGATGCTGCTTAACAAAATCTAGACGTTGCTAGCCCAGCTATAAATCGAGTAAAGAAAGAGTAAATGTTTCACGTTCTCTCAAACTTCACAAAATATTCATTTCCTCTCCGATCGTAATCTTCACTATAACCTTCCACATTATCCTTAAACATGGCCGGTTCAAGTAACTCTATTCCAGTCTCCGATTCATTCAACCCTTTCTTTCTTGAAGCCTTACTTCATGACTATCAGACTAACATGTTGTCTGATTTGTCAAACAATGCATCATACCCTTATTCTTCTTTATTTCCCCAAAATCCCGTAAGTATGAACGTTCATTCATCTGCCTCAACGATTAACATTCCTACTCCTCCTCCAAGGATACAAGATTCTATTTTTACAACTACTAACAGAAAGGAATCTGAAGCAGGTCCATCAAGGCGACCTGTCCAAAGGTGTCGTAATGTGGCAGAACTTATGGAGTCTACGGTACCTTCTCAACCAAGGAATTCTGCTTCTACCTTGACTGAGACTACTAATCCATTTTCATGTGGTTGCTGCCATGTTCTACGAGAGATTATTCATACCAATGGACTTCAATACCATAAACTTGAAGTTCATGGGAGGATTGGTATGATATGCCACGCTGTCTTTCACCAGGACGTACAAGGAGGTTCTTCCAGTCCTCAAGTATTTGACTTTGGTAAGAAGAATTTAGATGATGTCAAACATTTTCTAGAAAATTATTGTTTGAATCAAAAATCTTTAGGGTATGTCCTGGTGTCGGATCCCCTATCAGCCTACTATGAGGCCCTCTGTGTTGGTTTGGAATGGACTAAAAATCAAAATGAACTCCCTAATAGTTCATTTCCAACCAATACAGAAAATATATCCAATAAAGGAAAAGAGCTCATGGTTGTAAATAATAATCCTTCAGTCCCCATACCTAGTAATCCATACCGATCAAGAGCTGAACAAAATATTAGAGGTGCATCAATGTCAATAAATGATCTTAGAGACTTATTCCATTTACCTCAACAAGAAGCGGCTAAACAAGTTCGTCTATGCAAAAATGTCTTAATGAAAATATGCCATAGGGAAGGAATAAGGCATTGGCCTTATGTAAAAATTCGAAGCACTATGAGGCAAATAGCTAGATTGAGACAAACAATGTCTTCTGATGGTCCTCTCTCAAGTGCAGCCGCTCAAGAAGAAATTAATAGACTTAAACTTGAGATGGTCAACGCTTGTGGTGGGATTGTACCAACTGTTGCTCTTGATGCTTGAAATAATATAGTCTAGCCTTCTTGCTAAAGTTTGTAATCTCTTATTCTAGGATTCATAAGGATTTTCGAGTTTTCCTGCCAAACTCAACTTTATCTTATTAAATTCAAACTTAAGCCAGTTATTCTGTATAATCAAGACTATGCCCGTATTCTGTTATGGTATTGTCATCTGTTACCCATATAAATTAGCTAGGTAAGTGTAAATCTAGCGAAAATCTCTTCATACTTTTTACAACGGCAACTAATTGAATAACCATCAAATAGGGGCTTAGTCTTTCAATCACTTTTCTAGACACCAATAAAAATATTCATCCTCTAGAAAGTAATTTTGGGCCTACAGAATCCAATATTCAATAAATTTTCTACTTACCATCTTCCGCTACGCGGCTCTGAAATTTAATCTCAATCACATCCTCAAATCATAAATCCTCATTATCAATCACTTGAATATTTTGATTAACCCATTCTTCTCCTATCATGAATGTCACAAGAAAATTGGTAAAAAGAATCCAAAGCTATTATTTGACTTAACTAATTCAGTATTCCAAACCTTTCTAATAGTTGCTGTTCCTGTACCATAATTCCCAATTACACTGCTTTTCTTTTCAACACGATAGCGTCGACAATCATGTCATTGCTACCCAAAATTATTTTCTTGTCTCATTTTCAAATTTTCAAACATGAAAAATTTCCGTGGTTTCAGTACATTTCACAATCTGCACTATACCACAAAGTAATAGTGCTATAACATTTTTAAACTTAATCGCTGCCATCACAAATTCGTGAAAACATTTTTCACTGCCGGATCATTTTCAAAAACTTTTATTACCGGCACATATCTTTGAGGGAGCTAATTTATTTCACAAAATTTTACAATTGAGAGTGCACACCATCATTTTAACCATTTGGTACAGTGAGCGCCTTACCCCAATCCTCAAATCCAGTCTCAACAGTACTATCAACAATGTGGGAGAACCTCCGCCCCTCTCTCAGGAGACCCAGTGTTCACACTGGCACATAAAGTAGCAACCCTATCTAGCGGAACTCAGCCCAGTCATAGACAGTCAAGTTTTACTAATCAAAACATACGCCTTAGGCGAAATGTTATGGATTGGGTGCGTTCACTGCTGGTGCGATTTCCATTTTCTCAAACCAAAATCCCTCCAAAACTTTTTGTTCAAAAAAAAAAACATTTATCAAAGGCTAGCGATTTCAAACATTTTAAAACATCTGGCAGACCCAGCAAACTGTGTACATCTACAACAGCTTCTGTCCTTCCAGTTTTGTACTGACTTTACCACAACATAGTTGAAAACTCAGTTTCAAACTCTGGGTTCTAACAAAACCGTTTGTACAAGACAACATCATAACCATCACTGTGGTCTCAAATTCTGTTGAAAAATATTTCATTTGAAAACTCGATTTCACAAATTTGAAAGTAAACTCCGAAAATTTCAAAATAGCTTGGTAAGTTCAAAAATTCAATTTTAAAACCTTACTTAGGAATCAGACAACTAACATTAGAAGGTCATCACTAACTACATACATCCGGACCTCTGATCTTGACTACTCAAACCATATGTATAATACTTAGTTTGTTCTACTTAACTCATCTGGCTATTCCAAACTTTGCCCGTTATCCTCGGGTTTCACAAGCTTTTTGGGACACTTCTCGTATTTGTTGTCTAACAACCGTGGGCTTCTGCTAGCTTATAAACACAATATGTACTATATAGCATTGGAGCAAACCATGGTGATATACTAGATTACTTAAACCTTCACTCTGGGGAACCTATTCGATGTGAGACTCATTATAATTTACTTACCTTGAGAACTGATGCACTGGTAACTCTACTTTATGGTTCGTTGTCACGGCGGCCCCACTCTACGGTTCGTCGTCACGGTGGCTCTGCTCTACGGCACATTACTCGGCGCTTCACTCAGTCTTCGCAGACCAGTCAGCTTTTCCGGTTAGCATCCTCTGTAGGTAAGCCTCCTTGATCAGAACTCCCCGTAGGTATCTTTCTCCGATCAAACTTCCCATAAGTAGCGTCAGTGATCGTCTCTGAATCATTATAATGAGAACTCAAATCTTATCAGGTTCCTATCCTTTAGTGGTTTCATTATCTGTTGTCTCTATGCCTGCCATCTTATCTAGGGCCATTCTATTTGTAAACTTTCACTTTCTGTTTAGCTCCAGGCATAATCCTTAACTCAACTTTCCCTATTGGGTAATCACCTACTTCTTGGGAAATCTATTAGCCACTAACATCTCTATGATTCTTGGTCCCACCTTGAGACCATAACTTGGTGGCTACTGAGGTTTCCAGCTTTCGTATGGTTCTGTTAAGGAACTATCTCTTAGATATGTGGAACCTAAACAAAGCTCACTCATATTTTCTCAGGGTTCCTACTCTCACAGGGGTCATAGTTCTGAGATTTCTCTCGCCTAAGCAATATTAACTTCATAATGTCTATTGATTCTTGGTACTAATATTGGTATACTTACTACTGGGTACCTACAACTCTCATAGGTACTAGTATGACATAACTGTCTCCCCAGAATTACTGGGTACTTTCCCTCTTCTGTCAATTGATCACCACCGTCAAGGACTTAATCAAAAGATCTTCGTCCCCGGAGCCACGCCCCTTTGCACGCATGGTGTCTGGCCTCTACAAGGTAGGGATTTCCTTCTCAAGATAACTTAACAAGTTATTATTTTCACAAGGTCACTAAATCAATAGGTTACTAGCCAAGGAAAAACCTAAACAGTAGGTTATTGTTTACCGGAAAACTTAAGTCGTACTGACTTTTCTGTTCCGCTTCCCTTGAACACTAAGCGGGGATTCAATATAGACTCCGATTCCCATATCAGAAGTCCTCAAGTTTAACAACAGAACCCATATTCTATGCCATCAAGGTTTTAACTTCCCGAGCCTAACCCTTTTCCTTAAGGTGTATGTCCTTTTTGTATCACAACACCAGTATTATATCAGTACTTTGTTCTTGTTTTTCGAAATACTTTTAAAACCATGGCTTAGAGCCTAACTTAGTTAGTCAAACCGATTGGCCAGGTAGGCGTCTATCATGTGAGCCTCACCGTGCTAGGGTGACTGATTGGCTGATCCACATAGACTCGGCCCTACCTTCGGCACCAATGGTTTACTGTAACTGAGTCGGGTTCATACCAGATAAAATACTTTTGAAAACTTAGAACCTAACTCCGCTACTCAGACAATCCGACTAGGCAGGTGTATTTGTGGAAGGCTCACCGAATTCAAGGAAACTGATTGCCAACCACAAAACCCCTTTCTAGATATCAGACTGTTTGGAGTAACTTAGTTAACTTCGTGCCAGAAAACCTGGCTCTGATACCAAAATGTAACACCCCAACTTTTCTAAAGCATTTTCAAAATAATTTGATCAGAATTGAGCAACGAAATGATTTTAAATACAGAGTAACTGATATTCAACCACTGTAGTGTACTGGTTTGCTGATACAAAGAGTTTGAAAGACTATACATATCTACAGGACTTTCTCCAGCTAGTTCTTCTGCCTGCTGCTAACCCTTGTTTCTGTTTCTGTTCACTCTGAAAATCCTGAAGCCACAGTAAGAGCTGAGGTTCAATACCCATTGAACCTCAGGTAACGGTTAACCTCATGCTTATGTATCAAATATGTATGACAGATATTCATGTCAAAACAGCAATAATCACATACATTATTCATATATTCACATAATAACATAACACAGCCACTGCAATATGCATGTTATTATAGTCTGCACTATTCACCAGTGCCACGGTGTACATCCGTGTCCTCAGCGCTAGGAAAACATAACGGCGTTATCAAGACTATAACCCGTATCAAGTTGTATGTGTATGATCAATTTTCAAAAACAGAATTTCAGACTATCTATCACATATAAGCATACCATAAGCATCAGAGTTAAGGTTACAATACGCGTCCGTACCTCCGTTCGGTGTGAATAGTAATTTACTATTCATGTATACGACACTATTCATGTATACGGTACTATTCACGTATACAGCACTATTCATGTATACGGTACTATTCACGTATACGGCACTATTCACGTATACAGACTTCCTTCGAATCTGACTCCGGAATCCTCGGATATCCTATAATATCATTTTTATCAGTGACCATTAATTTTCAGCATTTGCGGAAACTATGTTGGATATTCACTATTCATGTGAATAGTACCAGTAAAAATATTTTTACCGTGCCGGTAAATATTTTTTACTGTGCCAGTAAATAATATTTACTGCCCAAGGATAATTCTTTTCTGATGTGACAGATCAGACTAAGCTGCAGCCACAGAGCATACTCAGAAGAAACTCTATAGGCATTTCAGGTACAAATTACCAAAACTAAAAGCTAAAACTCAAGAACAAGAGAACTTACCCTTGAAATTCTTGCTCCTTCTCTTCAACTCCAAGAACTTTACTCTAAACTCTCTCTCTAACTCTAAGAATCCTCACTCTTCTCTTAAACTCAACCATTGTGGTCTGAGTTTGGTGTGAAGAAAATGAAGAAATGAAGCTTCTATTTATAGTGTTGGAAAATGGGTCCTTAAGCGTAATTTCTTGCTTCTGGGTCATTTTACGTAATTTTTCCTAAAATATAAAAATATAAAAAATGCACCACGAGGTGCTGCACATTTTGGTTTAATATTATTTTAATAAAATACTGATAAAATTCCCTGTTCGGTATCCTAATCACGAGATCTTTTGCAAAATCTCAAAAATCCAAAAGCAAAGCCTTGAAGTTCTGTTCTTCCTCTTTTGAAATATCTAGGTTAACTGAATTTTTGATCTCATTCAGGGTATTTCGTAATCTGTCAAAGATTTTAAGTCGGACACTGCCGGTAACAGAAATTACTTCGGGTGACACCATCTTCGAGACAAAAATTCACTGATTCATAATATGTGCAGTTGTTTACTACTTAGTTCAAGGATTTTGAGTTATAATTTATTTTCAAAAATAGGGTCTAATAGTCCTCCGAAAATAGGCTAATTTTCTAGTCTTTAGGTCCAAAATTCAGGATGTTACACGTATATGCTCATCTAACACAATCCCAATTTTAAATTAACTCCAAGTTGTTTTAATTTTATAGACATAAAAAATTTAAGTATACATGTGTATTATATTCATGACTTCGACAGCAACATTATTATGAAAATCGGATTAGTTATTTAATTAGTTGAGTCATCCGTTTAAGGTTCAATGATTAGACCTTTTTTTATACACTCCATGATTAGACTTATTAATTAGAGCTACCATAATTAAATTATTAATATATTTTATATAATATATAATTCAAAAAAATATCCATAATATTTTCCATAATCTTTATCTAACTCCATAAAAGGGAAATATTTAAATCTAATGAGCGCCATATTATTAAAAAAACATAGAGCATATAGATTCCTGATTCATTTTATATAAAAAATAAATAGAAAGTAAGTTTCAATTTCTAAGAAAATCAGCCGAAAATCATTAGCATATAAAATAAATAAATAAATAAATAAAAATGCAAGAAAATGCCCCATGTTCAGTATACCCAATTGCCTATCAGGAAGAATATGAAATCAGCAGGATAGCAGATAATATAAATTAAATCGGAAAAGCTACAGTAAAACAAGTAAAAATCAAACATTACAGATGAAATATAGATGCAAATCATGTTCTTTCTCTTTGATTTGTGTAAAAAGGGAAATAAGTGCTAATTGCGTGTAATGATGTGTATAATTCAATTTAATTACATTCTTCTTCCGATGAGAGAATTAATTTGCCAACTTAGTTTTCAGTTAGAATGGGGAAGAATATATTAGGTACGTATGAACAATAAAATTTTTAAACATATACTTATGGGGAACTTTAGCTCTCTTTTTTAATCAACAAAAAAAAAATCACTACACACAATAACCGGGGGACTCAAACAGATCCTTAAACATACACACCACACATCTCCCAAACAAACCAAAGAGCAACAACAAACAACATCTATAAACCAATTAAAAGTAACACATTTACGCCATATTGTTTGGTAGGAGGGACCGAAAATAACTTGAAATTGGAAGTACCGTGAGACTGGGATTGCTACAAACCTACCTCCCCTCTGGTATTAGTGAAGCAGTACTAGGATTGGAAAATATTGAAACAAAATTGTCCTTGTTTATGATAATTTTTAAGATCGAAGTGCTATCATCATATTCCTCACATTATATTGTCGTTGGATCTCTCTCATTTCTCCGCACTCATCTTCCCCTTACCTCTGTCATCCCGGATCACCTTCTTTGTCTCCAATAATCTTCTCTTTCCTCTCTAATTTCGCATGCATCGTCGTCACCTTTACCCCCTGCTCTCATCTCTCCCTCTGCATCATCTCACCTTCAGCCCTGCCTTTCATGTCTCCCTTTGCATCATCTCGTCTTGCCAGAAAAGTTGAATGAAATTGAAGCCTTAGAGGAGATTGACACACGTGAAACCACTATGCAGAAATACAATGGCGGAGCTAGGATTTTAAGTTTGTGGGTACACAATTAATCGGGAAAGTGGGGGTTCGGGGGCAACGCCCTCGATTTATTTATTTAATTTTAAAAGAAAAGTTTTAAATGCATTAAAAAATATTATTGATTATAAGATTTTCATCCTTGTGAATAATTTAAACTCGTGGGAGCTTAATAGATTCCAAAGCCAAAAATACAAAATCCTCAATACTCAATAGTTCATAGTTGATACAAATTTCTGTCCGCAATTGACAGATTTCAGGAAAATTTCAAAGCATCTCACTCTGAAGTACTCAAGAATTCACCACTTTCTTTGGATGTCAATCATACTAAGATATACCAGATTGCACTATACTGGCTCTAAATCCTTACAGTAATCAAAATAAGGCAATCTCAAATGAGCTTTACAGCCAAATGCACAAATTATAGCCATATCTTTACTTCTAAATGACATTACTTAAACTAAAGGTTAAGAGCACTAACAAGCAGGAACAGTCATGTCACTCTTTATTTTTATGGCCTGTCACATTATGGATAGTGGGCACTGAGGCACCTAAAGCATGATACTTTAAGTCAAAAAATTGTGATACCTCGAATTCTTAGAGTAAATGTGAACCTATTAGGTTATCAATACAAGATATTGTTTTACTATTGGTCAAGAGCAAAGAAAGGAGCAAGATATTGAACAACCACCAAATCAATTCAGCTTGTGCGAGGGATTGGGGGAGAGAAAATAAAAATATAATTCTTTGCGTGATGGATTGGGGGATTAAATAAAAAGAATACGCGTTGGGAAGGCATGGAACAAATTGGGGCTGCGCGATGGATTGGGGGATTAAACAAAAAGAATACCGTTTGGCTTAGGTTCAAATTGGGGACCTCTGTTGTGAAAGACCGGCGTGGTAACCAATTACACTACTAAGAAAGTTGTTATAAAATTCCCTCACAATATATATATATATATATATATATATATATATATAAACTTTGTGGGTTCATTTGCCCACATGGACTCTAGTGTGGCTCCGCCATTGATGTAGAAATACCTCCTTCCATTGGCGTTTAGAAAAAGTCAAGAAATAGTCTTTCGTTGAAGCGCATGTTTTGTGGGCATTCAATTACATTGCCCACGTCAATCTTCAATCTTAAATAACTATGAGAATTAGATTTAAGCTACTTTAGTATTGATAATGGATTCATTTCAGTTGGCTTGGGTGGTTTATCATTATTGAAGAAATTAGATCTTAACGGGAACAAGTATAAGAATCTACATACTGGCAGAATATCTAATATTTTGAATCTGCAAATTCTTTAGTTAAATTCCTGTTCAAAACTTGGGTCGTTGCCGCAGCTTCCTCCAAGTTTAAAAGCAATGGATGTTCACCGAAAACAATGACAAGCAAACAATTATTACATCTATTTGCTTTAATAAATAATGTAATTTGATCCATGGTTATTTTTTGGTTTGGGTGAAGAGGAAGTGCAATGAAACTTTCTTGGTAGCAATTCCTGGAAGTGAAATACCGTCATGGTTTGACAATCAAAATGAATTTTGTCATAGTTGTTATAATTATATATTGATATTATTGTATACACTGTTGGTTAATTTAGGCTATTTGCACGACTTTTATGCAAAATTTCATTAGTATGTCAACAAAAATTTTGTTAATAATTACGTATGGTCCTCATGATTTATTAACGTTAACTTATTAGACTGGTGAATTATTATTATATTCATTAATTTGTAGGATTACTCATTAAAACAACTATTGAGCATTAAGATTACCTCAAATCACTGAAGACTTCAATATTGTTGATGTCCTCTAACGTTAATCTATACGGCTATCCCCCAATTGCAATGAGAACTCTTTCTCTTGATACCACACACTTCTTAGATGCTTGTTAAGTGATGGCAAGGTTGAGATTTTGATTTCTTGGGTTTTTTTCTTTATCAAGAAGATGGTGGTTTGTTGAAATTATATTGAAAATAGGATGAACAAGATTGGATCTTTAACTTTATTGGATGGTGCCTCTTTTTCTACACCTTGGTAGTTGGCCGAAAATCACAAGAGCTTATGTCTATGTTCGCGAGTTCTATTTTGGAGGGAAAGGAAAGGGAAGGGAGGGTTTTGGTAGCCCCTTCCCTTGTTTACGAGTTTTAAAAATAGGAAGGGAGAGAATCAAGGAGTTTTACAAATCCTCCAAAACCCTCCTTCTTTTATAAAATAAAGTTCCCCCAATATGGGGGGTTTTAAGAGGAACAATAGGTTAATTACTTCTTTACCCCCTTCACTACTACTACCATCACCACCACCCTACCCCACCCCACCCCACCACCACCGGCCACCACCACCACCACCGCCGCCGGCCGGCCGGCCACCACCACCACCGCCGGCCAGCCACTACCACCGCCACCGCCGGCCAGCCACTACCACCACCACCGCCGGCCGGCCACCACCGCCACCGCCGGCGGTGGTGGTGGCTTGCCGGCGATTGTGGTGGCCAGCCGGTGTTGGTGGCTTGGCGGGGGGAAGGGGATTTTATTTATTTTTTATTTATTTAAAACTAGGGGCAAAAGAGTAATTTCACCCGAATTTGTATATCCCTCATAGGTCCTTAGTACTTCATAGTCTTTTTATAAATTCAACGGACTTTTGGGGGTTTTGCATATTTAAAAGGTATTTATTTGAAATTTTCTCATAATTATATTAATTATTAAAGAAAAGGACAAAGTGGTAAAAATAACTTATTAATCTTCCATATTCCTCTCTTGCTATTTTTTAACTCCTAAACAAGGGGAGAAGATATCCTCCATTTCCCTTCCTTCTCTTCCCCTCCTTTCTCCTTGTATCCTTTTCCTTCTCTTCCCCTCCAAACTCGCGAACATAGCCTAAGGCTTTTCAATTTCGGCCAACTCACCTTTAAATAGTCTTAGTAGGCTGAAAAAATTAATTGTCTTGTGTATTTCGGCCACTAGCCCACTACACTAAAAATAAGATTTTAGATTACAGGCCCATTATTTGGTATTATCCAAATCATTAAGATAATGAATTAAATCCATATCTTGATTATTTGATTGAATCAAGAATTTAAGATGATTGATTACTTGATTGAAAGAATATTGATTATTTGATTGAATCAAAACTTATGATGATGGATCACATCCACATCTTGATTATTTGATCGAACCAAAAATTTAAGATGATGGATCACATACATATCTTTAATTAAAAGTCTAGATCATGGATCATATCCATATCATTAATTTATGTCTTGAATTAAAATTTAAGATCATATTTTTAATTCAACCTCTATTGATTATTCTCCTATCCAATTTTTATTGGATCTTTATATATATATATATATATAATTCAATCTATATTTGATAATTTAGAATTATCTTTTATAACCTAACATTTTGAATGTAAAATTGAAATTGAAATTTCAAACTTAAATTCAAAATTTGAATTCCAAATTCAATTTGGCTTAAGATCCCATTTGGTCTTCTATCACATTTGGGCATTTCTGTGGAGAAACTGATTTCCCACTATGGGCTCAAATGTGGCACCATTTTACTATTGGGCTTGGAGCTGTCTCACTCCAACCCAATTACACATTTAGTCTTGATAAAATCCAATAACAATTATTGGCTCAAACTTGCTATTTTTAAGCAATTAAGAATAACCTTTGTGTGTGACCCATTAGGTCCAATTAGTCACTCACATAAATAAACTTGGACCAATTAAAACTCCTTTAACTAACCCAAATTATCTAATGACCACATAAGCACTAACAATGCTTTGTGACTCTAAAACTAATTCAATTGATCAAGTAATCTACCTTTTAAATTTGGATACCGTGCAGGCATTATCCCTTAAAACATCATTCACATTTAGTCAATAGCAAAAATAAAGTATCATTTCTTTTGATTGATTAAATATAACTAATTCACAGAACTATGAATCTTCTTCTGTTAACTCTATAACGGATAATGAATCTTCTTGATCACTTGCTGTGTGCACAGACACTCAAGTCAATTAGAAGCTATTCAAGCTTTACCAATCTTATTAATGACTAATTCCTTGTAGGAGACTGTGAATGTCACGCCCTGAAAACTAAGGTATGATCGACATGAAATATGAGTGAATTCATATTCTCTAAGCCTTAAACTTATATACAGATATTAAATAATATTCATAATACCATAAAAAAATCATAACCACAACAATAATTCTAAGCATGCTTAAACCATTTTAAATTCATATATAATAACATTATTATGTCTCTTATAGAAATTTTGGCAAAGTATCCTACATAAATTAGACCTCCCAAAAGTTCTGTGATTACCCGAATTTTCATAATAGCATTTGGAGCTATGCTCAGCTATTATATATATATATATATATATATATTCCAAATTACAAGGGAAGACAAGGATCCAACCTATAGACTATGTGGAGCATTTAAACTACAGATGTTAATACATAAATGAAAACTTAACTGTACATTTACTAGCAGTTGTTCCAAAATATGCCTACAAGCTTTTGACAGCAATACCAGTCTTCACTGTGCCACTGAAACTGCAAAGTCAGTAATGCCATTTGAGGCCAAAAATTTTCTAGTGAATAACATTCAATTTATGAGATACTAATGAAATTAATTTAAACAGATTTAATATTGAATCATAATAGTATCGCAATCAACTTCAATTTCTATAGTATACAATCATAAACATTAGTAAAACTATATAAAATATCGTCAATCAAAAAATCCGAGTACATAGTGAAACATTTAATTTAACATGATCAATTTAAACTATAATTCTCAAACATCTTTTCGTAGGACTACAACAGAATAGAATAACAAGTGTGGATACACAATCCACGAGGGAAAATAACCAAACATGGACACATTATGAGGGTAAGTAACCAAGCGCAGCTCGAAGTCACGAAACAAGTACAACATAAGGCTATGAAACAAGCACATGTACAAGACCTATGAATAACAAGCGTTAGAACCAATCTCATGAATATCAAGCAAACTCGAGGTTAACCATGGTGCAGCAAGTACTAACAGTACTGCTGTTAGTAACCAGCGTTCGGTAGCCAGTCCTCTAAAAAATGTTTTCAAGTATGCTTGGGGTTAATTGTCAAAGCAATGAACATTATTTTTTCAAGATAATAACAGCTCGTATCTAATACTTTATAATAAAATTCGCCAGCATGAAGGTTCACAAAAATCATCTCAGATACATTCCTTTGGATTCCATTTTTGTTGATAAAATCATTTTCAAACATCAAGAACTCATGTACGAACATTTCAAATTGCAAAACTATTTCAATATGAAAACTTTTATTATATATATATATATATATATATATATATATATATATATATATATATTGAAAGTTTCCTTGCCATTTTAGTGAAAAATCATGAATTAAACTATGAAGCAATTAGGGAAGAATAAATTGCAATGAATAAAATCATCAATAATAAGAAAATGAAACAAATCTGATAAATTTTTTACCGTGAAATCATACTTACAAGTACAGTAAGTAACATAAAAGTATTGCAAGTAACAAAAAATATTATCATTTATAAAAATTATAATTAGACACTATTCACTCACCTGTTGTGCTTCGAACTATGTCATTTCTCCTATTTATTAGCTCGTGACTTAATCACTCCTAACTCCCTAATATTCCATAACACAAAATATTATTACTTCAATGATAACTTACATATGATTTCTACATATAATATCTTATTCAATAGGAGATTCTTCTTTCTATCACCATTTACTTCATCAACATTTCAATTTAGTTTCAAATAAATCCATAATCCGTTTACAGAATTTATAAACCATCCATCCACCTACCATACATTATGTTCTTTAAGTCATTCATCAATAATTTCCAATCTTTCAATAAGTACGATCAAATACCTCCTAGGTATCTCTCTAACATGAGAACAAGCAAGTTTGGCCCTTAAATTATAACTAAGTTACTTTTAGATTAACTTATTTGTTTTATTGCCAACTTCATTATACTATAAATAATGATAGTTGTTTCTCATAATATGATTAATATGCAAACACCATCCTTGCCTCTCTAAGCTACAATCAAGAATTTAAATAATCTTAATCCAACCAAATTCATCTTTTACACCTTTAATTAATCACCTGTATCATTCATATAAATTATAATTAATAGAACAAGCTTTCTTTTCTACAACTTTCTACAACACACATATAAATTCTCTAACAAAAAGGACCACACATAGGATGTACATGAAAACACACATTTCTGGATTTTTTTTCCCGAACTATTCACACCTTACAATTTAAAACAGAACCAATTTTTCCCAATAAATCAAATTTAAACCTGAACTTTTTCATTTTGCAGTCAGATTCAATAGCTATACAAGTGCAAAGAAACAACACTTTAATCACAACGGCAAAATATTGGTTCCCTGATCGACAATCCCAAAACAATTTTGACAGCACACTTTCAGTTATGACAGTAGTAAACATAGGTAAAGTTATGACAATGGATAAAAATTTTCTATGGAAAGTAGCTAGAGAACATGAAATCCATATTTGTGTCCCAGCTCCATGGCTTTGATGATTAATCGGTGAAATAGTGTGAATATTATACTACAAATGCTCCAGCATATACCTTCCACACATCAAACTTTTTAACCTTCAAATTACAAGGCCCCCCAATACCAATTTCTTAACAAGATTTGGTCTATTATAAAAATGAACCAATATCCAAATCTAATTTATTCATCTGATTAAAAAATCCAACTACGGCAATACCCATATGTAAAACAAAGGACTCCAAGCTTACCACTCAGATAAGAGTTGACAGAGGAATGAGAGATTGAATAGGTGGACCTCTAAATTATTCACACAGGCACAAAGCAGAGATGCAGGGACCATTCGAGAGTGAAGAATCAAGAGGATTGCAGCGCACATAAATCAATGACAGCTACACAGGAGACGGAGGGCGAAGGAATAGTTGTGGCCGGGGTTTGGAGCTTCAAATCGACAAGCTTCTTCTTTGTTCCTTCTCTCGCCAAAGCGCCACAAACAGAACCAAACTAAAAAGAACCACGAAAAAGTAACAGCAGCAAAATTTCGACCAGAGGAGAAGGACAGCGGCGAACGGCCGAGTAACGGTAGAAGGAAATAGACCGGAAGGATGAAAGAACACAGTCACTCGAGGGTTGGGGTTTTAGGTTTCTGGAAAAATTCACGAAGCTTCTGTCTACCTCTGCTGAAGTCATGCGCTGGGAAAAAAAAATGACATCACGTTTTTCTTAACACATATATAAGGGTGTTTTGGTAATTTCCTCTTAACTGGGGCAAAAATAAAATCACAGCTTGACTGATGGAGGATTCAAACCCATAATTCAAGGATCTTAACAATCTCAATACCATCACGCTAGATGCTTTACCATCACACTCAGCTATAATAAATATTAAATATATAATTAGCTTATAATATTATAATTTAATTGGTAATCATTTTTTTGATTCTCTGTTATTTGGGTATTACAGTGAGTCCTCTCAGCATGTCCATATATACTCATGTATTTGAATTACTTCCAAGAGTACATTGTTCTTCCTATTTTCATACGGATAGAATTGTACAGTTAAATTGTATAACCGTAGGACATAGTATTCGATGACATCCTCAAGTCCATGGCGATTCGCACTACCAAATGATGAGAAACTTTTCATATCAAATGATACTCGATCTTGAAAATGAATCTTTATGGAGTCTCTCGGCGGGTCAGTTCGGTGCTATCTGTTTTCTCAGAGATCTACCCACGACACAATTAAGGCATCATCATGTTTGTATTCCATGAAGTTCCTACCATGAATGTATATATAAGTAAATAATATCGTACTAGTCTTATTGGGATCATGAATGTCCTTTCTTAGTGATTCAAGACTAGGAACAAGTTTTAGGCAATAAATATGCAATATTCTCAAATCCTTATGATCATGATCTCTATTATTGATCTTCAAAATTAAGACATGTTCTATTCCTAAGGTTTTTTTTTCTTTAAACACATATTTACTTTAAGATAAATGTGAGACATAAATATGATAAAGATAAAATATACTCATATATTAATAATGAAATACTACAGCGAAGAAAAAGTGTTTATCTTTCCTTACACATTGCCTCTTGAACAGCTGAATAATAATATACACCTCCCTCCTTCTCCTTGTGAAGAAGATATATTTCGTTCAGCTTTGTGGACCCTGTATATGCATATGAGAAAGTTATACAGTCATATCACCTTCTGATCATATATTTTGGAAACCCAGGGGTGGGATACAATTAAGGAATTACCCTAAGTTTAGATTGCTTTTATATTTATATAAGAACAGGTTCAACAAAGATTTTTTTTTTTTTTGCTCTGAAGGTTCAACAAAGATTGGATGGCGTTTCATACGCAAAGGTGATTTTGAAAACAGTGGCAGCAATGATTCCTTCCAATATTAATTGAACAATACAAGGACCAGCTATCAAGCATGTCACAGCTGTCATTATAGTTTTCATTTTTATTCTACTTATATGGGTATTTTTTTTTCAAACTTTTATTGTTGGAGAGAAAATGGAGGATTGTTATATTCATAGAGGACAAAAGCAAAGTGCTACAGGATTTTCTACATTTAGGACAACAAAAATTAAATATTACAACCTTTCATATTTAGAAAGTTGGAAAGATAAAAAAGATGATTATAAATTAATTGTTTTTTAGACAGCATTACTTAATTGTTTTCTTAACATGTGTAAGTTAGGTTTTTTTAAGCAAACAAGTTTGAGTGAATTAGATCTCAAGAGTTCAGTAAAGTCAG
Organism: Acacia crassicarpa; assembly: GCA_034222035.1. NCBI lineage: Eukaryota > Viridiplantae > Streptophyta > Magnoliopsida > Fabales > Fabaceae > Acacia > Acacia crassicarpa. Next base: position 56,148,389 of record JAWXYG010000003.1, read on the forward strand.
GGCATGCCTCTAAGTTCATAAAGTGCTTATAGACATACTTATAAATAGCCTAAACCCACTAATAAGGTCTTTACATCTATAGGATTTAAACTTATAACTTTATCATTATAAGTCAGCCCTTTTACTAGACCAATCTTTGTTGGCGTGAGAGTAATTTTTTCATAAGTGTTGGAGTCAGAAAAATAGGCCAACCCCATTAGGTCAACTTATTTGATTGGAATGCGCTAAGCCCTTGCAAGCTTAAAACAAGAGCCACAAAAAAATGGCTCTCGTTCTCTTTGAAAAAAAAAAATGCAGCTCGTTCCCTCTTCTAAGGAAGAGAATAACCTTCTAGCTTGGAGCTCCAAAATGATCAAGAATGGAGCTAGGGACAAGGAGGAACATGCTGAGGATTCTGATGACTCTATGTCCGATGGTGAAGATTCCTTATGTAAGACATTGGAAGAGCCACTTCGGAACTTTCCAACTTTTGTTTCTTCAACTAAGATGAAGAAGAGAATGTTCAAAGCCTAGAAAAACTTTGTTATCATTAAGCTTCTTGGAAGGAATATTGGATACAAGGAGCTGGAGACAAGAATACAACCCTTATGGGCTAAACATGGAGTCATCAAGTTGATTAACATTGGTTATGGTTACTATGTAGTCAAAATGACTAATACAAAGGATTATCACCATGCTCTTACCGGCGGCCCTTAGATGATCTATGATCATTACTTGATTGTTAGACCTTGGGAGCCACAGTGTAACTCTTCTCGAGCAAAGATAAATAAGGTTGCGTTTTGGGTTCGTCTACCTAGAATATTCCTTGAATATTATGATAAGGAGGCTTTAACATTCATAGAAGATCAAATTGGAGAGGCTGTTAAGGTAGATATAAATACTTCGTGCCAACTTAGGGGCCACTATGCTAGGCTCTATGTATTGGAGGATCTCACCAAGCAGCTTATGTTTGAATTTACTGTAGATGGAGAGAGTTATTATATTTGTTACGGACCTATATAACGGTCCAATGCCAGCAGGGCCCAACCAAGGGGATATCAGATATCAGCACACACCTATAATATAGGTATATCCTACATTATAGGGAGATCCTATCCAGCGACAATGTAAGAGTATCTACCCCAAGATACTCGCGCAGGACCTAGATCTTCTCCATGGTAAACTCTATATATAGAGAGGACCTAACCTAAGGTGCACACGTTCTAACCCATCACTCTTTACATATTGTCACACTGTGCACACACACCACCCCTTTGGCGAGAGCCTATATCATGCACAGTGATCCCAAGCTCTCTTGGATATCTCCTCCATAGATATTCAAACTTAACCTACAGATCCAAGATCAAAGCACCAGCCTTGGGCTAGACATCTGTGTTCTACACCAGAACATTGGCACCGATCGTGGGGAACGTTAAATTACGATTCCCATGACCACTGATGAGCACTAATAATACCATATTTTCCCTAGATTTCATGACTGAATTGAATGGTAAAAATGAGATTAACTATGAAGTAATCAAGCAAAAAGGCATGTATTCGTGATATAGGGAATGATAGACGGAAATCATCAAGATGTGTTAATTCGCAATGCGTTTTAAGGAAAACTGTGTAGCAGAGTTGATGCGATGCTATAGCATTCTAACAGCAGATCGAGAAGCAATACAAAGCACATGAATGCTATAGCAAAGTAGATGACACAATGCTATGCGGTGTATATTTTGACCTTTTTATCTAGATGATTTCAGGAATTAAATAAAAGGACAATAATGACAGATGGATTGCTGACGTAATGGAATAGAAGATGCAAAGGATTGGAACTAAAAGATTTGGAAGAATCCCGCAAGATCTGCAGAGGCAATCTAATCTAATCAGAAGATACTGAAGATCCCGACAGAACAGGAAAGTCTCAACCGCTGCGCTGCACGAAGGAATGATTATAAAAGGCAGCCAAAGAACCCTAAAGAAGTCGGAGAGCCCTAGACAGAATTCTATCTTCGGCAGTCTCTCGAGAAGAGTGAGAAAGATCACAGAGCACAGTATTTCTAGGACAACCTAGCATCCCTCCTTTGAGTTCGACGGAGAGAAGACGACGTGGAGCAATGACGTGACAGGGCTTCATCCACGCTTCGGAACTTCGTTCAAGCTTTCTGTTTTCTTTCGTTTATTTGTATTTCAATCAATGTCTTTTTGTTGATGTTTGTTTTGCGTCTTCCTCTTCAGTCATGAACTAATTTCCATATGGCTGGACAAGGATGAATCTTTAATTGTCGAATGAATCCAGTTGCATGTTTTTAATTCAATAAATTTGGTTTCGCGTATCAGTGTTTTAATTACTAGTCGGTTAATGGAAGTTAAGGGCTAGATCAGTGGCTTCATTTACTGGCAAGGAGTGGAGTTAGACCTCCGAGAAACAGATGCTTGCTAGGCGGCCTGTGCACGGTGTGGCCTATATTGTAGACTTCAGGAATGGGTCTACCGCTCATAACCATTAACACCCTGTGCATAGCAAAGATCTATACTAGAAAGTTATCATAGGAATATGGAAGGAGTATAGGTAGTATTCTCCGTATCGGACGCGGAAACTTCAATATACTATAGAGATGGGTTAACCGAATAGCCTTGTGAGAAGCAACTATGCTGTAGCAATTGCGAAAGCTGTACAGTATAGATGTCGTAGCATTATGGAAGACAACTGGGGGATTGAAACACTTAAGGACGACTCTGAGTCCAGCCTAACCTATCACTGATATCTTCTCTCGTTTATTGCTATTTTTGCTAGTAGCATAGTTACCAAAACCTCTCAAACTGACATTATTTATTTTCTGTTTTGCGACTAGCATAGCAATCGAACTTCAATCTTTGGTATCACAGTCTCTGTGGGACAATACTTTACTTTCACTTTATTACTTGTTCGACTGGTTCGCTTGTCATAAGTGAATTTGACTAACAACCACCTATGGCAAACACAAGAAGCAACAGTCGGAACCCTCAGCCTGTAAATCCACAACAGGCTGGGGCTAGTCAACAACATCAAGCGCAACAGCAGTGTGACGATGTCCTTGAGGGCAACGTTTCAGACACGGCATCCTCCCCGTCCATTCCAGACAAGACGCTAGAAGAAACTGAGTAGGAGACCTCGGCCACTAACCCAGACATTCGCCTTATACAAAAAACTCAAGAATCATTGTTGAGGCGTATAGAGAACAATGAAAAGCATAATGAACTCCAACGCCAAGAAGACCTCTGAGTCATGCAGCAGATGATGGATGACCACGCTAAGCAGCTCAAAGCTTTCACCCAGAGAGATACCGAGGCGGGGAGAGAGAACGAGAGACAGATAGAATAGCCCGGACCCAAGGCTCTCCCAGAGAGTAAAAATGAAGTACCTGACAGATCTCGACGAGAGCCCATTCTTAGAAGACATCGCCACGGCGCCGTATTCGAAGAATTTCAACCTAGCTGACCTTTCGAAGTATGATGGGACCCAAGACCCCCGTAGCCATCTCGAGACATTCGAGCTACTCATGTGGGTTCGTTTAATCAATGGCCCGGTCGTCTCACAGCTTTTTGCGGCAACACTGACTAGACCAACTCAGAAATAGCTCCATACTCTACCAACTGACTCCGTGCACAACTTTGAAGACCTTGGATGAAAATTCGAGTTGAACTTTGTGACCAGTAAAAAGCAGCCAAAGTCCCAATTCACACTAAGCTGGATAAAACAAAAGAACGGGGAGACCTTGCAAAAATATCTAGACCAGTTTAAAGAGGTGGCATTACAAGTACACGTGCTTCCTGAGGAGGTCCACATACACTGCATCGTGGATGGCTTGGATCCTTTGTCGCGAATGGCCAAGAATGTGTGTAAGAATCGAGTCTATACTCTCACCGAATTCTATACTTGAGCGAAGCAGTACTTAGATGTGGAACAGATGGAGATAGCCAATGCGGTGGGAACTGAGAGACGAAGAAATACATCACTAGATGAGAAAGATTGGACTGACAAGCGGAAAGACGATTGTAGTAAATGGAACCGAGATACCTGGTCTCGGGGGAAAGGTCGGAAGGAAAGACGAAGTACAATAGCTACTACCCCTTAAATGTCTCCCCTTCGCAGCTTTGGAAGGAGGTCGCCCAGACAGAGATGAAGAGGGAAGAAAGGTCGAGGCCTCTCTGGAGCCGACCCACTACAAACCAGTCCAAATACTATGCCTTTCACGACAGAGCTGGACACACCACGAATCAATGTTATGATCTCTGCGATGCCATTGAGAGGTTTGTAAGAGAGGAAAGATTGCGTCAGTATGTGATAAAAACTCAAGGAAGGAAAAATGGCAAGCGGAAGTCCAGAGGCCGAAGTGTTAGTCCGGCTTCAGACCCAAAGAAAGACAAGAAAAAGAGGAAGTCGAACAGTGAAGATGATGAGTTCCCAGAAGCCGAATTCCATTGCAATGTGGTCAGTGGAGGATTCGGCGGGGGCGGAGACACCATAAGCCATCGTAAGAAGTACTTGAGAGAAGTCCACTCGGTGAGAGACCTCCCAAAATTCAAGGACGACCCGACAAAGCTGGCACCATCGCCATTAGTCTTTACTCGGGAAGAGCTAAATGACGTGGTACCGGGGCACCAGGACGGTCTAATTATCATGGGGACCCTAGTACATTGTCGGGTCAAAAGGATTTTCGTGGATGCCGGGAGCTCGGCCGACATCATCAGTTGGGATGCTTATAAAAGGATGCATATGGACGTGGAAGATTTGAAGCCTTGTAAGACCACCCTCATTGGGTTCAATGGAGAGCCTTCGTTTCCTAAAGGATACATCGACCTCAGTTGACGTTGGGGACCAAATAGGCTTTTAAGTCAAAACAAGTAAGGTTCATAGTTACCGACTTCCCTTCCCCCTATAATATCATATTGGGTAGACTGATCATCCACAATTGGGACATGATGGTGTCTACAAAGCATCAAACACTTAAGATGGTGAACAACAAGAACTAGGTGGTGGTAGTGTCTGGGGACCAGAAAGAGTCCCGGCATTGTTACTTCGAGGCTGTTCGAGTGGGGGAAGGAAGACCGACATCACCACCTCGAATCCGCAAAGGTGAAAGTTCAGCTGAGGCAGAAAAGAGCAAAAAAGACCGACGTCTAGTAAACATGATAGAGCTCGATCTCCGAGATAAGCCCGAGGTGCCGCGGCTAGAACCAGAAAGAGAATTAGACGAACTGGTCCTAAGAGAGGATCCTTTTAAGACTACCAAAATCGGCGGAACAATGAGACTTGACTTGAAAGCTCGGCTGATTAAATTCCTGAAGCAGAACCAGGACGTCTTTGCATGGACGGCGTACGAGATACCAGAGATTGACCCAAATTTATGCTACCATAAATTGGCTATTCAATTGGGATCGACACTAGTAGCACAGAAGAAGAGGAATATCGCGGTTGACAGACAGAAGGCTCTTGAAAAGCACGTGACGGAGCTTTTAGAGGCCGAATTCATCAGAGAAATACAATACACCATATGGCTTTCAAACGTCGTGATGGTCTTAAAGCCAAATGGCAAGTTGAGGGTATGTACGGATTTCACCAGCTTAAATAAGGCCTACCCAAAAGACTCCTACCCAATGCCAAACATTGATTAGCTGGTCGACGACTCTGCGGGCTTTCAGTCACTATCTTTCATGGACGCCTACTTCAGCTACAACCAAATAGCGATGCATCCTGACGACCAAGAGAAGACCGCTTTCATGAACGATAAGGCCAACTATTGCTACAATGTCATGCCTTTCGGACTGAAGAACACCGGAGCCACTTATCAACTGATGATGAACAGAGTCTTCGAGGACTAGATTGGGCGGAATATAGAAGTGTACATCGACGATATGATTGTGATTTCAAAAGACCTAAAAGACCACATCCGAGACTTAGAGCAAACTTTTCAAAAGTTAAGAAGGCACCGGATCAGGTTGAACCCGGCCAAATATGCATTTGGAGTTCCAGCCGGGAAGTTCTTAGGTTTTATGTCGACTAACCGCGGGATCGAGGCGAACCCTGGTGAATGTAAGGTAGTGTTGGATATGCAAGCTCCGAGGACCAAGAAAGAGGTTCAACAATTGACTGGCCGACTCGCCGCCTTGACCGGTTTTTACTGAGGTCAGCACAGAATGCACTCCCTTTCTTCAGGCTATTAAAAAAGGAAACTCAAGGAGACTGGAACACAAACTGTGAGGTGGCATTCAAAAAGATCAAGCGATGTTTGGCAACCCCTCCAGTTCTAGCAAAACCGGAGCCTAGAGAAACTTTATTCTTGTACTTATCAGTGGGAGAAGAGGCGGTAAGCGTGGCCCTGGTAAGAGAAACCGAGGCCGGACAAGCACTGATCTACTTCATAAGTAAGACAGAACTATGATATTAAAGGCTCGAGAAAGTAGCGTTCGCCCTGATAACAACAACAAGAAGACTTCGGCCATATTTCCAAGGACATCGGATAATCGTTCGAACTAGTCAACCAATCTGTCAAGTGTTGCACAAACCAAACCTCGCTGGAAGAATGACCAGCTGGGCAATAGAGTTGTCCAAGTTCGACATCACATTCGAAGCTCGACACGCCATCAAATCACAAGCGTTAGCAGACTTTGTCAGGAAACTTACCCCGGCCGACGCAACCGAGAGAAGCCAAGACAAAACGTGTAAGGTCTATGTCGACGGTTCCTCTAATTCGAAGGTAAGTGGAGCGGGAATCATAGTCGAGAGCCTAGACGGCATCGCGGTGGAACACTCCCTTCAATTGATGTTCCCGACGTCAAATAACCAAGCGGAGTATGAAGCCCTACTCGCTGGACTACTACAAGCCAAAGAAAATGAAGCCAAGCAGGTCAAGGTTTTCACTGACTCCCAGCTCGTCGCGGCGCAAATTGAGGGCACCTACCAAATGAAAGGCCACTATTGGAAAAATATCTCAACAAAGCTAAGGAAGTCATGGCGGATTTTCAAGAGGTGATTATTACTCATATCCCAAGAGAGGAGAACACTAGGGTAGATATCCTCTCCAAATTAGTGAGCACGAAGGGCCCGAGCAACCATAGAACCGTGGTCCAGCAAAACCTCAGCGAGCTGAGCTGTATCATGACTATCTAAGTAGCAGCAGATTGGAGAAATTCGATTGAGGATTATTTAGAAACAGGCATTGTTCCGACTGATTCAATCGAAGCCAAGAAGTGATCCGAGAGGCCGCCATCTACACAATGGTCGATGATCAACTATATCGAAAAGGATTGCATTCTCCAATGATGCCCTGTTTAAGCACGTCAGAAGCCAAATATGTGCTAGCCGAGATACACGAAGGCATCAATGACCACTACATGGGGGCAAAGCCCTTGCCAGGAAATCTCTTCACGCCGGTTACTACTGGCTAACCATGATGGCTGATGCAAAGGAAGCCGTCAAGAGATACGATAGTTGCCAAGAACACACCAAAATTATCTGACCTTTGCCAACCGAGTTGAAAGGAATTTCAGCCCCCTAGCCTTTCTACAAATGGGGAATGGATATTGTCGGACCATTCAAGGCAGCCCCCGGACAATTCAACTGGCTCATTGTGGCGATATATTATTTCACCAAGTGGATTGAAGCAGAGCCTCTAACTATGATAGCCTCGGCGCGTGTACAAAGGTTTTTTCATCACAATATTGTCTCCTGCTTCGGAATACCGGCCGAGGTAGTAACGGACAAGGGACACCGTTCATGGATCAGAAATTCCAAACCATGATAGCAGACCTCGACGTAAGGCAACACTTTGCCTCGGTTGAGCATCCGCAATCTAACGGCCAGGCTGAGGCAGCCAACAAGGTCATCTTCGACGGTTTAAAGAAAAGGATGCAAGATGCAAAGTCTAATTGGGTGGAACAACTCTACAATGTGTTGTGGGGCTACAGAACAAGTGTGCAGACTGCAACCCAGGAAACTCCTTTTCGGCTGACTTATGGATGCGAGGCAATGATCCTGGTCGAGACAGGGCAGCTGTCATAGAGGAAAATTAGAAGCCTCCAGGAGGGAGAATCGTCAAATGACGACGCGTTAAGAACCGAGCTGGACTTAATCGACGAAGTCCGAGTTAGGGCACATTGTCGAGAGTTAGCCGCTAAACAGCTCCTGGCGGCAAAGTATAACCGGAAGGTCAGACCTCGCTCTTTCAACTGGGGCAACCTAGTACTATGACGAGCCGGCATTGGTAATAAGAACGACAAAGATGGCAAGCTAGCAGCGAATTGGTAAGGCCCCTACCGAGTCAAAGAGAAACTCGACAAGGAAGCCTACATACTCGAAACCTTGACAAGGAAGCCGGTTAAGAGAACCTGGAACACCGACAAGTTAAAGATCTATAACAGTTAGATCTCGGCGCAGAGTATGAAACAACACCTGACACACCTTGTTTAGAGCTCGATTATTACATAATTTCAATGCTTAAGACCTATGTTTTTATCTTTTTAAGATTTCATTGAACAATGTGTTAGTTCTTTGAAGCAGCTTCTTTTAATGAAGGATTCCTCAGTGGAAATTCACCTGCCTTACTATCGATAGTCAAAGACTCTACACCGAGGTCACAACACCCGGTCAGAAATAAAATAATTCAAGGCCATCACACCTGGTCATAAACATTACATCGAGGTCCCCAAACCTTGTCACGAATAAAACCCATCTAGATGGATGACACCAGGGCCGATGTACTCTGACGTGCCCAGGTTATGAGCTCGGCGAAATTGTCATACATGGTCTTCGCGAAATTGACACGTCAACGCTCATCGAGATAAGAAGGTGATTGGTCATCGCAACCCTGATCAGGTCAAAATGTCTAAACGTTGTGTTTCATACACCACAGTTAGACATTGTGGCACGTTGCCCTTATCTCAGTTTTGATCCCGGCCAACGGAGCCAGATCCCAAGTAGCGCGGTTAAAATGAACACCCTTTGTGGTTGAGATTAAAAGCCGCATACGGCCTAAATCAACACCCCTCGAGGTTAAAAAAGAAAACCCTACCACTGACTCCCAGACTTAACGTCGGGAATGAAACATAGATCTACATAACTAAAGACCCTGGCCCAGTCTAAAAATTTGTAACAAAACTTGAAGTTCAAGAACAACAAAATATGACAATGAAATAATGAATGCTCATCATTAAAAGAGTGATTCAGACTTACAAATAGCCAAGCACGGACTCAAGCAACAAAAACAAAGTCAAAAGGGCACATGAGCACAATAAAAGAAAGGGAAATAAAAGCTCCTCTGAGGAACTGGCTCGGAGGTTTCCTTCTCAGCCATGTCAACAACAGGCTGCACCTCATCGCCACCTCACCCCTCATCAACAAGCTGCTCCTCACCCTCTTCTTCCTCTAAGGACAGTGACTCTTTATCGAGAGAGGCAGGATCCAAAACCAACACACCGTCCTTCACATAAGCTCGGTAATCATACCCGGCAAGGTTCAACGTCACAGTCGGGTTCAGATGTTGGATCTACGCCAAAGTCATTTTAAAGCAGTCAGAGGCAGCTTCCTTCAGTGACTCGATGGTGTCCAGGTGGGCCTGTTGCTCTGAGGCGAGAGCAACTTTGGTCAAGTCGAGTTCAATGGCCAGATCACCATGCTGCTACTGAACGACCTTCACAGCATCAAGGCTTTTAGTGAGGGCCACCTACAATTAAGTACACTCCGAGGTCACCTTCACTAGCGTCTTTTTGGCGATCAGGAGCTCCTCGGTCGCCTTGCCAACAGAGGCCTTGGCCACATCTCTCTTCTCTTCCAATGCCCTAATCCTACCCTCGGCCTCTTCTTGGGCTGATTTCAAACGCTGGATCTCGTCCTCAGCCCCAACATACTTGCCCTTCATGTGAAGCAGCGCCTGGTGCAGCCCAATGGATTTATACAAAAACTTTTGGCATCATGGGCCAAGGTCTTATTTATGCCAGACAAAGGTAATCCATCCATAAATTGGTGAGGAGGAAAGAATGCAATATCCAGCTCCTCTATCACCCCCTTTTTCCACACAAGGCCTCGCGGGATCTTGCAAATTGGGGGAGGGGCAGCGGCAGTCCAGGGTGGAAAAGGAGAAGGAGCCACGGATCCGGACGGAAGAAGAGGAGCGGTCACAGGCCCAGAAGCCACAACTTGTTTCCCTTTCGAGTCAGTTGTAAGTGGCCTTATTGACAACCCGACGGGTGCTGAGCAAGTAGTTCCTTGGGTATCCAAGGCCTTTGTTTTCTTGGCCCTTGAGGAACCAGGAGTCGCCTTGGTTTTATCGGCCTCAGCATCTGAGGCAGCACGCTTCCGGCTCGCCCTATTTGTCACTGCCATGGTCGAGTTCATATGGCACAGATAGCTGGGAAGTTCCACCATGTCTTGGGCTGCCAAAAGACAAAGAAGAAGACTTAGAATATACGCCGTAAAGCTTGAAGTATTGATAAAGCAAAAACAAGACAAGACAAAAGGCAGAAAATTTAATAAACGTGGGGACCATACAATCCGAAGGCACCGGTTTGGCACCAGGCCCGGTAATCCAAAAGGCGGCACTGAGGACACCGTATTTCTCCACAAATGTGGTCAGCCGATCTATGTGGGGGACTGTCTCCGGCAGAAGATCATCAGTCGCAACTTGGTACGAAGAGGGGTTGATTTTATGATGTTTTTCGTTCCAGTATAGAGGAAACTTCCACTCCACGTCCGAACCCTCGGCCCCTTTCAAAAACCAGGGCTGCTCTCTAGGCTTAGTGATGACCTTGAAGAAGACATTCTTGAAGTGCTTGAACGAGTCCGAGAACACAGTCATAAGCTTCCTGTTCGGATCGCCACGGAGAAAGGTCAACCCCTTCAAACTTTCATCCTCCTTGGAAGTTCGTGGAGTAAAAGGACAAAAATAATAAAAAAAATAGGGCAGCTGTGCAAGGAATGGGCCGGGGGAAGGAGGTGCACAGGCGTTCAAACGCCACTAAGTAACCCTATCCGTTGGGATGAAGTTGCGAAGGTGAAAGATTGAGGTGATTCAATGCCGAGATCTGGAACTCGGTGAATGGTAAGTGGACGCCAATATGGGTCAAGTAATCTCGATGGAAAAAGAAGAAGTTAGTGTACCCCAGTTCTCGGGTAGAACAAATAGGCTCATCATCGTTGGGAGGACTAACAAAGCATCCGTCCAACTCTGGGAGGCGAAGACGAGCAATGTCGGCATCGGACATCAGCGACCGCGTCCTCAGAACCTCATGTACTACCCACTTATATTTCCTACACAGAGCCTCGGGAGGACTAGAAGAGTTCAACTTCCTGGCTTCAGATTGAATGCTGTGTAGAGAGAATTTCGAGGCCATTTAAGGTCAGCAAGTGAGGAAATACTTGACTAAAGCATAGTAGCAGGCGGAAAAACAAACAGACTCAGATAACGAAGATTGCCAGAAGTAGAAATAGAAGAAAGCCGATGACGGCAAGAACCTAGGATGGAGGAAGCTTGGGAATCGTCGTCGTGTGCAATATGATGGAAGCTTTCAGCAAGACAATCCCAGTAGGGGCTGAGGTATCCTTCAGGATGGGCATCCGAACTCACACGTGGGGGAGCCTCATAGAAACTACGAGGCTGAGCTGAGAGAGCATCAACCTCGGCACGAACCTCGGCAGTAGGCCTAGCACGGACTGGAAGAACGGTCGGAACGCCATGTGGCCTAACACGAGCGGGCATCGAGATCGGAACCCCAACAACAGCAGATCGAGACCCCGTTGCGCTCCGTCGATCGGACCCACCCTGAAACACGACGGTCGACCTCTTCTCCTCCGAAAGTTCTGTACCAAAAATCTAATAGGAACCACGGGGAAAATGGGTATGCAAGGCTTCCTCTTCCTCAGGAGTTAATAGTTGGTTTGAAGGGGGTGAGCAATTACTCGTATCCATTACCAAGGAACAAAAACCTAGAAAGGCACAAAAGGGTGGGTGAAGAAGGAGAAATAAGGGGAAGGATGAACAAGAGGTATTGCGGGGTAAAAAGGTGTGACAGAAAAGAGGCTTGATCTTAGGAGCTAACCCATAAACTACGAAGAAAGCCTACCCAGAAAATCGTGAAAACGGGAATTAAACAATAAAACAGAGATGAACTTCCAATTTACACCAGGAAAGCAATAAGAGATGGGGATATACCTAGAGTAAGGAAGGAGGAGTAAGCAACAAATCTGTAGATAGCGCTGAAACTGGTAACTACAGAAAATGGCAAAAACAACAGAGAACAGAGAGAAAGGTAGCAGAAGCAGCAAAGTGAAGAAAATGGAGGGAAATATGAATCCTATAGGTATACACACAAGTCGTGGGATGTTGAAACGTCGATTACCAAAGAGTCTTTTCACCCTGAACATAGATGTGACGCACAACAGGCACTAAATGTGCACGAGAATTGATGTGTGGCTAGACACGCCTGTTACAACCTCGCTCCAATCATAGTGAGCCAGGTGTCAAAACGACGTCACTAAACCCTTGTCTGGCTGACTAGACCCGCAAAGCTGAGGTCACACTCAACATCTTGAACTGACGTGACTCAAGACGCTGCCTCGGACAAACACGCTTTATTATGGACCCAAGGCGCAACGCCTCAGAATGACGTTGGAAACAAAACATTGCAAAGATCTTTGAGACAAGACCTCGGATCTAAAGCCGCTCTCATAACCATGTCACACGTGAGCCGGCTCGGCTGTATCAGGGACCTCGGACCTCGGCAGAAGCCGAGGGCAAAGTACACCTCAGTAGCTCAAAGGCCTGAACTACCGAGCTGGGGGGCAACTGTTACGGACTTGCATAACGGCTCAATGCCACAGAGTCCAACCAAGGGGATATCAGATCTCAGCACACACCTATAATATAGATATATCCTACATCATAGGGAGATCCTATCCAGCGACAATGTAGAAGTATCTACCCCAAGATACTCGCACCGCAGATCGCGCAGGACCGAGATTTTCTTCATGGTAAAATCTATATATACAGAGGACCTAATTTAAGGTGCACATGTTCTAACCCATCACTCTTTACATATTGTCACACTGTGCACACACACCATCCCCTTTGGCGAGAGCCTACATCGTGCACAGTGATTCCAAGCTCTCCTGAATATTTCCTCCATAGATATTCAGGCTTAGCCTACAGATCAAATATCAAAGCACCAGCCTTGGGCTGGACATCTGTGTTCTACACCAGAACAATATTTAATATGAAGGGTTACATATGCTCAGCTCTAACACTAGTTTTTATGGTCATCAGCATGAAACTTGCACTGTGGGAAAGAAGCAAGACGTTAATTTTGAGGATCACAGTTAAGCAATGGTGAAAGAATCAAATGTAGATTTATCAAAAAAAAGGGTGGCCATGATTCATCTGGGTTATATTGGAAAGTAGTTCAAAAGGTTAATAGACCTCATCGAAGTAGAGAAACAAGGGGATAAAAAACAATCATATCAGCCTCGTGACAAACACGCCAGCTCATGGTTCTCTGTTCTTGCCGTCGAGGGAGAATGTACAACAGTCGACAGGGATAATAGTGGTCCCTTCAAAGGGTCAGGAAATTGTGCCATGATCTAATTTGCAGCGCATCGTGAAAGCCCAAACAAACAGAGGAAACAATACTGAGATTCGGGTGCATGATGACCATATGGAAGTAGTGGAGCAGGAAACACAGGGTATTTGTGAGGATCAGCTTATGAGGAATAGACGTGTAGAAAAACGTACAAGAGTTGTTGCAAAGGAAAAATCAAATGAAAAGGGTTTATTGACACAAGTTTCTTTAGGCAAGAAGTAGGGGGATAAAGTTGATGAATCAAAGAATGTGGGCTCAGATTTGCAATTCTCGGTTGGGCCTTATGCTCTACCATATGATCTAGGAGGCCCTAATGCCCCTTCGTTGGATCATAATCAAATCAACTATGGGCCAAGTCTGGACAACCCAATAACTCTTGAGGCCATTGAGAATATACCATGTGATGATATTGCACTTCCTATGTTGGTGCCGACCTCCGGAGAACTGGGCCAAATTAAATGTTGATGGTGTAGTTTCTTTAAGGTCGTCCCTAGCTGGGTGCGGTGGTGTGGTCCGAAACCATCATGGGGAGTGGATTGCTGGATTTGCTAAAAGTATCAGAGTATGTAATTCTTACATGGCGGAAGAAAGGGCGATATATGAGGGGTTGAATTCTGCGTGGGATCTTGGACTCCGGAAAGTGGTAGTGGAATCTGATGCCGGTGATTTGGTCACTAACCTTTTAAACCTTGACTCTCGCACTGGAAGTCTTTTGTCCATTCGTATCAAGGAATTGCTAGCTAGGGAGTGGACAGTATTTCTTTGTCATGTGAATAGAGAGTGTAACTGGATTGCTGATGCTTTTGCTAAGATTGGCTTATCAAAATCGATGATCTTTGGTGAGTGCCCTATGTTCCTGAGGGAATGGGTTGATTGTGAGTGCTTGGGATTAATTTCCCCTATGTTGTGAGTCCCGTCTTTTATTTTGGCTTCGGCCTTCTTTATTATAAAAAAAAAAAAGGTTCCTGACACTCAAATGTTAAGCCATTGAGAGCTTCATTTAATCTAGAGCCGGGAAATCAGGCCAAGCCTATCGGGCCGGCCAGTTTAAGCCCTAGCCCTATAGGGCTCGGGTTTAAAAATAGGCCTGAAATTTGAAATTGGCCTTGCAGGGCCAACCCTGTAGGTCTTCAGGCTTAATCGAGCCAGCCCTGTAGGGCTTCGGGCCGGCCCTGCAGACCTATTTAACTGTAGCTTTTAATAATAATAATAATAATAATAATGACTTAGACTTCCACTAAATGAATGTGTTTATTTGTAATTACTTTGAATTTTTTTTTTAGTTTAAACTATAACCCTTTTTTATGTTTATTATTATTATGCATTAAAACACATAATTAGTTATTATAAATTTTAAAGAAAGGATGTTTTCATGTTAAATAAACACATACTTTAATATTACAATATTATATAAGTAATAAATTATAAATATATTCTGTATAAAATAAGCATAATTATTTTTACCTGTCAGTAAAATCATATATGAACCGAAGGAATCTACAAACACACAAGATTACGAGAGAGAAAAGAATTTTGTCATAGACATATAGAAAGCAATTCCTTTGTTTAATTTTTTTTTAAAAAAAGGAAAAAGATATTTTTTGTGTTTATTTATTTTTTATTACGAATTAATGAATGTGTTTATTTGTTGAATGATTTATATTGTTTAGATATTAATGTTGATAAAATTTATTTGATAGATTAGAACTTTAATGATTGTAATTTATTAATTATATTTCTTTGAAAAAAATCGAAGGAAAAATAGTTAAAATTTAGAATAGTAATTTTCAGACCCTGTAGGGCCGGCCCTGTAACATCCTGATTTTTGAGTCTACAGACTAGAAAATTAGCCTATTTTTGGAGGACTATTAGACCCTATTTTTGAAAATGAATTTAGAATCAGTATTTTATTGGACATGAATAGTGTTTACTATTCACAAATACGTATTCACTTTTTATAAATACAGTATTTAATCGATATTTTGGTAAATATGAAAAGTATTTACTATTTACAAATACGTATTTACTATTTAAAAATACGGTATTTACTATTCCAAAATACGTATTTACTATTCATGTGGGACCCACGTCAAATTATTTCTCCTCTGCCGACACAAAACTCCCGTGAACTTTGAAATTTTTGGCCGCGGGACCCACTCAATAATAATTTATTATTTAAATAATAATATTATATTATAATAATAAAATAATATATATTATATTATATTAAAATAAATTTTGAAACGGCAGAAGCGCAGCCCACGAGGAATATTTTTATATTATATAATTTTATAATTTTGTGAAAATTACGCCTAAGGACCCATTTTCCAACTATAAATAGACGTTCCATTTCATTTCATTCTTCACAACTCCTAGAGCTACTTAGAGAGAGGAAGAGAGAGAGAGAGAAGGAAGGAATGAAGAATGATGGTATGATGAGGTTGAATTATTTGGTGATGGTAAATTGAGAGTATTGAAGTATTGGTAAAATAAGCTTGGAATTGAGGTAACCTTGGTTATTCTTTTATATACTTGTCAAATATTTATATGTGTATATTTATTTACTGTTTTGGGATTTATTGTGCCTATAGAAGGCTTGATTTGGAATCTGATAATGTTGTTTTGATGAGAGTGGATATTCTTGGAGCCCTTGGTATCACTTTTCTTTTAACCGGGTCAAATATGACACCTCCTTGGTTGTGATTTTACCAGGAGGGGAGCCATGTTGAAGTTATGAGTATGGATATGTTATGATGAGAGATGAGTTATGTGTTAGATTGCTCCAGTCAACGGTTATAAGAGGTGGTCAGGGTAATAAGGGTGATGTATTCATCATTGACATATTTTATATTGTGAGATCTCTTGTGAATTATTGGAAAATAAATTATGATGTTTTTGGAACCCTTTTTGGGAGGGAGTTTTGGTAACCGAGTCGAGAACTATTTTGTGAAAGGTTTTTATATAAAGGCATATATTTTAATTATTGTGAATTTATAAATATGTTCTCGTTCTTGGTTTGCATGTATATTTCTGAATAACCAATGGTTACGGGGATCTTTGGATCTTACGGTTACTTTGTTTATTTTTTTTTCAGGTAAATGATTTAGTAGGGAAATCAGGGAAGGCACATATGGAAAGCTCATGCTATGTTATTTTATTTGTCATGACCATAAGACTTCCGCATTTTGAAAACTCTGATATTAATTTGGATTTATTTTGGCCCTGTATAAATGAATTTGTATCTTTGGCCAAGTTTTTGGGTGTTAAAATTGAGGCGTTACAGGCCCTGGCCTTGGTACTATCGGGCTGGGGTTTGAAAAACAGACGTTTTCTTTATTTCAGGCCCTGTCGGACCGAGTTGGTCCTGATTCCCAGCTCTACTTTAATCCAATAGTGTTTATGGATCACACCTTTTATTGGAATACTTGTGGGGTTTGTGGTAAAGGACTCCTTCGAAATTTAAAGGTTCTTTTCAATAGGTCAAAGCCCAGTTTAGTTTTCTCAGCAGAAATGGGTACTGAGAAAAATGCCCGTTTCGACAATTGAGCTCAATGGGCTACAATTCGATCCATATAATTCCTAGTGTGGGCCAATCCGGTGGACTAGCTGTTGCCTGGATAAGCTCTCGAATTTCAGTCTCTATTCTTAGGGTCTGTTTGGTTCAATGGAGAGGAGGGGGAGGGAGGGATTTTAATGGAGAGGAGGGGGAGAGATGGGAAGGGAGGGATTTTAATATTACCTCGTTTGGATTGATCAAAAGGAATCGAAGGGGAGAGATTTTAATGTTACCTTATTTGGTTTAGGAGGGGAGAGGAGGGAATTTTTTTTAACATTGACAACTTTACCCTTATATTGGAAGAGGGGTTTAATGTTACTTTATTTAATTCAGAAAGGGAGGAGAAGAAAATTATCTTCACACACACAACTTTACTTTTCTTTTTCTTTTTTTGTCTTCTCTCACTCATCCCATATTCTTCTGTCTGTCCCTATCCCACTGAAGAATGTGGGGATAAAGCCAAAACCCACTAACACAAAAAAGACCGAAGGACAACTTGGTTGCTGCATAGTAGAAGTAGTATTACAACACATATAACTGAGATCAGTAGGCAAAGCATCAAGATCAACTGATGGTGATAGGTGCTCTTGTCTGAAAAAACATATCCAATTGTAGAATAGGAATGGTGTGTTGAGTTGAACATTCCACAAGCCAGGCCCAACCAAATGGCCACTAGAACCAATTTAAAATTCAAAGTAACAGCTGATCCCCACATATCGAAATATGATGTTCTACTGTTCTAGCCTTACAGGCCTAGAATCTGATATCGTGCAAGATGTAGGAGATGACTTCGGCGACATATGGGAAAAAATTTAATGGATCCAAATAAAAAAATCTGCATTGCTTGTTCTAGCAAATGAAATAATTTTGGCCAATTATTGAGAATAACTGGTAGTAGGCAAATTAAATGTAATTCAAGAAATCATGGAATGAACCTAGGGAAGATTTCTGGATGCCTTCAATTTCACCGTCTATCCTACGAGTGCTGATCTAAATCTGAAAGATGCCTTTATTGCAGCATGCGCTTCGTCATAAGAGCGAATAAAAGAAGGTAAAAGCAAATTATAAAAGTGAAAGAAACATAACAAATTACAAGAAGGAGACCAGAAACTATTTGTTGTTATCAAACAAAAAGCTCAAATCAAAGGCCTCCTTTGCGATTAACGGCATCAACGACTTTGGATTCAGCCTCAGAGGAAACTGCAGAACCAGAGAGGGTTGGGGCGTCTGTAGCACTAGGTCCTCGGCCAGGTTGTGGCTGAAGATGGCCTTCAATGCCATAAACTTGTCGCTTGTAATCTTCAAGGTCCTTGTATTTCACGTACAGACTCTCTTGCATCGATATCGTCTCCTCATATTTATAAGTTTCAGGGTATTTCTGGTATAAAAGCAAAAGACTAGGGATATTTTTATCCTCTTATCACCCATTTTTATAAATCTCTCCAAATCCGTCCAATTTTGGGGTGACGTTTTTTAGGGGAGAGGGGGGGAAAATTTTAAAAAATTTCCCCTCCCCTCCTAAGAAATATAATCAGCCAAACGAGGGGAGGGAGCTAAAATCCCTCCATCCTCCTCCTCTCCCCTTCGACTCCCTCGAACCAAACAGACTCTTAAAGAAAATAGGCTGTTTTTCCATGTGCACTGTATACTCCCAAATGAGTTTCTCTCATCATCATTTTCTCATCATCCCTCATATATCCAATCAATACAATTCTATTTTTATTTTTCTCTCACTTTCCAAACCAACGGTCCAGATTTAGCAGGTGAGAGAAAATGAGAAAGCAAATAGGGAGAGGATCTCCTTCCCTCCCAAATCTGCAATCCTTCCATTCCATGTGATGGAAGTGTAAATCCCACACTTGAACCTCTGATCGGTGATGTGGGATGATCTAATACATATATCGAACAACATTTCATCCTCGTGGTGTATCTTAGGGGATTTTAACGACTTCAAAAGTATGGATGAAAAATTAGAGGTCGTCCTGGCAACTTGAATTGATTGCCATGGTTTCAAGGAAAATTTAATGACTACTACTTAACCGATTTGGGTTGGCTAGGTCCAAAAATGATGTGGAGAGGTCCTCAACTTGCGGCGTGTTAGAGACTTTATGAACGCCTGGATCAAGTTCTTGCCAATGATGATTTCCTCCACTCGCTTCTGGATTCCTTTGTAAAGGTATTGCCTCGTACTGTTTTTTTTTATCACAATCCGTTGTTGTTATCTATTGGCATTAAGAAGGTGGATTCTAGACATTCGAAGCCATTCCATTTCGAGGCAATGTGGTTGTTACTTGAAGCGTTCCTAGAGTTTCTAAAAAATAACTAGTCTGGGCAAGGTCATTTGGCAGATAATTTGAATAAGATGGACAGTAGTATCTCTGAATGGAATAGGGAGGTCTTCGGATTCCTGGAAAAAAGGAAGTGTAACCTGCTTGCTCAGATTAACGGTATTTTCAAAGTTATCGGCTTACCCCTACTCAAAATTCCTTGGTGAATTAGAATGACAACTTCAATGCAAATTGGATACTGGGTTACATGAAGAGTTAATAATTGGATATTTAATACACTTCTTTTTATCTCTTCATTAATAATTTAGGACTCTTTAGTTAATAAATAATGGCTTTTGTATTTATCTGAGCTTGGACAGTGGCGGACCTAGGAAATTATAGATGGGGGGCACAAGTGGCGGGGGGATTTGGCGGTTCAGGGGCAGCGCCCCGATTTTTTTTTTTTTTAAAGAAAAGTTTTAAATGCATTCAAGACAAAAGAATATAAATAAGGAAAAAAATTTATGAAATCAAGTAAATATTGATAATGTAAATTCAAGTACATAAATTTTAATAAAAAAGTATATTACAATAAAAATAATTAAAATGTCATCCTTCTAGACCTTATGTTTTAGAATGCCATCATAATTGCCTTATTATCAATGCTATCAAATATATATTTTTCAATATAAGGCACTAAACAATCAAGGAAAATAGACAATTATTTAAACATGTATTAATTTAAGGAAAGTAGACAAATAATACCAATGCTAATGGAAATCCAACATATAGAAATAGCTGCCAAATATAGGAAAACATATATTAATTCAAGGAAAGTAGACAAATAATACTAATACTAATGGAAATCTAGCATATAGAAATAGCTGCCAAATATAGAAATGCTACATCTTCAGAATGAAAAACATGTATTATTCCTGAATATGCTAAATATACACATTTGACAGCTATTCCTATATGAGCCCTATTTTTTTTTTCCTGAAAGTCTCAAATTTTTGGGGGGCACTTGCCCCCCCAATTAAACACCTAGGTCCGCCTCTGAGCTTGGAGCCTTTGATTAGATTTTAGTCATTTTTAATAATAAAATTCCAGTTTGACATTGCATTACTATTTTTACCATAACTTTTGAACTAGACATCGGATTAGCCTCATTCTTGTTTCATATTTCAGATGATTCGAAGAGCTACAATTGTTATAAAGACATGAAGGGCAAATTCAAATATGAATTTTGTTGGATTTTTATTTGGGCTCGAATTTTGTAATTAAAGTCCAGTTTTATTTTATTTATGTTTTGGGCCAAACTAGTAGAGCTTATTTTGTTTTAGCAGCTAGGTTTTACTTAGTTAGGTCAGCCGCCAACACACATTCATTCACGTTTTAGACAGTTTTGGATTGAAATATAAAATTTTAATTTTCTCTACAATGTTCTTCACATTCTTCGTCTTTTTTCGTTTTCTCCAGCCATGCTTGGCTAAACTTATGTGGTTAACCCAATGTTGAGGATTCCATGATTCATCCAAAGAGTTTGTGCTTTATCGGTAATTTAACTCGTTTCTATTTTCATCTTATCGGATTCGATTTCTAGAAATAGTTCAAATATTAGATTTAATATTCGGTTTGATTCATCCCAAGGATTAAGTTCGAACTAGGTTTAAGTTTTGCTGTGTGATTGTATAGTGAGACGCCACTGTTTGACATATTTTAGCCGATCGTATAGTTGAGGGATTTTTTGGGCGAACACAGAGATCTCGGTTCGTTCAGAGCCAATCGTGGGTTATTTATGTTTTGTTCAATTATGGAAGTTTCTGGAATTTGAACATTGGCTTGATCGATTTTAATCTGCTTATGAATATTTCATTATGTTTCTATTTATTTCGTTTTACTCTGCTTGAATCAAAACCCCCCATTTTTACTGTTTCTGTTTCGCTGTTATTCTAATTAGACCCACTACAAATTCTTTGGAAAACAGTCCAGGAACCCTATTACTACAAATCTTTTATTAAATTTAGTTATTTTGAGAAACACAGAAAATCTCTTTCAAGAGGAACTCAAGTGGTTTCAAAAATCCAGAGCAAACTGGATTTCTAAAGGTGATCGTAACATGAGATATTACCACTTGCAAACAAACTGTTGTAGAAGAAGGAATAAGGTGTTAGCTTTAAAGAATGTTAATGGACAATGGGTTGAAGAAGAATCGCAGATCAAGAGCATGGTTATAGACTACTTCTAGGCCTTGTTTCAAGAAGAGATTGTTTCCTTGCTGCATACTGATGTGCATTTCCTTGAATTGAATTCTGGAATTTTATTCAATTTGGGGAGCATTCCTACTGATGAAGAGATCAAGGCGGCAATGTTTTCAATGGGCTCTTATAAGTCACCAGGGAGGATGGATTCTCTCCAATATTCTATCAGACTAACTGGAACATAATGGGGGATGTGATTTGTCATTATGTCAAAAGTGTTTTTAAAGGTGATTTGGCAGTTAAAGAAGTAATAGAACTTTAATTGCTTTAATCCGTAAATATGATAGCCCAGAGACTATTAGCCAATTTCAACCTATATCCCTCTGTACGGTGCACTATAAGTACATTAAGTAATCACTGCTAGATTAAAGGAGGTGATGAATGAGCTTATCTCCCCATTTCCAGCTGGATTCATTAAAGGAAGGCATATCAAAGACAACATTGCCATTGGGCAAGAAGTTCTTCACACCTTGAAGAAAAATAGAGGAAGGAAGGGGCACATGGTTTTAAAAATTCCCTTGGAGAAAGCCTATGATCGGCTTAGTTGAGAGTTTCTGCAACAAGTACTTGTTGATGTTAGATAGGACTCTGGCCTAATCAATTTAATCATGGATTGTGCAACATCAGTATCCTACAACAATTTCTGGAATGGTGCCAGAATGGAATATTTTGAGCGTAAGAGGGGTATACATCAAGGTACCCAATGTATCCTTATTTATTTGTTTGTTGCATTGATCATTTGTCTCATCTCATTAGCGATAAAGTGAGGAAAAATCACTAGAAACCAATAAAAATTACCAGATCAGGGCCAGAGATTTTACACCTTATATGTTCACCGACGATCTATTATTATTTGGGGAGGCTACTATTGATTAGGCATGTTGTGTAATGTCTGTACTTGAAAGTTTTTGTGCAGCATCGGAAGCAAAGGTCATCTATGATAAATCCTCCTTGTTTTTCTCCCCACAACTCTCAGAAGCTACAAGAAGGAATATCAAGGCAATTACGAAAATGAGAATTACCAGTGATATTGGTAAATACTTAGGCTTCCCCTTATCCCGAAAAAGGAGAACAAAGTCCTTTCAATATTTAATTGATCGGGTTAATAATAAACTTTTAGCATGGAAGGCCAAGTCTCTATCTATGTAAGGAAGAGTAACTCTAGCAAAGTCTGTGAATACTTATGTGCCCCTTTATCCCATGCAAATTGCTCAAATCCCTTCTAGCATTTGCAAGTAAATAGAGCGTTTACAATGTAACTTCATATGGGGAAGTCAACTGGTCACGGTTTTCACAACCTAAGCTGGAAAACATTGTTACAGCCAACGAATCATGGGGGGCTAGCATTTCAAAAATTGTCGGCCATGAATAAAGCCTTTGGTTGTAAATTGGCTTGGCAGATTGTCTCTGGTGTTGACAGCTTTTGGACTACAGTATTGTTTCATAAATACATTGCTAGAAATGAAAGCAGCGTTTTTGAGGTTAGACCTGGTGACTCTGCTCTTTGGGGCTTTATTTGCCAACAAAAGGATCTTATAGATGAAGGAGCAACTTGGAGAGTTAGAGATGGCAACTCAGTTAGCTTCTTTAATGATCGTTGGCAGTTCAATGATGAATTATGTTCAGAGGTTCTAACTGAAGACGAATTGCAAACTACTGTAGCAGAATGGACTATTGATGGTTATTGGAATTTTTTGAAACTACAGTCAGGTGTGTCAAGTGAAAAAAATTTCAATTTGTGCAAAAAACTACATGCAAGGTAATTCGGATCACACACACGGAAACAGCAGTAGCAGATTATATCACATAACTAATCCTCCCCCACACTTAAATGATGCAATACCCCCATTGCAATGGCTAAGTGAAACGGGAGAGAGATGATCGCAAGTGATAGTAACTACCCAACACATGCCTTGATTAATTTTTGTTGTTGTTGTTGTTTTTTTTAATGCCGCTAGGCAACAAGAAAGAAGAAAACATATTCAAAGTATAGTACGTAAATAGAGAAAGAGTCTAGTACCAAGAGTAAATAGAAAGAAACACCTCAACTTAGCTTAACCTTTCTCTGCTGAAGGTCCGGCTGAAGGGCCATGAGAATTCGACATCGCTTCATCATCAGTGTCAACAGAGTGTGTGCTGGTGGGCTCACCTTCTTGAGGGCTTTTGCTCCGGTGATGCTTTCACGAGCTTATTGGTTCTTGCTGTGGTAGGATGGTGAACGAATTGTGCATATCAAAAGTCGCCTCAAGGAAAGCTGGCAATGGAGTGTATTTTGGGGCATTCGCCCTAAGATTTGTAGTAAGGCTGCGATCCCTCTCAGCCACATATTGCCACCACATCTGCTACTGAAGAAATAGTGTGCTTATTGAACGTTGCAAGGTGGTAACCTGGGCAACCAGAGTATGAAAAGCCGTTGCAGAAATTGGGGTTGTGTCTGCTAGGGGTTCGACAGAGGAACTGGCGAAGTTCGTCTAGGTGACCCGTGGTTGACATTTTTGCAAAATGCGCTGTACAGCTACCACGACAAGAGGTTGTGGGAGTACCGCTCTTTCTTCGCTTGCATTAAAAATTACCCCCACATTTCAATAGAGCTCAGTGGCAAGTGCCGGGAACCATAGGTTTCCCATAGTGTGCTTCAGGGACTCGAATAGCTCTCGGTAGATGAGTGTGTCAACATCAATTTGTTTGCCCTCCAAGAGGCAATAGAGCATGAATGCGCGTTCTCGCAAGATACTCTAGGTGTGCAGTATAGGCATGAGTCAGTAACGGAAGAAGTGAAACCAGATACATGCTTCAGGTCTCAAACAGCTGCATTTCAAATTGTAGGACCCTTCCTTGGAAATTTGCCATTCGGTGTTTGGCACACAGAGCCGAGCGACCACATTAGCGAGGATTTCAAGGTTTTCCTCTTCCTGGAGAAGCTCATTACATTCATCGTCGGTAGGGTCTAAGTCGAATATCTTGCGGATTTGCGCTGGCGCTGCATTGTACATTCTTTCCTCAGACGATTATGAAATAAGGGGAACCTCTAGGATAATTTGCACCAAATTCAAAAACAAGAGGGGTTACCACTTCGGCAGGGTGAAGGCAAAATTTTTCCCATCGGCGCTGGCGTATGATCCCTGTAACATTTTCAGGGTAAGCGCACTGCTCGAATGCATCTCCGTCAAGTCCTCGTTCTGGTGCTAGGGTTTTATCTTCTTTTAGGGAGTTGAAACGGGATTCGGCTTCTCGGGTGGTAAATGGCATAGCGTTTGAAGCTTCAGTAGGTGCTTTTTGTCCGGAACCCTTGGTGTGTGCCATTGAAAACTTTGGAGTTGTAATGAAAAGGGAAGTATTGTAACTTTGCAAAGAGTGAATTAGCGTGAGCGTCTACGTTGAAAGGTGAAGTTTGATTTAAGTAAGGATCAAGAAGAGTGATCGTGGGCGCACAATTCGGGTGGGTTGCATGCAATCCATCCGCAGTCTCTAGGGTGAGACGTGCTATAGACGCTTGGTGTGGCTAGTGGCGGTTTCCAATTTGTTTTTGAATATACTTTCAAATCTATTGGGCCCATTACTGTGTGGCCCACCAATAATTCCGTCCTTGTGTGCTACTAGTTCAGATGGGTTGCTACAGCCTTTCTTCATTACTTCCTTAGTTCTTCGTTAATTCAGCTTTCAGGTGGCATATCCTTTATTCTTGAAAATATTAATTTAAAGCATGACTCTGGGCTGCCTCCTAATAGCGCTTGTTTTAAAGTCTTCAGCCAGACTTTGCTATAGCAAGTTAATGTTGTGGTAGTGCATGAAGGCTTCTTGCTTCTTTATTGGCTTTGCTGTCATCTTCAGAGGTGAGGTACTTCTCAGCTGGGTCTTCGAATCTCGCGATCTTAAGGATTAAGAAGGTGACCTGATCATCATTCACACACATAGTAAGTTCTCCTTTTTCCACATCAATCAGCGTACGCCCAATTTCCATGAAAGGTCTTCCCAGAAGAATTGGAACATCGCAATCTGCTTCAAAGTCTAGGATAATGAAAAAGTCTAGGATAATGAAATCGACAGGAAAGATGAACTTATCTACCTTTACCAGAATGTCTTCGATCTTTCCTTCAGGTAGAACTATGGAGCGATCGGCCAGTTGCAATGTAACTGTTGTGGGCTTGGCCTCCCTAACTACCAATTGTTTGAAAATAGACAAGGGCATAAGATTTATGCTAGCACCCAGATCACACAGTGCTTTCCCTGAATATTGAGATCCGATTGCACAGGGGATTGTGAAGCTACCAGGATCTTGAGGTAACTGAGCATGGCACTGCAGTCCTAGGTCAATAATACTGTCTCAAACTCTTCCAGTTGTCTCTTTTTAGACAGAATTTCCTTCATAAATTTCATGTAGCTGGGCATTTGCTCCAGAGCTTCCACCAGTAGAATATTAATGTGCAATTGTTGTAGCATATCTAGGAATTTCTTAAATGGTTTCTCTTGACCTTGCTTCTGTAGCCTTTATGGGAAATGTGGGGGTTGTTTTAGCATCTTTGAAGGCCCGAGATCACGATTATGCTTTGATGATGAAGCGGTAGCATTCATTGTTGGGTATTGTACGTGATCATCCATTGCTACACGTAAAGGCAATGTTGAGGTGCTGAGATCCTGTTCCAATTGTGACAGTCTTGGTTGCCTCTGCTCATCTTCAAGAAGTTGTTCAGTACTTCCTTGTCCTTCCTTAAATTTCTCATATTTCTGATCAGTGACAACGGTAGGTTGCTTGGTTGCTTTCATGGGTCCCAAGCTTTTACCACTTCGGAGCTCTATCAGCTTGACTTCCTCTCTTCCTTGGATCCTGGGGACTCCAGTGTCACTAGGTAGGGATCCTGAGGATCTGTTGTTAAGGGCAGTAGCTAGTTGTCCCACTTGAGTTTCAAGATTTCTCAAGGTTACTTGCTGATTCTGAATGATTGCATCGTTTTTTGCCATATATTCCTTAAGAAGGGTCAGCATTGAGTGCTGCGGGTTTGATTTACTGCTCTGCTGCCATGCTTGCTGGGTAAACCCTGGTGGATTTGATGTTCGGTTTGAGTGTTGTGGGCCCGATGATTGTCTTGCTGCTTGTAAACTTTGAGAATTTCATGAGAAGTTGGGATGTTGTCTCCATCTAGGGTTGTATGTATTTGAGTACGAATTGTTGGTGTTACTGCACCTGTTAAAGTTGTTGACGAAGTTTACAGATTCAGGGTTGGCGGAGCACTGAGAGTAATAGTGTTCTCCGCTACAGTACATACAAGCTACCTGAGATAGTTGCAGCAATGTGTTGCTTGATGGAAGGGTCAGTCCTTTCACCATATTGATCAAAGATGAAACTTGAGCTGTGAGAGCAGTCTTAGCATCTAGTTCATGTATCCCTACAACAGTTCGGGAGGATGTAGCTTTGTCTGCTTGCCATTGATGACTGTTCATGGCCATGCGCTCCAATAAGTTGTGAGCCTTTTCATAAGACTTCATTAGGATGGATCCTCCAGAAGAGGCATCTACAATTGATCGTGTTTGTCCGTCGAGACCTCTGTAAAATGTTTCTAACTGGACCCATTCGCACAATCCGTGTTGTGGGCATCTTCGAGGAGGTCTTTGAATCTGTCCCAGGCTTCATAGGTAGTTTTACCAGATTTTTGTTGGAAGTTGGTGATGTCCCCTCTGAGTTGAGCGTTCTGATAGGGCAAAACTTTTAAGCCTAAAAAAACTCCGCAAGTGCACGGGCCGTATCAAGTAATAAAGTGATAAGAAAAGTATTGTTCCCACGAGGACTTAGTATCACAACTTTAGTTAAGCATTAATCTCACAATTTCGTTTAATTTGAGTGAAACAAATTGAATTTAATTAAGATAAAGAAAAAGAAAATCAAAACTAAAATAAAAATAAGAAAACTATCACAATAATCAAATAAGCAACCTAGATTCACTAATATCTTATTTGATTCTTAGATTTTATCCCTACTAAATTAACTTTAACTAAATTTAATCAGCTAATCTAGAGTATTAATGTTTATAAGTGCCTGTCGGTCCACTTATACACCTACCTCAAATAATTATGTAATGTCTCACACAACTAATTAAGGCGCAATTTAAATCGGGTTCACTCTAATTTGACTATGCGGAGCTTCTAGATATATGTCTATCCTAGACGCAAATTAGATTAAAACCTAACTTCACGTTAAATTTAAATCTAATTCCACATTGTTTATTCCCAAGGTCAATTTAGGATTCCCTCTTTCAAGTCCAACCCTAAATCCCCAAAACATGCTCAATGGTGGCCACTCACTAAGCAATAGCAATAACTACAGGATTAAATAAACTGAATTAAAATTAAACAAAACTAAAAAGTGGGAATAATCTCTAAAACCCAAACAAGTTCATAGATTCTCTAGGTTGCAAAACCAACTAGCCACACATGGCTTTATTCAAATCCATAACAAAAAGATAAAACTCAGGTTCAAAGAATAGAGAGAGAGAGGGGAAAGAAATATTCTTCGTCGTCTCCACAGTCCTTCCGTCCTTCCGTGGGGATGATGAAGAGAACTAAAACGCTCAGCCTCTACTCCTCTGCTTCTTCGTTCCTTATCATGATGTGGCTCCCGATCTTTCTGCTCCTGGAACTTCTTCCTTTTGCTTGTCTCTGCCTCCTTATTTATAATTTAGGTCTTGAGTCACTTATTCTATTTTTCTTATTACAAAGATATCTCATATCTTGTAATTTACTCCATCAGATCACATAATTGATTTTGTTTCTATTTTTCTTGCGTAAGACCACTGAATTTGGCTGATTGCATATCCTCTTGATTGCTCTTTCTATTTCTTTCCAAATCAGCTAATATTTCCTACACAATAAAAATAGGATATGAGTAGATTTTATATCGATTTATTCTTTGATCCCAAGTTTCATTCAATTATGGAAAAGTTCATAAAAGATAATTAAATAGGTATACAATATCACTAATTCCAATCAAATTTCATAAAATATACACTTATTTAATCATAAAATATATACTCATCACGTTCTTAGTAGGTGGAAAAAATTTGAGCAAGAATTTACTTCCCAGATCATTCCACGTGGTGATGGAATTAGCAGGTAGGTTGTTAAGCCACGTCCAAGCCTCTTCCCTTAGTGAAAATGAGAATAATTTAATCCGGACGGCATCGGGCGAGATTCCTGGGATGACAAAAAAATCACACACCTCCATGAAGGTCTTGAGGTGAAGGTGCGGATCTTCGGATGGAAGTCCCCCAAATAACCCGGCTACATATAGCATCTGAATCATGACACCTTTAATTTCAAAGTGTCTAGCATTGAAGGTTGGTGGTGTGATGGTTGAATTTAGCTTGTTTAGATCTAGAATCCCAAATTCCATGATGGCTTTATTCACATCTGGGTTTGGAGGTAGAGGGACCTGGTTTGTTAGTTCTCTATGTGTTCTGATGATAATCAACAATTGTAAACACATCTTGGAGTTTTTTCATTTGCTAAAAATCAACTGTCATTGGTATGAATACTCGAGTATTGACTTGACAGAGAATTGCTCGAATCCTTCTTGACAAAGCAAAACTCAAGTATTGGAAGCAATACTCGAGTATTGGACTTACAGAGAGCAATCAAATTTTTCACCTTGAGTCAATACTCAAGTATTAGAAACAATACTCGAGTATTGGACTTACATAGAGCAATCAAATTTTTCACATTGAGTCAATACTCAAGTATTGGAAACAATACTCGAGTATTAGACTTACAGAGAGCACTCAAGTTTTTCACCTTGAGTCAATACTCAAGTATTGGAAATAATACTCGAGTATTGGACTTATAGAGAGCTTTCAAACTTTCACATCTTATGAAAACTCGAGTATTGATTTTACATACTCGAGTATTGCACCTTCACAAAGATTTTCAAACTTAACAACTGATTATGAATACTCAAGTATTCACTTAAATACTCAAGTATTGACATGGAAAAACTCCACAATTTTTCAAGTGAATGAATACTCAAGTATTGGTTTTGGAAACTCGAGTATTAGGCATATAGAGAGCTTATCCACTTGTCAATAATTTGAATACTCAAGTATTGAGGTTTTGAACTTAAACATATTTTCTCGCTAAAAAGTTCAAAACTCGATGGACTTGCATAATTGAGTATTGTCCTCAGTTTTCAAAGTTCAAGTCACGATAGTTCCTCTCTGGAAGAAGCATACTCGAGTATCAATATGGATACTCAAGTATTAACTTAAGTGCACAGTGACAAACTCGAGTATTAAAGAACATACTCAAGTATTGAACGCAGAAATTGAAAATCAAATCTGACGAATTTGTTAAACACTTTCTTTTGATCTTAATGCTTCCATTTATCATTCTTATATATTCTTAGCTATGTTTAACCATTTTGCTAAGTGAGTTTCAGATGACTTAAAGAATGATTAATGAAGGTAAAGGCAAAAAGCATAAAGGTGGTTCAGAACATTAAATGCATATCAGAAAGTAGCCTCTTTTTGGCTAATCCAACTGAACACGCCTACAGAACATTAAAGAATGTTTTCTAAAACAAGTAAACTCTTCTCCAATGGACAAATCCATAGAGAGACAGCTCAGAGTTATTATTCTTCTGGATTAAGTGGAGATTAGAGAGAGAAGCTGACCAAAGTTACAACTAATCACCTCCAACGGTTTGATTCTTTTTACAACGGTCATCTAATGCTCTCTAAGTATAAATAGAGTTTCATTCAAGTTTTCTCAACAAGAACAGCATCTGAAAATGCTCAAACATTCAAGTCTCTCAACTACTTCTTAGTTTTCATTTGTAACTTGTCTTTTGACAATATAAGCTTCAGTGTTTATCATCATCTACTCTTAGAGAGAGTTTTATTTGATTATTGACTGTAAAGAACCACAAGTCAGGGGACTTGGTGGTTGGGTTCATTGATTACAACTTGTAAGGGGGAGTAAGTTCTAGTGAGAGAATTACTCTTGAGTGCAGAGTGTGTAATCATTGAGATAGTGAAAATCCCAGAGAGTCTGGGGACTGGATGTAGGTCAAATTGTTGAGACCGAACCAGTATAAATCCTTGTGTCTAAGCTTTCCTTTCCTTATCTCTGTTAACCCCTGTTCTTATCATTCAAAACTGAGCATTACCAAAAATTTTAAGAATACCCAATTCACCCCCCTCTTGGGTATTAAGCTGCATTTTCATGGTTATCCCTGTTTATTACTATATGCTCTCGTTGATCCTACTCGTGGTTGAAAGGTTGGCTGAAAGCAAGTTGTGCATGCACTACAGAATGTACTTGAAAATCAAGAACAGAAAAAAAGAGCTTTTTATTAGGTAAATCACAACTATTAAGCAAAAGGGCGTCGTCACTAAGGGTATCAGCAGTCCCCGATAATGGCGCCAAAAACTTGTTGGTCGATTTCCTTGATGTCAAGTGAACCAGTTGAACAAGCATTAAAGTGTAAGTAGAGTATCGTCCCACAAAGACTAAGATACCAAGAAGTGACGCTCGATTACTATGATAGTTGCGCAAACAGAAAGTAAATATGATTGGGTTTAGAGGTTTTTGTATTTATGCTAATAATAGAAATAAACAGAATATCGTAGTTTTAAGAAGATATCAGTAGAAGTTAGGCTGAACTCGGAGTCACCCTTAAGCGTTCCGATCCCCCAGTTGTTCTACCCATTGCTGTAACATCTATACTGCATAGTTTCCGCAATCCTACAGTATAGCCACTAACTACAATGCTATTTGGTTAACCCACCACTATAATCTACTGAAGCTTCCGCGTTCGATACATATGATACTAACTATACTCCTTCCATTTACCTATGGCAACTTTCTAGTTAGATCTGCATTACACACAGGGTGTCATGGTTATGAGAGGTAGACCCAATCCTGAAGCCTACAATAATAGGTCAAGTCATGCACGGGCTGCCTAGCAAACACTGTTTCTCAGAGGTCTAACCTCGACTGCTTGCCAGTAAGCCGAGGCCACAAATCTAGCCCTTAGCTTCCGCTAATCAACTACTAATTAATGCACTCATAAGCAAACTAAGTCTATTAAATTAAGAACATGCAACTAGGTTCATTTAACACTTAAGAATTCATCCTCATCCAGCCATAGGAAAATCAGTTTATGACTGATGAGGAAAACACAAAATAGATAGTAACAGAATGACCCATGATCTAAATACTAAAATAAAAGGGAAAAACAGAAAGCTTGACGAAGTTCCAATGACATGGAAGAAGCCTTGTCACGTCACCACTCCACGTCTTCTTCTCTCCGTCGAACTACAAGGGAGGATGCTGGGTTGTCCTGGAACTCTCGTGCCTTGTAAATATACATATATGATATTATCACTTAAGGAAGGACTAAATTAACTATAAAGGTAAATGTATTTGATGTTACATATGAATTATGGCTGAATTCAGTTTCTAGCTTAATGTTACATATGAAATATGCACTCAAGTTAATTTAGTTTCTGTCTTTGATTTTACAGATGTTTGTTTGTCCTGATCCCTTTCCTCATGATGAAGTGGAGCACATACGCAATTTGTTTTGTGAATATCTGTATGACCTGATTTTAAAGTCAAAACAATAATTAATGTCCTAAATTCATTTGTAAATATATGTTGTAGCAACAATAATTTTCTGTAAATTTGTTTATTTTTTCAAACAATTCATTCATTTGTAAATATGCATACGCAATGTGTAATTCAATAATAATTTTTTATTTTATTTTTTTGAAGAATTCATTCATTCATTCATTCTAGTTATTTAATGCTTGAAATTTGAGGTACAGGATGTTGTAAATGAGCAATAAGAGACTATACGCCTGAGAAGTATTTGTGACTTTTAGGACCACATATTTTTTAAAGATCTGGTTCTAAAAGTCCTCTAAAAATTTGGGTAGACTTTTAGGACCGTATTTTGTTGAAAGTCCAGTCCTAATTTGATTAAAGTCTGATCTTAAAAGTGTTCGTTTATTTAAAAAATATATGGCGTGACTTTTAGGACCGTATAGTTATTATACCTCCAGTCCTAAAAGTCTCTAAAATTTTAGGATTGTATGTTTAATAAATGACCGGTTTTAAAAGTCTTCTCAAGACCTTATATTTTTTATGTCCGCTCCTAAAAGTCTATTTTGAAAATATTACTTAACTTTTAAGACCATATATTTATTAAATGTCCAGTCTTAATAGCCTTCCTATAAATAGAAATATTGTCTCTTTTCAGACAAACCATTAAAGTTCAAGACAATTGAGGTTCTGGCGTTCTGCTCAAGCTAGGTCCTTCGTTGTCGTCGTTTTTACCTCTCTTGGTTTTGAGCAGCATTATCCATGTCCCTTTTCTTTTGTCTTTCTTCTTATTGTCGAAAAAAGAAGGAAGATAATGAAAATGACACTTTGTTTCAAATCAAGGCGAGGTAAAACTGACGACAACGACGGTCCAACCTTGAGAAGAATTGTCACTATGTTTGTTTTTATTCAAATAAGGTAAACAATGTTTTTTGTTTTGTATGGTCTTAACTGTATTCTTCGAATTGTTAATGTTGATCACACCCGATGACAATGTTTTGTTTGTTTCCTTTTTGTCAGAAAAAGAAAGAATATAATGAAAAGGACAAAGCGATCGACATAGGAAAGCAAAAAATTTATTATATTTTTTTATACAGCCCCATGGGGGCGGCAGCAGTACTAATCTAACCATATTTTTACATGATTTTTGGTAATTAAATGAGGATTTTTAATATGTTTTCTCATAGTTATTGAGCTTTAAATGTATTTCTTGTGATAAATTGATATTAAGAGTAAATATGTTAAATTAGGGCTAAAAGGGGCAAAATTGTCAAAAAAATGTAATTAATCTTAATTATTTATTTTTATGAGAATATTTAATGTTAGACTAATTATTTTATTTGTGGATGGCTGAAAAGAATCAAAATTTAAAATGAAAGTTTTAATTCAAGTTTTAAAATTTTCAATTTAGTACTTACTCCAGAAGTTTCAAATTTTTCACATAGAGTCCCTGTCTGCTAAACTCAGCGTTTTTGGCAGCCATTTTAGGTCAGCTAATTGCTCCATTTGAATTAAAGATCAGACCCGTGAAAAGCAATAGACCCCGACACATTTAATGGAGAAAACATATCCAGCGCCACGAAAATGAGGAGAATTGAAACAAAATCAGCCGAATTATCTTGGAATATATCATAATCATGGATTTTGCTGAAGAATGGAGAGAATCATGCCAAGAATCAGAACTGAAACAGAAAGAACGCAGAACCAGGATAGCGCTAAGACGTTTTTTTAAACAGGAGAGAGAACGCCAGAATCAGAAAAAGAGCGAACGGAAAGAAAGAGAGCAGGCTGGACAACGACGCAAGAACTGAAACTAGAAAGAAAAAGAACAAAGATGCAAGATTCAGACGGGAGAAGAAAGAGACACGCTGAGCCTTTCAATTGAAATTGCTGTTTGATCTTATCCATTCATCCTCAATAATTCCCAGCATTTTTTATCCACGGGCCCACACCCACAATCCATCAATTCTTCTCATCTTTTCCTATGGCTGATTCATTTGTGGTGGACTCTTTAATGGCTATGTGTAGCTAAATCTTTAGCTTCTTGGTGATGAAGATTGTGGCTGGAGTATCTGTGCTTCAAATGGGAGTTATTTAATTTAATCTTTTGCTTAGACTATCTATTTGATTTCCTTATCTAGCTTTTTCATTTTTTGTTTTGAGACTTAGATGACTGTTATGTGTCCATGAAGATTGATTATTGTGATTTTTATTAGGTGATTGTTTTGAAATTCATATTTCTTTATTTCTTTATATGCTTGATGAAATTATGTTTGCTGTTATGTTTGTGATTAGTAATCATAGTTGATTTAAGTTTTTGAATGGTTCGTTAGAACATTCTAATTGAGAAGAACAAGTTACATCATCCCAATTTAAATTACACATTAAGTGGATTTTAACAATTTCTCAAAAGGTAGTAGTTTGCTATGTTTGTAGGAGCTACTATTAATTGAGATTATTGGACTCAAGTATTATCTTGATTTTGTTCTTTAGACTTAATGAGAATTTAACTCCCATACATTTTTAAGCAATGATAGCCATCTTCTTCATTATCAAGAGCATCCATAATTGATTCTTTTTAATCCTAAGCATTCTTCACTATTTTCCAAAAATACCCAAAAAAGTAGAATTAGTTTCTTTTTATTTTTATGAATTTTAGTTTAGAGAAAATCTATTTCAAAACTTTTTTTTTAAATCATGTTTTTAGCACTTAGTTTAACCTAGGGAATTCAAAATAAAAAGCTTCTTGATAAGAGAACGATCCCGAGTTGTTTGCACTGTATTGCATTTTAATTCGTGGTAAATTGTGATTTAACCCTGAGACGACTAAGGTTTTTGTCAAATCAATGGCGCCGTTGCCGGGGAGTCAATTTTGACTCCTTTGGTTTACTAAGTGTCAATTGATTTAAGATTAACTAGGGTTTGCCCTTGTGAGCCTATTAGGTTTTCTTTCATTTTTCATAATTTTCAAAATTTTTCATAGTTTGTTTGATTTTCTTTGTTTTTGCATTTGCATTTTCATTTCTTCTGACATACACTCATATTTGCACATTTTCTTGTTTGAATTTGTGTCAAAGATAGTTCTGGTAACCTTATATGTCTGACCAATTTGAGGAGACCTCTATTCATTCTCCTCAACTTGGATTTTTCATTGACTTGAGCGATTGTGCTTCACAAGGTACAACTTTGGAGGGAGAAAACAATGGTCATCAAAGGAGGAGGACTATAAGGGATGTGACAAGATCAGATGTCACTAATGATTCATTCAACGTTGCATGCCCTAACCTAGAGGTTAATTTTGAGCTTAAGGGTCCTTTGCTTAATTCATTACCGCGCTTCCATGGACTTGAAAAGGAAGACCCTTGTAGCCATCTCAATGCCCTACATGTGGCTTGCTCATATATGAAGCCTGTTGGTGCTAGCCTAGATGATGTGAAATTAAAGGTATTCTATTTCACTTTGGAGGGGAAGGCTCAGGAATGGTACATGATGTTACCTAGGTATGTTAATGATCCTCTTCACTCATGGGCTAATATGAAGAAAGCTTTCTTGGAAAAGTACTTACCTGATGCAAGGATTGGGGAGCTTAAAAAAGAGATTTACTTTATCAAACAAGACCCTTTGAAGTCCTTCTATGAATATTGGTGCCGCTTTCAGGAGCTTTTAGCTAAGTGTCCACACCATCAAATTGTTGATGAACAGTTGATTAAATACTTTCATGATGGTCTTTTGCCTAATGAGAAAGGCATTATAGATGCTGCAGCTAGAGGTTCTTTGGAGATTGCACTGCTGCAGAAGGATGGGCTCAAATTCGAACAAGGGCTAGAAATACTCAACAGTGTAATGCGAGAGAGATAAGAGGAGTTTGTGATATTGGTTCAAACCAAAGAATGGTCTCACTTGAGTCCAAGATGGATACAGCTGCTTCACAACTTTCTCTAATCACATCTGAACTTCATAATCTGAGTATTCAACAAAGACCTTCGTTCCCTACTTCACAAGCCCTTGTTGCACCTAGTTGTGATGGTTGTGGTTCAATGATGCACATTACAAGTTTATGCCCTAATCATCATGATGAAGTTAATGCCATGTATCAGGAGAGGTTGAATCAACAATAACAAATGTGGGATTCCAACATGACTACCTACAATGAAAGTAGAAGACCCAATCTTAATTTTGGTTGGAGAAATCAAGAAGGATCATCATATCAAGTCCAACCATATAGGTCAAACCGTGGACAAATGGTACCTATTCAAGAGTCTAAGGGTGATGAGAATACTCAATTGTTGAAGAGTATGGTTTCTCAACTTACTAGTATGAACAACTGGATGATGGAAGATAAAGCTGTAAATGAAAATCAATTCTCTTCTATTTCCAACACCTTACAAAAGTTACAAAGTGATAGGGCAAGTGATGGTAATCAAATGACTTATATGTGCAAGAAGTTGGAAGAATTGGAGTTAAAGCATAACAATGTGCAATCCCACTTGACTCAACTCTCTAATTCTGTGAGTGATGTGCATGCTAAAACAAGTGGCTCTATTCCTTCAAATGCAGTCATCAATCCTAAGTCGCTTAATGCCATTGCGTTAAGGAGTGGTAAGAAAGTACGTTTTCCTGAAGAGGTTGACGGTGATATGGATGAAGAAGTAGAGGTTGAAAGTCCACCATTGAACCCAAAGAAGCTTCCTGAATCTGAAAGCGTCAAAGAGAAGGCTATCCTTACGAAGAAGAATGGCAAAGCAGTTGAGCAACAACAAGTGGAACAACAATCACTTCTGAGAGAGGTTGGTGAAGAAAGAATATCACCTAGAGGGGGGGTGAATAGGTGATATATGAATTTTACGACTTAAAAAAAAACTATCACTCTTTGGATGATCAGAGAGAAAATGAGTAATAAGGCAAGTGACACATGAAGATTTATCCTGGTTCGGTCTAATCCTTGACCTATGTAACATCCCGTCTTTTAAAATGCGATTTTCAAAAGAGATTATCAGAGTTTTGAATAATTTTAACAGAGTGGCATCGGAAAAGAGTTTTCATTTTAAAACAAAACGAGTATCTGATATTTAACCAACATTGGTGTGTTGATACTAATACAGTCATCCAAATATTCAAGTACTCAAAATACATAAGAAAACAGCAACAGATAAACAATCCTCCGTCCGAGTCCTTAAGCAGCCTGCTTACCCTTGTCAATAACCCTGTCTCCGCCAGAACCTGAGGCTATGGTAAGAGCTGAGGTTCAATTCCCATTGAACCTCAGGTAACAGTTAACCTCATGCTTATGTAACAATTTTATATATAATAGATATTCATGATAGTTTCAGCATAATCACATTTTAACAGCACAACCACCTCATATTTTAATCCAGTCTGCACTACCCAGTGCCACGGTGTACATCTGTGTCCTCAGCGCTAGGAAAACTCAACGGCATTATCATGACTATAACCCGTATATAGCTGAATGTGTATGCACAACTTTATAAAAACAGAATCTCAGACTATCCATCACATACAAATTTACAATAAGCATCAGAGTTAAGGTTACAGTACGCGTCCGTACCTTCGTTGTTGATGTTTTGGTACGTTCGACTAAAACGGTACTTCTAACGGAAAACAGCGGTACAAGTTCACAGATACCCTATAGGAACAATATCACATTTATCAGTGGCCATCAACTTTGCAATACTTATGGAATTCTACGTTGAAGATTTACTATTCATGTGAATAGTATTCACTATTCATGTGAATAGTACCAGTAAAAATATTTTTACCGTGACGGTAAATAATTTTTACTGTTTGGTAAATAGTATTTACTGTATTGGTAAATAACATTACTACCCAAGAATAATTCTTTTCTGTTGTGACAGATCAGACTAAGCTGCAGCCACAGAGCATACTCAGAAAAAACTCTATCTAGCATTTCTACTATAATTACCAAAAGAAACTACCAAATCTTAAGACTAGAGACCAAAGAACTTACCCTTGAAGTTCTTACTCCTTCTCTCCAGCTCCGAGAACTTTACTCTAAATTCTCACTCTAAACTCTAAGAATTCTCTCTCTTCTATTAAACTCGACCGTTGTGATCTGAGTTTGGTGTGAAGAAAATGAAGAAGTGAGGCCTCTATTTATAGTGTTGGAAAATGGGTCCTTAAGTGTAATTTCTTGTTTTTGGGTCATTTTGCGTAATTCTCAAAATTATAAAAAAATATAAAAATTGGCACACGAGGTGCACCTCGTGTGCCTTAATTTTTTTTTTATTTTAATAATTTAAATAGTGTTTTTACTGATAAAATCCCTTGTTCGGTGTTCTGATCGCGTGATCTTTTGCAAAATTTCAAAAATCCGGAAGCACAGCCTTGAAGCTCTATTCTTCCTCTTTAAAAATATCTGGGTCAACTGAATTTTTGACCTCATTCAGGGTATTTCATAATCTGTCAAAGATTTTAAGTCGGACACTGCCGGAAACAGAAATTACTTCGGGTGACACCATCTTCGAGACAAAAATTCACTGATTCATAATATGCCCTTACCCAAGAAACCTAGTTCACGGTTTACAAGATATAATTTTATTTCTATTATTTCCCAAAATATAAGATATTACAACCTACATCCAGTCCCCAGAACACCTGGGATTTCACTATCTTCAGAAGAATTACAGACTCTGTAAACGAAGAAGGATACCCTCACTCGGACTTCACTCCCCCTTACAAGTTGTAATCTTTACACCCACTCTTAAGGTTCCACAACCTTAAGTTATAATTCTACAGAATGTAATTGTAACTGTTTTAAAAGGAAAAAGAAAAACTCCTCACGAGTTGGATATTAATGAACACTGAAGAACAATAATACACAGAGACAGAAATTTGAGCTCTTTGTAAGCTTGATTTTAGTATGCGTTGGTTGTGTGTCTTTTGAGTTCAATCCTTCGGCTTTTTATACTAGATGGAATATGACGACCGTTGAAGGTTTTGATTCTTTTCATTTGAATATTTAAAGATGCCCGTTGGAGCTTCCATCGTTGTAAAGTGTTCTGTCAATGGAGCGTGAGGTCTGTCTGCTTTAGCTGGGAATCTTTTCATTATATAATGCTTCGGTTTTGATTCTTGTGATTGGTCCCATAACGCTGAAGAAATAGTGGAAGCTTCGTTGTATATGTCTGGCGTGAGAGCTGCCCATTACTTCCTGTCTGTATGCCGTTTACGGAGGGAAGAATAAAATAATGCAAGTTGCACACACCGTCTTCCTCATTTGAATCTCGTTCAAATTCAAAATAGCTTCTGTAAACTTATGAACAAACTTGTTAAAAGCCTTTGGTAATCTTAATCATAAGTAATCAGATGCAAATTAAAATATTCAATAACAGACAGAACGCTTTCAGATGATACGAAGAACAGAGGGTAGTTCTGCTCGAGTAGCGTTTGAGACATGCTCGAGTAACCATGTGAAATGCCTGAAGAAATAGACTCTGCTCGCTGTTGCTCGAGTATGGATTTTGTGGTGCTCGAGTATGATGCTGAAGTATGACTTTGAGTGTACTCGGGCAGATGGCTTTGCTCTTTGAATATCGCTGAAGAACCTTCTGTACTCGAGCAGAGATTCTGCTTGCTCGAGTAGGCTTCTTGAGAGGTTGCTCGAGTATGACTGATTCCATACTCGGGCAAGGTTCTTCAGACGTTGATGAAGGCATGAGGGACAATGTTGCTCGAGTATGAAAATATGCCTGCTCGAGTAAGGTAATACTTTTGCCTTTTCTCAGGGAGTGCTCGAGTATGCTTTCAGAGGTTGCTCGAGTGATGTTGCTCGAGTACGTTTCCCACGGTGCTCGAGTATGCTTTCACGCTGATGCTTGCTCGAGCAAGTGTACCCCTTGCTCGAGTAGAGTAATACTTGGACCTTTTCTCACGGATGCTCGAGTATACTTCCAGGGCTGCTCGAGTAGCCTTGCTCGAGTATGTTTTTCACCTTGCTCGAGTATGCTCTCTCTGAAGTACATTTTCCCGTTATTACTCGAGCATAATCTTTGCTTTGCCCAAGCAAAGTTCTTCCAGATCCAAACCCATACCTTTTGCTCCCGATGTTGCTCGAGTACATAGAATCATTACTCGAGTAACATGAAATAAATCAGATTAATAGATTCAGGATCTTATTCGATTAATTCTATTGTGAAATTGTAATCATCAAAACATTGAGATCCAACATTCTCCCCCTTTTTGATGATGACAATTTCAATAACCTTTTGAGAAAAAAAATCGTGAACTTGTTATCAGAAGACGGTTATCAGAAAAACAACTGTTACATTGAAAACCTATGAATGCACCTGAAATGCTTAACTCATTCATTCAACTATCGAATTTCAATACATTCATAAAGAAATATAAACGTCAAATCCTAATAACTACTCTCCCCCTTTGTCATCAACAAAAAGGGAGGACTGAACATGTGGAGAAGAAGGGGGATCCTGGAAGTCCGATGAAGATGAAGATGGCAGGGGAACCGTGGAGGGATCAATCACTGGAGGAGGAACAACTGGATCAGCAACCGGAGCAGATGAGACAGGAGGAGGAGCTGAGGCAGAAACAGGGACACCCAGAGTTTGAGCAACAGCATCTAATGTAGTATCGATATTCCTGTACTGAGTAGTAAGCAACTCAATAGAAGTCTTGATTGCTTGCTGCTGGTCATAGATAATAGAGAACCGGTTGTCCATGTTGGTCTGGAAATCCATCAGATCAGTCATCAAACGCATTCCTACACTGGTCTTGAGACTGGTCATATCATTGCCAAAGGCCTTGATCATATCTGGAACGATTTTCTCAATAACAGAGAGAGAATGAAGAACAGGGGCCATGGCTTTCTGAATGGATTCTTCCACAATCTTTTGAACCGAGGACTCAACAATGTTCTGGATTGCGGGCTGTGTGAGGGATGGACCGGGATGAGAAGAGGGACCGGCTTGAGAAGACTCACCCTCATCTGGTGGAACCGAGGTAGATGGCACAAAAACTGGCTTCTTTCCCTTTCCGGGTTTTGAAGTACTCTTGGAAAAGGTGATCTTCATGTTCGTCATTTGCTCTTTTCCAAATAAGGAAGGGTACATGGGTTCATCATCAGAAAGATACCAGATATTGTTGATCTCCAGTATTCGGGAGACCAATGAAGGATAAGGAATTGTTGCACGCAGTCTCACTTTGGCCTCTGAGATGAAAGTCATCATTTCGTCTAAGATCCACTTGCCTAAATCCCGTGGTTCCATGGCAATGAGAGAAGCAAAGCGTTCGAAATCCTTTTTCACAAAATGAGTAAAGCTTTGGCCTTTCTGAACCAAGCTACGACTATACACATACCACAAAACCCTGTATTCATCCTTCATCATTGGTGGTGTTACATTTATTTTGGATCCTTCAATAGGTGGAAAATCAGGAAAGAGAATTTGATAGCACTCAATAGAAGACATCTTAGGAGGATCCTCAGGCACATCTACAACTCCTAAAAGAACATTAATATCATGGGCTGAGAGCTTAATTTCTTGACCTCTGACTTTGGTAATCAACACATCATCATCAGATTCATTGTCCTTTTGTTGAACGACCATGTTATGATAAAAAATTCTTACTACTTCAGGTGAATAGGACCGATTGATACTTAGAAGAGGCATGAATTGCTCCAACCAGACAGCCATATCGAAATTAAACTTCTTCTTAAAATGCTCTAAGTCAACCCAGACAATTGGACAGAATGGCCGTGTCTCATAATACCTCTTAAACAAGGCATAATCATCTAATCCAATGTTACCTATATTCATATTGGGAGATGGTTCAGGCAACTCACCATCCGGAGGGCGACTCGTAGGAGATTGCTCAGTTTTGCTTTCTGAGGCCTCGGACTGAAACGAAAAGGAAACTTTTAACTTCTTACTGCTTCCTGACCCTTGAGATTTCTGGCTGAGAGAGGGCTTGAGAGGTTTAGGTTGGTCCTCTTTCAATTTACTGCTTGCTTCGTCAAATGATTTTTCAGTACCGGCTTTTGAAGGTGGTGGTGAAGGTGACCGAGAACGTTTGCCGGAGGGAAGAGAGCCGGTCTTCATTCTCGTTGTAGGGGAGGTAGGTGCCGATGGGTGTGCACTCTTCTGGGATTTGCTTGCCGATTTCGAAGATGCCGATTGAGGTGCCGAAGATTTTGCCGTCGATTTGGCCTTTGAGGATTTTGACAGTTGGTCTGGATTGGCAACTTTGGGTTTGTAGTAGCGGGATTTCTTCGAGAGTGATTGAGAGGAATGTGTAGAGGTGGGTTTTTCGCCGGAGCCGGCCATGAGGTAGTGGTGTCGAGAGGACCGATGGTGAGGAGTGTGAATGAGAGGGAAGAGGAGAAATTGGAGGTGTTTGAAAGGTTTCAATCGGTTGAAACTGTTGGGAAGATGAAGTGAAAAGTTGTACCGGATGATTGAAGGTGACGATTTGCTAACGGATGTAACG
Source organism: Acacia crassicarpa (assembly GCA_034222035.1). Classification (NCBI taxonomy): domain Eukaryota; kingdom Viridiplantae; phylum Streptophyta; class Magnoliopsida; order Fabales; family Fabaceae; genus Acacia; species Acacia crassicarpa. The sequence goes on from JAWXYG010000003.1 coordinate 56,191,135, forward strand.
GATTGAAGGAATTTGGAAAGAAGGTGCCGGTTAGGGTTTAACGGAAATGAAAATAGGAATAGGAAAATGAACCGGCGCTTGATCCTTTTAAAACTGATTGCACGACTTTGCTCGAGTATAAGATTTTCTGTGCTTGGGCAAGGATCTTACCTCCGTGATTTAGAGAGAGTACTCAGGCAAGTGCGGCGAGTATGACAACTAGAATACTTGACAGGTGATAGTTTTGCTTGGGCAAGAGATAGCTTGCTCGGGCAGAAGCATACTTTTGGTCGTTTTTGAAGGTGCTTGAGCAGAAGGCTGCGAGTATTATTAATATTAATAGTTTTATTTAATTTTTTTTTGTTTTGTTTTGGAAATGGCTCGATTTTGCTCGAGCAAGAATTTTTTGCTTGGGCAAGGCAATACTTCCGAGGTTTTTGCCATGTGCTTGGGTAGAACATAGCGAGTATGCCCTTCCTAAGTCCTTCGAAAATGTCGACTTTGCTCGAGCATAAAATATTTATGCTCAGGCAAGGTCATACCTTTGGGACACTTTGAGGATGCTCGGGCAGAAGGCAGCGAGTACACTTTTCACTTAGTGCCCGATTTTGCTCGAGCAAGTATTTTGCTTGCTCGAGCAAGGCACTACTTGCGTGATTTTTTACTTTGCTTGGGCAGACAGTGGCGAGTATGCTCTTCCCAAATTCTTCTGAGGCCCGACTTTGCTCGAGCAGGAAATTTCTTTGCTCGGGCAAAGTCATACTTTTGGCATTTTGGGACATGCTTGGGCACAAGTCAGCGAGTATCTCCTCTCAACCCTTTGTCAACTCCCGTCATTGCTCGAGCAAGGATTGTTCTTGCTTGGGCAAGGATGTACTTTTGCTAGATTTTATTTATGCTTGGGCATCAGACGCAAGTATTGCTTCTTAGAAGGCAATTCAATGTCTTTTATTGCTCGGGCAAGACATTTTCTTGCTCGGGCAAGGTCATACTTTTCAAAGAATTTTCCTTTGCTTGGGCAGGATCTGTAGGTATCCTTTCTTTTGGTCCGTTAATGCTCAAGCAAGACTCATCTTTGCTCGGGCAAGATTATTACCCAGAAATTTTTAGAAGAATCAACATGCTGTGGTGAGGATCAGGTTAAATATTTAGGACAATTCTAACCTTCCATCAAATGTGTATGGTGAACATTTGATTCATTCTTCACCTCAGATCATTTATTCTCACTATCAGATCTAGCTGTTTCCGTCTTTGCTTGAGTATCATTTGAGATGTGCTTGGTCAAACGTCTTCTCTGTTATCCTCTGTTTTACGGTTTGTGTTCAGAGCATCCTGCAAAACACACAAAAGTACTCCGATGCCAAAGTCAGTAGTGTCCTGAGAAATAATAGTTAATTGAAAGGTACTTACAGTTCATTAGGGTTAGCCATTCCCAGTTCTCTTCGAATAAATACAAATTGTTCCTTTGATAATGGCTTGGTAAAGATGTCGGCCAATTGCAGGTGTGTAGGTATGAACATTACTTTGACATCCCTCTTTTGCACATGATCTCGTATGAAGTGGTGTCTGACATCGATGTGTTTCGTCCTTGTGTGTTGTACTGGATTTTTTGCTAAACTGATCGTACTTGTGTTGTCACAGAGAATTGGGATTTCTTTCAAGTGTATCCCTAGATCAGCCAGTTGTTGTTTTAGCCATAAAACTTGTGCACAACAGCTTGAGGCAGCAACGTATTCTGCTTCTGTAGACGAGACAGCCACTGTAGTCTGCTTCTTACTGAACCATGATACTAGTGAACCTCCGAAAAATTCACATTGTCCACTGGTGCTTTTTCTATCAGTTTTATATCCAGCATGGTCAGAGTCTGAGTATGCCACAAGATGTTCTTGTTGACCTTTCGGGAACCAGAGACCCAACTCTTTTGTATCTGATAGGTATAGGAAGATTCTTTTAACATGTTCGGCGTGTGATTCCTTTGGAGCCGACTGAAATCTAGCACACATTCCTACACTAAATTGTATGTCCGGCCGGCTGGCAGTTAGATAAAGCAAAGACCCTATCATTCCTCTATACTTAGTTATATTGAAATCTTTGCCTTTCTCTTCATCTGCATCTAATGAAGCCGTTGAACTCATTGGAGTATCTGCTCCATTACAGTGTTCCATCCCATACTTCTTGAGTAAATCACGAAGGTATTTTGTCTGTGAGATAAAAATACCGTCCTTTCGTTGTTTGATTTGTAAGCCGAGAAAGTAATTCAATTCACCCATCATGGACATCTCAAATTCACCTTGCATTGTCTTTGAAAATTCCTTACAGAGAGCGTCATTAGTAGCACCAAATATGATATCGTCCACATAGATTTGTACTACTAAGATTTCATTGAATTTGTTTGTTTTGATAAAAAGAGTTGTGTCTGCCTTGCCTCGTACAAATCCTTGATCAAGTAAAAATTTGCTTAATCGCTCATACCAAGCTCTAGGGGCTTGTTTGAGACCATACAACGCTTTCTTGAGTTGATAGACATGATCTGGATGATGTTCATTTTCAAAACCAGGAGGTTGTTCTACATATACTTCCTCCTGAATATAACCATTTAAAAAGGCACTTTTTACATCCATTTGATATAACTTGAATCCTTTAATACACGCAAAGGCTAAGAGTACGCGTATTGCTTCCAATCTAGCCACTGGAGCAAACGTTTCCTCATAATCAATTCCTTCTTCCTGATTATAGCCTTTGGCAACCAGTCTAGCCTTGTTACGGACTATGATTGCGGATTCGTCACGTTTGTTTTTGAATACCCATTTGGTGCCAATGACCGGATGGTCTTTAGGCCTAGGTACCAAATCCCAAACTTGATTTCTATCGAATTGATGTAATTCCTCTTGCATTGCTATTACCCAATCATTGTCTGAAAGGGCTTCATCAATCTTAGAGGGTTCAATTTGAGATATAAAAGCTGAGAAGGTAACCTCGTTTAAAGTACTAGCTCTTGTCCTCACTCCCTGATTAACATCACCGATCACTTGGTCTAAAGGATGGTTCCTTATAAATTTCCAAGCTCTGGGCTGAGATTGATCAGAATTTTCTAAATTGTTTTGAGGATCAAGTTCAAAAACATCTCCAGGATTTTCAACAGAAGCAGGAGTAGTTTTTGAGAAAAATTGATTTTTAAACATGCTTTCTTCATCATCATCCAGGTTTCTGTCTAATTTTGATTCACAGAAAACAACATGTATAGATTCTTCAACTATTCGTGTACGTTTGTTGAAAATTCTGTAAGCCTTACTTCTATTGGAGTAACCAAGAAAGATACCTTCGTCAGATCTAGGATCAAACTTTCCTAAATTGTCTTTACCGTTATTATGAATAAAACACTTACAGCCGAAGATGTGAAGATGAGCTAGATTTGGTTTCCTTCCTTTGTAGAGTTCGTATGGAGTTTTATTGAACTTCTTCCTGAGATGGGCTCTATTTGATACGTAGCAGGCTGTGCTCATGGCATCTGCCCAGAAGACTTGGGATGTTTGATTTTCATTTAGCATTGCACGAGCCATCTCAGTCAGCACACGATTTTTTCTTTCTACTACCCCATTCTGTTGTGGTGTTCTTGGAGCTGAGAAGTTGTGACTGATCCCATGAGTATCACAGAATTCTCCAAATGCTTGGTTCTCAAATTCTCCTCCGTGATCCGTTCGAATAGCTGTAATACAAATACCTTTCTCATTTTGCACCTTATTGGCAAACACAACAAACAAGTCAAAAGTTTCATCTTTAGATGATAAAAAGATAGTCCATGTGAATCGTGAGAAATCATCAACAATTACAAGTGTATACAAGTTTCCGCCAAGACTTCTAACTCTGGCAGGTCCAATTAAATCCATATGAAGTAATTGTAGTGGTCGATTTGTCGAAATTTCTGGTTTGTTTTTAAAAGGTGTTCTGGTTTGTTTACCTCTTTGACATGAGTCACAAACCATATTATTTTTGAAGCGTAAGTTCGGTAACCCAATTACTAACTCTTTTCTTTGCAACTTATCTAACTGATTCATGTTGACATGAGCCAATCTCTTATGCCATAACCAGCTTTCATCTAAATTGCTCACAAAACATTTTTCAGATTTTATTTTTGGTAAATCCATGGTATAGCAGTTTCCTTCGCGAGGAGCTTTGAATAATACCTTTAGTTTACCTTTATCTATAGGGAGATCATCCTTGTTGACTATGAGACACTCTTCTGAGTCAAAAATGATCCAATTGTTCTTGTCAGCACTTTGACTTACACTCAGAAGATTGTGACAGAGCCCTTCCACCAGATATACTTCCTTAATTTGTGGCCCGTCTTTTATACCAATTTCTCCTATTCCGGTGATTTTCCCAGATTGATTTCCTCCAAAAGTAACTTTTCCACCGTCTTTTGATTTAAGTGCAATAAATTTCTCAGGGTCTCCGGTCATGTGTCTAGAGCATCCACTATCGATATACCATTTATTTGCTCTGGAAACTCTCAAGCACACCTGCAAAACAAGACAAATTAAGTTTTAGGTACCCATTGTTTCTTGGGTCCTTTGAGGTTAGTCTGAGATTTAGGAACATATGTTCCCTTAGGCATCCACTGATAGTTTCCAATTGGTTTATTCCGTTTATCCTTTTTATGAAAACAGGATGAGGTGCTATGACCCTTCCTATTACAATAGTTGCAATGAGCAAATGGATTTGAAGAGTGAACTGTTTTTCGAAAATATTTTAAATAGGATTTTCCACCAGTTTTCTTCTTTCCTTTGTGCTTATCAAAAATTGGATTGTATCCTAAGCCAGAACGGTCATTAGTAAACCTTTGTGCTTTCAAAATTACATTGAGCATCTCACTGCCCTGAGTAAATTTTTGAAGAGTTTTCGTGAGATACAAATTTCTTTTCTTCAAGTCCAGACAGTCGTTACAAGCTAGTTTTTCACGGGACTTGAGAGCAATATTTTCTCTTTTCAAAGATATGCATTCATCCATAAGTTTTTCAAACTCAGATTGTATTTCGTTATATTCATCAAACAATTCATCATAGGTTGGTTGTGATTTAAATACCTCACTGTCGTTTTTCAACTGTTCTTCCTCAGCAACCAGGCATACATTAGCTGTTTCTTTTTCTTCTTCACTTTCTTCATCTGAAGAGCTATCTCCCCAAATTGCCGATATGTATGCCTTCTTTTTGAATTGATATGACTTCTTCTTCTTCTCCTTATCTCCTTCTTTTAGTTGAGGACATTCAGATTTGTAGTGGCCTGGCTTTTCACATTCATAACAAATGATCTGTTCTTTATCCCGTTGCTCCTGTCTGTTACTTGAGCCACCTTTTTGAAATCTGTTTCTGAAGCCTTGATCCTTCTTGTAAAACTTTTTGAATCTGCGGACAAACATAGCCATTTCATCATCGTCTTCTTCATCTTCTTCTTTCTCTTCTTTCTCCTTTATTACGTTAAGAGCAATCCCCTTGTTGCGATTGCTACTGCCGTTGACATCTTCTAAGTCCTTTTTGAATTTTAATTTACTTTCGTATTCAGACAGACTTCCGAACAAGGCAGCAACTGAGGACATAGATTCTCCACGAGCTTCCTCTATAGCAGTAACTTTAGCTTCCCAATCTTTTGTCAGAACATTGAGAATTTTTCTCACTTGGGGCCCTTGGTCATATATCTTTCCTAATGCTGCCAGTTGATTCGTCAGATGAGTGTACTGAAGTTGGAATTCGGCAATACTTTCTCCTTGCTTCATCCGTAACAGATCATACTCAGTAGTTAGTATGTTGACGCGGTTCTCCTTGATTCCAGAAGTTCCTTCGTATACTATTTCGAGCGCCTTCCACATTTCTTTTGCAGTTGATAAGTTACAGATACGGAAGTATTCCTTTTGACTAAGAGCACTTTGAAGCATCAAGATAGCCTTGCTATTGAGAGTGATATTCTTCTTATCAATCTCGTCGAATTCGGCCTCGGTTTTTGGAATAGAGATACCTCCCTCAGTTTTAACTGGTACATAGTCTCCAGTCTCAAAGACTCTCCAGAGCCCGTATTCAGTAGCCATCACAAACACTCGGAATTTTGCTTTCCAAAAGGAGTAGTGTTCACCGTTGAACCCTGGTGGTCTGTTAATTGAAGCACCGTCAGGTAATATTCCTTCCATGATCTATCCCGGGATGTTAAGCCCACTGGGAAACCAGGCTCTGATACCAAATGAAGAAAGAATATCACCTAGAGGGGGGGTGAATAGGTGATATATGAATTTTACGACTTAAAAAAAAACTATCACTCTTTGGATGATCAGAGAGAAAATGAGTAATAAGGCAAGTGACACATGAAGATTTATCCTGGTTCGGTCTAATCCTTGACCTACGTCCAGTCCCCAGAACACCTGGGATTTCACTATCTTCAGAAGAATTACAGACTCTGTAAACGAAGAAGGATACCCTCACTCGGACTTCACTCCCCCTTACAAGTTGTAATCTTTACACCCACTCTTAAGGTTCCACAACCTTAAGTTATAATTCTACAGAATGTAATTGTAACTGTTTTAAAAGGAAAAAGAAAAACTCCTCACGAGTTGGATATTAATGAACACTGAAGAACAATAATACACAGAGACAGAAATTTGAGCTCTTTGTAAGCTTGATTTTAGTATGCGTTGGTTGTGTGTCTTTTGAGTTCAATCCTTCGGCTTTTTATACTAGATGGAATATGACGACCGTTGAAGGTTTTGATTCTTTTCATTTGAATATTTAAAGATGCCCGTTGGAGCTTCCATCGTTGTAAAGTGTTCTGTCAATGGAGCGTGAGGTCTGTCTGCTTTAGCTGGGAATCTTTTCATTATATAATGCTTCGGTTTTGATTCTTGTGATTGGTCCCATAACGCTGAAGAAATAGTGGAAGCTTCGTTGTATATGTCTGGCGTGAGAGCTGCCCATTACTTCCTGTCTGTATGCCGTTTACGGAGGGAAGAATAAAATAATGCAAGTTGCACACACCGTCTTCCTCATTTGAATCTCGTTCAAATTCAAAATAGCTTCTGTAAACTTATGAACAAACTTGTTAAAAGCCTTTGGTAATCTTAATCATAAGTAATCAGATGCAAATTAAAATATTCAATAACAGACAGAACGCTTTCAGATGATACGAAGAACAGAGGGTAGTTCTGCTCGAGTAGCGTTTGAGACATGCTCGAGTAACCATGTGAAATGCCTGAAGAAATAGACTCTGCTCGCTGTTGCTCGAGTATGGATTTTGTGGTGCTCGAGTATGATGCTGAAGTATGACTTTGAGTGTACTCGGGCAGATGGCTTTGCTCTTTGAATATCGCTGAAGAACCTTCTGTACTCGAGCAGAGATTCTGCTTGCTCGAGTAGGCTTCTTGAGAGGTTGCTCGAGTATGACTGATTCCATACTCGGGCAAGGTTCTTCAGACGTTGATGAAGGCATGAGGGACAATGTTGCTCGAGTATGAAAATATGCCTGCTCGAGTAAGGTAATACTTTTGCCTTTTCTCAGGGAGTGCTCGAGTATGCTTTCAGAGGTTGCTCGAGTGATGTTGCTCGAGTACGTTTCCCACGGTGCTCGAGTATGCTTTCACGCTGATGCTTGCTCGAGCAAGTGTACCCCTTGCTCGAGTAGAGTAATACTTGGACCTTTTCTCACGGATGCTCGAGTATACTTCCAGGGCTGCTCGAGTAGCCTTGCTCGAGTATGTTTTTCACCTTGCTCGAGTATGCTCTCTCTGAAGTACATTTTCCCGTTATTACTCGAGCATAATCTTTGCTTTGCCCAAGCAAAGTTCTTCCAGATCCAAACCCATACCTTTTGCTCCCGATGTTGCTCGAGTACATAGAATCATTACTCGAGTAACATGAAATAAATCAGATTAATAGATTCAGGATCTTATTCGATTAATTCTATTGTGAAATTGTAATCATCAAAACATTGAGATCCAACATTCTCCCCCTTTTTGATGATGACAATTTCAATAACCTTTTGAGAAAAAAAATCGTGAACTTGTTATCAGAAGACGGTTATCAGAAAAACAACTGTTACATTGAAAACCTATGAATGCACCTGAAATGCTTAACTCATTCATTCAACTATCGAATTTCAATACATTCATAAAGAAATATAAACGTCAAATCCTAATAACTACTCTCCCCCTTTGTCATCAACAAAAAGGGAGGACTGAACATGTGGAGAAGAAGGGGGATCCTGGAAGTCCGATGAAGATGAAGATGGCAGGGGAACCGTGGAGGGATCAATCACTGGAGGAGGAACAACTGGATCAGCAACCGGAGCAGATGAGACAGGAGGAGGAGCTGAGGCAGAAACAGGGACACCCAGAGTTTGAGCAACAGCATCTAATGTAGTATCGATATTCCTGTACTGAGTAGTAAGCAACTCAATAGAAGTCTTGATTGCTTGCTGCTGGTCATAGATAATAGAGAACCGGTTGTCCATGTTGGTCTGGAAATCCATCAGATCAGTCATCAAACGCATTCCTACACTGGTCTTGAGACTGGTCATATCATTGCCAAAGGCCTTGATCATATCTGGAACGATTTTCTCAATAACAGAGAGAGAATGAAGAACAGGGGCCATGGCTTTCTGAATGGATTCTTCCACAATCTTTTGAACCGAGGACTCAACAATGTTCTGGATTGCGGGCTGTGTGAGGGATGGACCGGGATGAGAAGAGGGACCGGCTTGAGAAGACTCACCCTCATCTGGTGGAACCGAGGTAGATGGCACAAAAACTGGCTTCTTTCCCTTTCCGGGTTTTGAAGTACTCTTGGAAAAGGTGATCTTCATGTTCGTCATTTGCTCTTTTCCAAATAAGGAAGGGTACATGGGTTCATCATCAGAAAGATACCAGATATTGTTGATCTCCAGTATTCGGGAGACCAATGAAGGATAAGGAATTGTTGCACGCAGTCTCACTTTGGCCTCTGAGATGAAAGTCATCATTTCGTCTAAGATCCACTTGCCTAAATCCCGTGGTTCCATGGCAATGAGAGAAGCAAAGCGTTCGAAATCCTTTTTCACAAAATGAGTAAAGCTTTGGCCTTTCTGAACCAAGCTACGACTATACACATACCACAAAACCCTGTATTCATCCTTCATCATTGGTGGTGTTACATTTATTTTGGATCCTTCAAGAGGTGGAATATCAGGAAAGAGAATTTGATAGCACTCAATAGAAGACATCTTAGGAGGATCCTCAGGCACATCTACAACTCCTAAAAGAACATTAATATCATGGGCTGAGAGCTTAATTTCTTGACCTCTGACTTTGGTAATCAACACATCATCATCAGATTCATTGTCCTTTTGTTGAACGACCATGTTATGATAAAAAATTCTTACTACTTCAGGTGAATAGGACCGATTGATACTTAGAAGAGGCATGAATTGCTCCAACCAGACAGTCATATCGAAATTAAACTTCTTCTTAAAATGCTCTAAGTCAACCCAGACAATTGGACAGAATGGCCGTGTCTCATAATACCTCTTAAACAAGGCATAATCATCTTATCCAGTATTGATGGTAAGGAGGTAAAAATTTCTCAACTCCCTTTTCCTAAAGCTTACTTTCAAGGCAAGAAAATGCATGATGAGCAAAATGAGAAAGAAATGTATGATTTGTTTAGCAAGTTACATATCAATGTTCCTTTCTTTCAATTGGTTAAGTCTATGCCTAGTTATTGCAAATTCTTGAAAGAACTGTGTACTAACAAGAGAAAATTTCGGCCTAATGAGAGAGTGCAAATTAGCTCTAATGTCTCTGCCCTTTTTAAACCCCAACTCCCTGTTAAGTGCAAGGATCCCGGCTCATTCACTATACCTTGTACCATAGGTAATGTGAATGTGGCTCAAGCCTTGTTAGATTTAGGTGCAGCCATTAATGTCATGCCTACTGCCAGAAAAAACACAAAAATATCTACTCCTCCCCATCGTTGTCGGAAGGGAGGGAGTCGTCGGAGAGGTCAGAGACGTCGTCTTCTGAAGGATGGTACTCAACGTCCTGGGCATCGAGTACCGCAGTCAGCTTGTTGTTGACGGCATGATAGACCTGAAACAACTGGTCCAAGCGTCGGTCTATATGATTGACATGGGCCAGAAGGTGCTGCATCATCTGGTAGAGGATCGAGTTTGCAGGCAGTAGCAGAAGGTACGGAGGTGGAAGAGGATTAATCGAAAAAGGAGGACCTAGGGGTCGTTGAGGACCTCGTGGTGGTGGTGGAGCAGCCATTATTGTGGAGGAAAAAGAAGTGATGGAGAAGAATGTGAAGGAAATTAAGTAACATCGGGTTTAAATAGAGAACCCTTCCTAAACAATGTGAAACGCCAGAAACTTTAATGAAGAGACGCATAGTTCATCAGATACAAGGAGCCACCTAGTTGGGAAGTTTACCTGGAAGCCGAAGAGACTCTGAATCATTCATTTAAACTGAGTGTAAGGATACGACTCTGCTATCTGCTTTAATACCTGATATCGTAAAAGATCCGTTCTTAAAATTAATATTTTTTAAGACAAAATTCTTACTTTAAAAAAAATTGAATTGTAAAAATAAATGAATTTTAGGATCAGATGAAAGATAAAAAGTCAGTCTTAAAAGTAATTGAATTGATTAAAAACTAAATAATGGACTTTTAGGACCGGATATTGTATAAAAAGTCAATCTTAAAATCAATTGAATTGAAAAAAAATTAAATAATAGAAATTTAGACCGCATATTTATAAAATCCTTTCTTAAAGTAGATTCTCATTAACCGATTGCATCTCTCCTGCTCTCTGCCTTTATTAACTCCTCATAACCTCGATCTCTGTCCTTATTATCTCACTACCTTGTAACTTCACATTTTAGACTGCATATTTATAAAATCCGCTTCCTCTCTGCCATTATTAACTCCTCATACCTCGATCTCTATCCTTATTAACTCCTCACTACCTCGTAACTCCACAATCACACTACGTGGCTCTCTTCCCCAACTGTTCAAACCATGGTAAGATACAAGAGAACCACTCGTAGGGGTAGACTTACTGGTGATGCTCGTGCCTTCCGTAGATCATTATACGGTGCGCCTCCTCCAGCGAGAGTGCATTCTATTGAAACAAAAGAGTCTCGAGTCGTCAGACCCATTGTTATTTCGGATGATGAAGAGATTGCCACACCCCCAGCCTTCAGACCATGACGCACTGATGCGAATAAGACAGGAACTTGCTGCTCTCCGGCGGGAAGTTAATGTTGCTTACGCCGATATCACCAAGACTTTAGAGGATAATAAGCTTTAGGATGTTTAGTTAGATTCTTGTTTTTGATAATTTTATAGTTGTTCTTCTTTTGTATGGGTATGACATGGTGAAAAAATACCAAGTATGGGTATAGCATGATGAAAAAATACCAAGTGGGTCTCAACATGGGGAAATGGCCTTTGATAATAATGACACGGATATGGATGATCGCAAAAATGACATTATTCGTGATGTAGGAGAAGTGGTTTTTCATCAATCACATGCATATGGTAATATGTGCAGTGATGTAGAGACCCCGTTATACCGTTGATGAGTATATATTTTATGATTAAATAGGTGTATATTTTATGAGATTTAATTGAAATTATTGATATTATATACCTATTTAATTGTCTTTTATGAACTTTTCCATAATTGAATGAAACTTGGGATCAAAGAATAAATCAACATAAAATCTACTCATATCCTATTTTTATTGTGTAGGAAATATTAGCTAATTTGGAATGAAGTATAAAAAGCAATTAAGAGGATATGCAATCAGCTAAACTTAATGGTCCCCCGCAAGAAAATAGAAACAAAATTAATTGTGTGATTTGATGGAGTAAATTACAAGATATGAGATATCTTTGTAATAAGAAAAAGAGAATCAGTGACCCACGACCTAAATTATAAATAAGGAGGTAGAGACAAGCAAAAAGGGGAGGAAAAAGAAGACTGGGAGACACAGAATGAGAAGGAACAAAGAAGCAGAGGAGTAGAGGCTGAGCGTTTTAGTTCTCTTCATCATCCCCACGGAAGGACGGAATGACTGTGGAGGCGACGAAGAATCTTTCCTCTCTTTCTCTTTATTCTTTGAACTTGATTTTTTTTTAATGGATTTGAATAAAGCCATGTGTGGCTAGTTTGTTTTGCAACCTAGAGAATCTATGAACTTGTTTGGGTTTTAGAGATTATTCCCATTTGTTAGTTTTGCTTAATTTTATTTCATTTTATTTAATCTTGTGTTCATTGTTATTGCTTATTGACCGATCACCACTGAGCATGTTTTGGGGATTTAAGGTTGAACTTGGAAGAGGGAATCCTAAATTGACCTTGGGAGTAAATAGTGTGGAATTAGGTTTAAATTTAACGTGAAGTTAGGTTTTAATCTAATTTGCGTCTAGGATAAGAATATACCTAGAAGCACCACATAATCAAATTAGAGTGAGCCCGATTTGAAAAGCATCTTATTTAGTTGTGTGAGACATTACATAATTAATTAAGATAGGTAGATAAATGGACCGGAAGGCATTTATAGACATTAATACTCTAGATTAGCTTATTAAGTTAAGTCAAAGTTAATTTATTGGGGATAAAATCTAGGAATCAAATAAGCAATTAGTGACTCTAGGTTACTCATTTGATTATTGTGGTAATTTTCTTATTTTTATTTTAGTTTTAATTTCTTTTTTTTTAAATTAAATTCAAATTTTGTTTTCCTCAACTTAAACGAAATTGTGAAATTAATACTCAACTAAAGTTTGTGATACCAAGTCCTCGTGGGAACGATACTTTTCTTATCACTTTATTACTTGATGCGGCCCGTGCACTTGCGGAGCTTTTAGGCTTAAAGTTTTGCCCTATCAAGTTTTTGGCGTCGTTGCCGGGGACTTGTGTGCCACAACTGTCTTAGTTGGAAGTGATTGAGCATTAGCAGTTTGAGTTTGTAAATATTTTATTTTAGTTTTTTTAAAAAAAATTTAAAAAATGGATTTCAATTGGCAACCAACTGGTCTTAATATTGAAAAGGAGATGAATTCTTTGTCTTCTACACAAGATGGATTGATTGCTACTTAAGTTCTTTGAATGAATATTGGCAACGTAAAATGAACATAAATGATGGTTGTATTCCATATGTTAATTCTTCTCAATATGTTTGCATGTTTTTTGTTTATTGTGGAGGGAATCATTTATTTGAGCATTGTCCATATAGTACAACTAGTCATTTTATGAGAGATAATTTCACTAGGAACCAAGCTTGTTTTGATAACTCATTTTGTCTTAGTGAAGGTTTTGAGCAACAAAATTTAGGGATCCACATGTCTATTGTTCTTATGAAAATACCCCTCCTTGTTACGCTTACCCGTATATTGAAGAACACACCATTGAGTACAGAGAAAAATTTAATTTGGAAAGATTAGTTGAGAAGTGTGCGGAAGCATTAGAGAAATCTAGTAAAGAGAAAAGGGAGATTCTTGCTAGCATTAACTCAAGTATCCAAGATATTGGGGTAAGTGTTCAAGATATTGGGGTAAGTGTTCAAAATATGAAGGTATATGCGAGTCGAATTTTTTTCAACTCTTGAGAGTATGATGCAAAATAATTCCTTAAACCTGATGACCACTTCTTATGTTGATAATGATTATTGTGAGGATGTTGAAGATATGGAATTACATGAGACTATGGATAATATAGAAAGTGATTGTGGGTTTGAAATTGAGTTAGATGAAAATAATGGAAATCTAGATGAGGTTCTGGCTGTGGAGCCTAAGGATTGTGATGTTGGTGATCAAATTGATGTAGATGTCCCATTGTTGTTGTTCATGACCCTCCTCTTGAAGTGTTGACTCTTACTGATGAGAGTCAAGTTGATTTTATTGGATGCTCTAAATTCTTAGAAGTGCCTATATTTATTTTCAAGGCTATGCATGTTGTGCCTCATTTGAATTCAGTGATTGCTTGTAATCCAAGATTGTCTATGATTAAGGAAGTACAAGTAATTAACTTGAATGATCAATTTTTATGTTTGAAACCTTGTTGCTTGAAAGGGAATGAAGACAAGGTATTTGTGGTTTTTGATACTTATGATTAGTGGTTTATTTTGAGAAGTCTGGCTAAAGACTTTAAAGTTATCACTTCTTGGGAGGCAACCCAAGGGTTTTGTTTGCATATTTTATTTTATTTTTTTTCTTTCTTTCAGTTTTATTCAGGCTTGAAGAAGATCACTTCTATTATTGCCGCAAGGTCTTGTTTTAGCACTCCACATTAGAGTTAGAGGACTAAACCAGGGGAGTACTAGTTCCTTTCCCTCCTTATTTTTTGCAACATTGAGGACAATGTTTGATTTAAGAGTGGGGGAGGGATATAATTTCTTTGGTTATGATATAATTTCTTTGAATTATGCTTGTCCTTATGCAATTGAAAAGATATTTTTTTATTTAAGATTTTTGCATTGTTGAGGATTGACTTTAATTTTGAGCTTTCTCCATCTTAGAGAATATTATCAAGTCAAAAATTAAAATAGAAAAAAAAATGTTTTAACCAAGTCTCTAAGCCTTGAGTTTTTTTTTGCAATCTTGAGATGGACTCTAAAAATAAGGATTAGTTTGTAATGTGATCAACAAATTATTAGTTCAAGAATATTTTGCTACATGATTTCTTTAGAAAATTGGATGATGGTCTGTGCTAACCAAGTAAAACTTTTGTATAGGGAAATAACTCAGGAAAAATAAAAATACAAAAATACAAAAAACAACTCCAAAGACTTCTCTAGACCATACTTAGTAACCGGGGGCACTTCATCACCAATGTTGGCACTCGCGTCAAACAGTAAAGTCAAAGAGGGTTATGGGTTGGGCTAAAAGCCTCTTAAGGTGCTTGTTGGAGTAACTGAGTAATCGGTGCTGCATCACCCATGTGTAGGGTCGCGTCCAGGGACGGACCTACATTAGTGCAACGGTGGGCAGGTGCAGACACAAAATATATATAATTTGCAAGAAATTTTTAAGGGCATACACAGTTAGCACAAATGGTAAAGACACTTATTATTTTAGGTAAGGTCTTCAGTTCGAATTTGAACTCTCCATTTCCCCTCTTCTTTTTTCCTAATCCCTAACTCCCGACATTTCCCTCAATTCCCCAATCCCTCGTCGGCTCGTCCCTCATCCACCCAATCCCTCGTCGGCTTGTCCCTCATCCGCTCGTCCGCTCGTCGATCAGGGTGCTCCGCTGTCGATCATCAGGCTACTCCATCCACCTCCTCGTCCTTCATCTTTGCTCTGGCCGAGTCGGTTCGAAATCTCATTTCTCTGATTTTGCATAGACCTATTTACTCATGGCATAAGCACTGCATTTCGATCTGTGTATTGTAATTCTTTCCGCTTGGTCGACGCACAATGTTCATCAAAATTGTTTTCATTGCCCATTCGAGTTTTCTGTTTTTCTTCAATAATACTTGTTCTGGAATCTGGGCCATGATTTTCTTTTGCTTTCCGAGAATTATTTCTGTATTGGTCTGCTGCTGCGATGAATGTTTTTTCATGTTCTTGTCTGCTTAAACTTATAAAGTGTTCACACTTACCCTGAAACTGCCACATCAACTATCCCAGGATGCAAAATCAACAGAGCTTCCAAATCAGCAAGAGATATCTAGTACAAATGATTGTATACCATATAAGAATTTACATAGAAAAAATATAAAATTGTTCAAAATGATTTAGAAAATCTCTGACTGAAGATCATTCAATGGGATAAACATATTACAGGGAAAATGAAACCCTGCATCTGAGAAAGTAATCCTTAACAAATAGGTGTCCAATAGCCTTCAAGTTGTATCATATTAGTTAAAAATTTCTAAGAAATCCTGTTCTAGTAAAGGTCACCAAGCATCTTTCAGATACATTTCCCTATCTATAGAAATCAAACGATCATGTTTAGTTTTCTTGTTTTCAATTTATCATTATTATCCACTGCAAGGGCGGACTGAAGAAATCTACAGCTCATCTGACAGGGTTGAGTTCTATAAAAATCTGTCTTAATCTGCAATTTGGATTTTACATGCCACAGAAAGTTGGGGAGTTCACAACTATTCTTTAAGGGTATGAGTTTCATCCCAAGCTTCTGAAAGATTGGATGAATTAGTTCAACTTGATAGATGGTTTTCATGGTTGATTCTTTTCAATGGTTGACTAGAAAAAGACCAGGAACGTTGGAAGAACCACACTTCAAAAGTTAGCCCATGAGGTTGGAGATCCTCAGATCAATGCGAACTTCACATTGAAATTGTCAATTTGGTAAGTTATTTTTGGGTTTTTTAATATTGATAATGAATTGTAATAGGTTAAGGTTAATACTTTCAAATATAAGTAAAAAGATACATAAAAAACACTGAGCTTTTACAAAATCATGTAACCAATGCAAATCGTGTGTGTGTGTGTGATACTTCTTTACATTCTATGCCTTTATCTCACTGCCTAACATTCTTTATAGAAGATGATTTTTACCATCTGTTTATGCATGTCGAGTCATTACCATAATGTCCTTCATTTCATAGTTTTGAGCTTGAATGATGAAACTCTGTGGAAAGGACACTGTGAAACTTGTTTTATAGCTCATACGTCATTTTTCCTTTAACTTCCACTTTTGCTACTGCCTCAGCCTGTGCTTGCTTCTGAATTTGTAACTTTTCAATTTTCATATTTCTAAAGTGTTGGCTGTAATTAGGTTCTGAAAGCTGTAGATAATACCAACACTATATTCTGTAGCTATGATGTTCGTAGTTATATATAATGATGTGGACTCTTTCAGTTAGAGATTAACACACAAATTCCACCATCATATAATGAACTCTGGTTCAAGTTTCCCACCTACATCGACACTGAAGTTGTACTGCCTTAATGTGCTGGCCTTTGCCACTCACAGTGTGATACTCTAAACAATCTAATTTGATGATTGAAACTTGTATGAGTAATTATTTCATTCCTCCAATAGATAATCTCAATTTATTGAAATTGAGATTATGATGTTGATAGTTATCAATATTAATATTATTGTAAAGAGAACCTTTGAAAATTCTCATGAACAGATTTTATAGTCATTGGTATAGGCCTATAGGGCAATCACCCTAAGTTTTACATAATAGAATGGATATGAACGGGTAATAGGAAGTTACCAAGTGTAATTTCTGAACCAGACTATTGAGTCGTATTGTGTTCCAAATTCCAATGATCAATTTGATGTGGACTCTTTCTATGTTAAGTTTTGCTTTTCTTTTATTGTTTATATTCTTTTGTTTTTTAATGCGTTTAAAACTTTCTTTAAAAAAAAAATTTCGGGGGCACCCCCGCATCTCACCACTATTTGTACACCTACAAACTTAAAATCCTGGGTCCTACAAGAACTCAAGAAAAAAAAAGACAAAATGAGTTATTTCCTACCTGAGAATTCTTAATAAATTAAATGAAAAGCTTGATTTAGTGAAGGCGTTTGAATTTTTCTGGAGAAATTAAATAGCATAATATTCTTTTACTAATCTTATGCTTGAACTTATTGCTTGCCGATCTTTTGATCATGGGACATTAAGAGTGTGTTACACTCTATTGACTAAGTGACTTATTTTTATAAAACATTAACTTAAATAAGATTTGATGATATGATCCAAGTGTGGTGGTTTATTGCTCTCTATTTAGGAATTTCATAGGCAATGTTCTTTTTAGATAATAAATTCTCTTTCTTTTGCTTGAGGACAAGCAAATGTTTAAATGTGGGGGTGTTTGATGAGTATATATTTTATGATTAAATAGGTGTATATTTTATGATATTTAATTGGAATTATTGATATTATATATCTATTTAATTATCTTTTATGAACTTTTCCATAATTAAATGAAACTTGGGATCAAAGAATAAATCAACATAAAATCTACTCATATCCTATTTTTATTGTGCAGGAAATATTAGTTGATTTGGAATGAAGTAGAAAAAGCAATTAAGAGGATATGCAATCAACCAAACTTGATGGTCCCCCGCAAGAAAATAGAAACAAAATCAATTGTGTGATTTGATGGAGTAAATTACAAGATATGAGATATCTTTGTAATAAAAAAAGAGAATCAGTGACCCACAACCTAAATTATATATAAGGAGGCATAGACAACCAAAAAGGGGAGGAAAAAGAAGATTGGGAGACACACAACGAGAAAGACTATGAAAATAAGGATTAGTTTGTAGTGTGATCAACAAATTATTAGTTTAAGAATATTTTGCTACATGATTTCTTTAGAAAATTAGATGATGGTTTGTGCTAACCAAGTAAAACTTTTCTGTAGGGAAATAACTCAGGAAAAATTAAAAAAAAAAAAGGAAAAACAACTCCAATGACTTCTCTGGACTTTACTTAGTAACCGGGGGCACTTCATCACCAATGTTGGCACTTGCGTCAAACGGTAAAATCAAATAGGGTTATGAGTTGGGCTAAAAGCCTCTTGAGGTGTCTGTTAGAGTAACTGAGTAACCGATGCTGCATCACCCATGTGTAGGGTCGCGTCAAAAAGGGACCTATAACGACTCAAGAAACAAAAAAAAAAAAAAAAGAGTTATTTCCTACCTGAGAATTCTTAATAAATTAAATGAAAAGCTTGGTTTGGTGAAGGCGTTTGAATTTTTCTAGAGAAATTAATTAGCATAATATTCTTTTACTAACCTTATGGTTGAACTTATTGCTTGCCGATCTTTTGATCATGGGACGTTGAGAGATTGTTACATTCTATTGGCTTAGTGACTTATTTTCATAAGACATTAACTTAAATAAGATTTGATGATATGGTCCAAGCATGGTGGTTTATTGCTCTCTATTTAGGAATTTCATAGGCAATGTTCTTTTTAGATAATAAATTCTCTTTCTTTTGCTTGAGGACAAGCAAATGTTTAAGTGTGGGGGTGTTTGATGAGTATATATTTTATGATTAAATAGGTGTATATTTTATGATATTTAATTAGAATTATTGATATTATATACCTATTTAATTATCTTTTATGAACTTTTCCATAATTGAATGAAACTTGGGATTATAGAATAAGTTGACATAAAATCTACTCATATCGTATTGTTATTGTGCAGGAAATATTAGCTGATTTGGAATGAAGTAGAAAAAGCAATTAAGAGGATATGCAATCAGCCAAACTTGATGGTCCCCCACAAGAAAATAGAAACAAAATCAATTGTGTGATTTGATGTAGTAAATTACAATATATGAGATATCTTTGTAATAAGAAAAAGAGAATCAGTGACCCATAACCTAAATTATAAGTAAGGAGGCAGAGACAAGTAAAAAGGGGAGGAAAAAGAAGATTGGGAAACACAGAACGAGAAGGAACAAAGAAGCAGAAGAGTAGAGACTGAGCGTTTCAGTTCTTTTCATCATCCCCACAAAAGGACGAAAGGACTGTGGAGGCGACGAAGAATCTTTCTTTCCTCTTTCTCTCTTTATTCTTTGAACTTGAATTTTCATTTTTTTTAATGGATTTGAATAAAGCCATGTGTGGCTAGTTTGTTTTGCAACCTAGAGAATCTATGAACTTGTTTGGGTTTTAGAGATTATTCCCACTTGTTAGTTTTGCTTAATTTTATTTCATTTTATTTAATCTTGTGTTCATTGTTATTGCTTATTGACCGATCACCATTGAGCATGTTTTAGGGATCTAGGGTTGAATTTGGAAGAGGGAATCCTAAATTGACCTTGGGAGTAAATAGTGTGGAATTATGTTTAAATTTAACGTGAAGTTAGGTTTTAATCTAATTTGCGTCTAGGATAGGAATATACCTAGAAGCTCCACAATCAAATTAGAGTAAGCCCGATTTGAAAAGTATCTTATTTAGTTGTGTGAGACATTACATAATTAATTAAGATAGGTAGATAAATGGACCGAAAGGCATTTATAGACATTAATACTCTAGATTAGCTGATTAGGTTAAGTCAAAGTTAATTTAGTGGAGATAAAATCTAGAAATCAAATAAGGAATTAGTGACTCTAGGTTGCTCATTTGATTATTGTGGTAATTTTCTTATTTTTATTTTAGTTTTAATTTCTTTTTCTTAATTAAATTCAAATTTTGTTTTCCTCAACTTAAACAAAATTGTGAAATTAATACTCAACTAAAGTTTGTGATACCAAGTCCTCGTGGGAACGATACTTTTCTTATCATTTTATTATTTGATGCGGCCCGTGCACTTGAGGAGTTTTTAGACTTAAAGTTTTGCCCTATCAATTTAAAAAATACCAATTGTTGAACACTGTATTGAAATTGGTAAGCTTAAAGGCACATCATGGATGAAGCGACAAGAGTTTTTCTGAAATGCTTGAGGCTTTTAAGGACATGCTTCCGGATGATAATGTGTTGCCGCATTGATACTATGAGTCTAAGAAAATACTTTGTCCACTGGGGATGGAGTACAAAAAGATCCATGCATGCCTGAATGATTGCGTATTGTACAGAAAAGAGTTTGAAGAGAAGCAAAATTGTCCGATATGTGAAACCCCAAGGTACAAGTCAGATAAGGGGCCTGCAAAAGTGTTGTGGTATCTTCCAATCATACCAAGGTTCAATCGGTTGTTTGCAAACGAAAGTGATGCAAAAAAAAAAAATTTGAGGTGGCATGCAGATGAGAGGATTTCTGATGGAAAGCTTCGACATCTGGCCGATTATTCTCAATGGAAGAAAATCGATCAATTATTTCCGAACTTCAGCGAATAACCTAGGAACCTTAGGCTTACCCTTAGCACAGATGACATGAATCCATATGGAAGCCTTAGCAGCATATATAGTTTATGGCCTGTACTCCTGATTATTTACAACTTATCTCCTATGTTCTGCATGAAACGAAAGTACATTATGTTGTCTATGTTGATTTCCGGACCAAAACAACCCAGAAATAACATTGATGTTTACCTTCAACCCTTGATTGAAGACTTGGAGAAATTGTGGGAAGAAGGTGTCAATGTTTTTAACTCTTTCAAGAAGGAGGTGTTTAAAATGCGAGCTGTGATATTTTGTACTATAAATGACTTCCCATCATATGGGAACTTGTCAGGGTATAGTGTAAAAGGCCATAAAGCATGTCCGGTTTGTGAAGAAGGCACACGCTACCATCAACTTCAACATGGACGAAAGGCGGTTTATCTTGAACTTAGGAGATTTCTAGTCCTAAACTTTACGAAATAGTGGGTTGCCTTTTATTTTCCTTAAAAAAAATTTCGGGGGTGTTACGCCCGAATTCCACTACTAATTGTGCACCCACAAACATTAAATCCTGACTCCGCCATTACTTACAGGTATATTGGTTTTCGTCCCTGAATTATAAATAAATAATTTTGGTTCCTTAAATTGACACTCTATTTCTAATTGTTCGTCCATCAAATTTCAAAAGGACTTGAATATAGAGATAATACCGCTAATTAAGCTTAGATGATACTAACACCATGAAATATATTTATGTCGATGCTGACTGGGAAATCCAAAAATGCCATGGCTGCCAACTCAGCTCCTCTTATTTTGGTTCCCTCCAAATTGGGGGCGTTGGAGAAAACTAAAAATCTTGACTAATTTACCCCCCATCAATTTGGTAATATTCCTATGGCTGCCAGCTCAGCTCCTCCTCCTCGTTTCTCTTCTCACGCTCAAGCAATCCAGCTCTCTCACTGCCCAGGTTCCCACTTACCCCCATCAAGTTGTTCGCTCTCATCAACAAATTAAACTACTTATTCTCGTAATTGGATTTCTAACTGAGATGGTTTGCTGTAAATTTTCCTAAAATAATTATGATTACAGACATTGGCGGACCCACATATATTTTTGTGGGTGCAAGTGCACCCATAAATTTGAAGGAGATATATTTTTTTGAAGGGACTTTGCAATAAGTTGTCTAGCTGGTGTGGTGGTAATTTCACTAGTCCCACAGCAGATCCTGTATTCAAACTCATGCATGGACAACTTTCTTACCTATTTTTAATATCTTATCACATATGAGAAATCATAATAATTTTTGCTTGCATGTTGCTTTGGAATTTGATTGTGTAACATCTGAGTATTTGTATGCCATGAGATTAGAATATATTGTTCTATTTAAATTGATTTCCTCGAAAATACTTTTCAATTGAACCCAACATATGTGAAATCATAATTATTTTTGCTTGCATGTTGCTTTGAAATTTGATTATGTAACATCTGAGTATTTGTATGCCGTGAGATTAGAATATATTGTTCTATTTAAATTGATTTCCTTGAAAATACTTTTCAATTGAACCTAATTTCTGATCCTAAATTTTACGAAGGTATGGGTTGCCTTTTATCCTCCTTAAAAAAAAAAAAAAATTCTCCCGAATCCCACTATTAATTGTGCACCCACAAACATTACATCCTGGGTCCGCCACTGATTACAGAAAGTGACCAAGGTTTGCTATGGGTTTTTATTAGTAGCGTATTAGCAATTAAAATATGTTGCAAAACAGGAGCATAATGCAACAGAGACGAGCATGCCGAGGTGGAGACAGTTTTATTGATGAGGGCGAATCACTTGACGGGGTAGCGAGGGAGCTGGATTGCTTGAGTGTCGTGGCGACGATGCTGGATTATTAATTATTATTATTTAAAATAAATTATTAAATATGGCAAAATAAGTTATTAAATATGCAAGTTATGGTTGGTGGGACTATGTCATAACCAAAGTCCAAAGGATTAATTTTCTCTAATTTATATAAGTAAAAACAAATATTCCCTCAGATTCTAAACCTAAGATAAAGTTAACGGTTTATTTAGAAATTAAAAAAAAGTAAAAAATTACTTAATTATATCATTAAATTATATATTAGTTTATGAGTTAGGCAAAATAGTTTAGAAAAAAGTGACAAATATAAATATTTTAAAGTAATTTAATTAGTTTTCTCAATATATCAAAAATAAGTTCTGTGTTATATTTTAGGATTGAAAAGAGTATAAACTAACATATGAGGACAAAATAATAAATTAGTTATTATCTCCCCCCCTTTTTCCTCTTAAACCAAACAAATTATCATTAAAAATCCTACTCCTTCCTTTCCCTCCAAATCAAACCAAACAAGATAATCTTGAATAAGGAGCAGAGCTTCAATGTCAGGTTATGGTGGAAGGAGAGAGAAGGAGAAATTTTTTCGAAGGAAGATGTTTTAGACATTTTGACTACACTGACGGCGGAGTTTAATTCTAACGGCGTTTATTTTTATTTAACAGAAGGACTAATATATATCTAACTAGGGAAAGCTAAAGGATCCAATTTTTTTTTTTTTAAAAAAAAAAGGTTCAGGAACTTGATTCAAAACTGCGTAGAACTATAAGGACTCCAGACTAATTTTACCTTATATAAAATAGATTTTAGCATAGAAGAATAAATACACTAGGACAAGTAGACAGCAAAAAAGAAGTACCTGCGGAATATGTATTGAATAAAGGATCGAGGTTTCTTTTTTTTTTTTCATTTTATTATTAGCGCGAGCGTTTTGTAGATTACAGAAGAGTTTACAAGTGCAAATTAATAAGTCATAAAATTTGCATATCATTTGAAAATCTCACATAAAGGGAGGAGAAAGTACAGAAAAGATAAAGAAGCTGATCAGATTAGTTTAAAAAAAAGTGTTTCAATATTTTATAAGATAAAAGTAGTTTAAAAATATTTAATATATTTATTTTGTATAATATAAAGTCAATTCTTTACCGTTAGCCGGCGGGCTCGGGGCCTTTGATGTACTCTCTAATACCCCTTAAAATTATCAACTTTTTTGTGGTTGCGTGCCACTTCTCTTCAGTTTCCACTTATTTTCTTTTAACAACTAGATATTTGAACAATACATTTAATCATATTCATAATCCAATTACTGACAGAATTCCTCGGGCATCAGTAATATCAATTACCTACAGAATTCTATAAATAATTTCCGTCAGTAATCCAGTATTTTTTTAGTGACAAATGAATTTGGTTATTTGAATTGGGCTAAACTGGAATATATATAATAATGTAGATATATAAAATCAGATTCATATATTTTTGTTAAAAAAAAATCATAATTTTTGATTTAATATTCAATATGCTGCTGATATATTTAAAATTAAATACATTAGGGATAATGTGAGAAAACCCGCCCCACATGCATGCATATAATTAAATCATATCGTTCCCCAATTCTTTGTGAAAAAAAGTGCTGCCTCTCATCTTTAATATAAGGTGTAGTATAAAGCACCAGAGGTAGTATTGGGTGCTTTTGTTAAAAAATAATTTTCTATTCACCCACAGGTATATAATATTTTAAATGAATAGTCTTAATATTTTAAACGATATATAGTTATTTAAGTATTAATAATAATTGATAACACGGTTAAAAAAACACCCGTCAAATACTAAAATTAGAAAAGAAAAGTTTTCAATACAATAAAGCTATAATTCAACGATAATATCTCTGTTTTGTTAAAAAGGTTTAGCACAAATTTAAGTTAGAAATTTACAGAGACTGTATTAAGGTAACAGTAAAATTTAATAATCTAACTTTACAGTTTTCTCATTTAATTTTAAAAGGTATGTATATTTTTCGTGCTTTAACTATAACATCGTTAATATCAAATGATGGTTTTTTTTTTTTAAGTGATCGTTGATATTTTGAAAATTAAACTTGATATGTTAGTATTTGAAAAATTTTTTGCAACATCTAAAATACGAATATCAGCATTTTTTGTTAAAAACATTAGGATTAAAGACTTAATTTTTTAAAAAACCCAAATGCCCCTCTTTAACATTAGAATTATTTACATATAACGCACACACATACACAAATAAATAAATAAATGTGTGTGTGGCTATAAAAAACTTTATACCACCAAAAATTAAATCTAATAGATTTTCTAAATTTCTAATGCGCTAAAAATTTATTAATTTTGAGATTATAAGATTATAATTTTACTTTTCAAGTTTAATCGTATTTATTGAATATATCAAACATATTTTTTTTCTATCAAATATAATAACTATATTGGTCGGTTTGAGAGATTCTACAAGTCATCCATTTTTTATATTTTTTTTCTTCAAACATTTAAAAAATTCATTCAAATTTCTAAAATTTTATGATATTTACAAGCTATCAATCAAAATTTGGGATTTAGTATTAAGAGTGTATTAGTAAATAAAATTTAAATTTTGATTTAAAATATTTTCTTAGAATTTTCTTAAAATATTATTAGCGGAGCTAATGGTTTGAATTTAAGTATATGTTTTTAAAATATAGGAGAGGTCTTCGTAATTAAGACAAAATATAAGGCTGATTAGAGTATTTTACTTAATTATTAAGATGAAAATCTTAATTAGTTGTAACACCGAAGGAAACTTCATCTTATGGGAGTCATGAATTTTTTGTTCTTGTTTATTATTCATTGGTTCCTTCATTTTTATCTACACTATTTAATAAATTTATGAGTTTTCACTTTTAAACATTAAAAGATTATGGTAAAACTGGTTTACAACAATTATTTGACATTAACACTGATAGTTATTATTCTAGCATTGAGGAATCAACTTTATAGTATCAGTTCAGTTTTCCAGTTATGATATTAAGTTTCTTAATAAATTTAAAATTTTGAAATTATTTTTTGTGTTTAAAATTAAAACTTCAAAATTGTAAATGTTCATTGTTAATTTATTATTTTTTTTCCTTCGTTTAAAACTATTTATCCTCCAACTAGGAAGCTTTATCTATCTTCACAACTAAATTAAATCTCACTCTTAAAATAAAAATGGAATAAGAACTGCATGTCTTGGCTTCCCTTGTTAAAATTCTTTCATCGTGAAGGCAAAAAAAGAAATGTTTCATTGTGCTGATGATCCCAAAGTACAAGAGTATGAACAATTGCAAACATTGAAGTAACTAATATTACAATGGATAAAGAAGCAATTTTACACATATGTTTTTCTCAAGAGTGTCCAACACCATGAGTTTTTTTCTGGACCAAAAATACACATGTGGTTACATTTTGGGAGCGCCTAGCACCACGACCGTTAGTTGACCGTTTGGTCAACGTTAACTTGGATGGAAGTGAATAGTAACGCAGGTGAAATTACCCTTTTGTCCCTAGTTTTAGAAGAAATTACACTTTTGTCCCTTAGTTTTAAGTGAAATTACACTTTTATCCTTAGTTTTAAATAGTAAAAAAAAACTAAATTACCCCCACCGGTGGGCCCCACCACCGCCGGCCGCCACCAGCCACCACCACCACTACCGCCAGACGTCGGTGGTGGTCGGCGACGGCGGCTGGTAGTGGTGGTGGTAGTGGCATACAAGTCATGGTTCAACTTTGATAGAGGACGTAATGCTATGCGGCTTATATTCTAACCTTTTTATCCAGATGATTTCAGGAATTAAAGAAAAAGGGCGATATTGACTGATAGGTTGCTGATGTAACGGAATAGAAGATGTGGAGGATCGGAACTAAAAGAATTGAAGAATCTTGCATAATCAGCAGAAGCAATCTAATCTACTCAAATTAGAAGATACAATGGATCCCGATGAAATAGGAAAATCTCAACTCACTGCAACTTGCACCGCAAAAAAGCCCGATTATAAAAGGTAGCTGAGCGAACCCTAGAGCAGTCGAAGAGCCCTAGACAGAATTCTATCTTCGGCAGACTCAAGAGAAGAGTGAGAAAGTTCACAAAACACGTTATTTCCAGGATAACCCAACATCCTTCCCTGCAGTACGATGGAGAGAAGACGACGTGGAGCAATAACGTGACAGGACTTCATCCACGCCCCGGAACTTTGTTCAAGCTTTCTGGTTTCCTTTTGTTTATTTCTTATTTCGATCATGGGTCATTCTATTAATATTTGTTTTGTGTCTTCCTCATCAGTCATGAACTGATTTTTATATGGTTGGACGAGGATGAATCTTTAAGTGTCAAATGAACCCAGTTGCAAGTTTTTAATTCAATAAATTTGGTTTGCATATCGGTGTTTTAATAACTAGTCGGTTAACGAAAGTTAAGGGCTAGATTTGTGGCCTCAGCTTACTGGTAAGGAGTTGGGGTTAGACCTCTGAGAAATAGTGTTTGCTAGGCAGCCCGTGCACGGCTTGACCTATTATCGTAGGCTTCAGGAATAGGTTTACCTCTCATAACATTAACACCCTGAGCATAGCAAAGATCTAAACTAGAAAGTTGCCATAGGAATATAGAAGGAGTATAGTTAGCATCCTACGTATTGGACGCAGAAGCTTTGGTAGACTATAGAGGTGGTTTAACCAAATAGCTTTGTGAGTAGCAGCTATACTGTAGCAATTGCAGAAGTTGTATAGTGTAGATGCCATAGCATTGGGTAGAGTAACTGGGGGATTGACGCACTTAAAGGTGACTCTGAGTCCTGCTTAACTTTTTACTGATATCTTCTCATGTTTACTGTTATTTTGTTTACTTTTGCTAGTAGCATAATCATCATAACCTTTCAACCTGATTGTATTTATTTTCTGCTTTCACAACTATCATAGCAATCGAGCGTCATTTCTTGGTATCTCAGTCTCTGTGGGACAATACTCTACTTTCACTTTATTACTTGTTCGACTGGTTCGCTTGCCATAAGGGAATTTGACCAACAAATTTTTGGCGCCGTTGCCGGGGACTGCTGATACCCGTAGTGATGACGCCACTTTGCTTAATAGTTGTGACTTACCTAGTAACAAGCTCACTTTTCTCTGTTCTTGATTCCTCAGGTACAGTCTGTAGTGCATGTGCAATTCGCCTCCAGCCAATCTAGAGCCTTACGACCCTGAGATAGAACGCACCTACAAGCACATGCATAGAAAGCAGAAGCGAAGAAGTCAATCCGTTGGCACAGCAAGCATGGCAGATGTACCTGGCAATCACGACCGAGAACAACAAGAGCGCATAGAGGTGCACAGGGATAACCAGGTCCCTCCACCTCTACTACCAGACCTAGATGAGAATAAGGTCATTATGGAGTTTAGGATTCCAGATCGAAACAAACTGACTTCGGCCATCACTCCACCAACTATCAATGCTGGACACTTTGAAATTAAAAGTGTCATGTGTAACATCCTGATTTTTGGGTCTAAAAACTAGAAAATTGGCTTATTTTTGGAAGACTACTAGACTCTATTTTCAGAAAGTGATAAATTTGAAATCAGTATTTTGTGGGACCCGTGAATAGTATTTACTATTCACGTATACGTTTTTTTACTATTTACAAATACGTATTTTAAAAAAAAAATATGTTATTCGCAAATACGTATTCAATACTTAAAATTTGTGAAATATGAATAGTATTCACTATTCACAAATACGTATTTACTATTTAAAAATACGGTATTTACTATTCCTAAATACGTATTTACTATTCATGTGGGACCCACGTCAAATTTTCCAACTCTTCTCTCGCCATTCTCGCCTGCCTCGTGATGATTATAAATTGCATGCGGGACCCACTCATAATTTATTATTTGAATAATAATATTATATTATAATAATATATATTATATATTAATAAAAAAAAAAACGAGGGATGCGAGCAGAACGTGAGGAAGGTTTTTTTTAGAAAAATTACGTAGAATGACCCAAAGATGAAATATTACGCTTAAGGACCCATTTTCCAACATTATATAAACCTTCAGTTTTTCATTCATTTCATTCAGTTTCATCAGAGAAGAGTGGAGAGAAGAAGAGAGAGAGAGAGAGAGAGAGAGAAGGGTGTGGAGAATGATGATATGATCTGAGGTTGAATTATTTGGTGAAAGTAAATTGAGAGTATTGAAGTATTGGTAAAATAAGCTTGGAATTGAGGTAACCTTGGTTATTCTTTTATATACTTGTCAAATATTTATATGTGTATATTTATTTACTGTTTTGGGATTTATTGTGCCTATAGAAGGCTTGAATTGGAATCTGATAATGTTGTTTTGATGAGAGTGGATATTCTTGGAGCCCTTGGTATCCCTTTTCTTTTAACCGGGTCAAATATGACACCTCCTTGGTTGTGGTTTTACCAGGAGGGGAGCCATGTTGAAGTTATGAGTATTGGATATGTTATGATGAGAGATGAGTTATGTGTTAGATTGCTCCAGTCAACGGTTATAAGAGGTGGTCAGGGTAATAAGGGTGATCTATTCATCATTGACATATTTTATATGTGAGATCTCTTGTGAATTATTGGAAAATAAATTATGATGTTTTTGGAACCCTTTTTGGGAGGGAGTTTTGGTAACCGAGTCGAGAACTATTTTGTGAAAGGTTTTTATATAAAGGCATATATTTTAATTATTGTGAATTTATAAATATGTTCTCGTTCTTGGTTTGCATGTATATTTCTGAATAACCAATGGTTACGGGGATCTTTGGATCTTACGGTTACTTTGTTTATTTTTTTTTTTCAGGTAAATGATTTAGTAGGGAAATCAGGGAAGGCACATATGGAAAGCTCATGCTATGTTATTTTATTTGCCATGACCATAAGACTTCCGCATTTTTGAAACTCTGATGTATTAATTACAAATTTTTGGCCAAGTTTTTGGGTGTTAAAGTTGAGGCGTTACATTTTTGGTATCAGAGCTAAAAGGTTCTGGCCAATTTGTTGATTTCCTAACAGTTTTCTAAAATTGAGGTCGTGGCAAATTAAAATTTCATAACATATGTGCTTCCTTGCATTTAGATTTGGAAAAAAAAAAAATTTATTTGGTTAATTGTTTAGCTTGTCTAGTGTCTTTGTGGAATCTATAATTGTTATTGAGGATTTATGGTTTGAGGTTGTGATTAAGGTTAGATTGTGAATAAGGTTTGATATTTTATCAGAGTGGCGCAGCGGAAGATGATGAATTTTGAGGACAAAATTTCTTTTTAGGAGGGGAGAAATGTAACATCCTGATTTTTGGGTCTAAAAACTAGAAAATTGGCTTATTTTTGGAAGACTACTAGACTCTATTTTCAGAAAGTGATAAATTTGAAATCAGTATTTTGTGGGACCCGTGAATAGTATTTACTATTCACGTATACGTTTTTTTACTATTTACAAATACGTATTTTAAAAAAAAAATATGTTATTCGCAAATACGTATTCAATACTTAAAATTTGTGAAATATGAATAGTATTCACTATTCACAAATACGTATTTACTATTTAAAAATACGGTATTTACTATTCCTAAATACGTATTTACTATTCATGTGGGACCCACGTCAAATTTTCCAACTCTTCTCTCGCCATTCTCGCCTGCCTCGTGATGATTATAAATTGCATGCGGGACCCACTCATAATTTATTATTTGAATAATAATATTATATTATAATAATATATATTATATATTAATAAAAAAAAACGAGGGATGCGAGCAGAACGTGAGGAAGGTTTTTTTTAGAAAAATTACGTAGAATGACCCAAAGATGAAATATTACGCTTAAGGACCCATTTTCCAACATTATATAAACCTTCAGTTTTTCATTCATTTCATTCAGTTTCATCAGAGAAGAGTGGAGAGAAGAAGAGAGAGAGAGAGAGAGAGAGAGAGAGAGAAGGGTGTGGAGAATGATGATATGATCTGAGGTTGAATTATTTGGTGAAAGTAAATTGAGAGTATTGAAGTATTGGTAAAATAAGCTTGGAATTGAGGTAACCTTGGTTATTCTTTTATATACTTGTCAAATATTTATATGTGTATATTTATTTACTGTTTTGGGATTTATTGTGCCTATAGAAGGCTTGAATTGGAATCTGATAATGTTGTTTTGATGAGAGTGGATATTCTTGGAGCCCTTGGTATCACTTTTCTTTTAACCGAGTCAAATATGACACCTCCTTGGTTGTGGTTTTACCAGGAGGGGAGCCATGTTGAAGTTATGAGTATTGGATATGTTATGATGAGAGATGAGTTATGTGTTAGATTGCTCCAGTCAACGGTTATAAGAGGTGGTCAGGGTAATAAGGGTGATCTATTCATCATTGACATATTTTATATGTGAGATCTCTTGTGAATTATTGGAAAATAAATTATGATGTTTTTGGAACCCTTTTTGGGAGGGAGTTTTGGTAACCGAGTCGAGAACTATTTTGTGAAAGGTTTTTATATAAAGGCATATATTTTAATTATTGTGAATTTATAAATATGTTCTCGTTCTTGGTTTGCATGTATATTTCTGAATAACCAATGGTTACGGGGATCTTTGGATCTTACGGTTACTTTGTTTATTTTTTTTTTTCAGGTAAATGATTTAGTAGGGAAATCAGGGAAGGCACATATGGAAAGCTCATGCTATGTTATTTTATTTGCCATGACCATAAGACTTCCGCATTTTTGAAACTCTGATGTATTAATTACAAATTTTTGGCCAAGTTTTTGGGTGTTAAAGTTGAGGCGTTACATTTTTGGTATCAGAGCTAAAAGGTTCTGGCCAATTTGTTGATTTCCTAACAGTTTTCTAAAATTGAGGTCGTGGCAAATTAAAATTTCATAACATATGTGCTTCCTTGCATTTAGATTTGGAAAAAAAAAAAAAATTTATTTGGTTAATTGTTTAGCTTGTCTAGTGTCTTTGTGGAATCTATAATTGTTATTGAGGATTTATGGTTTGAGGTTGTGATTAAGGTTAGATTGTGAATAAGGTTTGATATTTTATCAGAGTGGCGCAGCGGAAGATGATGAATTTTGAGGACAAAATTTCTTTTTAGGAGGGGAGAAATGTAACATCCTGATTTTTGGGTCTAAAAACTAGAAAATTGGCTTATTTTTGGAAGACTACTAGACTCTATTTTCAGAAAGTGATAAATTTGAAATCAGTATTTTGTGGGACCCGTGAATAGTATTTACTATTCACGTATACGTTTTTTTACTATTTACAAATACGTATTTTAAAAAAAAAATATGTTATTCGCAAATACGTATTCAATACTTAAAATTTGTGAAATATGAATAGTATTCACTATTCACAAATACGTATTTACTATTTAAAAATACGGTATTTACTATTCCTAAATACGTATTTACTATTCATGTGGGACCCACGTCAAATTTTCCAACTCTTCTCTCGCCATTCTCGCCTGCCTCGTGATGATTATAAATTGCATGCGGGACCCACTCATAATTTATTATTTGAATAATAATATTATATTATAATAATATATATTATATATTAATAAAAAAAAACGAGGGATGCGAGCAGAACGTGAGGAAGGTTTTTTTTAGAAAAATTACGTAGAATGACCCAAAGATGAAATATTACGCTTAAGGACCCATTTTCCAACATTATATAAACCTTCAGTTTTTCATTCATTTCATTCAGTTTCATCAGAGAAGAGTGGAGAGAAGAAGAGAGAGAGAGAGAGAGAGAGAGAGAGAGAAGGGTGTGGAGAATGATGATATGATCTGAGGTTGAATTATTTGGTGAAAGTAAATTGAGAGTATTGAAGTATTGGTAAAATAAGCTTGGAATTGAGGTAACCTTGGTTATTCTTTTATATACTTGTCAAATATTTATATGTGTATATTTATTTACTGTTTTGGGATTTATTGTGCCTATAGAAGGCTTGAATTGGAATCTGATAATGTTGTTTTGATGAGAGTGGATATTCTTGGAGCCCTTGGTATCACTTTTCTTTTAACCGGGTCAAATATGACACCTCCTTGGTTGTGGTTTTACCAGGAGGGGAGCCATGTTGAAGTTATGAGTATTGGATATGTTATGATGAGAGATGAGTTATGTGTTAGATTGCTCCAGTCAACGGTTATAAGAGGTGGTCAGGGTAATAAGGGTGATCTATTCATCATTGACATATTTTATATGTGAGATCTCTTGTGAATTATTGGAAAATAAATTATGATGTTTTTGGAACCCTTTTTGGGAGGGAGTTTTGGTAACCGAGTCGAGAACTATTTTGTGAAAGGTTTTTATATAAAGGCATATATTTTAATTATTGTGAATTTATAAATATGTTCTCGTTCTTGGTTTGCATGTATATTTCTGAATAACCAATGGTTACGGGGATCTTTGGATCTTACGGTTACTTTGTTTATTTTTTTTTTCAGGTAAATGATTTAGTAGGGAAATCAGGGAAGGCACATATGGAAAGCTCATGCTATGTTATTTTATTTGCCATGACCATAAGACTTCCGCATTTTTGAAACTCTGATGTATTAATTACAAATTTTTGGCCAAGTTTTTGGGTGTTAAAGTTGAGGCGTTACATCATGTTTTAGATGCTGAATGCAGCTGGGCGATTTGGAGGACTCTCATCTGAAGACCCGCAACTTCACCTCAAGACCTTCCTGGAGGTGTGCGATTCTTTTGTAATCCCTGGTATACCTCCCGACGCCGTCCAGATCAAATTATTCCCATTCTCACCAAGGCACAAGGCGCGCACGTGGCTCAACAACCTGCCTGCTAATTCCATCACCACATGGAATGATCTGGGAAGTAAGTTCTTGCTAAAATTCTTTCCACCTACTAAGAACGCGCAACTCAGAGGAGAAATCACCAACTTCCAACAAAAGCCTGGTGAATCTACCTATGATGCTGGGATAAATTCAAGGATATCCTGAGAAGATGCCCCCAGCATGGACTAGTTAAATGGGTCCAGATTGAAACATTTTACAAAGGCCTTGACACTCAGACACGATCAATAGTAGACGCCTCCTCGGGAGGATTCCTACTAATGAAATCTTTTGAAAAGACCTACAATTTACTAGAACGCATGGCCATGAACAATCACCAGTGGCAAGCAGACAGAGCTACTCCCTCCCGAACTGTTGCAGGAATACATGAATTGGATGCCATGACTGCTCTCACAGCACAGGTTTCAACTCTGACCAATATGGTGAAAGAACTGACCCTTCCATTGATGCAACCATCACAAGTAGCTTGCGTGTATTGTGGTGAAGAGTGTAACATCCTTAAATTTTAAAACTTAGAGTTAATTATAGTTTAAGTCTTACTTAGTTAAAGAGTTAAAATAAATTCATAATTTAAAATGAAGAATAAAGTATTAAAAGAAAATGAAAATACATGTTTAAAATAATTCTTTAAATATATGGTTATGTATGTGAAGATATCTTAGTATGGGAATTAATAAATAATAATTAAAAAAACTGTCAGGTATTATTATTTTTTTATTATTTATTTAAAAGAAATATTATTAAAACCCTTACCCTAGAACCCCCTATTTAAACACTCTGTATCCTTGAACTCTATCCGCCGCTTCTCACTCCCGTGTCCACACCTCTCTTGGACTCTTTAGATTCGTGCTCTTACTCCTCTGGTATTGTTACTGTTACTACTGTCTTTTCACTCCCTTCATCCTTTTCTTTTATTTTGAAGATATGGTCTTGTCAACAATTTTATTTCAGACCTCCTTTTCCTTTAACTGTACGATGGTGTCTTTTTATTTGTGAT
The DNA here is from genome assembly GCA_034222035.1 of Acacia crassicarpa. Lineage (NCBI taxonomy): Eukaryota > Viridiplantae > Streptophyta > Magnoliopsida > Fabales > Fabaceae > Acacia > Acacia crassicarpa. The sequence continues at coordinate 56,225,608 of JAWXYG010000003.1, forward strand.
TAAAGCATTTACTCCATCCTTACCTACATTCTCCTTCAATACTGTTGAAGATGGGTGGTGTATATTTTTCCACATTATTTTATCTTCTCCTAATCTTTCTTTCCTATATCCAAGGCTACTGTTCAATCCTAATTTTTTTGCCTGATGTGTATTTGTCATTTTATTTATTTTTCTCAACAAGCAAGATCCAAAACTTTCCCCTCTTCTTGTCAGTGTGCGTAGGTAGATGTACATGCCTATTTGTATCATTTCAATATATTGTCCAATAAAACCCCATTCATTGTTCATCTTTATTGAGAGGAGTGCGTGTATTTATTATTTGCACCATCTGTTTTTACACCTGCCCAAGCCTGTATGTATATCTCATATCAATTTCCTTGCCCTACTTTAAATTTCTTGAACCTAAAGTCCATTTCTTCTGTTATTGTTGTGAAAGTTTCCTTTTTTTTTTTTTTCTTTTATATGCTAGTTTACGACCCCACATGCTTCCTACTCTGATGTGATGGTATATACATGAGTTCATTCCTATTTACTGTCAAGCCCTTGTCCTTTCTATTTATTTTTAGTTTTGATCTCCAAGACCATTGAAGTATCTGACGGTCAGACCTAAAATAAAGTGGAGCTAATGGATTTGACATATTCTTTTGGGTCCTTTTTGTGTGTCTGCGTGTAGGTATATATTTATTGAAGATTAACCTTTTAACCATTATTCTACTGCAACCATTATTCAACTGTGTGTTTATTATTTTTTTTTTTAATATACTACTTCCCTCATTTAAAGCCTTGTTACAAAAAAGGAAGATTTGTCTCTTTTGAATGTATATATTCTTGGGATCTTTATACATCAATCCTTCCAAAACCTTCTTTTCCTTTATACGGACCAACCCTTTCATGTCATGACAAATGTGTTGTTCAATATATTGAAACTTCTATACCGTATAAACATTTTATTTCTAAACTTTAGCTAATATAAAATCTCTTCAAAAAAAAAAAAGATATGTGGGAACAAATAAATATATATCTATATAACATTAATTTTTAGAGGGTAGCTTAAGGTTTTAGAATAGTTGGCGTAATAAATTAATAAATATTTATATTGTGACTTTGTAGACTCTCATTAAGAGTTTTGGAGTAACTATTGTGTGGTTGCTTGTATACTAGGGAGTAACAGGTAACTCTGAATATTCTTCCATATACTTGTGAATTGTATGTGATTGTGAGTGACTATCTTTTATTTAAAATTAAATGACTAAATTATATGTATATGTGTATGTATTGTAAATTGATATTTTTTATGAATTGAAGCATGATTTATTGTACATTGACATTTAATTATATTATTGGTGATTTAATATATGTTTGACATGGCGGATGCATATGTGATGGGTTGGAGTAAGGAGGCATTTGTATGTTGAGATCTTTTACCACGTGGTATGTCATCACCCTGTGCACAGTGGATGACACTTGTTAGGGCCCATTCTTCCATGTTTTCCTTTGGCCGGGATTGCATTGGAGCTGTGAGACATGTGACACCTCCTTAGTTGTGTTGTTTTAAGGAGGGGAGCCATAGTCCATACTTAAGCTCTATACCTTTAGCCAGGTATATCTTAAGTTTTGGTGAGCTTGTGACAATCTAGTCAAATGGATGAATTGCTATTGGACTATGTGTTAGCCTATGGCTCCAGTCAGCAGTTGAGGATGGACGGTGATATAAGGGAGACTGCATATTGCATATTGTATAATTGTACGGTTTACATTGACATAGTGATAATTAATGTTGCATGAAAATATGGTATATACAAATATATATGTAATCAGCCCTTACTTTTTGTCATATGTGATTTGCTTGTGTACGGTAGAAACTTTCAGTAGTCACTGAGATGTCAAATCTCACTTTATATTAACAATTTTCAAGTGATGGTTCTAGTAGGGAGCGAGGGAAAAAACCTATGGAGTGAGCCTTGGAGGCTCGGTTGTGCTCCTAGAGCTTATGTTACGATGTTTTATTTACCATGACTTTAAAACTTCCGCTTCGTATTTTATTATGAAATATTTTGAGAGTTTATGTTGACTCAAAAACATATTTTGATTTGAATTAATTATGTATTTTAATGATTTGGATGTTGATCATCTATGTTGGAGATATGGCAAGTGTTCTGGCTAAGGTTTTAGGTGTTGGATTTTGGGTTGTTATAGAGAGCACGCGTACGCTCAATGCTCCGCAAACCCTCAAGCTTCGTAATTGACAGAGATTTGCCGTATCTCCCAAAATAACCAAGTTCGAAAATGATTTTTGCAGAAATAGGGAACCTGGGATGTTTCCCCAATGAACTTGCAGCGAGTTTGAGCAATAATAGCGAACAGAACAGTAAATATGGGGGGTTTTGGTTCAAATAGAATGAAAACAAAATAACATAAACAGAACGAAATAAACACAGATCAAACAGATAAACATAAGATTAACCCAGGATTTTGAATTCCACCATGTTCCTTCCTCAGACGAAAACAGATTTGAACGAACTCGTGATTGATTCTGGACGAACTGAAATCTCTGCGTTCGTCCAGAAAATCCCTCAACTAGACGATCGCCTAGCGTTTATCCGAACAATGGCGTGTCACTGTGCGATCGCACAGCAAGCACTTTAATCTAGTTCGAACTCGGTCTTTGGGATATCTCAATCTGGGCATTAAATCTAACTCCCAATCCGAAAGTAAATCGAATCCGAAATTACAAAACAGAAACAAATTTGTTACCGCTAAGAATGAGTCCTCTGGATAGTGGAATCCTTAATCCATAGGTCAATCACAGTAGCTTAGCCCATCATGGTTTTGCAGAATGAAAATCGAACAAAAATGAAGAAGTTCATCTTGAACACAAAGAACACGAAGAACAGATGAAGAACAGTTGAGAGAATTTCCAAAACTTCTGTTTGATCCACTAAAAACCTAAAAAACGTGAATGACATGTGTTTGTGGCTGCTGCCTTACTTAAAGTTAACCTAAAATGGAAATGGGTTCTAATGGTTCAGCCCAAAACGAAAATAAAATAAAAGTGGGCTTTAATTACAAAATTCGAGCCCAAATAAAATCCAGAAATATACATCTGACTTCGGCTCCAAAATCGACCGCCCTCCTATTCGAGTTTGCTCTTCATGTCTTCATAACAATTGCAGCTCTCTGAATCATCTGAAATATGAAACAAAAATGAGGCAAATCTGATGTCTGGTTCAAGAGTTATGGTAAAAATAGCGAAACAATGTAAAACTGGAATTTTACTATTTAAAATGGCTAAAATAAAAATAAAGGCCCAAAGCCCAAATAAGTATAAAAGTCATTATTTATTAGCTAAAGAGTCCTAAATTACTATTCAAGAGACAAAAAGTAGTGTGTAAAATATTTAATTATCAGTAATAACTTTAACAGGGGAAGCAATGCTAACAACCCGTATTCAAATACATACAACTCTGGATGGAGGCAGCATCCCAATTTCTCATGGAACCCCCAGGGTGCACAAGCAATAGGGCAATCCTTGAGCCAACAATTCTCAAACCGAGCATCAAACCCGCCGGGGTTCACCCAGCTAGCAAGGCGGCAAGGCGAGGATTCAGACCCGCAAAACTCTATGTTGAACCTTCTGAAGGATTATAGTCAAAAACCGATGCAATTATCCAGAATCAACAAGTGACTTTGCAGAATCTTGAAACTCAAGTGGGACAACTAGCAACTGCTCTAAACACCTTACCTTTAGGAGCCCTGCCCAGTGACACTGAAGTCCCTAGGATCCAAGGAAGAGAAGAAGTCAAGATGATCAAGCTCCGAAGTGGTAAAAGCCTCGCACCCATAACAACAACCAAGCAACCGATGCCAACAACTGATTCAAGACTAGAAAAATCTAAGGAAGGGCAAAAAGGTACCAAACAGCCCCTTGAAGACGAACAGAGGCAACCGAGACCGACACCACCAGAACAAAATCCAGGCGCCACAACTTTGCCTCCACGTACAGTTTTGGAAGATCACGTTCAATGCCCAACAACGAATGCTACCGCATTACCAAAGCATAAATCTGACCATGGACCTCCAGCAATGCCAAGACCACCTCCACCTTTCCCACAAAGGCTAAAGAAACAAGGACAGGAGAAAATTTCAATCAGTTCCTCAATATGCTGCGACAATTACACATTAACATCCCGCTCGTGGAAGCTTTGGAACAGATAGAGCCGGTGAAACGGGCTGGGCCCGTCGGGCCAGCCCATTTAACTTTGACCCGTTAAGGGTTGGGCCCTAAAAATAGAGGAGAGAGGTAAGTTTTGGCCCTGCAGGGCCAAGGGCTATTACGGGTCAGCCCTGCAAGGTTACGGGCCGGCCCGTTAGGCCCGTATTTTTTTTTAAACGCTGAAAAACTGAATGGGGGTGGTAAACTGGTAATAAGTGGTAACCCTAAACAACAAAATCAATCTCCAAAGTCCAATCCATTTCTTTTCTCCACAACCGCAGTACGCATCCTGTCCGCCGTCCGACCTCCACTCCTCGTCAGGCTCGTCTCCTCCCTCCTCCTCGATCTCAACTTGTCAGATCTCCTCCCACTGCCCAGCGCCCGTCGATCTCAAGTTTTGAAGTCTCAACGTCAACACAGCCCATCGATCTCGGCTCAGTCCATCGATCTCCTCCCACTACCCAGTGCCTATCGATCTCCTCCCAATGCCCATCAACACAGCCCATTGACGGCCAGTGAAACCTCACGTGAGGAAACTCGTCTAATCTTCTGTGGAAACTCGTCTGATCTGTGGAAACTCGTCTGATCTGCTGCTGGTGGAAAGTTGTCGTTGTGGAGAGCTGGTCGTTCTGCCTGTTTCCCATCTGGTTTTGCTGTTGGATCTGGTCGTTCTCTGGTCATTTTGCCGGTGGCAGCCTATCCTCGGGTGGTTTTCTGGTTGGAGCTCGTCCAATCTTTCTTTCAAAGATGGTTTTCTTTGCTGCCCTGTTTTTTTTTCTTGTTTGTGATTTTGCTCCTGGTATCAATTTCTCTTGTGTTCTTGTGTTTGTCTATTATCTTCTCTTCATTTCTGAGCTGTCTTTAATTTCTCACTGCACTTCTCCAATTCTCCCAATTGTCTCAACATAGATATAACTAAATTATACAACTGTCAGGGGCAACTAAAGGATCAAACCAGAGCGTTCTCAGAAATCAATTAAAGGATCAAACCTGAAAGAAGATCAAGAGCTCTTTAATAGATAAAAAGTGACCTAACAAGCCAGAGCATTCTCAGAATCTCAGGTTCTTTTCTCTCAAACTCAACTGGTCTAGTGACAATACAGGAAATATTCTTGTTGTTTTTCTCTGCTATGGAAGTTAAGAAGGCTAGCTTGTTTTTCTGTGCTCTGGAAATACTCTTATTTGATTTGCATTTACTTGTCAACTTGAGAAGCTGTGAATCTGTTTGTTTTTTTTTAAGCTGCGAATTTATTAGTTTGCTTGTCAACTTGAGAAGCTATGAATCTGTTTGTTTTTTTTAAGCTACGAATTTATTAGTCTGCTTGTCAACTTGAGAAGCTGTGAATCTGTTTGTTTTTTTAAGCTGCAAATTTATTTCTCTAGTATTGTTTTGATTTAGTATCAGCTTTGATTGAGTATACTGTATTTTTGATCTTTGATGTAGCCTAATGTCTTCTTCACAAAAATTACAAGGAAAAACTCAAGAGACTAATGAATCATTAGCTATGATGGCTAAGGGTAAGACGTCTTCTCTTCAAGAGACTGAAGAATCAAAGCCTAAGAAGGCAAGAAATTTGTCTTCTGATGTGTGGAGGTATTTTAATAGAGTTGAAGTTGAAGGGGTACCTAAGGCACAGTGTAATGCTTGTCAACATTTATTTGCAAGGGGGGCAGATAAAGGCACCTCACATTTAAATCGTCATATTAAAAATTGTCCCGCTGGAGATAAATTTCGAGATATTGGGGTGATGATGTTGGATAGAGAAGGAAAAATGAGGTCTAGAAAACTTGACCATCAGCATGTTAAGGAGATTATCTCTTTGTGCATAATTGAGCATGATCTTCCTTATTCATTTGTTGAATATAAATGGGTTAGAGAACTTCTAAAGACATTGAATCTTGATGTAAGGTGCATTTCTAGAAGCACAATGACGACTTATGTGCAGAAATTCTTCCGCCAACAAAAGAATATTTTGAAACGAAAATTGAATAATAGTATTGGCAGAATATGTTTGACTTCTAATTGTTGGACTTCTGTGACTTCTGAAGGATATATATGTTTGACAGTTCATTTTGTTGATGAAAAGTGGACACTAAACAGTAAGATACTTTCCTTTTGTAGGATGGAGCCTCCACATTCTAGATCTCAGATGTCTAAGAAAGTGTATGATTGTTTGAAAGAATGGGGGATTGATGATAAAATATTCTCAATTACTTTAGATAATGCATCCACAAATGATACATTGCAAGACTTATTGAAAGATAGGCTACTCATGCAGAATAACTTTAGCTTGGTTTGTAATGGGGAATTTTTTCATGTGAGGTGTTGTGCCCACATCCTCAATCTAATAGTTCAAGAGGGCTTAAAAGTAACAAGTTCTGCTTCGAATAAGATGAGAGATAGTATTAGATATGTAAAGGCCTCTGAGGCAAGGATGAATCTTTTCAAGCAATGCGTTCAAGAAGTTGGTGGCATTAACACTTCTATGGGCTTGCGATTAGATGTGGCTACTAGATGGAACTCCACTTATGCAATGCTTGAGAGTGGTCTTAAATATCGTCGTGCTTTTACAAAGATGGCTTTGGATGATCCAAACTTCAAGTTTGTTCTAACACAAGATGAGTGGGATAGAGCAGAGGCAATGTGCAATTTCTTGAGGCCATTTGAGAAGATTACACGGTTGATTTCTGGGTCGTCTTATCCAACTTCTAATTCTTATTTTTTGCAAATATAAAAAATTGAGATGTTGCTTACTAAAAATATGGCGAGTTCTGACCCAGTGATTCAGGAGATGTCATTGAAAATGAAAGGGAAGTTTGACAACTATTGGCATAATTATAGCGTCATTCTTGCAATTAAAGTGGTTCTTGATCCTCGATGGAAGTTCAATATTATACAATATTTCTATGAAAGGATTGACTCTCTAACTAGTGATGAGAAGGTTGCCAACATAAGGAGCAAGTTGAATTTCATTTTCGATGAATATTCAAATGTGAGGACATGTCTTCCAACTCTTGAATCAATTACGAGATCTTCAACATTGACAACCCTTTATTCTTCTCAGACTTCAAGTACTTCAGTAACTGCCTTTGACGATGCATTTGATGTATGTTTTAATTTCATAGTCAATTGAATTTGTTGGGTGTTCAACTAGTATTTACTTGATTGTTTTGTAATGATGCAGGATTATCAAGATATTTATACGAGTATGGATCATTCTTCCATGAACAAGTCTGAATTGGAAACTTATTTGGAAGAACCAATACTAAAGCCTGATAATTGGAAAGAAATGGATGTCTTGAACTGGTGGAAGAACAATCAACAAAGATTTCCAATTCTTTCAAAGATGGCAACTGATATTTTGAGTATTCCAATTACTACAGTAGCCAGTGAATCAGCTTTTAGTATTGGCTCACGTGTTCTGACAAAATATAGGAGTTCTATTCTTCCATCTAATGTTCAAGCTCTTATTTGTACTCGCAATTGGATGCATGGATTCACATACGATGGTAATTTATATATATATATATATATATATATATATATATATATATATATATATATATATATATATATTATATTTGAGTTATTTATTTATTTAATAACTATACTCTAATTTTATGATTTGGTTTATTATTTGTTGCAGATAACGATTATGGATGTGTTCATGATATGGGAGAAGAAATTCGTGATATTTTTACTCATGAACCAGAACCTGCTCATAGTGAGGCACAATCTAATGTTGTTGAGATTGATGATAATGACGAAGATGACGACAATGATATTGATAGTTATCCTTCTAATGTCGCTTAGTGTTAGTGGTATGATTTTTGGATATAAATGTTGACAACATTTATTTGATAAATTAGAGTTTTAATTGTTGTAATTTACTAATTATATTTCTTTGAAACACACAGAGAAAAAATAGTTAAAATTTGTAATAATAATTTCCAGACCCTGCGGGCCGGCCCTGGCCCTGGTGCTCTCGGGCCGAGCTTTGAAAAACAGGTGTTTTTCTTGCTCCAAGCCCTGGAGGGCCGGCCCTGATTGACGGCTCTAGGAACAGATGCCCAGCTACGTGAAATTTATGAAGGAAATTTTGTCTAAAAAGAGTCAACTAGAGGAGTTTGAGACGGTGGCATTGACCCAGGAGTACAGTGCCATGTTAACCAATTGACTGCCTCCAAAATTAAAAGATCCTGGCAGTTTCACAATCCCTTGTGCGATCGGACCCAACTACTCGGGTAAGGCTCCGTGCGACCTAGGCGCTAGCATCAATCTCATGCCTACGTCGATTTTCAAACAGTTGGCCGTAGGGGAAGCCAGGCCCACGACAGTCACATTGCAACTGGCTGATCGCTCAATAGTACTACCTGAAGGCAAGATCGAAGATGTACTGGTAAAAGTGGATAAGTTCATCTTCCCTGTGGATTTCATTATCCTAGATTTTGAAGCAGATCATGATGTCCCAATTCTACTGGGAAAACCCTTCATGGCAACTGGTCGTACACTGATTGATGTAGAAAAAGGAGAACTCACTATGCGAGTAAACAATAATCAGGTTACCTTTTCAATACTTAAGACCACGAGATTCAAAGATCCAACTGAGAAGTACCTGACTTGTTCAAATATCAGCAAAGGCACTACAGTGGCAGGGGAGCTCCCTGTACTGCCACAGCGTTAATATGCTATAGCAAAGTCAGGCTGAAGACTTTAAACCAAGTGCTACTGAGAGGCAGCCCAGCGTTATGTTTTAAATTACTGTTTTGAGAATAGAGGCTAACGACCAAAGCAACCAAGTACCAAGGCATTCAAACTGCTGTAGCAATTCAGCTGCACTAGCCGAAATCAAGGACGGATTGCTGGGGTGGGCCACACAAGACTGAGCCCAGCGGATTTGAAAACTAATATTCCAAATGAAGTGGAACTGCCGTTAACCACACCAAGCGTCTGCTGCACGGATCTCCCCTAAAGTTTCGGCCGGATTACACGTAACCCGCCCAAATGATATGACCACAATCACTCTCTATGAACTCTACTTAGAGCAGACCACACCCGTCGACGAAGACACTTGCACTTATTCACTCTGCACAAGGTGACAAAACTTTTGCTCTCCTTCAATACTCCAGAGCATTCCAATGGCGCGCACCAAGGCTTCTGGACAGAGAGCATCCACTAAAGCCTCAGAGGCTCTGCCATTTGCCACTTGGGAGGCCGAATCCCGCTTCAATTCCCTCCAGGCCGATAAAACCCTAGCACCAGAGCGAGGATTCGACGGGGATGCCTTTGAACAAGGCACCTACCCAGAATGCGTTACGGAGGTCGTACGACAGCGCCGATGGGAGAAATTCTGCCTTCACCCGGCAGAAGTGGTAGCCCCCCTCGTCCTTTAATTTGTAGCAAATTACCTAGGGGGCTCCCCCTACTTTGTAACCGTCCGAGGGAAGAATGTACAATGCAGCCCTAGCGCCATCCGTAAGGTGTTCGACCTCGACCCCACCAATGATGAGTATAGTGAACTCCTCCAGCAAGAAGAAAACCCTGACACCCTAACTATTGTGGTTGCCCAGCTATGTGTGCCAAACATCGAATGGCAAGTTTCCAAGGAAGGGTCCTACAATTTGAAATGTAGCCGCCTGAAGGCCGAAGCACGTATCTGGTTCCACTTCCTCCGCTACTGACTCATGCCCACATTGCACACCCAGACCATCTCGCGCTAACGCGCATTCCTGCTATATTGCCTCTTGGAGGGCAAACAAATTGATATTGACACACTCATCTACCGAGAACTGTTCGAGTCACTGAAAGCTACTACAAGGAATATATGGTTCCCGTCACTTATCACTGAGCTCTGTGGAAATGCAGGGGTAATTTTTTATGCCAGCGAAAAACGAGTGGGACTCCCGCTACCTATTACTACAGCCACTGTCCAACGCATTTTGCAAAAATGTCAGCCGAATATCCCACAGCCTAACTTAGTCAGCTCCTCTATCGAACCGTCGGCTGACACGGCCCTGATTTCTGTCGTCGCATTCCACACTTTGGTGGCTCAAATTACTACTTTGCAGCGTTTGGTGAGCACTCTGCTCCCTCAGCAGCAAATGTGGTGGCAGTACGTAGCCGAAAGGGATCGCAGCCTAGCATCAAACCTCATGGCAAATGCCCCGAAATACACTCCACTGCCGGTTTTCCCTAAGGCGACTTTTGACATGCACAATTCAGTCGCTGGACCACCACAGCAAGAATGACCCAACTCAAGAAAGCACTGTCGGAGCACAAGTCAACATGAAGGTAGACCCACCAGCACACAATCGGCTGACACCGATGACGAAGAGGTGTCTAATTCTTCAGGAACTTCTGCTGGACCTTCTGCAGGAAAAGGTTAAGCTCCATTGACTTGAGTTATAACCTTTTTGATAGACTTTTGGTACTAGACTCTTTCTCTGTTTTTTTCATTTGTTAATTGCTAACTCAACGGAAAAAAAAATATATTTTGGGAAACAAACGGGGTAGTCCTTCCTCGCCTTCTCTTATCTCTCTCTGGAGTCACTTCACCGTCGTAATGGGTCGTTCAAGTGTGGGGGGAGGGGGGATTGACTGATATGATCTGCATTGAATGTGTGATCTGATTTACCCTGCATTTAATTTTGATTGCACAGATTGAAAATTTGTTTTCAAATTGCATGATAGAGCATGAATAGAATCTTGTAGCAATGGAATAAATGTTTGTATAACTGAGCATAGCACAAGGGCAAAGGGGAACTGAACCTTTAGGCTTGGGAAATTGATGGTGCTAGCCAACCTGATGCGGGGTAGAGTGATAATGAGGAAGTTTAAAGGGAAGAGCCCCCAATGGAAGAATTGAATTGAGCCTAATTGTTTTATTCTGTGTGCATGTCTGCCAGTCTGTGTTTGATCCTTGATTTGTCCTAGTTCTTCGATAAGCTACTTGGCGTCTGAGTTGAAGTTCATAGGATAGAGGCATTCATATCATACCCATTGTTCCTATACACAAACCATTAGTCATCATCTCCATATTGCCAACCTCTTAAGCCACACAAGTATGCTATAGCAAAACAGGTTAGGTAAGAGAGCTGAACGAGACTATGAAAAAGTTGCTACATCAGAGTGTTTCCACGAAATGCGAAAAAAGAAAGAGACTGAAGAGCTGTTATTGTTTCATTGCGTTAATAAATAAGAAGAAGAAGAAGTATGCTATAGCAAAACAGGTTAGGTAAGAGAGCTGAAGGAGACTATGAAAAAGTTGCTACATCAGGGTGTTTCCACGAAATGCGAAAAAAGAAAGAGACTGAATAGCTATTATTGTTTCATTGCGTTAATAAAGAAGAAGAAGAAGAAGAAGAAGAAGAAGAAGAAGAAAACTTGGAATACAGGAATAGCATGAAGTTCTAAGCTCAAGAAGAAACGTTCGGCTGAAGCAAAAAAGAATTATCTGCTTGAGCTGCTATAGCATCCACCATCCTTTTCTACCTCACAACACTAGGTCATCCTCACATTACAACCTAAAAGGTCCTTTTAATGAACGAATACTCAAATGCTGGGGAGTAATCTTAGAACTTTGACAAGGCTATGGATCTTCTAGGCCCGCTAGACAAGAGAGAAATCAAAACCCCTTGGGTGATCGAGTGCAAACACTGAACCCTGAGAGCCCCTTGAGACCTCTTCATCCGAACAATACCACGCTGATGAGCGGTTGGCACTGGGCAGTGGGATTACCGAATAGGGGATGGAAACTAAAAGCAGGCGTGCAAGCAATGTTATACAGGCAGGAGTACTATGGCTATGAGTTTTTGTTCGCTTCATCTTATTTTACCCAGAGTGCAAAAAACTAAGTGTGGGGGTATTTGATGAGCACAAATAATACCATATTTTCCCTATACTTCATGACTCAGTTGAATGGTAAAAATGAGCTTAACTATGATTTAAACAAGCAAAAAGACATGTATTCATGATATAGGGACTGAGAGATAGAAATCATACACATGTGCTAATAACAGCGTAAATCGCGATGCTTTTGAGGAAAACTGTATAGCAGAGTCGATACGATACTATAGCATTCTGACAGCAAACCAAAAGGCAATACAAGGCACACAAATGCTATAGTAAAGTAGAAGACGCAATGCTATGCGGCTAATTATAGCCAACGGTGATTGAGTTTATCTGCTAAAGAGGATGAGGCTTGATAGACTTGAGTGTATCAGGCCGCTAATAGACTCAATCGACTTGAGTCGCCGTCTGACGCAGATAGACTCAAGCTGCACACGGCCTAATACAGAGGAAAGACAATGAAAAGGGAATGGAAGACGTGAAAGAGGAGCAGATAAACATGGAAGCCTCATCTGCCCCAACAGGCTCTCCATAGTGGCTTTCTCTCCATAGTAAGAGGCTGAAATAAACCATTAGGAAATAGAAAAGCACATACGCTTGAGCTTGGTTCTTGGTTCTGGGTCTTTTTTTTTTCCCTCCTCAGTATACTGCATATATTAATAATGAAAGGATAACAAATACAGAGCTGGTAAAACAACCCAATCCAGAAAATTACAAATCACACCGACAGGCCTCACACTGAGACGGCAACCAGAAACAGAGAACAAACCAGCAACAAATAACAGCGAAAAAACCAAGACAAACAAACAAAGAAGTAAACAGCAAAGCACCATCCATCAATGAGGAAACATGGGGAAAAACATTCAAAGCTTCAAAAAAAAAAAAATTGGGGGGGGGGGGGGGGGCATTGTCCCTTGTAAGCTCCGTCTCTGATTATATACTTTGATCCACGGCAACATATAAATTTGCAGGCACTGCTTCACTTGTGTGAACCACGACACGATTATCCGACACATTCCTTAGAACATAACTTGGAAAAGTGTCGCCTTTAAAGCTCATTGAATACTGCACATGTTTTATAAGGTTAGGAAAAAGCAAAACATCATTAAAATCCGCCATGAAAACTGAAGTCCCATTCGCTTCCACAATCTTCTTCGCCACCGTACTCTTCAACTTCATCCCCTGCACAGCGTTCCGATCCACCACAACCTGATCAACTTCATTAAAATTATTACCATTTGATTGATCCAGCTGAACAATTTCAACCCCCTTGTCCCTCCCAGAAAACATGTTGTCCACTATGTTTACTCCCTTGACCTCCCCGTTGACCGATTTGAGGACAACATTGGCATCCCCGAGGAAGAAAGTACCAGAAATATGAAGCTGAACTGGGTCTTCCGCGACAATACTAGTGTAATCCATGTAACAGTTCAAAACCCTAGTTTGTGTCAACTCGGGGAGTTTGAGATAAATGCCGGTGCCTCCGAATCCGGTGGCTTTGTTATAGCAATGTACACCGGAGATTATGTTGGCCTGACCGGAGACCATTATTCCGATGGCGGCGGAGAAGATGACGACGTCGGTGATGGAGTTGTCGTTGCCTTGGAGGTTGATTCCTGTGCCGGCGAAGTCCCTTTCGTCTGGGTGGCCGCCCGCGGTGATACGGTGGCCGATGAAGGAGTTTCTGACGTATGTTTCGTGGCCTCCTTGGACGAGGATTCCGTTGGTGGTGAAGTGAGTGATGTAGCAGTTGTCGATGCCAGTTCGGAGAGATTTGATGACTGAGATACCTCCTCCACGGTAGTTGGAGTCTAAAAGAAGGTCCCTCAAGGTGATGAACTCGTAATTGAACGGGCGGTTTCCATTTAAATCATTTAAATCAATGAGGTAGCCATCTAATGGAAAGTCACCCGAGGCTCGTATGGTCCCACCATGGATCTGTTTTCACCAAACGCAAAATCTCTTATTAATAGTCTTAATATTACCTGGCCAAAAAAAAAAAAGCCTCAAATTTTTGGGCAAAAAAATTAAAACCATGCATGATTATTTCTTTCTGAAAAAGATAGGGTTCATTTCTTTTAGAAAAACTGATACGGAGGTCTCAATTAAAAAAATAATATCTAAAAATTCTTATAACTTGCCAATAATAAATGAATGAGCTATTGCTAATAAGTTATGAGATTTTTTTATTATTATTATGTTTAATTGAAAGCTTAGTACAATCTTTTCTATTTTTTATATGATATAATTAGTAAATTAATAGTTAAAATGTTGATAACAGGCACTAGTATTACTTTGGGAGTAATTATTTCAAAACCACCTATTCAAATTTTACAAACTTCAGGTCCTTAAATGCAATTTACTTTATGTATGAAAAATGCAATTAATTTTCTTTCGGCACCAAAAAAAAAGGTAAATTTCTTAATTTTCTTATGTTGCTCGCTAAATTATGAGCGGTAAAATGAGTGAAGCGAACAAGAAGAAACACACCACAAAGTTTCCGAAGCCGGCAGCCGGAAATCGGAGCGGCCGCTTGATCAAGTAGGTCCCACCCTGAAGATAAAGCTGTGCACCTCCAAGATTAGCAATGTCGGGCATCAAATCCCCTTGAATGTGACCATTCGTCGCATCTTCTATCGCATGAATAAGAGCGTCCGTACTGTCCGCCATCCCTGTCGGATCCGCCCCGTACGACGTCGGTAAGTATACCCGTGGACCATTTAAACCTTGCCCTTGCATTCTAAACCCTCGCAGATCTGTGAATCGATGCAAAATGACCTGATTGGAAAAGACGAGAATCAGGGAACTCGGAAGTAAAGAAAGAAAGAGAAAAGTAACTGAGATGTTGGAACAGGATGAAAGAAAATTGTATTCAATACTTCTCTGGCTCCACTTATATAATATATGGAAGAGGGATACGGCTCATTTACACGCAAAACTATTCTATTATTCCATTCCAATCTAAATTTAAAATACTAAATAAATACAAAAGCATGCCACGCAAGGTTTCTCCTTCATTTTTAAATTACTCTCATGAATGAATTCCATCACGGGAGTGATTGAACAGGCAAAGAAGTGGATATGGCTGTCAAAATAATATTATATAATAATAATAATTTATTTATTTATTTTCTAAACTCAAAACTCTTATTATAAATTGCATCAATATTGATTTCTCATAAAATCTCAATAAATGAGTAATAATGTTTTTTTAAATATATCAAAATATATCTATAAGTAAAATCTATGTTTTGTATTATAATTTATCATTCTTCTTCCGTTTTCAAGTAAAATCTGCCTTATTACTATCATAATTTTTTTAACACACTAAAGTTTTGCCCGAAAGATATACTCTGCTGATGTCATCCTTTTCAAAGCAATTCTTTTGGTCAATTCCTTTTGGTGGTAGGTGATGGATACTGTGCTGACGGATAGATATTGAAGAAGAGAAACAAAGAGAGTAAAGGAGGGATTAGGGATTTTGTTGGTTCCATTGCAGACGACGACGTTTCAGTTGTGAGGTGTTGGATTGTTGAAGAAGAAGAAGAAGGTGGTGCTGGTGGTGGAGGAATTAAGGCGTTGAGTTATATGTGAGGATATAAACAAACTAAAAGGAAAGCTTAACTAAGATTTGAAAAGAAAATGATATGTCACATTTCATAATATCACCTCATGCTTGCGACTTTGGAAGAGTTTTCGTTTAATTGATTACAAGGCTAAGTTTGTCCACATAAAAATTTTATTTATAAGTCTTTTTTTTCAAGAAGATATATACTAATAAGAGGTAGGTGGCTCAATGACTATAGGGTACATTCTAATTTTATCCTGATTTATAAATAAGTACTTTTCAACTCTTTATTCTCTCTTTATTTTCACAATTTTACCGTGATACATCTGCATAATAGGTACGGCTATTAGAGCATTATTGGAGAAAAAATAAAAAAGGACAAGAGGAGTAGTATTATTTTTCTGATGAAAAAGTAGGAGTCTTATCATTTACAGGCTGTATTGTCCTTTCCATCCGTTGAGGCTAAACTTCCAGAATTAGTTTCCCTGCTCGGCCTCATTTACAGGCTGTATTGTCCTTTCCATCCGTTGAGGCTAAACTCCCGGAATTAGTTTTCCTGCTCGGCTCTTGGCCGACCAGGTTGGGATGAGTGCTGGATTGTCCAGATCTCCTTTAGAGATCTGGACTGTATATTTTTAGTTTTTCCTTTTATAATTTTTTTTAAGAAATCTGAAATTATTTTTTATGAACTAATTAGTATCCTAAAATATATTTTTAGTATCAATTAATACTCTAAAATATTTTTGTAAGGTCCTAAAAAATATTTTAAGATCATAAAGTTTTTTCCACTAGCAGTCAGTACCAGTTAATTGATCCTGAAAAAGATATTTCAGGACCTATTAACTGGTACTGACTGCTACTGAAAAAAATTTGATGATCTTAAAATATTTTTTAGGGTCTAAAAAAAATATTTCAGGGTATTGACTGATACTAAAAAAAATATTTCAGGATACTAATTGGTTCTTAAAAAATACCTTCAAAAATTTTTTAAAAAAAAAAACTATAAAAAAAACAAAAAATGGACGGTTTAGATCTGGACCGCCCAAATCTCCCTTTGGGACAAGCACTCCCTACTCGGCTTTTGGCCGAGCAGGGAAACAGGTTCCCTAAACTTCCCGTCTAGTTGAGGTGCTTTGCACCTCCCATCCTCTTCCTTAAGGCTAGTTTGGTTTGGGGGAGGTCTTTCACTTCCTCTCTACCAAAAAGTATATAGAAATTGAGAATGCAGGAGACTGCAACTTCATCATCTTGGTTTGGAAATTAACTCAAAGAAGATTCCTCTGTACAACAAGTGACTCTCTCGCTTATTTAATAGTCCAAACATAACGAAAATGGGAAAAAGCTCTTTATGTGGTTCAATTCTGTGTCTTTTAAAATGTATTGTAGCTTACAACTATATATGTTAAGATCTCAAAATAAATAAATTCTATTATGAATTTTTAAAAGATCATAAAATTTGTTTAATGAACAAAAAGAGTCCACAAAAGAACTAAACCTAACCCGTTTTAGTGATCTTGGTCTTTCAGACATAATTCAAATCGATTAAAAAGAATATGATCAAATGGATCGAAGTAATAAATGGATGATAGTTAAGTCAGTAGCAGTAGGTTCCGTCCCCTCTTTCTAAGCTCTGAATATAACCATTATGTAACATTTGTTTAATAAAGTAACTTCATGAATTCAATAAATTCCATTGTGACGTCTGTGGAATCAAGTGCAGCCTGTTTTAACTACATCACATATACAAAAGAGAGATAGTTAGTTCAATGATTATGAGGTAAATTTTTAATTTTGTCATTCTTTATGAATGTATATTTTTTAACTCTTTATTCTCTCTCTATTTTTATTGGCATAATTAATATGAGCAAAATAGTCACAATTTCATTTATTACCTAAAAGATGACTTATAAATAAGACCAAATTTATTCATCAAAAGAGACTTTTAAATAAAATTAAGTGGTATGATTTTTTCACTATTTGGACTAGTGGTTATTGTAACCACTATTATTGCCTGAAAACAAAAGGTTCATAAATATGATTAAAAGAAAGGGAAAACACTTCTCATGTTGTAGGAGAAGTGTTTTCTCATGTTACACATACATAAAATGGTAGGACTCACACAATATATATAATTAGCATTATATGTGTGTGTCGCTATTTCATATATGTGTAATAATCTTTTTCTTCTTATACAACATGAGAAGTTTAAACCCGTGAACCTCCTAAATAGTGTATAGATAAAATCAGTTAGGGGTAACATTAGTAAAAATGCATATAATGCTCTGACAATCTCAAATAGTGCCTTATAAAAGGAAAGAAGCAAATTCCAAAAATAGCCCCATATCGGATGGAGTATGATTCTAAGGTGGGGAAAAATGAAATCCTTTAATTTATTTCGAGATTAGACAGATAGATGCTTATATAGTGATGTCTGATATACATACGTATTTTATGTTTATTAAAAAAAGGTTAAAGTTTGAAGTAACTTATTTCACATACATTTTTAGGAGTCAATAAGTAGCAATTATCTCTTTGCTTCTACTTCATATACACATCTTTTGTTCTGAGAAAAAAAATATACACATCTTTTTCCCCTCTTTTATAGATAACGCGTTTTTGTTTGACAACTCTCGTTAATTTCATACCTCACTCATTATTATTCGAATAAAATGAACCAAATATTTAGTGCGCGGTCCTTGTTGCAAACATGAAGTGGTCCAAGTTTGATCTCTAATTCGTGGTAAAAGTACGGGAAACCGACATATTATTGTGGATATACAAGTCAAGTCATGAGGGAAAGAGCATGGAAGGAAGAATGTGGACACTTTCTTTTACTATTCCTTTCCTTTAATTTCACTGTCTGCCAAACACACATGATCATGTGGAGCCTATCTTAAAAATTATTGAACCCCAATGGTTCTTGCTTCTTCATCTTGTTTTAATAAATATATAATGCACCTAGTCAACAAATATACTTTATGTATTAATAACTTTATTCTCACATTTCAATGTGGTTCTTATTACCTCTTAGAGTTACATTGTTTATATCATTTTTATAAACGACGAGCTCAATTAAAGTTTGATATGAATAGCACGTAGTAGTATTTACAATTCCCTGGCTATTGCTCTACACACTTACTCAGCCTCACCCTTTTACGTGGATCAATTATTAATACACACATATTTGTAATTTAGAGAAATATTAGTTACTTTTCCATAAAGAAAAATCATAGCACAAATAACAAAAGTTTAAAAGTTCAGCATATTCAAAGAAGACTCAGAATCTATTACGTGAGGCTGACTTTACTATGGTGATATAAGTCGAAGACATGTGAGAAGCAGTGGCGGACCCAGGATGTAATGTTTGTGGGTGCACAATTAATAGTGGGATTCGGGAGAATTTTTTTTTTTTAAGGAGGATAAAAGGCAACCCATACCTTCGTAAAATTTAGGATCAGAAATTAGGTTCAATTGAAAAGTATTTTCAAGGAAATCAATTTAAATAGAACAATATATTCTAATCTCACGGCATACAAATACTCAGATGTTACATAATCAAATTTCAAAGCAACATGCAAGCAAAAATAATTATGATTTCACATATGTTGGGTTCAATTGAAAAGTATTTTCGAGGAAATCAATTTAAATAGAACAATATATTCTAATCTCATGGCATACAAATACTCAGATGTTACACAATCAAATTCCAAAGCAACATGCAAGCAAAAATTATTATGATTTCTCATATGTGATAAGATATTAAAAATAGGTAAGAAAGTTGTCCATGCATGAGTTTGAATACAGGATCTGCTGTGGGACTAGTGAAATTACCACCACACCAGCTAGACAACTTATTGCAAAGTCCCTTCAAAAAAATATATCTCCTTCAAATTTATGGGTGCACTTGCACCCACAAAAATATATGTGGGTCCGCCAATGGTGAGAAGTGAAGCATGTAAAGAAGAATGAGCATCGGAAATGAGTTATAGTTGGAAGTAGTAATTTCCTGAGTTTCATATTCATTTTTCCAAGTGTTTGGGCATACAAAATAGTCAATAACAGCATTTATACTGAGCGAAAAAATAATAATAATAATAACCGCATTTATATCTTTACTTCTATTTCAAATATTATAATTAAATGGAAGGAGCAGTGAGGGCGAAGGAGCATGGAAGGAAGAAAATGGACTCTCTGCTCTGCTCATTATTATGTCTCCCTTTCTTTGGCTTTTTGGCAATAATGACATGTGGTCGTATTAGTAAAGCACAAATGATGGAGATTGAGAGTAACCCCACTGTCACGTTCATGCATGTCTTTATCTTTTTACTTTGTGGGTCCCCCTCCTAAAATTTTTATTAGTGGGAACAACCTAATGCACATAGATTATTAGTAAGATTATGCAAATTGATATCTTGAAAAAGGATTTACATAATGATACTCCCTTTGATATTTGATATAAGACATATATAGAAAGTTAAAGTTAATTTTAAATTAAGATATGTTTTTTATATTTATTAATATTTTTCTACTCTATCACTGTTGATGCTCCTTGTACCATAGTTAAAGGGGGAGAGGGAATGATAAAAGTGAAAAAAAATCAAACAAAGAAAAAAAAGTCAAAAAAAATCAATTTAGGACATATTTAATAAGTTAATTGTCACTCCTTGTTTTTCATGAATTACTTAAAGTTTCCTATATCATGAACTGGATGGAGTATCATATTAGCTAACTTTTTAAATTTAATTAAATTACGTAAATATATCTTATATTAATAACTGGAGGGAGTATTAATTATGTAGATGAATATGTTGAAAATTTATTTTGGAATTGTTAAAATTAGTAATTAATTATGCAACGTGAAACGGCTTTCCTTTGCCTCTCTATATGTTCTAGGTTCCTTTTTTTGGGACGAAGGGAAATTGATTGGGAATATGCTTTGAATATGTTAAAAAAAAAAAAAAAGGATTCAAATAATGATAATTTTAAGATACTTAGATTAAGTTATGATGCATTCAACCATATGGAGAAAACAATATTTTTGGATATCGATTTTAGATAAAGATATGTATGGTAGTTACATGGTAGATAAACACATGAATGGTAGATAGATAATAGGTTGACATGGTAAATGCATAGTAGATGGACATGTGATTTTTGAAAAATAGTTGAGACCCAAACTCTATAAATACCTCATCCCTTTTCATTTCTTTCACAATACACAAACACTCAAGACTGATAGAGAGGTAGGGGGAGAGAGAGAAGGAACGTAGGGAAGCCTTGCGATAATTTTGGGAACTATAGAGTAACAGGTAACTCTGAATATTCTTCCATATACTTATGAATTGTGTATGATTATAAATTATCTTTTTATGACTAATTTATATGTATATGTATTATAATATTATCTAATATTACAATTTTGTATCCACAAAAATGACAGTTTTGTGCCCATGAAAATTATAGTTTTGTACCCAACAAAAATTACTGTTTTGCCACCGAATTTCAAAAATGACATTTTAGTCCTGAATTTTAGAAACGACAGTTTAGTCCCTTGAATTTCAAGAATGAGACGTTTGGTTTACCTTTTTATGATATTTGATATAAATGGAAGCATGTTTTATTATACTTGATTTTATTGATATAATTATCATGGCGGCTGTATGATGGGTTGGAGTAAGAAGGGATTTGAATGATAAGATTTATTTATACCACCACTCGGTGCACAATGGATGATAACTTTTCAGCGCCCCATCTTCCATGTTGTACTCTGGCCGGGATTGCATTGGAGTTATGGGACATGTGACACCTCCTTAGTTGTTATTTTTAAGGATGGGAGCCATAGTCCATGCTTAAGCTCTATACCTTTGGCCGGATGTATCTTAAATTTTGGTGAGCTTGGAACCATTCAGTCAAATGAATAAGTTTCTATTAGACTATGTGTTAGTCTATGGCTCCAGTCAATAGTACAAGGGTAGAAGGTGATATAAGGGAGGCTGCATATTACATATCATATAACTGTATACTTCATAATTTGACATTATGATAATTATTTTTGCCGAATAATTATATATGAGAAATTTTGGTATATACAAATATATATGAAATCAGCCCCCGGTTTTGTCATATGTAATTTACTTGTGTACGTAGAAACTTTCAGTAGTTACTGAAACGTGGAATCTCATCCCATATTAACATTTTTCAGGTGAATATCCTAGTAGGGAGCAAGGGAAGACACCCATGGAGTGAGCTTTGAAGGCTCTTTTGTACTCCTATAGTCTATGTTATGTTATTTTTATTTGCCATGAACCTAAGACTTCCGCTTTGTATTAAACTCTGAAAAATATTCGGAAATTTATTTCGATTACATATTATGAATTTTATTCGAAATGACTATGTAATTTAATGATTTGGATATTGGTTATTCCTATTGGACGTTGTTGGTCAAATTCCCTTATGGCAAGCGAACCAGTCGAACAAGTAATAAAGTGTAAGTAGAGTATCGTCCCACAGAGACTGTGATACCAAAGGTTGACGCTCGATTGCTATGATAGTTGTGAGACAGAAAATAAATGCTATTGGTTGAGAGAGTTGGGTACTATGCTACTAGCAAAATAACAATAAACGAGAGAAGATATCAGTGATAGATTAGGCTAGACTCGGAATCGTCCTCAAGTGCTTTGATCCCTAGTTGCTTTTACACAATGCTACGTATCCATACTGTGCAGCTTACGCATGCTACAGCACAGTTGCTACTCACAAAGCTATCTAGTTACCCCACCTCTCCTGTTTATCGAAGCTTCCGCGTCCATACATAGGATGCTACCTGTACTTATTCCATATTTCTATGGTAACTTTCGAGTATAGATCTTTGCTATGCGCAGGGTGTTTAGGGTGAGGAGCAGTAGACCAATTCCTGAAGTCTACAATATAGGTCATGCTGTGCATGGGCTGCCTAGCAAGTGTCTGGTTCTCGTAGGTCTAACTCCACTCCTTGCCAGTAAGTGAAGCCACTGATCTAGCCCTTGACTTCAGTTAACCGGCTAGTAATTAAAACATCGATAGCAAACCAAATTTATTGAATTAAAAATCATGCAACAGGGTTCTTTCGACACTTAAAGACTCATCCTTCTCTAGCCATCAGGAAATTAGTTCATGACTGACGAGGAAGATGCAAAACAAACATCAATAGAAAGACCTATGATTGAACTACAGAATAACAAAATAACAAAGGAAACAAAACAGAAAGCTCGATCGATGTTCCAAAGCGTGGAAGGAGCCCTGTCAAGTTACTGCTCCACGTCGTCTTCTCTCCGCCGAACTCAAGGGAAGGATATTGGGTTATCCTGGAGATCGTGTGCTTTGTACTCTTGCTCACTCTTCTCGAGAGACTGCCGAATATAGAATTCTGTCTAAGGCTCTCCGAATTCTTTAGGGTTCTCCGGCCGCCTTTTATATTCGTTCGTTCGTGTGGCGCAGCAATTGAGACTTTCCTATTCTATCGGGATCTTCAGCATCTTTCTGATTAAATTAGATTACTTCTGTATATCCTGCGGGATCCTTCCAAATCTTTCGATTCTGATTCTTCGCATCTTCTTTTCCATTACGTCAGCAATCTATCTATCATTATTGCCTCTTTTATTTATTTCCTGAAATCATCTAGACAAAAAGGTCAGAACATAAATTGCATAGCATTGCGTCCTCTACTTTGCTATAGCATCCTTGTCCTTTGTATTGCTCCTCAAGTTGCTACCGGAATGCTATAGCATCGCATCAGCTCTGCTGCACAGCTTTCCTTTAAAATCATTACAGTTTAACACATTCCGATGATTTTCATCTCTCGTCCCCTTTATCACGAATACATGCCTTTTTGGCTTGAATCATATGGAAAATGTGGTAATACTCGTACTCATCAGATGTATTTCAAATATTTTGGCCAAGTTTTTGGGTGTTAAAATTTGGGTGTTACTCTATCAGTGATGAATTTTTATATGCCT
This sequence comes from Acacia crassicarpa, assembly GCA_034222035.1. Classification (NCBI taxonomy): domain Eukaryota; kingdom Viridiplantae; phylum Streptophyta; class Magnoliopsida; order Fabales; family Fabaceae; genus Acacia; species Acacia crassicarpa. The sequence continues at coordinate 56,249,232 of JAWXYG010000003.1, forward strand.
CATTTGGGACTGTTGTTTCTGATTAGGCGACTAATTAAAGCAATGGAAAGAAGATGTAGCATACTACTAGGTTGACTTGATTGTGGTAATTGACTGAGGTAATGTTTAGGAAAGAGCATGGAAAGAAGAACAAGGACCCTTTGTGCTCATATTCTCATCTACTTTCTACCGAAAATAGATGAAAATGGAGCCCGCAGTATTTACAATTTTACTATTAACAACTCATGTACTTAATACAAGAGCGAGAAATTTTTAGAGATTAAGGAAATTAAATAAACTATTGAATTATAATATATGTTTTGTATTATTATATTATATATAAGTTTATAAGTGGAGCAAATTAGTTTGGAGAAAAATGATAAATATAAATACTTTCATGTCAATTAACTTCCTTAATCTTTTTTAAAAAAATTCAATTAACTCTTATATTAAAGATTATACAAGTAGCATTACTTTAAAGGTTAAAGGGTTATTTTGTCTTAAAAGTTGACAAGGTGGGATACTTTTGTTTCCAAAGTTTCTAAATTATAGCAATTTTACTCTGGTCATTATTCTAATTAAGTTTTACCATTAGTTAACTAAATATATTGAATATGTAGTTCCGTGTCATCGTTTTTGTTTTGGTGCAATGTAATGTCCCTTTAATTTCATATTAAAATAATTAAATCAGTTACAAAACTCAAGTGATGATTTATAGCTAATATTACTCTGTGTTTTTTTTTTCCACTTTTAACTTTTAGGCCAACTAAGAGCGTGAGAAAATTAAATGTAATGGAGAGTGTTAATAGACCCGAGCTATCCATAGTTAGATTCAACAATGTTTAAAAACGTTTAAATATGATATCATAGGATTGGATATCAGAAGATAACTATTTTTTTTTAAAAAAAAGTTCAAATCTTTTTTATATAGGAGTGATTTAAAAAATTATATTTTACATTTTCTTAAAAAAAATAAAACATATTTAAAATTGTAATTATAAAGACATAGTAAAAAAAATTACTAAATAAATATAGTTTTAATAACCATATGAACAATGGAAGTGAACTTTCCTGTGATCTCTTGGAAAAAATCAACTTTGAAATTTTTTTGAAGAAAAGATCAGTTGTATAAAATAAATAAAAGCATACAACCAACAGTGGTACAGAAGGGTTTGATAAATAGAGAAGTAATAAAACATCCGTTTATTGAATTGGGTACGTCAAACCAGCTTTTGTAATTTTTCTAATTTAAAAAAAGAGCCATGTTTTAACTTTTAAACAATAATAATTTGTATAAATAACTTTCTAAATTTCACATTTTAACTAGAACTTAGAAAATTCCAAAAGCCATCCCTGGGCAAGGGCGAGAAGAAGAAGAAGAAGATTTGTAATTTTTCTAATTTAAAAAAAAGAGCCATGTTTTAACTTTTAAACAATAATAATTTGTATAAATAACTTTCTAAATTTCACATTTTAACTAGAACTTAGAAAATTCCAAAAGCCATCCCTGGGCAAGGGCGAGAAGAAGAAGAAGAAGACATCCCTGGGCAAGGGCGGCAAGAAGAAGAAAAAGATCCATGTTTAGAAGAAGAAGGAGAGGAGGAGAAGAAGAAGAAGAAGAAGAAGGTGAGAAGAAGGCGAGAAGAAGAAGACATCCCTGGGCAAGGGCGAGAAGAAGAAGAAGAAGAAGAAGGCGAGAAGAGGAGAAGAAGAAGAAGAAGGAGAGGCAGCATCCCTGGGCAAGGGCGAGAAGAAGAAGAAGAAGAAGAAGGCGAGAAGGCGAGAAGAAGAAGAAAAAGAGCCATGTTTAGAAGAAGAAGGCGAGAAGAAGAAGAAGAAGAAGAAGAAGGTGAGAAGAAGAAGAAGATATCCCTAGGCAAGGGCGAGAAGAAGAAGAAGAAAGGGGGGGAGGAGGAGGAGTAGAGCCATGTTTAGAAGAAGAAGGCGAGAAGAAGAAGGAGGAGGAAAAGGCAAGAAGAAGAAGAAGTCCTCCCTGGGCAAGGGCGAGAAGAAGAAGAAAAAGAGCTATGTCCCTGAGCAAGGGCGAGAAGAAGAAGAAGAAGAAGAAGACATCCCTGGGCAAAGGCAAGAAGAAGAAGAAGAAGAGCCATGTTTAGAAGAAGAAAGCGAGAAGAAGAAGACATAGAAGAAGAAGAAGACATCCCTGGGCAAGGACGAGAAAAAGAAGAAAAAGAGCCATGTTTAGAAGAAGAAGGCGAGAAGAAGAAGAAGACATCCCTGGCCAAGGGTGAGGAGAAGAAGAAGAAGAAGGGCGAGAAGAAGAAGAAGAAGAAGGGCAAGAAGGAGGAGGAGAAGGTGTATGTGTGTGTGTGTTAATACATATTTGAAAGAAGAAGAAGAAGGAGGTGTATGTGTGTGTGTTAATACATATTTGAATTATTGTCTACCCTTAATGTGTGTTAATAGAAGGGGTGTGTGTGTGTTAATTACATATTTGAATAATTGTCCCCCCTTAATGTGTGTTAATAGAAGGGGTGTGTGTGTGTTAATACATATTTAAATGATTGTTCACCCTTAATGTGTGTTAATAGAAGGTGTATGTGTATGTGTTAATACATATTTGAATGATTGTCCACCCTTAATGTGTGTTAATAGAAGGTGTATGTAACGCCACAATTTTAATACCCAAAAACTCGGTCAAAATATTGAAAATACCTTCAAAAGAGTTCAACAATATCCAAATCCTTTTACAATGTTACCATTTCGAATAAAACCCGTAATACATAATCAGAATAAATTCCAGAAAATATTTCAGAGTTTAATACAAAACAGAAGTCTTAGGTTCATGGCAAATATAATAACATAACATAATCTATTGGAGATCAAAAGAGCTTCCAGAGCTCACTCCATAGGTGCCTTCCCTTGCTCTCTACTAGAATAATCACCTGAAAAATGTTAATATGGGATGAGATTTCACGTCTCAGTAACTACTGAATATTTCTACCTTACCCAAGCAAATTACATATGACATAAATAGTAGATAGTAAAAAAAAAAATGGATTTAATATACACAGATATTTTTTTTAGATATACAGTAGTTCACATCAAATATCTTTATAAAATACTCATCATTCTTTATTGAATAATTCAGAATGCACTATGCAGTATGCAGCCTCCCTTATATCCCCTTCCAACCGTATACCGCTGACTGGAACCATAGGCTAACATATAGTCCAATAGAAACTCATTCATTTGACTGGATGGTTTCAAGCTCACCAAAACTTAAGATACACCCGGCCAAAGGTATAGAGCTTAAATCTGGACTATGGCTCCCCTCCTTTAAAATAACAACTAAGGAGGTGTCACATGTCCCACATCTCCAATGAAATCCCGGCCAGAGGAAAACATGGAAGATGGGGCCCTGAAAAGTACCATCCACTGTGCACCGAGTGGTGGCATAAACAATTCTTATCATTCAATTCCCTCCTTACTCCACCCATCACAATACAACCGCCATGATGAATGTATTTACTCAAAAATAATGCATTATTATACCATTATATACGTTGATATGCGTATCTGTGAATAGTAAAATACTATGCGTATCTGTGAATAGTAAAATACGGTATATACATGAATAGTATAATGAGTAGTAAATACGGTATACGTGAATAGTAACATGAATAGTAAATACGGTATACGTGAATAGTAACATGAATAGTAAATACGGTATACGTGAATAGTAACATGAATAGTAAATACGGTATACGTGAATAGTAACATGAATAGTAAATACGGTATACGTGAATAGTAAAATGAATAGTAAATACGGTATATGTGAATAGTAAAATGAATAGTAAATACGGTATATGTGAATAGTAACGTACGTATAAATAGTACCTCTACAGATTTGCAAGTCAAAATTCCCACACCAGATCTTAAAACCATAAATATTTTCTAAATATTCTTGCCAAAATAGTAAACAAACAAATTTATAATCATACATAATTCACAAGTATAAGGAAGAATATTCAGAGTTACCTGTTACTTGCTAATACCCGAATCACCAACCAGCTATTATAACTCTTAAGCAAATATCTCTACTCTCTCTCTCTCTCTCTACCTCTCTCTATGGCTCTTAGAAGTTGTGAAGAATGAAATGAAATGGAAGGTCTATTTATAGTTGGAAAATGGGTCTTTAAGTGTAATTTTCGTCTCTGGGTCGTTTTTCGTAATTTTCCCAAAATTATAAAAACAAACTTTCCCGTGACTCGCCCCGTGAACGTTTGTTTAAAAATTTTAATAATATTTTAATATATATTATTTTATTATTATAATATAATATTATTTAAATAATAAATTATTATTGAGTGGGTCCCGCGGCCATTTTTTTCAAACTTCACGAGAAAGTTTGCAGAATTATTTTTGGCCGTGGGTCCCGCAAAATACTGATTTCAAATTTATCACTTTCTGAAAATAGAGCCTACTAGTCTTTCCAAAATAGGTTTATGTTCAAGATATTAGATTCAAAATTCAGGATGTTACATTTCTCCCTTCCTAAAAGAAAATTTTGTCCTCAAAATTTCGCTATAATAAGAATTCTAACCTATTTAAATAAGTGAGGATAGGTTTGTCGCATGCTCTCCTCCGTTTCCCAAGTAGCATCTCCGGGAGTCATTCCTTTCCACTCGACCTTTACAAGTCTAATGGTCTTGTTTCTTAATTTCTTGTCCCTTGCATCAACAATCCGCTCCGGCTCAGCTTTATACGTCATGTTATCCTTGAGTTCTACCTCTTCTACTTCTATAATGTGGGAAGGATCCGGTTGGTATTTCTTCAGTTGCGATACATGAAAGACATCATGAAGGTTCGCAAGCTGTGGAGGTAATGCAATTCTGTAAGCTACTGGTCCAACTTTCTCCAAAATCTCATAAGGACCCATAAAACGAGGTGAAAGCTTCTTTGCTCGTATTGCTCTACCAATGCCAGTCATTGGTGTGACTCTTAAGAATACATGTTCGCCCACCATGAACTCCAACGGTCGTCTTCTCTTGTCAGCATAACTCTTCTGTCGACTCTGAGCAGTGAGAAGTTTCTGTTGAATCACCTTAATCTTTTGAGTCGTCTCGTCCACAAGTTCTGGACCTATTAAAATTCGCTCATTCAATTCCGTCCAACAAATAGGAGATCTACATTTTCTTCCATACAAAGCCTCATAAGGTGCCATCTCAATGCTGGAGTGATAACTATTGTTATATGCAAACTCCGCAAGATGAAGATGATCGTCCCAACTTCCTTTTAATTCGATTGCACAAGCCCGCAACATGTCTTCCAGAGTTTGAATAGTCCTCTCAGTCTGCCCGTCAGTTTGAGGATGATAAGCGGTACTATAACTCATCCGAGTTCCCATAGCATTCTGCAATGCTTTCCAAAATCGTGAAGTGAATCGTGGATCACGATCAGATACGATGCTATTTGGTATCCCATGCAATCTGACAATCTCCTTCATGTAGATCTTTGCTAGTCTCTCCAATGAGTATTCTGCTGCAATTGCTAGAAAATGAGCTGACTTAGTTAACCTATCGACAATTACCCAAATGGCATTATGTCCGGATGTCGTTAGAGGAAGCCCCATGATGAAATCCATAGAGATGCTGTCCCATTTCCACTCTGGGATATCCAGATTCTTTAATAATCCAGGAGGTTTCCGATGTTCGATCTTGACTTTCTGACAAGTCAAACAACAAGTGACAAAGTCAGTCACATCTTTCTTCATGCCCCGCCACCACCAATTCCGCTTGAGATCATGATACATCTTGGTTGCTCCGGGATGGATAGTGTATTTACTCCGATGTGCCTCCTCTAGTATGAGCCTTTTTATTTCTCCATCATTAGGTATGCACACTTTTCCTTTATACCTTAATATCCCATCTCTATCGATCCCAAATTTCGATTCTTTTCCTTCTTCAATATCTTCCCTCACGTTTAATAGATACTCATCTTCGAGCTGAGCGAATTTAATCTCTTTCCAAATTGTGCTTTCAATAGTTAATGCTTCCATGGTAGCGACCAAACCTGACATTACATCAATAGATGTACTTGGTATCTCCTCGAGCAATTTATGTTCTCTGATCATCATCTGGGCTACATGGATTGTCTTTCTACTTAAGGCATCTGCTACAACGTTCGCCTTTCCTGGATGATACTTCAATTCGAAGTCGTAGTCCTTGATAAACTCCATCCATCTCCTCTGTCGCATGTTGAGCTCCTTTTGGTCGAACAGGTACTTCAGACTTTTGTGGTCACTATAAACTTCGAACTTTGAACCGTAGAGGTGATGCCTCCAAATCTTCAGAGCAAACACTACTGCTGCCAGTTCTAAGTCGTGAGTAGGATAATTCCCTTCATGTGGCCTTAACTGTCGAGAAGCATAAGCTACTACCCTACCATTTTGCATTAATACACACCCAAGACCTTTCTTGGAAGCATCTGTGTACAAAGTAAAGGTCTGAGCAGGATCTGGAATTATAAGTACCGGTGCCGTAGTCAACTTAGTCTTCAAATTTTGAAAAGCTGCTTCACACTTTTCGTCCCATACAAATGGTTGACCCTTCCTTGTTAACTTAGTCAAAGGCATAGCTATTTGCGAAAAGCCCTTGATAAATCTCCTATAATAGCCAGCTAGACCTAGAAAACTCCTGATCTCAGTCACGGACTTTGGTCGTTCCCATTGGAGAACTGCTTCAACTTTAGTATGGTCCACTGCAACACCTTCAGCCGATACGACATGGCCTAGGAATTTTACTTCCTTCAACCAAAATTCGCACTTAGACAGTTTCGCATAGAGCTTGTGCTCCTTCAACACTTGTAGCACGATTCTAAGGTGCTCTTTATGCTCTTCTTCATCCTTAGAGTAGATAAGGATGTCGTCAATGAAAACCACTACAAATTTATCTAGATATGGTCGGAAAATCCTATTCATGTAATCCATGAATACTGCTGGAGCATTTGTTAGCCCAAATGGCATAACAAGAAATTCATAATGGCCATATCTAGTTCTGAATGCAGTTTTTGAGACATCTTCAGCTTTGACTCTCAGTTGGTGATAACCTGATCTGAGGTCGATCTTGGAGAATATGGATGCTCCCTTCAACTGATCAAGTAGATCGTCGATCCTGGGTAAAGGATATTTATTCTTTATAGTCACTTTATTCAACTGGCGATAGTCAATGCATAGTCTCAGGCTCCCATCTTTCTTCTTCACAAAGAGTACGGGCGATCCCCAAGGAGATACACTGGGTCTGATAAAACCCTTTTCTAACAATTCTTCGATCTGCTTCTTCAATTCTGCTAGTTCCGATGGAGACATTCGGTAAGGAGCTTTAGATATAGGTTCTGTTCCAGGTACGAGATCAATAGAAAATTCTACTTCTCTCTCTGGGGGTAAACCTGTCATTTCTTTCGGAAATACTTCCGGAAATTCTTTCACCACTTCAATGTTCTCTATCCCTTCCTCCACTTCTGCTTGAATGGAGAAAAACACCATGTACGCAAGACAACCATGATGAACAGGCTTTTCATCTTGTACTATAGACAACAATTGTGGTCTACTATGACTCATAGAGTCATCCGCAAGAGAGATAGTCTTCCTCTTGCAGTCAAGGATGATGTCATTAGCTGACAACCAATCCATTCCTATTATTACATCGATACCCTTCGTGGGTAAACAAACAAGGTCTATATTTGAGATCCTATTATCAATCTCAATCGTACAATTTAAGCAAGCCCTAGAAGTTTTTACTGAAGCTCCCGCCGGTGTAGAAATAATCATATAATAAGGCAATTCACTCACTCTTAAATTCAATCGAGGCACACAGTCGTATGATATAAAAGAGTGTGTGGCACCAGAATCAAATAAGGCTTCTACTTCAAGACCTTGGAGTTTGAGGATACCTTTAATCAGATTTGGTGAAGCACTTGCCTCCTGATGTGATAGTGCAAACACTTTCCCTGGCACTGCAGTTCTAGCATCCTTGGCTCCTCGAGGCTCCTCCTCACAAAATCTGGAAATGTGTCCTGGCTTTCCACAGTTGAAACACGTCACACATGGTCCTTGGTGTATTCTTCCACACTTGGCACACATCTGATTGTTAGCGGTGCTTGCAACAGGAGCTGTGGATCCCCTATATGAACTCTGACCTCCACTGAAGTGACTCCTTTGAGGTCCTTTGAATTGACTCCTCGGTGGTCTGCTAAAATGACTTCTTTGGGGTCCAGTAAAATAACTCCTCGATGGTCCACCAAAGTGATTTCTGGATGGTTGGCTAAACCGCGTATTCACATTACTGAAGTTGTGACTCTGCTTCTTAGTAACTCCTCCCGTTGGTCTCATGAGGTGTGTAGATCTGGCCTGAAAACCCTTCATCTTCTCAGCTTCCTCTTCTCGTTTGTTCCTTGCTATCGTGCGCAGTTTGTCACATATTTCTTCAAAATCCCTTGTTTCATCAAGGAACGGTGATAGAGCTGTTTTTAGGTCTGGTCTAGCTTTTTCAACCAATCGAGCACTCAACCATTTAGAGTTGTTCTGTGAATATCCGCAGAATTTAGACAACTCTAAAAAACGAGTAATAAATTCGTCTTCATGTAATTCCCCTTGCCTGAATGTGAGGAATTCAGTTTCTTTCTCTATTCTGATTGAAGGGGAAAAGTAATAATTTTCGAACTTTTCCTTAAACTCTTCCCACGTCATCTCAGCATTTCTTTTTGTTTTGGTGCTTTCCCATCATTCTTCAGCTGCTTTCTGCAACAATTGTTCAGCAACCATCACCTTTTGTTGTGAGCTAATCTCGATAACTCTGAAAATCTTTTCTACACGCTTCAGCCACTCCAGTGCTGCAATCGGATCTAGCTTCCCCTCGAACATCGGTGGAGTAAACTTCCGAAATTTTTCCCAAACCTCAGTAATAGGTAAGGGATGATACTGAGAATGAGAACCGCTACTACCTCCATCTTCAGTGCGAGAATGACTTCCTCCCCTTGATTGATGGTCAGAAGGTGTGACTTCCAGAGCCTTCTCCTTTCCTTCCTTACCACCTTGGCCTCTTCCTTTTGCTAGTTCATCCTCGTGTCTATTCACTTTCTCTCTCATCTCCAAGATGACGTCTCGTAACTCTGCCAAAAGGGCATTGTTATCCTGAGAATAGGGACCATCTTGATGCGGAGGGAGACCTCTTTGGGATGGAGCAGGGGTTGAATTAGTTCTTCGAGTTCTTGCCATTATCTCCTCCTATGATTAATACTATAAGGACACTAAACAAATAAAATAGCTAAATAAATTCTAAATCTAACAAAGGGAAGTGCTCATGTTATGATATTTAATTTGCCACGAACTTTTAAAAAAAATTTTAAGAAATCACTTTAGAAAATAAACAAAATTGCCATGGAACCTTTAGCTCTGATACCAAAAATGTAACGCCACAATTTTAATACCCAAAAATTCGGTCAAAATATTGAAAATACCTTCAAAAGAGTTCAACAATATCCAAATCCTTTTACAATGTTACCATTTCGAATAAAACCCGTAATACATAATCAGAATAAATTCCAGAAAATATTTCAGAGTTTAATACAAAACAGAAGTCTTAGGTTCATGGCAAATATAATAACATAACATAATCTATTGGAGATCAAAAGAGCTTCCAGAGCTCACTCCATAGGTGCCTTCCCTTGCTCTCTACTAGAATAATCACCTGAAAAATGTTAATATGGGATGAGATTTCACGTCTCAGTAACTACTGAATATTTCTACCTTACCCAAGCAAATTACATATGACATAAATAGTAGATAGTAAAAAAAAAAAATGGATTTAATATACACAGATATTTTTTTTAGATATACAGTAGTTCACATCAAATATCTTTATAAAATACTCATCATTCTTTATTGAATAATTCAGAATGCACTATGCAGTATGCAGCCTCCCTTATATCCCCTTCCAACCGTATACCGCTGACTGGAACCATAGGCTAACATATAGTCCAATAGAAACTCATTCATTTGACTGGATGGTTTCAAGCTCACCAAAACTTAAGATACACCCGGCCAAAGGTATAGAGCTTAAATCTGGACTATGGCTCCCCTCCTTTAAAATAACAACTAAGGAGGTGTCACATGTCCCACATCTCCAATGAAATCCCGGCCAGAGGAAAACATGGAAGATGGGGCCCTGAAAAGTACCATCCACTGTGCACCGAGTGGTGGCATAAACAATTCTTATCATTCAATTCCCTCCTTACTCCACCCATCACAATACAACCGCCATGATGAATGTATTTACTCAAAAATAATGCATTATTATACCATTATATACGTTGATATGCGTATCTGTGAATAGTAAAATACTATGCGTATCTGTGAATAGTAAAATACTATGCGTATCTGTGAATAGTAAAATACGGTATATACATGAATAGTATAATGAGTAGTAAATACGGTATACGTGAATAGTAACATGAATAGTAAATACGGTATACGTGAATAGTAACATGAATAGTAAATACGGTATACGTGAATAGTAACATGAATAGTAAATACGGTATACGTGAATAGTAACATGAATAGTAAATACGGTATACGTGAATAGTAAAATGAATAGTAAATACGGTATATGTGAATAGTAAAATGAATAGTAAATACGGTATATGTGAATAGTAACGTACGTATAAATAGTACCTCTACAGATTTGCAAGTCAAAATTCCCACACCAGATCTTAAAACCATAAATATTTTCTAAATATTCTTGCCAAAATAGTAAACAAACAAATTTATAATCATACATAATTCACAAGTATAAGGAAGAATATTCAGAGTTACCTGTTACTTGCTAATACCCGAATCACCAACCAGCTATTATAACTCTTAAGCAAATATCTCTACTCTCTCTCTCTCTCTCTACCTCTCTCTATGGCTCTTAGAAGTTGTGAAGAATGAAATGAAATGGAAGGTCTATTTATAGTTGGAAAATGGGTCTTTAAGTGTAATTTTCGTCTCTGGGTCGTTTTTCGTAATTTTCCCAAAATTATAAAAACAAACTTTCCCGTGACTCGCCCCGTGAACGTTTGTTTAAAAATTTTAATAATATTTTAATATATATTATTTTATTATTATAATATAATATTATTTAAATAATAAATTATTATTGAGTGGGTCCCGCGGCCATTTTTTTCAAACTTCACGAGAAAGTTTGCAGAATTATTTTTGGCCGTGGGTCCCGCAAAATACTGATTTCAAATTTATCACTTTCTGAAAATAGAGCCTACTAGTCTTTCCAAAATAGGTTTATGTTCAAGATATTAGATTCAAAATTCAGGATGTTACAGTGTATATGTGTGCTTTAATACATATTTGAATGATTGTCCACCCATAATACATCAAGACTACACTTCGTAATAAGATGGGAGATGAATAGTTGAATTATTGTCCACCCATAATACATCAAGACTACACTTCGTAATAAGATTGGAGATGAATAGTTGAATAATTGTTTAGTGCTTTATATTGAAAAAGATGTATTTAAAGAAGAAGAAGAAGGGGTGTGTATGTGTTAATACATATTTGAATGATTGTTCACCCTTAATACATAAAGACTACACTTCGTAATAAGATGATAAATGAATGGTTGAATGATTGTTTAGTGTTTTATATTGAAAAAGATGTATTTAATAGCATTAATAATAAGACAATTATGATGTAATTCTAAAAAATAATGCCTAAAATGATGATATTATAAGTATGCGCGCGTGTGTGTGTTAATATATATTTGAATGATTGTCCACCCTTAATACATCAAGACTACACTTTGTAATAAGATGGAGGATAAATGGTTGAATGATTGTTTAGTGTTTTATATTGAAAAAGATGTATTTAATAGTATTAATAATAAGACAATTATGATGGAATTCTAAAAAATAAGGCCTAAAATTATGACATTATAATTATTTTCATTGTAATATATTTTTGTTATTAAAATATATGTACTTGAACTTATTTAGTGCCTATCCTTTATTATAATTTATGTAACTGCATTTCTAACAACATTTAGTCTTGCTTTTTTAAATGATGTTTGTAAAATAATTACTTCTCTTATTACATCATCAGTGTTCACTTGATTTTATGAATATTTTTTTGATATTTTTATTTTTTTTATTTATATTCCTTTTGTTTTTTAATATATTTAAAAATTTCCTCAAAAAAATTTTTTAGGGGCAGCATTGGTGCCCCTTTAATAAGTTTTTGGGTCCGTCCTGTCCCTAGGGGTTGAGGCGTGAGGGAAGGAAGCATGTGGGCCCCTCTTCGTACGATTCCATTCCTTTCATTGTCTGCCAAAAAAACAAAATACATGATAATGGAATCCTACTCATGATCCACGTAACAATAGTATTCCTTTCCTTTTAGAACGATTCCTTTCCTTTCATGATCAATTATCCATGTGTGTTTTGGCAGATAGTGAAAGGAAAGGAATCGTTTTGATACAAAAAAGGGATGGAGCCTCCAGCCAGCCCCACAACGCATTAATTTTAATTTAACATCAATCTGTCTCTTCTTTCAAATGATATTGATGATTTTTATAAATTAATTAACAGTCTCAATTCAAAAGGTAATATCTTTGGATCAATTATTAATGCATACATATTTGTAATTTAGAGCAATATTATATTATTTACTTTTTCATATTCAAAGAAGACTCGGAGTCTTTACGCCAGGCTGACTCTATTGTGGTGGTACAAGTCGAAGTAATGTGGAAAGGAGCATGAAAAGTTGAATGAGGATAAGAAATTAGTTGGAATGAAGAGGTGTTTCCTTTTTTTTTTTTTTATACTAAAAAAGTTTTGTGGGGTTCGGCATCAGTCCCCCACTAAGGCCAGGATACGACCCCAGACTCTATGAACACTAATTTCACATTGATTTTTCCAAGTCTTTGGGCATATTCAAGAGTCAATAACATCATTTATCTCTTTTCTTCAGTTTTATAGTAGATTATAATTGAATGGAAAGAGTAGTGAGGGAAGGAACACAGATGGAAGAAAATGGGTTCTCTTCTCCTCTGCTCATTCTCTTGTCTCCTTTTCTTTGACTTTTGGCAACGACATAAAGTAATGTTAACAAGGCACAAATGATGGAAATGTAAAAATCACCCCCGCGTACTGTCACGTTCATGCATGTGTTCTTTTTTGCTTAGTGAGTCCTTAAACAGAAAATTGGGAAAAAAATCCTTTATTAAAATTTTTATTGGTAAAAAGAAGCTGATAAATATAATGCATGTAGATTACCAATAAGATTATGCAAATGGATATGTTGAAAAAGGATTCACATAATGATATTTCCTTCGGTCTTTATTATAAAATATATTTAAAGAGTTGATGTTAGTCCTAAATGTAAGATATATTTTTTATATTTATCGATATTTTCCTAGTTTACCCTTATTGATGCTCCCTCAACAATAATTAAGGGAGGGGAATAATGAGATTTTTTTTTTTTAAAAAAAAAGACTATGGTGTTTTAGAAAATATACTCTCTCTAGTCCACAATATAGAGTGCTTTTAGAAAAATAGCTTAGTACAAAATATAAATCACTTGTAAGATAATTAATATTCATTTTCTAGTTTTTCCCATAATTAATGCTAAGTTCCAATTTTGCTCCTTCGTTAGATTTTCAGACATATTTTCCAATAAAGATGAAAATGAAAAAAAAATCAATTTAGGATATATTTAATGAGTTAACTATTACTTCTTGTTTCCCTTGAATTAGTTAAAATGTCATATATCATGAATTGGATGGAATATCATATTAGCTAACTTAACTAATTTTATAAATATAATTAAATTACGTAAATATGTCTCATATTACAAACTGATGGAACTATTAATTATGCAGATGAATATGTTGAAAATTTATTGTTGGAGTTGTCAAAATTAGTAATTAATTATGCAAATGGCCTTCCTTTGCCTCTCTATATATTCTGGGCTCCTTCTTTTTTGGACGAAGGAAAATTGATTGTGAATATGCTTTGAACATGTTAAAAGAGGATTCAAATAATAATAATCTTAAGATAGATTAAGTTATGATGCATTCAACCACACGGAGAAAATAATATTTTTAGATACCTAATGTCGTCTTCAATGCGTGGCAGGATGAAATAAAACAAACATTGATAAGTTGTGGTTTTGTAAGATGTGCTTGTTTGGAATAACGATTGAAACATTTAAAAATATCTTTTCAATTGTGATTTACTATATATGAGATAAGTTTATGAAAAAAATTTTATCTCGATTTTCGCGAATAATTACTTTTGAGAGCCCTAACCATGAACCTAAACAGGCACAATAGGTATGAAAAGTCTTAATGACAAATCATTGTTGGTTGAAATTGATCTTGGCCATATCAATTACTTATACATGCTTGGTTTGATTCAATTATTGATGAATCTTGTGATGAGGCTAGAAGGCACAACCACTACAGTGAATTGTAGCGGTTACTTTGTAGCGATTAGAATAGACTGCTACAAATATGTGAATTTATACCGGTTTATACCAAAACTGCTACAATTTATAGCGGTATGACTCGTACTAAGTGGCGCTAGTTCGTGAACGATATTTGTAACGGTTATTATAAACTAACCGTTACAAAATATGGTGCCAAGTTGGCGCCAAATTTGTAGTGGTTATTTTGTAACAATTTATTTATACAAACCGCCACAAATATGACGCCAGTTTGGTGCCTTATGGCACGCTATTAGTGGAAGTTTATTTGTAGTGGTTTATATCAAAAATTCTCTATAAAATTCCAAGAGTTTAAACTTTTGTAGCAGTTAAAGAAAACCATCCACTACAAAGTTTCATGACACAGAGGTAGGATTTCTTCATTTACAGAGGTTGAGGTAGCAATGAACAGTTTGTAGCGGTTTTTTTAGTTAAATTGCTATAAATGTGAAGTTTTTAAACACGTCGAAAATAGAAGTATACAAAAAAAAATATATTTTTTTTAAAATACATTCTTATTTGTAGTGGTTATTTAGCTAAACCGCTACAAATTGCGATATTTTAAATTTTTCTTAAAAAAAAACCAATGAATTTTTGTAGCAGTTTTGTAACTGCTATAAAAACTGTCATAAACCGCTATAAAGTGTGTAATATTGAAACTTGAATATTTCTTATTCCACCAAAGATCATGACGTTTATATCGGTTTTAGTAGTTAAATTACTACAAAGTGTGTAATTTTGAAATTTAAATATTTCGAATCCCGTCGATGTTCATTAATTTGTAGTAGTTTTTAGTATAACCACTACAAAATGTGATATTTTGAAATTTATTTATTTTTTAAAAAATACCAATGAATTTTCGTTGAAGTTTTGTAACTGCTACAAAACGGGAAAAAAAAAACCACTATAAAAACCGTCATATCAATCGCTACAAAATGTGTCGTATTGAAATTTGAATATTTTGTATCTCGCCAAAGATCATAAAGTTTGTAGCAGTTTTAGTAGATAAATTGCTACAACATGTGTAATTTTGAAATTTGAATATTTTGAATCCTACCAGTGTTCATTAATTTGTAATGGTGTTTAGTATAACCGCTACAAAATGTGATATTTTGAAATTTATTTATTTTTTAAATAATACCAATAATTGTTTGTAGCGGTTTTGTAACCACTACAAAACTATAAAAAACCGCTACAAACGTTAAACTGCTGTAAAAACCGTCACATCAACTGCTACAAAAGTTACACATATCCCTATAGATATCCCCACTAAATCTCTTTCCTCACACTTTTATTCATTTCTTCATACTCCCTTCTCTCTCGTTTTCTCTCATTTCTTCCCACCCGTTACAAAATCTTTGATTTCAATATTTTATTTTTTTTTTCCTTCTTATAATATTGATACTAATTTTTTTATCCAAAATTTTAAGGATATTTCCTCAATATTTCTTCTATCATTATCAACATTCTTCCCATAATCAAATATCATCTAATGGACAATATAATTTTTTTTACTTAGAGGTGGACAACACAATAAGTCCTTATTATCTATACATTCTCAGTATTAAACCTACATAATATTTATACTTCTCTAACTTAAGTTAATCATTTTTTTAAAAAAATATTAACTATTATCATTTAATTTGTTACTTAAATAATAAAAATATTCAACATAATATTGTAACAATGAACTAAAATTATGATTTTTTTTTTCAGTTTTGCAATTTTTTGTAGCGGTTGCAAAACTGGTACAAATGTTAATTCAAATTCAGCTTAAATATTTGGCACAAGTTATGAAAATTTATCCAATATTTGTAGCGATTTTACAATTGCTACAAAAATTTGACTCCATTTTTTTTTTTGAAATTCATCATTTTAATCTTATCTTCTAGCAATAACTCAAAACTGCTACCAATACAATAACGGTTTTATTATATGCATAGCGGTTTTAGAAAACCGCTACAAAACATGAGTTTTTTTGTAGTGAGCAAATTGTGGTTTGACCTAGTACTAAGTAGTTAATAAGATGATGAGTAATTAATTTCCGACAAAATTAAACTAACGATATTGTTACAAAGTATGGTGCGTAATGAATTTTTACAGGGTGCAACATATTACATGCCCAATAATTACATGTTTCTTATATGCTCATACTTCTATTAGAGGTGTGAGCATATTTTTTTTAAATTTTTTTTAATATTGAATTTATTTATATTTAAATTATATACTGTTTTCTGAAATTTTTTTGCACCCAGTATCTTAAATTAATTAGCTTCCAGTCTTGCATTCAGAAATATTTGTCTGTAATTGGAAGCTAATTAATTTGAGATACTGGGTGCAAAAAAATTTCAGGAAACAACATATAATTTAAATCTAAATAAATAAAATATATAAAAAAAATTAAAAAAAAATATGCTAACATATAAGAAGCATGTAATTATTAGACATGTAATGTACATTCATTTTCACATGCCTCGTTTGCTTATGATGATACTCCTTAGGTGACAGTTGTTTCTGATTAGTCGCCACCGAAGCCACAAAGGAATATCGAAATTTATTCTTTTCTGTCGAACTAATTAAAGCAAGGGAATGTGTGGTTTTGGCCTTTACTTTTGCAAAAGATAAAGCAGATGTAGCATGCTACAAGTATTATTTATATAAGAGTCAAAGTCTTCACGTTAGGTTGACTTGACGTTGACTGTGGTAGTTCAAGTGGTTGTCATGTGGTAAAGAGCATGGAAAGAAGCACAAGGACCCGTTGCTCATATTATCATTTACTTTCCACAGAAGATAGATGAAAAAGGAGCCTACAGTATTTCTAATATTACTATTAACGACTCAGTCTTTAATACAAGAGGGATCCTTTGCTCATCTTCTCACTTACTTTCCACCGACGTTAGATGAAAATGGAGCCCACGGTATTTACAATATTACTATTATCTACTCTGTGTTTAATACAAGAGCCAGTCTGTTTGACAAAGATTAAAGAAGTTAAATAAACTACATAATTATAGAATATGTTATATATTATTATATTATATATAAGTTCATAAATAAAAAAAATTAGTTTGAAGAAAAATGATGAATATAAATATTTTCATGTCACTTAATTAATTTCCTTAATCTTTTTTAAAAAATCAATTTGCTCTTATATTAAAAACTATACAAGGAGCATTTCTTTAAAAGCTAAAGGGTTATTTTGCCCTAAAAGTTGACAAAGCGAGATAATTTTGCCTCAAAAGTTTCTAAATCATAGTACTTCTCCTCTAGCCAGTATCCTAATTAAGTTTCATCATTAGTTGACTAAATATATGGATCTTATAGTCCACGTGTCATTATTTTTGTTTGGGCGCAATGTAATGCCCCTTTAATTTCATATTAAGAGAATTATATTCGTTACACAATTCAAGTGATGTTTTTTTATCTAATATTACTACGTGTTTTATTTTCACTTTTAACTTTTAAGACAAGTGAGGGCATGTGAAAATTAAATATAGCAGACTGTTAATAGATCGAGTTATCCACAATTAGATTCAACAATGTTTAAAAACGTTTGATTATGATATCATAGGAATGGATATCAGATAACTATTTTTTCAAAAAAAAAATCAAATCTTTTTTATATAGGAGTAATTAAAAAAATTATATATTATGTTTTTGCAAAAATAAAACATATTTAAAATTGTAATTATAAAGATACTGTAAAAATTACTAAATAAGTATAGTTTTAATAACTATATAAACAATGGAAGTGAACTTTCGAGTGATCTCTTGGAAAAATTCAACTTTGATATTTTTTGAAAAAAGATCAAATGTATAAAATAAATAAAACCATACAAGCAACAGTAGTACAGAAGGGTTTAATAAATGGAGAAGTAATAAAACATTCGTTTATTGAATCGGGTACACATTAAACCAGCTTTCATAATTTTTCTACTCTAAAAATGAAACATGTTTTAACTGAACAATAATAATTTTTATAAATAACTTTCTAAATTTCACATTTTAACTAGAACTTACACTATGTTTGGATAATGGTGGGTTGTTTGACCAAAAAAATAATAATAATAATGGTGGGTTGAGCGGAAGAAAGTAAAAGAAAAAAAATTCAGTGGAAAAAAAAACAAAAAAAAAAACAAAAAACCAGGTAGAGCTTTTTAGAGGTGTTGGGGTTAATTAGTTTATTTTTTACTGAACTAATACCCAAACAGGAACTTAAACTTGGACTCTGCAGTGTGGTGCTTTGAGAGCATTGGGACCATGAGATAAAGAATGAGAGAGAGGGAAATGTTAGAAGTATGACAAAAATAGCATGTAAGGCCCATTTTTACTGTTTTCATATAACATTTTTCCATTTTCCCGTAATTAGACTTATTCAATAAGATTTTTATACTATTTTTTTTTATTTCTTTGTAAATAGACTTGTTCTCTTGACTTAATAAATTTTTTTTTCAAATTTAAATTTAATTTTTCATATATTTCAATCAAATTCATGAATTTTTCAGTCATTTTTTATTTCAACTAACTTTTAAAATAATAATCCAAGCATGTTTTAGTTTGGAAAAGAAACCACTTCTGTCACTGTCAATCCAAGCAAAAATCAAATTTATAATCTAACTTTTTATCTTATCTTTTTCTTACAAAATTTAAATAAAAAATAAGTTATTTCCCCCACCACGCATGCAAATGGAAAATTCCAAAAGTTCAATAAAAAAACTATTCATCACGGGGCCCGAAAGTTGAGGGGTGAAGGAAGGAGCATGGAAGGGTAGTAGGTGAGAATAATAATTAATATAGAGCGATTGTTTATATAAGGCACCAACTAGTAATTGTATTTGATCCTTTATAAGACACTTGTTTCTAAAGTACATTATTTTTTTTCTATATATGCCTATAATTAATAAGAGTAGTAGATGAAAATAATAATTAATATAATATTAGAGTTTAGTGCAATTGGTAGGTATAATATTGAAAGTTACTTAAATTGTAGAATAACTTTATTGATTTTAATTGTTTTTATTAGTTTATATGAATTGTTAGTTGATGTCTTATAATAAGGAGCAGAAAAAGTAGTTTATACTTCTCTAATTATACTATAAACTATGTTTTATATTTAAGATTGAAGGTAATTTTATTTTAACAAACGAGGAGCTCAATTAAAGTTTCATACTATTTTAACTTCTTCATCTTTTTGAAATCTTTTAGATTATAGCTCCCTCCCTTACGGCACTCAACATCTCCTTTGTTCATCCCCTGTTCTTCACAGTCCCCTATTGACTTTATAACATCAGTCTATGTCTCTTTCTGTTCATCCCTTATTCTTCAAAGTCCCCTATTGACTTCATAACATCAGTCTATGTCTCTTTCTAAAGGACTTTGATCATTTTTTTATAAATTAGTTCACAGTCTAAAATTCAAAATGTAACTTTTGTGGTGGATCAATTATTGGTAGATACAGATTTGTAAGTTAGAGAAATATCAGTTATTTTTCTATAAAGAAAAATAATAACGTAAGGTTTTGGTTTTAGACAGAGAGACGCAGAGGAGCTTAATAGTTCTGATCTGGTATAGAATGCTACATATACGTACATTCCTCATAGCCTATGGCCAGTGTTTAATTAATTGGCTTCTGCCTTTGCAACCTTACTATCTTTGAGCCTCGTGTATCCGCAAGTGATCAACAAATATACTTTATATATTAGCTTTGTTCTCACATTTCAATCTGGTTCTTATTACCTGTTAATTACATTGGGCATATTATTTTTACAAACGACGAGATCAATTAAAGTTTAATTGCACGTACTAGTATTTACAATTCACTAGCAATCGCTCCATATGCTGATTTGTTCATCTTTTTGGAATTCTCTCAGATTATAGCTCCCTCCCTTGCCACAGTCAACTTCTCCTCTTTATTGGCTTTAGAACATCAACCTGTGTCTTTTTTTAAAGGACATTGATCATTTTTATAAATCAGTTAACAGTCTAAAATTCAATAGGTAATATTTGTGGATAAATTATTAATACACACATATTTGTAATTTAGAGAAATATTAGTTATTTTTCCATATTTGGAGAAGACTTGGAGTCTTTATGTCAGGCTGATTTTATTGGGGTGATACAAGTCAAAGTCATGCGGGAAGGAGCATGGAAAGTTGAATGAGTACGAGAAATGAGTTGGAAAGAAGAAGTATTTCCTTAGTTTCACATTCATTTTTCCAAGCCTTTGGGCATACGCATGAGTCAATGGAAAGAGTAGTGAGTACGCGAAATGAGATAACAGCATTTATCTCTTTGTCGTGAGGGAAGGAACACGGATGGAAGAAAATGGGCTCTCTATTCTGCTCTTTCTCGTGTCTCCTTTTCTCTGATATTTTGGCAATGACATGAAGTAATGTTAGTAAAGCACAAATGATGGAAATGTAAAAATCAACCCTACTATCACGCTCATGCATGTCTTTCTTTTTTACTTTGCGGGCCCTTAACTGTAAAAATTGGGGAGAAGTCCCCCATTAAAAATTTTTCTTTGTGAGAAGAATTGGATAAATTTAATGCACATAGATTACCAGTAAGATTATGCAAATGGATATGCTGAAAATGGATTCACATAATGATACTCCCTCCTGTCCTTGATATAAAATATATTTAGGGAGTTAATGTTTGTCCTAAATGTAAGACTTTTTTTTGTATGTGTTAATCTTTTCCTACTTTACTTTTATTGATACTCCTTCAATAATAATTGAGGGGGAGAGAGAATGATGAAATTAAAGAAAATGACTAAGACGTTTTAAAAAATATACTTCCTTCGGTCCACAATATAAAGCACTTTTAAAAAAAAAATGATTTGGTCCAAATATAAATCACTTGTAAGATAATTAATGTTTATTTTCTAGTTTTGCCCATATAATTAATGCTCATTTGTAATTTTTCTTATTCATTAAATTTACAAACACATTTTTCAATAAGGATAAAAGTGGAAAAAAAATTCAATTTAGGACATATTTAATAAATTAACTGTCACTTATTGTTTCCCGTGAATTAGTAAAAATGTCCTATATCATAAATTGGATGGAGTATCATATTAACTAACTTCATAAATCTAATTAAATGATGTAAATATGTCTTATATTAAGAATTAAAAAGAGTATTAATTATATGGGTGGATGAATATGTTGAAAAATTATTGTTGGAATTGTCAAAAGCAAAAATTAACCATGCAAACGACCTTGCTTTACCTCTCTATATGTTCTGGGTTCCTTCTTTTGGGACGAAGAGAAATTGATTGGGAATATGCTTTGAATGTGTTAAAGAAGGACTAAAATAATCATATTTTTGAGATTCTTAGATTAAGTTATGATGCATTCAACCACATGGAGAAAACAATATTTTTAGATATCAAATGTGTTTTTCAATGTGGGGCCAAGGATGAAGTAAAACAAATATTGATAATTTGTGGTCTTATATATGCTTGTTTGGAATAGCAATTGAAGTACTTAAAAATAACTTTTTAATAGTGATTTATTATATACAAGGGTAAATGTGTAAAAAAAGATTTATCTCGATTTAAGTAAATAAACAATTTTGAAAACCCCAAAACATGATCCAAACAAGCACATAAATGAAAAGTCTTTTTGGCAAATCATTGCTAGTTGAAATTGAGCTCATATCAAGTACACAGTGATGCTTGGTTTGGTTTAATTATTGATGAATCTTGTGATGAGGTTGGAAGATGCAGAAGATTATGGTTTTCTCATTGATCTAGTGCTAAGTAGAAATATGGTGATGAGTAATTAATTTTCTAAAAAAAACTAACAATAATATTAGAAAGTATGATGAGTAATGAATTTTTATATGTTCGTTTGCTTATTATGATACTCTTTTGGTGACGGCTATTGTTTCTGGTTAGGGAACAAATTGAATCAATGGAATGTGTGGTTTTGTCCTTTACTTTTGCAAAAGATAAAGCAGATGTAGCAATAACATACTATAGAGAATTTTCTCATAATCTTATTTTTTTATTTTTTCTCATTGGCACCATCTAGGTCATTGATTGAAAAGAGGAGAGAGAGATTAAAGTAGTATTGTGATTGATTGGATGGATATAATTTAAAGATGATGAGGGATAATGAGAAAAATATAGGGAGAGAAACCCAATCCATAACATACTGCCAGTATTATTTAGGGTAGACTCAAAGTCTTCACGTTAGTTAGGTTGACTTGACGTTGACTGTGGTAGTTGAAGACTGAAGTGGTTGTCATGTACGTGGGAAAGAGCATGGAAAGAAGTTAGATGAAAATAGAACCCACACTATTTATTACTTCTTCTAATTTTTATTATAAGACACCAACTAATAAATTTATTTGTTTCTTTTTATAAGGCACTTGTTTGTTCCTAATGAGTATTAATTATTTGTTTCCATATTTGCCTATAATTAATAAGGGTGATGGGTGGAAGTAATAATTAATATGATAATATAGTTTAGTGTGATTAGTAGGGGGTAATATTAGAAAATACTTAGATTTTATGACAATTTTATTGACTTTAACTTCTTTTATTAGTTTGTGAGAAAAGTTAGTTGATACTTTATAATAAAAACCAGAGGGAGTATATTACTGTTAACCACTCCATCTTTAATACAAGAAGGACCCTTTGCTCATCTTCTCATTTACTTTCCACCGAAGTTTGACAAAAATGGGGCCCACAGTATTTACAATATTACTACTTACCTCCAATCCTAACTATATGACATAGTTTCTAATATAATTTATATAATAAATTATATTCTACATTTAGGACCGTAGGAGTATTATCTACCCAGTGTTTAACACAAGAGCAAGTCCGCTCTTATGGAAATTAAAGAAGGTAAATAAATTATTTAATTATAGAATATGTTATGTATTATTATATTATATATAAGTTTATAAGTGGAGCAAACTAGTTTAGAGAAAATGATAAATATAAATACTTTCATGTCACTTAATTAACTTCTTAAAAAAATCAACTTGCTCCTATATTAACGATTGAGCATGCAAGTAGCATTTCTTTGAAGGCTAAAGAGTTATTTTACCTTGAAGTTGATAAGGTGGGGCAATTTTGCCTCGAAAGTTTTAAAATTATGATAATTACCACTTTGGTCATATTTATAAGTCTATTTTAACCAAATCTCACATACCAAAGAGAGGTAGTTAACTCAATGATTATGGGGTAAATTTTTAACTTTGCCATCATTTATGATTGAATATTTTTCAACTGTTTCTTCTCTCTCTTTGTCTTTCTTCATGAATACAATTAATATTGGTAAAATTGTTATAATCTCATTTAAATGAAACTGAACTTATAAATAAAACCAAATTTTTTTGGCAAAATAGACTTATAAATAAGACCAAAGTATTATGCTCTTTCTATTTTTCTAATTAAGTTTTACTGTTAATTGACTAAATATATTGATCTTATAGTCCACGTGTCACTGTTTTTAGTTTTGGTAAAATTTAATGTCCCTTTAATTTCATATTAAAATAATTACATTCGTTACAAAATTCAAGTGATACTTTTTAGCTAATATTACTGTGTTTTGTTTTCACTTTTAACTTTTAAGCCAAGTGAGGGCATGTGAAAATTAAATATAGCGAATACTGTTAATAGATCGAGCTGTCCATAATTAGATTCAGCAACGTTTAAAAACGTTTGAATATGATACTCCCTTCCGTCCTAATTATAGAACATATTTAACCGATTTTAGAGACATTAAGGAGAGAAATTAAATTAGTTAATTTTACTCATTTTTCTAAAATACCCTTATATAAATTTAAAATAACATAAATAAAAGTGAATTTACAACTCCTCCTACACATATCTTTCTTCTTTCCATACGCTTTTTAATTAAAATAATAGTCTTACTATATACATATATACATACACTTATATAGATATAGATATATATATACATACACATGCGCGCACGTACATATACATACATGTATCCACACACACACATATATGAACACACACACACATATATGAACACACACACATATGTATATATGTGTGTGTTTATATGAATGCACATATACATTTGTATATACTGATAGGCGCGTGCACACATACACACACAGAAATACATATATGTATATACACATATATACACAGGCACACACGCACACTCATATTTATGTGTGTGTGTGTGTGTAGTTATATATATGTCTGTGTATATATGTATGTATATTTGTAAGACACACACACATATATAATCACAAAAAACCAAATACACTTAAAAGAATAAAATAGAAGTATTTTAGGAAGAAATTGACAAAATTTAGAATATTGTCTTATAAAATAAATAAAATCATACAACCAACAGTGGTACAGAAGGGTTTAATAAATGGAGAAGTAATAAAACATCCGTTTATTGAATCGGGTACGTTAAACCAGCTTTTGTAGTTTTTCTACTTTGCCATGTTTTAACTTTTAGGGTGTGTTTGGTTGGGGGGAGAGGAGTGGAGGGGAAGAAAAATGGAGGGAAAATATTAAAATGAAAGAAAACTTTTATGGGTCTCACCACAAACTTCTTTTTTCTCTCTCCATTTTCTCTCCTCTCTCCTCTCTCCTCCTCCCAAACCAAACATACCCTTAGCCTTTATGTGGTTGGGGGGAGGGGAGGAAAAATATTTAAACCAAACAAAGGCTTAAACAATAATAATTTTTATAAGTAACTATCTAAATTTCACATTTTAACTAGAGCACTATATTTGGGTAAGTGGTGGTTGAGCAATGGAGAGTAAAAAAAAAAAAAAAAAAGTTCTATTGGAGGTTTTTGGAAGTATTTAAGTTAGCTTATTTTTTATTAGACTTATACGCAAAAAGTAAGGCCATCAGGAAAAGGATGAGAGAGAGGAAAATGTCATAACTCACAAGGATGACTGGAATAGTGTGTAGGGCCTGTTTTGTTGCTTTCACATAGCATTTTTCTATACTTTCTTGTAATTAGACGTATTCTCTTGACTAAATAATTTTTGTAATAATAATTAAATTTTTTATCTTCAACTGTTGTAAAATATATATATATATATAGTATTCAATAAGATTCATGTACTTTTTAATCATTTTTCATCTCATCTAATTTTTAAATAATAATCCAAACACGTTTTAGTTTGGAAAAAAATACTTTACAACCGTTAATATAAATACAAATCATATTTACAATTTAACTTTTATAAAAGTTAAATAGAAAATACTCCCTCCGATCTTAATTATAAGAGCTAATTGACTTTTTTGGAGAGATTAAGGAAACTAATTAAATTATTTAAAAGTATTTTTATTTTTTATTTTTTCAAACTTATTAGTTTGACTAATAAACTAATATATAATCTAAAAATATTTAATATATAAAATGATTAAATAATTTCTTTAATTTTCTTAATCTCTTAAAAAAAATTAATTAACTTTTATAATTAGGACGTACTAATAATTCATTTCTCCCCTCTAATTCTAATTCAAATAGGGTAAAAATTCCAAAAGAGTCAAAAAGTAGTTATCAACGGCACCTGGGGCTTGGGGGTGGGAAGGAGCAGGGAAGGAAGAGTGTGGGCCCCCCTTCCGTTCGATTCCTTTCCTTTCACAATAATATTCATAATGGGTCCCACCTACTGTTAAATAAATTCAATATTTATTATTCAACGTAACAACAATATTCTGTTCAGGTTAAATTTTTTTTTTCCATATATTTAGAATTAAATACATAATTCATTGTTAAGGGATGAATTGAAAAGCTCCGTGAGATTGAAAAAAGTCTAGTGGGGGAAATATTAGTATTTGGTGTGGCTTTTGTGGTTGAATGACTTTTGTTGAAAAAGCAACTGTTTGTAAAGGCAAAAAAATCTCAGCTTCTGGGCGCAACTTCTAGGTGTCACCAATCACCATTGCATGGTCCTAGTAGGTTATGGGGAAAATCCACCTACTGGCCCTTTTAATCAATATAAGTCCAAAAAAAGCCCCAACAATCTCAAATTTCCAAAACAGGCCCTAGGACCCTAATTGGTATGTGGTCAAATTACCAAAACACCCTCACTAATTGCATGGTCCTAGTAGGTTATGGACGCGGTTTCAGTTCTCTACTGCCTAATATCTTCTGCGCTCCACTTCCTAAAATAGCACTGTTTTGGCGTACAAAAAGTACTGATGCTCCTTTTTCTTTTATTTTCTATTCTTTTTAATCCATATTTTAAGGGACCGTATATATTAAAAAGATAGTTTAGGATACTAACCGGTACTGAAAAAATATTGACTGATACTTCATGATGTTGAAAAAATATTTTAGGGTACTGACTGTTACTAAAAAGATACTTCAGGATATTAACTGAAAATACTGGCTGATACTGAAAAAATACTTCATGACCTTGAAAAATTATTTTATAATCTAAATTAATTTTTTAGTATCCTAAAATAATTTTTCAAGATCATGAAGTATTTTTTTGGTACCAGCCAGTATCCTCAGTCAGTATCCTGAAGTATTTTTTTAGTAACAGTCAATACCCTGAAATATTTTTCAACATCCTAAACTAATTTTTCAACATTATGTTGAAGTATCTTTTTAGTACCTACAGTCCTTAATTGAAATATGGATTTAAAAAAAAAACAAAAAAAAGGAGCATCCGTGCTTTTGGTTCAATTATTGATGAATCTTGTGATGAGGTTGGAAGGCAGGCAGCAAATTGTGGATTTCTCATGACATTGATATAGTACTAAGTAGAAATAAGGCGATGAATAATTAATTTTCTAAAAAAAAAAAACTAACAATATTGTTACGAAGTATGTATGGTGAGTAATGAATTTTTATAGGTCTCGTTTACTTGTTATGATACTCTTTTGATGACTATCGTTTCTGATCAGGGAACTAATTAAAGCAATAGAATGTATGGTTTTAGCCTTTACTTAAAATAAATCGTTATTAACGATTTTTCAAAATAAAATAAAATAAATCGTTATTAACATTATAAAAAAATTTAAAAATAATTCATTAATAAAATTAAAAGATACATATAAGAATAATTAGAAGAAGGAAAAAAAAATGCAGGGGGCGACCTTCATAAAATAATCCGGAACTACATGTGGAAAAAAGAAAAAAGAAAAAAAAGGGGAGAGAATAAATATATTATTATTATTATTATTATTGAAATACTATTTCAATAATAGAATCAAACTTTAATTCTCTTTTCTATAAATGCCCTCTCTTCTCAGCCTTTTAGCATCCCTGAACTACCGCATATTCACCTAGGTTCTCTCCTTCTGCCTCTTTCTCTCTTCCTATCTCTGCCTTATTTCTTCGACTATACTAATCTATGTCTCTTCCATTCTTTCAGAATTGTTGTCTGGTCATGTCTACTCTTCCGTCCTGTTGCTCACATATGAGTATATATTTTTCCTGAAAACCTTCCTTCTCTTTTTCTCCTTTACGTCTTTTGCTAGTTACTATTGGGTTGGTTGTGTGAGTTTGCTTTTATTTATTTATTATCATTTCTTCACCAGTCACCTTTTACCCAACGGAGGTTCGTGGCTGCATCACTTTCTATATAGTTTTATGTTGTTTCTTTTTAAAAACCTTAAATCTCCAACAACTAATGTGAGTTGAATGTACGGGTGGGTGTATACATATATCTATTTATAATTTTTTATATAGTTTTATATTAATTTTCCTTGTAAATCCAACAACTTTGATTTGAATATAAATGTGAATGTACAGGTGGGTTCACTTATTTCTCTTTACTTTCCCTGACCTTACCGGTGAACCCAATCCACTTTTCTTTACTCTTCTATTTATTTTAAATTTTAAATTCTGTGTGTTGTTATCCAAAGCATGTCAAATTCATTTGTTTTCGGGGGAAAAAAGTAAAAAGTACGTATGTAATTTCTACTATCAGACTAGCTTTTTGTCCTCTTTACATGCTTGTGTCACCATATATCTTCGAACATGTACGTGTGTGTATATATATATATCTTCTGGTTCTTTAAAATATGTTTCCTTCAATAAAAAATTATTTTTCCAAATCATACTGTATCTAAATAATACAGTGGAATATGTGGAGACTTAGGTGTGTGTACAATATTAGATATAGATGGTAGTTAGGTTTTAGAGTAGTTTTAATTAATATATTAATAGATGTTTATTTGTGTGACTTTGTAGGCTCTTATTGAGAGTTTTGGAGTAACTCTAGCATGATTACCGATAACTTGTAAGCTAGAAAGTAACAGGTAACTCTGAATATTTTTCTATATACTTGTGAATTATATTTGATTATGAATGACTATCTTTTATTTAAAAAAAAAATGGAATGAATTATATGTATATATGTATATATTCTCAAAGTAAGTAATGTTATAGGTAAATTTCTTTATAACTCACTTTACTCACGTAGTTAATAATATAATTATAATCAATGCATTGTTGGATTATTGTTTCCTTTTTGACACGTTTGAATGTGTGATGATATTTGATATGAATAAAAACATGATTTATTTTATCTTGTGTTATAATGATATTATATTTATTAGTGATTGAATAATATAAATGTCATAGCGGTTGGATTTGTGATGATGGTTGTGATAAGAAGAAATTTGAAAAGTTATTATTAATATGAAATTATAAAAAAAATAATTTCTTTTAATAGTAAAAATATCTTATCAACTTAAAAAAGTAGTTATACATATATAAATATATAATGGAATAACCTTTCCCCCTTTCTTATTAATGAATAGCTATTTGTCTATTTGCTTTTAACTTTTCCTCCTTACTTATTACACCTCAAACACGGTCTCTTGTCACCCATTTGCATACCACGCGTCTACTTCTCTGCTTCCCTCCCTCGCTTTCTATTGTAGAGATATTTTAATATTTGACCAAAAAAGTAGAGATATTTTAATAATTATAATTATAATTTTTTTTAGGGTTAAGGAGTAAATTTGCCAACCAACTATTACACCAGGAACGCTGGGCACAAAAAACTTTTAAGGGTACCAAAAATACCAACAAACAATTGAATTTGTTAAAAAATCACAACAAAGTTAGATCCTTATAATCTCCATTAAAATGAATGCCACGTGGGATGGGATTTGAAGGCCAACTGGTCCCCTTTTTTTTTCAGTCAAACTCGAAGAACTAGACCTACCTCCGATTAGAGAACTGTAAGGCACCAGGAATGATCGCGCGAGAAGGTACGAGCCCACCGCCACCGCCCTTAACTCACGCACCTGAGGAACCCCTCTTCTGATTGAAGCTCCCTGGTCGCCTGGATTTACAATGGTACTGACTATTGCTCTTATCAGATCTTTTTTTTTCTCAAGCTCTTATCGGAGCTTGATTGATTGAAGGAAATATATCCCAATTCTTAATTGCTCAAGGAAAAAAATCAGAAAAACCCAAATATATAAAGAAGGGAAAAGAAAGAAAGAACAAAATTCCTCTTTCAAATTTTCCCTGCAACCAACCAAACAGATCCATAATATTACGAAAGGCAACCCCACAACAACCCAAACCGATCAATTATCATCAGCCCATAAATACACGCAAGAAGATTAAAATAAAAATAAGCTTGTATAAGGAAGCAATTGTACAGCGAAGTGTGGTGGATTTAGGGTTTTACTTGCTCGTCAATTCAGTGCGATACGAGGGGGTTGATAGATACAATGGGCGAGGGAAAAAAATAAGGAAAGAAAGAAGACAGGAGAGGAGAGGGAAGGGAAAGAGAAAGTAGAGCCAAATGGAATGATTTCGTAGGAGAGAGAAGTTAGAGAGAGAGAGAGAGAAAGCATTGGATTAAGTGCCTACTGTTTGGACCGGGGTAGAAAAGTACGACAAAACTCATCAGACACGTATGTTTAAACGGACGTTACACGGGATTTCACGGTGTTGTTATTTTTTAACAAATTTAGATACCCTTAAAAGTTTTTTGTATCCAACGCTCCTGGTCTAATAGTTGGTTGGCAAATTTACTCATTAACCCTTTTTTTTTATGATAATATTTTTCACTCAATACTCCGTACTTTGAGAATGACCACTAAAGATTGGTGACATATGCCTGCTGTCGCATCAGTGTATAATGTACCATCCAAATTTTCCAGTACGAATCATCCAATGGCCAAGATTAATTCTTTGCCATGGCTAATCAGAGTTTTCAATTTTCACTCTGTTTTTTTCCTGCAACAAGTTATGTAAGGTTATCGTTAGTCATTAATGTAAAGACAAATTCAAAATTTCCTTTGTGTTTCAAGTCGTAATAGTTCTCCGCGGTCTCTCACCCTACTCTCCCCTTCGCCGTCATCGCTCTCACAAATACAGCAGGCGATGCTCACATCCCATCCCCTCTTAGGCACAACCGACGGGTCATGGGTGTCTTCTCTTGTGTCGCATCTCTAGCCCTATTTTCCTTCTCATCCCTCCCTTCTTCCTTCTTGTCTTCTATGTGTTTACCGTAAGTTATAGAGATTTTTCTCTTTTTCATCGTCTATGCGTCTTGTATGTAAATTTTTTTTTTTTAAAATCTCTTGCCCTATTTTGCTTATCTTCTTCCTTCTCAGAGCTTTAGCATGTTTCAGGCCAAGCCAGTTCACTCAGTAGCTCGCACAGGCCATGCCTGTTCACTCCGAGTCATCCCGGGTCAGCTCCGATTTAGGGGTGACCCTGGTTTCTATGCCATACCGGACCAGATTTGCTGCCGGCTCGCCAGTTTCTGGTTTAAATCGGCTGGTTTGGTCTGAGTTTTATAACCATGGAAATTTGTATGATGA
This sequence comes from Acacia crassicarpa, assembly GCA_034222035.1. Taxonomy (NCBI): domain Eukaryota; kingdom Viridiplantae; phylum Streptophyta; class Magnoliopsida; order Fabales; family Fabaceae; genus Acacia; species Acacia crassicarpa. The sequence continues at coordinate 56,280,485 of JAWXYG010000003.1, forward strand.
GATTTCTTACCATATGTATGCCTCGATGTACAGTGGATGACACTTATGAGAGCCCCTTCTTTCATGTTTTTCTTTGTTCGCACTGCATTAGTTGTTTAAGGAGGGGAGCTAGTCATAAGTTCTACACCTTTTGCAGGGTGTATCTTAAGAACTAGTGAGTTTGGGACAATCCTATCAAATAGATGAACTTCTGTGTTGGACTATTTGTAAGTCTATGGCTTTAGTCAGTGGTATAAGGATAGATGGTAATATAAGAGGGCTAGCATTTTGCATATTGTATAACTCTATAGTACATGTTGTGATGAAAATACATATTGAAATAATGATGATTAAATTTGTAATTGTTTTGTATGAGGATTAAGGTATATACAAATATTTACATAATCAATTCCTTTTTTTTTTAATCATTTGTTGTTTGCTTGTGTATGGTAGAAACTTTATTGAGATGCGAAATCTCATCCTTTAATCAACATCTTTCACATGATTGTTCTAGTAGGTAGCAATGGAAGACACATATGGAGTGAGCCTTAAAGGCTTTTTTGTGGTCCTATAGTTTATGTTATGTCATTTTTATTTGTCATGACTCTAAGAGTTCTGTATTTTGTTTTGTTTACTGAAAAATTATAGGGATTTAATTTGGCACTCTACTGTGGTAATGTGAGTTTTAATTGAACTAATTTTGTATTTTGATGATTTAGATATAAAGCATCTAAAATATTCTAGTTAAGTATTTAGTTATTTGGTTTGGAGGGTTACAAAGGGACCCATTCCAAAGAACACACTTATTGGGCTTTGTTTTTCCATCCCATGCCCCCATCAATGGGGGATAAGTGTCATTTCGCCATCTCATACAAAAAATCATCATAGGATTTGCTTCTTTCTCTGGTCAAAAAGTGAAATACATTTCCATTGTGACTTGTGAGTCTCTTTTCTTCCTCGCAGGTCTCCCAAACATTAACACATTCTTTTTTTTTTCCTTCCATGAGTATCTAGTAGTCGGACCTATCTCCTTTTAACTTGGAGGATTTATCGGGATCCAGATTAATCTGGATTGAGCCGGATAGGACCATAAGGACGGAGAGCTTTACTACGTACCAAACACTGCTGCATTCATACTTGAGACCTCTGATTAAGCTGAAACAACCCTTACAAGTTGATTTAGGTGCTTGGTGGTTAACACATTCATCTTTTTCAATGAAAGCTGCCACTTTTTTTCCCAAGTATATGGAAAGAAGTCATGTCTTTGACAATGGAATTTAAATTAATTAGTAGTATTTAAGTTTTGTATCAATCAAATTAAGTGAACTAAATTTCTTAATTAGCTAAATGCAAGAAATGCTCACTAATTGGAATGATCATATATCTTATATTTATTAAAAAAGTTATAGTTGGAAGTAGTATTACTTAATTTAACATTTATTTTTCCAAGTATTTCGACACATTCAAGAGTCAATAATATAACAGCATTTATCTATCTACTTCCATTTCGTACAATATAATTAAATGGAAGGAGTCGTGAGGGAAGGGGAATATGGGAAGAAGAAAATGGGCTCTTGGCTCAATCTCACGTCCCATTTAATTTTCTTTTTGTTAATGGTATACAGTAATCGAGCCTATTAGTGGCGGATCTTAAAATAAATATTGGGAGGCTAAATATATACTCATTAACTAATTAAAAAAATATTTGGGGTGTCAAATGTATACTCATTAACTAATTAAAAAATATTTGGCGGGGCCAAATGTATAATAAAAATAAGATAACATGATTTTGTACATTATATTAATTTTTTAAAAAACATTGAACAAATTTTCTGAACAAATTTTTTTTTGGCCCCCCATTGTAACAAAGAAGATCTGTCCCTGGAGCCTACAGTGAAGATCATATTCATATCTTTTTTCCTCCTTTTATTGATCACACACGTTTTTCTTTTTACAAAACACTCATTTATTTCATGAGTCACTCATTATTCAAATAAAACCAACCAAATTAATGTTTTAGTGTTTGTTGCGATAATGAATTTGTTGAACTTTGATAAAGCTAATTTGTGGGGGGAAAATGTGGTTGTACAAGTCACGTGGGAAGGAGCATGGAAAGGAAGAATGTTGACCCTTTCTTTTACGATTCCTTTCCATTCATTATTCTTTTATTGCAGAAAAGGAGGAGAATGTGGCCTTTCTTTTACTATTCCTTGCCTTTCATTATTCTTTTATATATTGCAGAAAGGGAGAGGGAGAGAGAGAGAGAGAGAGAGGAAAAGTGGAGGAAAAGACGAAGATATAAAAGAAGCAAAAAGAACTTGTGAGAAAATTCTAGCTTCAGCCATCTAACAACAGCGTTAGGAAGGTAAACTCCTTGCACCCTTGTATATATTAAGCATTTGAGTTTAATCCACGTCACTTGTAGTTGTTAGCCCAGCTTAGTATACTATAAACTTCAGTTGACCATCTCATATTTGATTTATTTTCCTTAGCCAATGTGATGTTTTAGTGGTTGTAGGTCGTCATATACTATTGGTGGTTCGTCAAATTATACTCCATAAGTAATTGGCTCAAATATTCATGGCAAGTGACCAAGATGCATCTTCCTCAAATTCTTCCAACTTCAATTCAACCCTAAAGACCTGCAAGTATGACATTTTCTTGAGTTTTAGGGGCGAAGACACTCGTAAAGGCTTCACAGATCATTTGTATCATGCGTTAAAAAGGAGTGGATTCAGAGTTTTTAGAGATGATGAAGAGCTTCAAAGGGGAGAAGTCATTTCAGAAGAACTCCTACAAGCAATTGTGGACTCCCATTTCGCAATTGTTGTTCTCTCCAAAAATTATGCCTCTTCTTCATGGTGTTTAAATGAGCTCCAACGTATTCTTTACTCAAGAGATAATTTGTGTCAACAAGTTTTTCCCATATTTTATGATGTAAATCCATGTGATGTTCGGAAACAAAAAGGAAGTTTTGAGAAAGCTTTTGTTGAGCACCAAATGCTTCAAAGGGACAATGAGGTCTTGAAAAGTTGGAGAGAATCTCTCACAAAAGTTGCTAACTTATCTGGTTGGGATTGCAAGAATTGGTAAGTTAATTTCTTATTGGGTAAAATTATGAGACATATATATATATATTCTTATAATCATTTCATTGAACATAAATCTAGATGTCGTCAAGCTATTTGCTTGGCATGTGTGTGTTCTTATTTTAATGATAAAAAATTTAACTATCAAATTTAAAATTTTTGTTGTAACAGGGAATTATACCTCATATTGCAAGTGTCATGAATCTTTGCATCCTTTATTAATTTGTTCTTTCCATTTCTGTTTGCAACTAGTATTTAGTAAATGAGTTTTCCTTGTTAAACTTTATCCACAAAAAAAAAAAAAAACTAAACGAATTGTAAAACTTTTTAAATACAATACTTTGACATTGATATATATAATATTAGTTATATTCAAGTAGTGGGTCAGTTTTTAGTTGTAACATTATTTATTCTAATAAATTTTGAAATTAGTTTTTTTTTTGAAATAAAATATTTTAAATTTTAAATTTTCCTTATTAATTTTTATTTTTTCGCTATTCAAAACAATTCGTCATCAAACTAAAGGCTTTAACTTCACAATTAAATTAAAGCACACGCTTAAAATAAAAAATGGAATAACAACTGCAAGGTTTTTTTATTGCCAATATTAAATTTGTTTGAATGAGTTTTTGATCCAAAAGAAAAATAACATTAACAATTCCAGACATTGAAGTAACAAATATTATAATTACAGAATCAAGTAAACGTTATGTATCTTACTTGGGCTCATTCATATGTTGTTTTAACTTGTAGGCCTGAAGCAGAACTTATTGAGACGGTGATTGAGGTACTGTGGACCAAATTACGTCCTAAACTATCATCTTCTTTTAAAGACTTAATTGGAATTGAAAATAAAATAGAACAACTGGAGCCACTGTTGGAGGTAGGCTTGGATGATGTTCGATTTGTCGGAATATGGGGCTTACAGGGTGTGGGTAAGACGACAATTGCTAGGGCTGTTTTTGAAAAATATCGTAGCCAATTTGATATTAGTTGCTTTCTTCTTAATGTCAGGGCAACTTCATTAGAAAGAGATGGTGAGGTTAAGTTACAAAGAAAACTTCTTTCACATCTCAAAATTAGAAACATGGAGATTCAAGACACATTCGATGGGAAGGAAATAATCCAAAACTGTTTTAGGGAGAGAAAAGTTTTACTTGTCCTTGATGATGCTGTCCATACACGCCATTTAGAAATTTTGGCTAACAGCCCCAATTGGTTTGGTTCTGGGAGTAGGGTAATCATAACAACTAGAGATTCAGACTTCTTGCGTAGAGTGCATAAAGTATATGTACATGAGGTTGAAACTATGGACCCAGATGAATCCCTTCAACTCTTTTGTTCAAAAGCATTTGAAAAAGGTGAACCTCAGGAGGATCTTTTACATATGTCTAAAATTGTTTGTGATTATGCGAAAGGCCTTCCTTTAGTTCTCTCTGTTTTAGGTTCTTTTTTGTGTGGAAGAAGTAGCCTGAGAGAATGGGAAGATGCTTTGGATGTGTTGAACAATCAAGATGACAATATTTTTGGGGTACTTAAGCTAAGTTTTGATTCGTTAGCTGACACGGAACAAGCAATATTTTTAGATATTGCTTGCTTCTTCAATGGGTGGAGCAAAAAGGTCATCACACATATATTGGAAAGTTGTGGATTCAATGCGAACATTGGAATAGCAACTCTTCAGGAAAAGTCTATGCTAAAGGATTATGACGATTGCTTCGTGATGCATGATTTTCTTGAACAAATGGGTAGGAGAATTGTTGTAGATAAGTCTCCTAATAATGTTGGAAATCGTAGTAGATTGTGGTCTAACAAAGATATTGATGAAGTTATGGAAAACAATTTGGTGAGTGTTGATCTTGGCTCTTATATTGGTTTTAATACATTTTATATCTTATTAGTTTCTTGTCAATTAATTTTGATATTATTTTCTTGGTGACTAATGTTGTTTATCAGGGCATAAAAGAAATACAAGGTATGGTTTCATCCTCATCTTCTGAGGCATCGTTTTGGGATCCTAAAGCCTTTTCAACATTCCGTAACCTCAGATTACTCATCATAAGAACTGATGTCAACCTTCCTCATGGCCTCGAATGTCTTCCTCATTCTTTGAAAGTCCTTGACTGGACAAAATATCCTTTAGACACTCTTCCTCCTGAAGCCCGACTTTATAAACTTGTTGATCTTAAAATGCGTCATAGCAAATTAAATAAACTTTGGAATAAAAGCCCGGTAAGATATATATCTTATGCTTTGAGGTTATAGATAGTGTAATTGATTATGCAAGCCAGCACAAGGTATTTTTTTTCACTAATTCTTATATGTTTTTTTGAGCAGTTCTCAATGAATTTGAAGTTTTTGGACTTGAGTTATTCCAACTTAGTTGAAACTCCTGATTTATGTGAACTTCCAAATCTGGAAAGATTAGAACTTGAAGGTTGTAAAGATATTGTTGACCTTCATGCCTCAATTGGACAACACACAAAGCTTCGTGTATTGAATTTGAAGGATTGCAAAAAGCTTAAAAACTGGTGTCTAAAAAAAATGGAAATGACTGCTCTGCAAGAATTTGTTCTTTGGGGGTGCATTCAAGTAAAACGTCTCCCAGAGTTTGGAGAAAGTATGAGAAATCTAGAAATGCTTGATGCTGGGGAGACAAATTTAGTCAAGCTTCCTGAGTCACTCGGACTATTGATCGGTCTTGAGACATTGAAGTTAAGGGACTGCAAAAATCTTGTTTGCCTTCCCCAAAGCATTCACAAGTTGAAGCGTCTTGTATTTGTTGATATAGCTGGTTGCTCAAGATTTGCTAGATTTCCAGAAAACTTGAATGAAATGGAAGCCTTGGAAGAGATTGATGCAAGTGAAACTGATATAACTGAAGTACCTTCTTCCATTGGTGGATTAAATAATGTAAAGAAATTGTCGTTTCGGGGGTGCAAAAGGTTAATGTCAAACTCTTGGAGCTTGGTTCATCTGTTGAACCTCATGTTTTGGAGGCATTCAATCCATAAGGGCTTAGCATTGCCTGACTCTATCTTTAATCTTAAATCCCTGAAGGAATTAAATTTAAGCTACTGCGGTATTGATGATGGATCCATCATGAATAGCTTCAGTGGCTTATCATCATTGGAGAAATTAAATCTCAGTGGAAACTTGTTTAAGAAACTACATGGGGGATGCATATCTAATCTCTTGAAATTGAGATTTCTTTATTTGAATAAATGTTCAGAACTTGGGTCGTTGCCGCAGTTAGGACCAAATTTGTGGAGAGTGTATGCTGGACATTGTCGTTCATTAGAAGCAATGTCAGACGAACAATTATCACATCTCTTTACTTCAAACAACCAGGTATATACATTTAGTTTACATATATTCTGTTGTTAGTTATACTATATAATTTGATATGTGATATTTTTGGGGTATATAGGACGAAAGATTGATAATGGGAGAAAGTCTTGATGTGGCAGTTCCAGGGAGTGAAATACCCTCATGGTTTAAGAATCAAAATGATATTTGTCTAGATGACATGGGTGAAGCTTGGATGATGATAGACATGCCTCCTTGCGGCGAAGAAATGTTAGGAATTGGATTATGCGTTGTGATTGATGATAAGTTTTTTCCCACTGGACCCAAGAACAGACGGCGTTTTGGTTTGCTTAATTGTTGGTTTGATTTTGCTAAAATTCCTCACCCGTCTAATTTAAAGCCCAAGACTTATGCGAGGGTGTGTAGATATCAACAAGACATGTGGTCAAGTCACCTATGGATAGTGTTTTGGAAACAAAGAGAGGAAGTCAGTCGTTGCCTACAATTAAGCGAGTACAGTCACATTCCCCTGCGATTTAAAGCCCCTCCTTGTTGGAAATGGGATAAAACAAAAGATTGGAAATGGGATGATGCAAAAGATTGGAAAATAAAGTGTGGATGGCGCGTCATACGCAAAGGTGATTTTGAAAACTGGGACTACTCAATGAATCAAAGTCTCCTTCCAGCAGCAGAACAACACAATGACCAAGTATGTCACTTTCATCATACATTCTCCTTTCATTTTTATTTCAAACTACACCCTCAATCCCTAATTATCAGGGGAAAAGGTTTAAACACTTAGTCGCCGACATACATTCTCCTTTCACCAATACAAATTTATCGGTATTTAGAAAATTAGTTAAAGTACTTATTTGTAACTAATGGTTCAAATAATCATTCACGATTATTTCTAATATTTAACAATTACTTATTTTTAACTAATGATTCAAATAATCTTTCATGATTATTTTTAATATTTAACGATATGGTGTCGTAAAGAATTTTTAAATTAAGGGAAAATAAATTGAGAACTTTAATAAAGGAAACAAAATCAAATATTTATAACTAGGAGTATTTTGATGTAGGAGAAAAATTGTATGTGTTCTTATGTTTAAACGGGACAAAAGCAAAGTGCTTAATATGGTTACACATATTTAGGACAAAAAAGAGTAATTAAGCTAACTAAGAAACCTTTAGTATTTAAAAAATTGGAAAGATAAAAAAAATGGCATTAATTAAGGATATAAGTGAAAAAATAGCATTATATTAAGGGATTTACTTTTCTCATGTTGCATGAGAGAAACAAGATTCCTACACACACATAAAATGGTGGGACCCACATATATATATAGTGCTAATTATATATATATACGGGTCCCACCATTTTATGTGTGTGTGGCATGAGAAAACATTTCTCCTACAACATGAGAAATGTTTTTCCCTTATATTAATTAAGGATACAAGTGAACAAAATGTAATCAATTTTCTGATATTAACTAATATTAACTGTTTCTAAGAAAGAATATGTTTAATTTAGGTAATTATCTTTTATGGATAATGACTTGCTAGGAAAGAAGGAGTATATGCGTATAATAATTTTCTATCTTCTTATCTCAGGCCTTATTGAAGTTTTAGGACCCATTTCCAGTTAATTCTCCGAGATGAAGGCATTTAAATAACACCGCGCACATATAATTATCAACCACATAGATTAAAAGTAAAAATATAAGCGGGAGATGAAAACAAATTGTTATACAAGTATAGTAACAACAAATGAAGTAAAAAAAAAAAAAAAAAAAAAGGAACGACCAAGAGAAGTAAATTCAGCTTGATTTGTTATATGTAATAATGGTACTAGGTACAGTAAGAGATTTCATAAAATAAGAAACAAGCAAGATATGTAGATAGAGGTTTGTAATTTAAATTTGAAAAATGGTGTATTGGTGATATTAATAAGTATATAAATGATGATGTAGGACGCTGCTTAATTATTTTTGTGATGATGTGATTGTGTTAATGTCATGATTGAGGGTTGCAACACATTGTGCAGGATGTTCGTACCCCAATGCCCATAAATTTTGAATCGAGATCGATTTCAGTCCGTCCCATACCATCAAATTTAGATATTTCAATGCAGATGATACACAGTACGTGATATTTTAATACGATAATATCCTTGATCTCTTAATGAATTTCAAAGTTGGTGTCATGATATGAGACCAAATTGCCGACTTCTGAGTATAATTTATCAGTTAAGTTATTATGGTTAAGTTATTATCATGACCACTAAATCCTGTTTTAATGTTCCTAGCTGCTCCTAAGAATTCACATTATGTGTTTTCTTCTCTAATTAGAGGGATGAGGGATTTTTTATTTATTTATTTTATTTATTTAGATTAAATTTTATGCTACATCCTGAATTTTTTTTACATCTACTATCTTAAATTAATTGATTTATAGTCCTGCATTGAGAGATATTTTTCATGTGACACTAATATCCTATAAATTAATTAATTTAAGATAGTGGGTGAAAAAAAAAAAGAATTCAGTATATAATTTAATCTAAATAAATAAAATATATAATAAATAAATAAAATAAATAATGCCCTCATTCTTCTAGGTAAAAGCATAACAAGCATATAAGGAAAAGTGCCTAACGTGAACCCCCTACTGATAACACCTACCTAAGTCTTCATTGTGATATGAGATCCAAATTGCCGACTTCTGATTATAATTTCATCAGTTAGGTTATTATGATGACCACTAAATGCTGTTTTAATGTGCCTAGCTACTCCCAACCCCTACCAAAGTCTTCATTGTCCCCAAAAACACTCAAGAGCTTTCCGGCATTATTCACAAAATTGTTTCATACTAAAGCAAAAAGCACCAACATAATAATAATAATAATACAAATTGCAGAATAAGTGAGAGACAATACATTGGTCTAGAAGAGCTCCTTTTAAGTTTGTTGGACAAAATCTAATAGACGGTGCGACAAATTCAATAACTAATGTCATTTGGTAAGCAATCACATATTCCTGCCTACTTAGCTTCAACATAATTATAACTAGAGATTAAATTGACTTGCATTCTTTGCATGTGAAGTCTTGCTGCTACTAATCCATTTAAACCAATTTATCAATGGGAGGAGTTGAGTCTTGCAGAGAAGGAGCTAGCCCTTCATAATATAACAAACCAATGTTTGAATTCAACCAGAAGAGGTACCTATATTTAGTGTCAATTGTACCTCAAATAGGTTGTAATGAACACAAGCCCAAAGGGAGAGCTCAATCCCCAAAAGCTAGCCTATGAGGAGGGAGAACCCAATGGACTTATAAACCTCACTCCAAGAGTTTGGCTCCCCGATGTGGGACTCATAACATAGTCACTCCCTCAAGAGCCGACGTCCCTGGTGGCTCCACTCCACGGCACTTCACTCGGCCTTACCGGCACCAATGTAATGAACACAAACCCAAAAGAAGAGCCCAATCCCTAAAAGCTAGCCTATGAGGAGGGAGAACCCAATGGACTTATAAACCTCACTCCAAAAGTTTGACTCCCCGATGTGGGACTCATAACACAGGTTGCCTCTAATTAGAAGAAACTTGTACCTAGGAAAAAACAATTTTAGATTCTGATTTTAGACATAGAAAGATGATAGGTGGATATTTTATAAGTAAATGGGTATAGATTTTGCGAAATATACTCTATTAGATTAAATTTATAAATACATTATATCTATTTAATTAATTTTTATATATTTTCTTCCCTTTAGGAAATTACAAGATAAAAAGGAATTTGCAATAAAATCTCCTCACATTTTTGTTTTTTTTTTAAAAATTGCAGGGACAGTTACAGAACTCGAGAAAGAAAGAATAGAGAGAGAATCAAGAGAGAAAAGAGATTACCTTAAAAGTTTAATGAAATTGAAGCTTTGAAAGAGATTGAGGTAAGTGAAACCGATATATTAGAAGTGCCTTCTTCCATTGGTGGCTGATTATTTCGGTATGTTAAATATTCATTAAATCAGTGAAAGAACTAGATTTAAGCCACTACCGTATTGATGATGGATCCATTCTGAATAATGACTTGCGTGGCTTACCATCATTGTGAAAATTAACTATACTTATCTGTTCATTTTTACTTCAAACTACTCCCTCAGTCTCTAATCATGAGGAAACATTTTGTAAACACTTAATTAACCCACATGATACGTACACCTTTCACCCCTAAACATAATACCCTTTTGACTAATTTATTGACATTAAGAAAATTAGTGCAATTAGTTATTTGTGACCAATGGCTCAAATGCTCTTCTACAGTTATTCCCATATAAGGCCTTTTGGTTAGTAATGACTCTTCACCTAAAGTGAAAAATGAGCATTTTCTTTAAGGAAAAAAAATTAAGTATTCTGATGTAGGAGAGAAAATGGATGGGTTGTTAAATTAAATAAGCAACGTTTTATATCTAAAACGTCCAAAAGATGAACAAGATGAGCATTAATTAAATGAAGGATATAAGTGAAAAAAATATGTAATCAATTTTCATATATAAACTATTCTGTATGTTAGGTAATTTTCATGTATGGATAGTAGCACGAAGGGAGTATATACAAATAATTTTTGAATTTATAGATTGAAAAACAAGCAAATTAAGGCTGAACATGAAACCCATAATCCATGAGCCCATCCACAACCCAGTGTAATTGGATCATTTTGAGCCTGCCGAAAAAGACCGATAACGAGGTGGGTTAGAACCCTTCCATTTAAGATTTAAATGGGTGGGCTATGGTCACACCTATAGGTTACACATACCTACCCATTTAGTGTTTTTTTTTTTTAAATTAACTATCCATCCCATTCCGCATTCTGCCAAAAAGTAAAGTCATTTCCTGACTCCCTCCCTATTCAAGATTATCAAGCGCCTCTAATCCCTAACCATAATTGCCATCGATTCTCAATCTCGCTCTCACTCTCTCTCTCTTTGGCTCCAGTTATTCGAGCTTGTGAGTTGCTACTGACTCTACATATAATGTAGAGACGATTTTAGAAGTGGATAAATATCTTTAAACTGAATTCGTTGGCTTTCATAATCCAAAATTTGATGTTTTGGCATGGTGGAGAGTGAATGTTTCCGAGTATCAAGTTTTAAATCTGTTGGCATGTTATTTGTTGAGTATACTAGTATCTTCAGAATTAGCTTTTAGTACTGGGGTCGGATACCAGATTCTTTCAAGAGCTCCTTGTCTTTAAAGATAGTTGAGGTTCTCGTGTGTGCTCAAAGTTGGCTATTCATCAAGAGACCTCCTAAATTTAAGGACCTTGATATTGATTAATTTTGATGAGAGTGCAAGTGTTGTTAGTAGTATTTTTAATAACATTCTCAATTTGCGTTGTTTCATTTTTTATTTCATATTAGATTATTTATGATATGTTTTCTCTTCACTTATTTTGCAGAGGAAGATTTAGTGTATCGAGCTATAGTCCCTTCCTCAAGTGAATCTGAAGATGATGGTGAAGATTGAAGCGTGTAGATTCAATAGAAGCATGTCCTTTTGTTAATCTATGAACTTGTAGAGTTGTGGTTGTAATGTTTTAATTCAAAAGATGAAGTTTGAACATCAAAATTATGTTATGATGGTACTTATCTAAATTTATATTGTTTTGTGTGAATTGTGATTATTGAACTTTGAAGATTCAGATTTTAGAAATTGGAATGATAAATTTGGATGAATGTTTAATGCTTATATATAAGGTAGTTAAAATTGAGATTTTACGTAAAATCCAAAGAGGGATAAAATATCGTAACATAAAAAAATTGTAAAAATATAAATGCGTTTGGAAAATTAGTAAAATCGTTTTAATGAAAAAAATTTAAAAAACGTAAAATCTCAGTGATAAATCGAGATTTTAACTACCATGCTTATGTATGTTTTTTTTTTTTTTTTAAAAAAAGTCACATGTAAAAGAGTTATTCAAAACCTGGTTAGCCCGTCTATTTATATGCTAATCCGTTTACACGGATTTAAAGAGGTTTAGGTACGGGTATATGCTACCCATTTAAAGTCAACTGTGTGAGTTATGGTTTGCCTTCGAATTGCCCAACTCGCCTAGCCCATTGCTCTGCCTTAAAGCAAACTGCAAATATATAGATGGACTCACTACATTAAATTAAGAAAAATGAGTGAGGGTGCCAAGGAAATTTACAGGAAGGAAATCAACAATTACTATTAAGTCCCTACTAAGGTTAATTAATTAAGCAAGAAAAGTCTTTGGTGATAATTAATTAAGGATTCAATCCCTCTTATTGTTAAAAAGATTAAATATAAATTGTTTATAATTCAATTTAATTACATTCTTCTTCCGATGAGAGAATTAATTAGCCAACTTAGTTTTCAGTTAGAATGGGGAACAATATATTAGGTACATATGAACAATAAAATTTTTAAACATATACTCATGGGGAACTTTAGCTCTCTTTTTTAATCAACAAAAAAAAAAAAATCACTACACACGATAGCCGGGGGAAAAAACTCAAACAAATCCTTAAACATACACACCACACATCTCCCAAACAAACCAAAGAGCAACAACAAACAACATCTATAAACCGATTAAAAGTAACACATTTACGCCATATTGTTTGGTAGGAGGGACCGAAAATAACTTGAAATTGGAAGTACCGTGAGACTGGGATTGCTACAAACCTACCTCCCCTCTGGTATTAGTGACTAGGATTGGAAAATATTGAAACAAAATTGTCCTTGTTTATAATAATTTTTAAGATCGAAGTGCTATCATCATATTCCTCACATTATATTGTCGTTGATCTCTCTTATTTCTCCGCACTCATCTTCCCCCTGCCTCTGTCATCCCTGATCACCTTCTTTGTCTCCAATAATCTTCTCTTTCCTCTCTAATTTCGTATGCATCGTCGTCACCTTTACCCCCAGCTCTCATCTCTCCCTCTGCATCATCTCACCTTCAGCCCTGCCTTTCATGTCTCCCTTTGCATCATCTCATCTTCTCTCTTCACTATGAGCAATGTCTTTGCTGGCGGCGACCACTGTCCCTTGTCTTTGCCAGAAAAGTTGAATGCAATTGAAGCCTTAGAGGAGATTGACACACGTGAAACCACTATGCAGAAATACAATGGCGGAGCCAGGATTCTAAGTTTGCAGGTGCACAATTAATCGGGGAAGTGGGGGTTCGGGGGCAGCGCCCCCGATTTATTTATTTATTTATTTATTAAAAAAAGTTTTAAATACATTAAAAAATATTATTGATTATAAGATTGTCATCCTTGTGAATAATTTAAACTCATGGGAGCTTAATAGATTCCAAAGCCAAAAATACAAAATCCTCAATACTCAATAGTTCATAGTTGATACAAATTTCTGTCCATAATTGACTGATTTCAGGAAAATCTCAAAGCATCTCACTCTGGAGTACTCAAGAATTCACCACTTTCTTTGGATGTCAATCATACTAAGATATACCAGATTGCACTATACTGGCTCTAAATCCTTACAGTAATCAAAATAAGGCAATCTCAAATGAGCTTTACAGACAAATACACAAGTTATAGCCATATCTTTGCTTCTAAATGACATTACTTAAACTAAAGGTTAAGAGCACTAGCAAGCAGGAGCAGTCATGTCACTCTTTATTTTTATGGCTTGTTACATTATGGATAGTGGGCACTGAGGCACCTAAAGCATGATACTTTAAGTCAAAAAATTGTGATACCTCAAATTCTTAGAGTAAATGTGAACTTACTAGGTTATCAATACAAGAGATTGTTTTACTATTGGCCAAGGGCAAAGAAAGGAGCAAGATATTGAACAACCACCAAATCAATTCAGGCTGTGCGATGGATTGGGGGAGAGAAAATAAAAATATAATTCTTTGCGCGATGGATTGGGGGATTAAATAAAAAGAATACGCGTTGGGAAGGCATGGAACAAATTGGGGCTGCGTGATGGATTGGGGGATTCAATAAAAAGAATACTGTCTGCTCGATGGATTGGGGGATTAAACAAAAAGAATACCGTCTGGCTTAGGTTCAAATTGGGGACCTCTGTTGTGAAACACCGGCGTGGTAACCAATTACACTACTCAAAAAGTTGTTATAAAATTCCCTCACTATATATATATATATATTAAAAACTTTGTGGGTTCACTTGCCCATATAGACTCTAGTATGACTCCGCCACTGCAGAAATACCTCCTTCCATTGGCGTTTAGAAAAAGTCAAGAAATCGTCTTTTTGTGGATGTAAAAGGTCAACATCAAAGTCTTGGAGCTTGATTCTTTCGTTGAAGCGCATGTTTTGTGGGCATTCAATTCATAAGGGCTTAACATTGCCCACGTCAATCTTCAATCTTAAATAACTATGAGAATTAGATTTAAGCTACTTTAGTATTGATAATGGATTCATTTCAGTTGGCTTGGGTGGCTTATCATTATTGAAGAAATTAGATCTAAACGGGAACGAGTATAAGAATCTACATACTGGCAGAATATCTAATATTTTGAATCTGCAAATTCTATAGTTAAATTCCTGTTCAAAACTTGGGTAAAAGCAATGGATGTTCACCGGAAACAATGACAAGCAAACAATTATTACATCTATTAGCTTTAATAAATAATGTAATTTGATCCATGGTTATTTTTTGGTTTGGGTGAAGAGGAAGTGCAATGAAACTTTCTTGGTGGCAATTCCTAGAAGTGAAATACCGTCATGGTTTGACAATCAAAATGAATTTTGTCATCGTTGTTATAATTATATATTGATATTATTGTATACACTATTGGTTAATTTAAGCTATTGCACGACTTTCATGCAAAATTTTATTAAGATGTAAACAAAAATGTTGTTAATCATTGAGTATGGTCCTCATGATTTATTAACATTAACTTATTAGACTAGTGAATTATTATTATATTCATTAATTTGTAGGATTACTCATTAAAACAACTATTTGGGATTATGATTACCTCAAATCACTGAAGACTTCAATGTTGTTGATGTCCTCTAACGTTGGTCTACACGGCTATTGTCACGCCCCGAAAACTGAGAGGTGACCGGCACGGAATATGAGAGAACTCGCATTCCTCAAGCCTTAATCCTACAGACGCACGTTAAACAATACTAATAATAACATTTGGAGCTATGCTCCACAATAGCATATACATGTGCGAACATTCCAATTCCTAATAAACAACAGGAATCTTACCAAAAGACTACGTGGAGCCTCTATGCTACAGACAATAGTACATAAATGAAAGCTTAACTTAAATTACTTCACTCGCAGTCGATCCAAAAATATTTACAAGCTTAGTCAGCAATGCCAGTCTTCCCTGATCGAATGAACGTGGAAGGACATCAACGTCATCTGAAGCCAAAAACTTTTCGGTGAATAATGTCCCATTCATAAAATTAAATGAAATATTAATGAATGTAATTTAAAGCGATTTAACTTTAAATCATAGTAACGCAACAATGATAAATGTAAGGGAAACCATATAAAATACCGCTAATGGAAAAATTCCAAGCACGTAGTAAAACCTTTGATTTAAAATAATCAGTTAAAACCATAATTTTCAATCTTCATCTATCCATAGGACCTCAACAGAACGGAATAACAAGCGTGGACACACAGTCCACGAGGGTAACTAACCAAGTGCGGCGAAGCCACGAAACAAGCGTGGACACACAGTCCACGAGGGTAAGTAACCAAGCGTGGCGAAGCCACGAAAACAAGCGCAGGTAAAAACTCACGAATAACAAGCGTGAGAACGAATCCCACGAGTATCAAGCGTGAGTATTATACCCACGAATAACAAGCGAGCTCGAGAGTAACCATGGTGCACCAAGGACTAACAGTATTGCTGTTAGTAACCAGCGTTTTATATTCGGCCCTTTCAGAAACAATTTCAAGCATGCATGGGGTCAATTTTCCAATGACAAGCAAACATATTTTCCTCTAAAGAGGAGAACTTGAAAACAATACTTCATAACAAAGACCCCAGCATGATGGTTATAAAATTTCCAAACACTTTCCTTCAATTTCATGTGCCAAAATCTTTTCATACAAAGGTAACTTGAGTAAGTGCATTTCAACACAATGCCATCGCAATATCAAGTAATAGAGAAAAATCTTTGAAGTATCCTTGTGGACTCTTTGCATAGAAATCCATAAACAATAAATTGTTATGAAACTATTACCCTTGAACGAAATCACCATACCGTTTAAACATAAAAGTAACAATAAGCAATTCATATACTTTAACAACATTGTCTTGAGGAAATTGATTTTTATGAAAGATGATATTTAAGAAAATTATAACAAGTAAGCAACACTTAATAAAAATTCAATGGGACGCTATTCACGCACCTGGTAGACTTATGCTACGCCTCACTCTCCAATTTATCAGCTCCCAAACTATTTACTCCATCACCTCCTATGACCCAACAAATATACCAATTAAAATCTAGCACAAAATTCACTACATTCACAATCAATTGACCTCTTTCCTTAATCGGCACACAATTCCTTTAATCATGAAAGTTCCTTCTTCATAACCATATGAAATTCATAATCTCATTTACCAAAACCCCTTTAATTCATAACAATAACAACCACATCTTCATAAAACATAGGAACCTCAACATAATTCTCAAAATAAATCAGGGTACAATTAATAATGGATAGCAAAATTCCCAAACTTAAATTTCTTAATACTTAACTAATGATTTCCAACATCATAGTTTCCCGTAACTTATTCCAAAATTTCAGTTTTGAAGGCTAGATTTAAACTTTCACCTTCATCCTCTGACTTGTGACTCCATTACTTATTTCATATTTATAAATACAATCAGCAAACGAAGCACATATCATACCCACAACATTCCATATTTTGTTCCCCGCCCAACACGCATCCTAAAGCCACGACAAGACGAAATGCACAACACCAATCCAAACATACACACACACACATATGACAGCCCCCCCATCAGCGCATACATGAATCAAATAAAATAATTGAGTTAAAAGGTTCATGAATTCATGAATTTAGTCCCTTACTCTACGCCGACAACAAAGAAGAAAGGAAAACTAAAGAAATCAAGACAACAGATCAGCTATGAATGCATCCAGAACAAACCTAGAAGTTCCTCCCTTCCAATACTCCTTCACCAAGAACAGCCTCCACCTAACCAATACCTACAGCCATCCAGCAGAGATGAATCCATCCTCCAACCCTAGATTTTCAAACATCACAGCGTCAGCCAAAACCAGCGACGCCGAGATCACAAACGAAACAGAAAGAAAGAAGAAAAACTGATTCACAGCAGCGGCGGGATTCGGACCGAAGAGAGGAGCGCCGGCGGCAACCGTGGAGTACGACGGGGAGTACCAACGGAAGGATCGAAGGGTTAGAGTCGAACGTTGTAGTCGGATCTGATTTCCCCCAAAATCACGAGACTTCACGCCCTTTCTCTAATGTCAGCGATAGGTCCGATATATAAAACAGATCCCCAGTTCTTTTTCTCTTTTTTTTTTTAAAACACGGCATTTTTGGGGAAATCTCAGCCACCGAAACAATATTAAAGCAAAATAGCCAATAAACATATAATATTTACTTATGCTTATAACATAATCTGCTTACTCTTTTTTTTATTATTATTTATTTCCTTGGGCCCCTTACAATTATAATTCAATTTATAATTATTTCTAATTATCAAATATTTGGGCTATTACAGCTATCTCCCAATTGCAATGAAAAATCTTTCTGTTGATACCACACACTTCTTAGATGCTTGCTAAGTGATGGCAAGGTTGAGATTTTGATTTCTTGGGTTTTTTTTCTTTTTCAAGAAGATGGTGGTTTGTCGAAATTATATTGAAAATAGGATGAATAAGATTGAATCTTTAACTTTATTGGATGGTGCTTCTTTTTCTACACCCTAGTAGTTGGCCGAAAATCACAAGAGCTTAAGGCTTTTCAATTTCGGCCAACTCACCTTTAAATAGTCTTAGTAGGTTGAAAAAATTAATTGTCTTGTGTATTTCGGCCACTACACTAAAAATAAGATTTTAGATTACAGGCCCATTATTTGGTGTTACCAAAATCATTAAGATAATGAATTAAATCCATATCTTGATTATTTGATTGAATCAAGAATTTAAGATGATTGATTACTTGATTGAATCAAAAATTTATGATGATTGATTACAATCATATATTGATTATTTGATTGAATCAAAATTTAAGATGATGGATTACATCTACATCTTGATTATTTGATTGAACCAAAAATTTAAGATGATGGATCACATATATATCTTTAATTAAAAGTCTAGATCATGGATCATATCCATATCATTAATTTATGTCTTGAATTAAAATTTGAGATCATATTTTTAATTCAACCTCTATTCATTATTTTCCTATCCAATCTTTATTGGATCTTTATATATATATATATATATATATAGGGTTTGTCGTTTGTCATGTCACTTGACATAAGGTTATATCAAGTCACCCCAAAACTACGTCGTTTTGGGGTTAGAAAAATTAATGAACTCTCAAAACGACGTAGTTTTGCGCTTAGGGGAATTAATGAAGGGTATTTTAGTATTTTAGTTTTTGTATTTATTACTCTTCATTAATTCCCCTAACCCCAAAACTACGTCGTTTTGAGAGTTCATTAATTCTTCTAACCCCAAAACGACGTAGTTTTGGGGTGATTTGACATAACTTTATGTCAAATGACATGACAAACGATAAACCCATATATATATATATATAATTCAATCTATATTAGATAATCTAGAATTATCTTTTATAACCTAACATTTTGAATGTAAAATTGAAATTGAAATTTCAAACTTAAATTCAAAATTTGAATTCCAAATTCAATTTGGCCTAAGGCCCCATTTGGTCTTCTATCACATTTGGGCATTTCTGTGGAGAAACTGATTTCCCACTATGGGCTCAAATGTGGCGCCATTTTACTATTGGGCTTGGAGCTGTCTCACTCCAACCCAATTATACATTTACTCTTGATAAAGTCCAATAACAATTATTGGCTCAAACTTGCTAATTTTAAGCAATTGAGAATAACCTTTGTGTGTGACCCATTAGGCCCAATTAGTCACTAACATAAATAAACTTGGACCAATTAAAACTCCTTTACCCGGCCCAAATTATCTAATGACCACATAAGCAGTAACAATGCTTTGCGATTTTAAAACTAATTCAGTTGATCAAGTGATCTACCTTTTAAATTTGGATACTGTGCAGGCATCATCCCTTAAAACATCATTCACATTTAGTCAATAGCAAAGATAAAGTATTATTTCTTTTGATTGATTAAATATAGCTAATTCACAGAACTATGAATCTTCTTATGTTAACTCTATAACGGATAATGAATCTTCTTGATCACTTGCTGTGTGCACAGACACCCGAGTCAATTAGAAGCTATCCAAGCTTTACCAATCTTGTTAATGACTAATTCCTTCTAGGGGACTGTGAATGTCACACCCTAAAAACTAAGGGATGACCGGCATGGAATATGAGCGAATTCATATTCTCTAAGCCTTAAACTTATATACGGATATTAAATAATATTCATAATACCATAAAAAAATCATAACCACAACAATAATTCCAAACATGCTTAAACCATTTTAAATTCATATATAATAACATTATTATGTCTCTTATAGAAATTTTGGGCAAAGTATCCTGCATAAATTAGACCTCCCAAAAGTTCTGCGATTACCCGAATTTTCATAATAGCATTCAGAGCTATGCTCTGCTATAACATATATATATATATATATTCCAAATTACACGGGAAGACAAGGATCCAACCTATAGACTATGTGGAGCATCTAAACTATAGATGTTAATACATAAATGAAAACTTAACTGTATATTTACTAGCAGTTGTTCCAAAATATGCCTACAAGCTTTGACAGCAATACCAGTTTTCACTGTTCAACTGAAAGTGCAAAGTCAGTAATATCATCTGAGGCCAAAAATTTTCTAGTGAATAACATTCCATTTATGAGATACTAATGAAATTAATTTAAACGGATTTAACATTGAATCATAATAGTATCGCAATCAACTTCAATTTCTATAGTATACAATCATAAACATTAGTGAAACTATATAAAATATCGTCAATCAAATAAATCCGAGTACATAGTGAAACATTTGATTTAACATGATCAATTTAAACTATAATTCTCAAATATCTTTTCATAGGACCACAATAGAATAGAATAACAAGTGTGGATACACAATTCACAAGGGAAAATAACCAAACGTGGACACATAGTCTATGAGGGTAAGTAACCAAGCGCAGCTCGAAGTCACGAAACAAGTGCAACATAAGGCTATGAAACAAGCGCAGGTACAAGACCTATGAATAACAAGCGCTAGAACCAATCCCATGAATATCAAGCAAACTCGAGGTTAACCATAGTGCAGCAAGTACTAACAATACTGCTGTTAGTAACCAGCGTTCGATAGCCAGTCCTCTAAAAAATGTTTTCGGTATGCTTGGGGTTAATTTGTCAAAGCAATGAACATTATTTTTTCAAGATAATAATGGCTCGTATCTGTTAGACCTGACTATCACCCAAGAGGGGGGGTGAATTGGGTGTCGGATAAAAATTTAGAAACTTTAAAATTCTTTTCAACTCTTAATGAAGGTAACAAGTATGAAAATAACTATTCATAAATCAACAGTTAAATATTCAAATAAATGTTAAAATAATATTTGCTGGAAATATAAGAGTTTAAGGAAGAGAATATGCAAACTGTGATTTATCCTGGTTCGGCCCAATTCACGATGACCTACGTCCAGTCCCCAGGCACCTCCTGAGATTTCAATCCATTATTTTCCTCAAGCTTTAATCAGGTACTTGAGAACCGCTACAAACCCACAAGTTTAGCCGGGCACTTGTGCAGCCTTTTACAAATCTCTTACCGAGATACTCCCCCTTACACACCGTAAGGATACACCGCTTGATCACACACTCTGTACTCGAAGTAATCCTCTCTCTAGGATTCACTCCCCTTACAAGCTGTAATCAACACAATGTGTTTCCCACTCAAGATCACCCAATCTTGAGTAACTCTCAGATAAAATGTTTACAAACAAATCTTCTCTTTAAGAAGTGATAAGATGAACACTGAAGTACAATACAAATAATCTCACTCTCTTAATAAATTATATGATCACTAAGAAAATAGAGAGAATATGAGATAAACATCAGAAGGCATTTTGAAGGTGTAAGCTCATGTGTATTCTTCCGTTTTAAATCCTTCTCCATTTATAAGCGTTGGATGTGCCGTTGGAAAATATTTGCCCGTTGTGAATAGTAACGGCACCATTTGAAAATTTCATCCGTTGAAGCTTGCGACCGTTTGTGTATTCATCCGTTGGAAAGAGTTGACCATTTGAATATATTACCGTTATGATTTCTGATCCGTTGGAACATTAATTGTATATTCATATATGACCGTTGCAGATGCATTTGAATGGTTTGAGTATTACCGTTGGAGCAGTAAGCGTTCGGTCCGTTCGTGAAAATACTCATTGCTTCATCCTTCTCATATCAACAAACACTAGGCTGAATTCCTTCATTCTTGTTTTCATAAATAACCGTGACCTTCTTGCTTTTCAAATGCTTCAGCTTCCATGTCACTGTGTGTTTGCTTCAAACAGATTTTTGCTTCCATGGGTCTTGATCTTATTTCAAACGTTAAACTCCTAAAATTCATACACAAATGACAAAAGTAATGTTAAGAAGTAGAATAAATGATTTTGGTAATCATCTGGATGTTTTCCATATGCAACAGTATTTCCGGACGCGGTGATTCTTGAAGACGATGAACAGTATTTTCGTGATGATGATTCAGAACATAGCTCAACTTCCAGTAACCATATCTCTTCGTATATAGCTCTAAAATTAGTAAATGATATATCCCTGGAAAGCTCTTGATGTCTTCTTTCCAATGAAAAAAGAATCAGCTCAAAACACTTTGTATTTTGACCGTTATGATCCGATGAACACTGACTGTCCAGAAAACAGAGTTCCAGCAACCCAGAAGTTTCGAAATTCATATCTCCTTCGTTTCAAGCTCTTTTTAGTCGCTTCCAAATTCTGTGAAACCCTTGTTGAGTATAGAATCATATGGAATTGATTTCACTTCATTTGGTTCTGTATAATATGAGATATAGACAGAAAACCGAGGCTATTCTGAGTTGATTCCAGAATCACATGTATCAACTTTCGAAGGCCATATCTTCCTGGTCTGAGCTCCGTTTTGAGTGGGTCAAATTGTAGTATGATGCATTTTGAGTCTAGTTTCATATGCCACCGGTTTCATCTCAATTGGATTTGTGATTTGTGAGATACACCTGAAATACCGAAGCTCGCCTTGCTGTGTGGCGTGAATTGCACTGCCAACTTCCACAATTTGTTTCTCTTTCATCTGAACTCCTTTGGATTTGAATCTGGACTCCAAATGACGCATTGGGAGTCTACTTTCATCCAAAATTGGTTTCACCTCAATCCGACGTCTGGTTTGCGAAATATCATCGAAACATCGAACGTTGCCCATTGAAAACGAAGAACAGAGGCAAGCAGAGCACGAAACACTCAACGAGGCACGGGGTGGACTGACTTGAAGTTCAGAGAAATTACGGTTTTGCCATTGAACTGAATTTCAACATAATTACCATTTTGCCATCAAAGCTGAAGTTCTACAGAATTACGATTTTGCCATTCTGATTTAATTTGGAGAACCGACAGAAATGACTTGAGGCAATTATCTTCTTGACTCAAGGCAACTCCTGAGGTAATGAAATCATTGTAGCACATTCATGGATCCGTATGACACTATTCATATATACGGTGCACTATTCACGTATACGCTACTATTCATGCTGATGCTTCAAATAGCTTAATTTGACTCCGAATTAAGCTATTTCAACTTCCGCTTAATCGTCAAGACTTCCAGTATTGATATTTTCTTTTCTTCAATCTCATATCATAATTATTCTCTATAATTTAACTTGGACTAACCTACAATAAATAAGGTAGTTAGTCAATGTATATGACAAAACTTTTTGCTCTAGATAATGGCATCAATATAAGACATCATCAAAACTAATCAGAACTAACAGTATCTAATACTTCATAATAAAATTCGTCAGCATGAAGGTTCACAAAAATCATCTCAGATACATTCCTTTGGATTCCATTTTTGTTGATAAAATCATTTTCAAACATCAAGAACTCACGTACGAACATTTCAAATTGCAAAACTATTTCAATATGAAAACTTTTATTTTATATATATATATATTGAAAGTTTCCTTACCATTTTAGTGAAAAATCATGAATTAAACTATGAAGCAATTAGGGAAGAATAAATAGCAATGAATAAAATCATCAATAATAAGAAAATGAAACAAATCCGATAAATTTTTTTTTTTTTTTCGTGAAATCATACTTACAAGTATAGTAAGTAACATTAGTATTGCAAGTAACAAAAAAAATATATCATTTATAAAAATTATAATTGGACACTATTCACTCACCTGTTGTGCTTCGAACTATGTCATTTCTCCTATTTATTAGCTCGTGACTTAATCACTCCTAACTCCCTAATATTCCATAACACAAAATATTATTACTTCAATGATAACTTACATATGATTTCTACATATAATATCTTATTCAATAAGAGATTCTTCTTTCTATCATCATTTACTTCATCAACATTTCAATTTAGTTTCAAATAAATCCATAATCCGTTTACAGAATTTATAAACCATCCATCCACCTACTATACCTTATGTTCTTTAAGTCATTCATCAATAATTTCCAATCTTTCAATAAGTACGATCAAATACCTCCTAGGTATCTCTCTAACATGAGAACAAGCAAGTTTGGCCCTTAAATTATAACTAAGTTACTTTTAGATTAACTTATTTGTTTTATTGCCAACTTCATTATACTATAAATAATGATAGTTGTTTCTCATAATATGATTAATATGCAAACGCCATCCTTGCCTCTCTAAGCTACAATCAAGAATTTAAATAATCTTAATCCAACCAAATTCATCTTTTACACCTTTAATTAATCACCTGTATCATTCATATAAATTATAATTAATAGAACAAGCTTTCTTTTCCACAACTTTCTACAACACACATATATATTCTCTAACAAAAAGGAACACACATAGGATGTACATGAAAACACACATTCTGGATTTTTTTTTTCGAACTATTCACACCTTACAATTTAAAACAGAACCAATTTTTCCCAATAAATCAAATTTAAACCTGAACTTTTTCTTTTTGAAGTCAGATTCAACAGCTATACAAGTGCAAAGAAACAACACTTTAATCACAACGGCAAAATATTGGTTCCCTGAACGACAATCCCAAAACAATTTTGACAGCACACTTTCAGTTATGACAGTAGTAAACATAGGTAAAGTTATGACGATGGATAAAAATTTTCTAAGGAAAGTAGCTAGAGAACATGAAATCCATATTTGTGTCCCAGCTCCATGGCTTTGATGATTAATCGGTGAAATAGTGTGAATATTATACTACAAATGCTCCAGCATATACCTTCCACACATCAAACTTTTTAACCTTCAAATTACAAGGCCCCCCAATACCAATTTCTTAACAAGATTTGGTCTATTATAAAAATGAACCAATATCCAAATCTAATTTATTCATCTGATTAAAAAATCCAACTACGGCAATACCCATATGTAAAACAAAGGACTCCAAGCTTACCACTCAGATAAGAGTTGACAGAGGAATGAGAGATTGAATAGGTGGACCTCTAAATTATTCACACAGGCACAAAGCAGAGATGCAGGGACCATTCGAGAGTGAAGAATCAAGAGGATTGCAGTGCACATAAATCAATGACAGCTACACAGGAGACGGAGGGCGAAGGAATAGTTGTGGCTGGGGTTTGGAGCTTCAAATCGACAAGCTTCTTCTTTGTTCCTTCTCTCGCCAAAGCGCCACAAACAGAACCAAACTAAAAAGAACCAGGAAAAAGTAACAGCAGCAAAATTTCGACCAGAGGAGAAGGACAGCGGCGAACGGCCGAGTAACGGTAGAAGGAAATAGACCGGAAGGATGAAAGAACAGAGTCACTCGAGGGTTGGGGTTTTAGGTTTCTGGAAAAATTCACGAAGCTTCTCTCTACCTCTGCTGAAGTCATGCGCTGGAAAAAAAATGTTATCACGTTTTTCTTAACACATATAAGGGTGTTTTGGTAATTTCCTCTTAACTGAGGCAAAAATAAAATCACACCTTGACTGATGGAGGATTCAAACCCATAATAGTTCAAGGATCTTAACAATCTCAATACCATCACGCTAGAAGCTTTACCATGTCACTCAGTTATAATAAATATTAAATATATAGCCTGCGCCTACTGTAGCGTGATGGCATGCCTGTTGGCCTTTGCCAGCCTCAATCAGGGTTCGAACCCTACCTGGACCATTAGGTCCCATTTTAAAAAAAAAATTAAATATATAATTAGCTTATAATATTATAATTTAATTGGTAATATTTTTTTGATTCTACGTTATTTGGGTATTACAGTGAGT
This sequence comes from Acacia crassicarpa, assembly GCA_034222035.1. Taxonomy (NCBI): domain Eukaryota; kingdom Viridiplantae; phylum Streptophyta; class Magnoliopsida; order Fabales; family Fabaceae; genus Acacia; species Acacia crassicarpa. The sequence goes on from JAWXYG010000003.1 coordinate 56,306,548, forward strand.
CCTCTCGTCATGTCCATGTATACTCATGTATTTGAATTACTTCCAAGAGTACATTGTTTTTCCTATTTTCAGGCGGATAGAGTTGTACAGTTAAATTGTATAACCCTAGGACATAGTGTTCGATGACATCCTCAAGTCCAGGACGATTCACACTACCAAATGATGAGAAACTTTTCATATCAAATGACACTCGATCTCTATAATAAATCTTTATGGAATCTCTTGGCGGGTCAGTTCGGTGCTATCTGTTCTCTGAGAGATCTATCCACGACACAATTAAGGCATCATCATGTCTGTATTCTATGAAGTTCCTACCATGGATGTATATACAAGTAGATGATATCTAGTCTTATTGAGATCATTAATGTCCTTTAAGGGTGATTCAAGACTAGGAACAGGTTTTAGGCAATGAATATGCAGTATTCTCAAATCCTTATGATCATGATCTCTATTATTGATCTTCGAGAGTAAGACATGTTCTATTCCTAGGGTTGTTATCTTTAAACACATATTTACCTTAAGATAAATGTGAGACATAAATATGATAAAGATAAAATATGCTCATTTATTAATAATGAAATACTACAATAAAGAAAAAGTGTTTATCTTTCCTTACACATTGCCTCTTGAACAGCTGAATACTAATATACACCTCCCTCCTTGTGAAGAAGATATATTTCGTTCAGCTTTGTGGACCCTGTATATGCATATGAGAAAGTTATAAAGTCATATCACCTTCTGATCATATATTTTGGAAACCCAGGGGTGGGATACAATTAGGGAATTACCCTAAGTTTAGATTGCTTTTATATTTATATAAGAACAGGTTCAACAAAGATTGGATGGCGTTTCGTACACAAAGGTGATTTTGAAAACAGTGGCAGCAATGATTCCTTCCAACATTAATTGAACAATACAAAGACCAAGCATGTCACAGCTGTCATTATAGTTTTCATTTTTATTCTACTTATATGGGGGGTTTTTTTTTTCAAACTTTTATTGTTAGAGAGAAAATGGAGGATTGTTATATTCATAGAGGACAAAAGCAACGTGCTACAGGATTTTCTACATTTAGGACAAAAAAATTTAAATATTACAACCTTTCATATTTAGAAAGTTGGAAAGATAAAAAAGATGATTATAAATTAATTGTTTTTTAGACAGCATTACTTAATTGTTTTCTTAACATGTATAAGTTAGGTTTTTTTAAGCAAAAAAGTGTGAGTGAATTAGATCTCAAGAGTTCAGTAAAGTCAGGGTATACCTCCAAGTTCATAAAGTGCTTATAGACATATTTATAAATAGCCTAAACCCACAAATAAGGTCTTCACATCTATAGGATTTGAACTTATAACTTTATCATTATAAGTCAACCCTTTTACTAGACCAATCTTTGTTGGCGTGAGAGTAATTTTTTCATAAGTGCTGGAGTCAGAAAAATAGGCCAACCCCATTAGGTCAACTTATTTGATTGGAATGCGCTAAGTCCTTGCAAGCTTAAAACAAGAGCCACAAAAAAATGGCTCTCGTTCTCTCTGGAAAAAAAAAAATGCAGCTCGTTCCCTCTTCTACTGAAGAGAATAACCTTCTAGCTTGGAGCTCCAAAATGATCAAGAATGGAGCTAGGGACCTTCATCGAAGGTGACAAGGAGGAACATTGGCCTCGTTTAGGGGGGAAGGAAACAACTTTTTCGAAAGGGGGAACGTCATTCGTGGATAAGCTGAAAGGAGTGTCTCAGGAAGATGAAATGAAGTCTGCTGATGTTATTGAACATGCTGAGGATTCTGATGACTCTATGTCCGATGGTGAAGATTCCTTATGTAAGACATTGGAAGAGCCACTTCGGAACTTTCCAACTTTTGTTTTTTCAACTAAGATGAAGAAGAGAATGTTCAAAGCCTAGAAAAACTTTGTTATCATTAAGCTTCTTGGAAGGAATATTGGATACAAGGAGCTGGACACAAGAATACAATCCTTATGGGCTAAACATGGAGTCATCAAGTTGATTAACATTGGTTATGGTTAATATGTAGTCAAAATGACTAATACAAAGGATTATCACCATGCTCTTACAGGCGGCCCTTGGATGATCTACGATCATTACTTGATTGTTAGACCTTGGGAGCCACAGTTTAACTCTGCTCGAGCAAAGATAAATAAGGTTGCGGTCTGGATTCATCTACCTAGAATATTCCTTGAATATTATGATAAGGAGGCTTTAATGTTCATAGAAGATCAAATTGGAGAGGCTGTTAAGGTAGATATAAATACTTCGTGCCAACTTAAGGGCCATTATGCTAGGCTCTATGTATTGGAGGATCTCACCAAGCAGCTTATGTTTGAATTTACTGTAGATGGAGAGAGTTATTATATTTGTTACGGACCTACATAACGGCCCAATGCCAGCAGCGCCCAAACAAGGGGATATCAGATATCAGCACACACCTATAATATAGGTATATCCTACATTATAGGGAGATCCTATCCAGCGACAATGTAAGAGTATCTACCCCAAGATACTCGTGCAGGACCTAGATCTTCTCCACAGTAAACTCTATATATAGAGAGGACCTAACCTAAGGTGCACACGTTCTAACCCATCACTCTTTACATATTGTCACACTCTGCACACACACCACCCCTTTGGCGAGAGCCTATATCATGCACAGTGATCCCAAGCTCTCCTGGATATCTCCTCCATAGATATTTAGACTTAGCCTACAGATCCACGATCAAAGCACCAGCCTTAGGCTGGACATCTGTGTTCTACACCAGAACATTGGCGCCGACCGTGGGGAACGTTAAATTACAATTCCCATGACCACTGATGAGCACTAATAATACCATATTTTCCCTAGATTCCATGACTGAATTGGATGGTAAAAATGAGATTAACTATGAAGTAATCAAGTAAAAAGGCATGTATTCGTGATATAGGGAATGATATACGGAAATCATCAGGATGTGTTAATTCGCGATGCGTTTTAAGGAAAACTGTGTCACAAAGTTGATGCGATGCTGTAGCATTCTAACAGCAGACCGAGAAGCAATACAAAGCACATGAATGCTATAGCAAAGTAGAGGACACAATGCTATGCAGTGTATATTCTGACCTTTTTATCTAGATGATTTCAGGAATTAAATAAAAGGGCAATAATGACAGATGGATTGCTGACGTAATGGAATAGAAGATGCAGAGGATTGGAATTGAAAGATTTGGAAGAATCCCGCAAGATCTGCAGAGGCAATCTAATCTAATCAGAAGATACTGAAGATCCCGACAGAATAGGAAAGTCTCAACCGCTGTGCCGTACGAAGGAATGATTATGAAAGGCAGCCAAAGAACCCCTAAAGAAGTTGGAGAGCCCTAGACAATTCTATCTTCGGCAGTCTCTCAAGAAGAGTGAGAAAGATCACAGAGCACAATATTTCTAGGACAACCTAGCATCCCTCCTTTCAGTTCGACGGAGAGAAGACGACGTGGAGCAGTGACGTGACAGGGCTTCATCCACGCTTTGGAACTTCGTTCAAGCTTTCTGTTTTCTTTTGTTTATTTGTATTTCAATCAATGTCTTTCTGTTGATGTTTGTTTTGTGTCTTCCTCGTCAGTCATGAACTAATTTCCATATGGCTGGACAAGGATGAATCTTTAAGTGTCGAATGAACCCAGTTGCATGTTTTTAATTCAATAAATTTGGTTTTGCGTATCGATGTTTTAATTACTAGTCGGTTAACAGAAGTTAAGGGCTAGATCAGTGGCTTCATTAACTGGCAAGGAGTGGAGTTAGACCTCCGAGAAACAGATGCTTGCTAGACGGCCCGTGCACGGCGTGGCCTATATTGTAGACTTCAGGAATGGGTCTACCGCTCGTAACCATTAACACCCTGTGCATAGCAAAGATCTATACTAGAAAGTTATCATAGGAATATGGAAGGAGTATAGGTAGTATCCTACGTATCGGACGCGGAAACTTCGATAGACTATAGAGATGGGTTAACCAAATAGCCTTGTGAGAAGCAGCTATGCTGTAGCAATTGCGGAAGCTGTACAGTATAGATGTCGTAGCATTGTGGAAGACAACTGGGGGATTGAAACACTTAAGGACGACTCTGAGTCCAGCCTAACCTATCACTGATATCTTCTCTCGTTTATTGTTATTTTTGCTAGTAGCATAGTTACCAAAACCTCTCAAACTGATATTATTTATTTTCTGTTTCGCGACTATCATAGCAACTGAACTTCAATCTTTGGTATCACAGTCTCTGTGGGACGATACTCTACTTTCACTTTATTACTTGTTCGACTGGTTCGCTTGTCGTAAGAGAATTTGACCAACAACCACCTATGGCTAACACAAGAAGCAACAGTCGGAACCCTCAGCCCGTAAATCCACAACAGGCTGGGGCTACTCAACAACATCAAGTGCAACAGCAGCGTGACGATGTCCTTGAGGGAAACGTTTCAGACACGGCATCCTCCCCGTCCATTCCAGACAAGACGCTAGAAGAAACTGAGTAGGAGACCTCGGCCCCTAACTCAGACATCCGCCTCATACAAAAAACTCAAGAATCATTGCTGAGGCGAATAGAGAACAACGAAAAGAGTAATGAACTCCAACGCCAAGAAGACCTCCGAGTCATGCAGCGGAAGATGGATGACCACGCTAAGCAGCTCAAAGCTTTCACCCAGAGAGATACCGAGACACGGAGAGAGACCGAGAGACAGATAGAATAGCCCGGACCCGAGGCTTTCCTAGAGAGTACAAAATGAAGTACCTGACAGATCTCGACGAGAGCCTGTTCTCAGAAGACATCGCCACGGCGTCGTATTCAAAGAATTTCAACCTAGCTGACCTTCCAAAGTATGATGGGACCCAAGACCCCCGTAGCCATCTCGAGACGTTTGAGCTACTCATGTAGGTTCGTTTAATCAATGGCCCGGTCGTCTCACGGCTTTTTGCGGCAACACTGACTGGACCGACTCAGAAATAGCTCCATACTCTACCAACTGACTCCGTGCACAACTTTGAAGACCTTGGATGAAAATTCGAGTTGAACTTTGTGACCAGTAAGAAGTAGCCGAAGTCCTAATTCACACTAAGCTGGATAAAACAAAAGAAAGGGGGAGACCTTGCAAAAATATCTAGACCAGTTTAAAGAGGTGGCATTACAAATAGACGTGCTTCCCGAGGAGGTCCACGTACACTGCATGGTGGATGGCCTGGATCCTTCGTTGCGAATGGACAAGAATGTGTGTAAGAACCAAGTCTATACTCTCATCAAATTCTATACTCGAGCGAAGCAGTACTTAGATGTGGAACAGATGGAGATAGCCAACGCGGTGGGAACTAAGAGACGAAGAAATACATCACCAGATGATAAGGATTGGACCGACAAGCGGAAAGACGATTGTAGTAAATGGAACCGAGATACCTAGTCTCGGGGGAAAGGTCGGAAGGAAAGACGAAGTACAATAGCTACACCCCCTTAAATGTCTCCCATTCGCAGCTTTGGAAGGAGGTTGCCCAGACAGAGATGAAGAGGAAAGAAAGGCCGAGACCTCTCTGGAGCCGACCCACTACAAACCAGTCCAAATACTGTGCCTTTCACGACAGAGCTAGACACACCACGAATCAATGTTATGATCTCTGCGATGCCATTGAGAAGTTTGTAAGAGAGGGAAGATTGCGTCAGTACGTGATAAAAACTCAAGGAAGGAAAAATGTCAAGCGGAAGTCCAGAGGCCGAAGTGTTAGTCCGACTTTAGACCCAAAGAAAGACAAGAAAAAAAGGAAGTCGAACAGCGAAGATGACGAGTTCCTAGAAGTCGAATTCCATTGCAACGTGGTTAGCGGAGGATTCGGCGGGGGCGGAGACACCATAAGCCATCGTAAGAAGTACTTGAGAGAAGTCCACTCGGTGAGAGACCTCCCAAAATTCAAGGACGACCCGACAAAGCTGGCACCATCGCCATTAGTCTTTACTCGAGAAGAGCTAAATGACATGGTACCGGGGCACCAGGACGGTCTAGTTATCACGGGGACCCTAGTACATTGTCGGGTCAAAAGGATTTTCGTGGATGCCGGGAGCTCGGCCGACATCATCAGTTGGGATGCTTATAAAAGGATGCATATAGACGTGGAAGATTTGAAGCCTTGTAAGACCACCCTCATTGGGTTCAATGGAGAGCATTCATTTCCCAAAGGATACATCGACCTCAGGTTGACGTTAGGGACCAAAGAGGCTTTTAAGTCAGAACAAGTAAGGTTCATAGTTGTCGACTTCCTTTCCCCCTATAATATCATATTGGGTAGACCGATCATCCACAATTGGGACATGATAGTGTCTACAAAGCATCAAACACTTAAGATGGTGAACAACAAGAATCAGGTGGTGGTAGTGTCTGGGGACCAGAAAGAGTCCCGACATTGTTACTTTGAGGCTGTTCGAGTGGGGGAAGGAGGACCGACATCACCACCTCGGATCCGCAAAGGCAAAAGTTCAGCCGAGGCAGAAAAGAGCAAAAAAGACCGACGTCCAGTAAACATGAGAGAGCTCGATCTCCGAGATAAGCCCGAGGTCCCGCGGCCAGAACCAGAAGGAGAATTAGACGAACTGGTCCTAGGAGAGGATCCTTGTAAGACTACCAAAATCGGCGGAACAATGAGACCTGACTTGAAAGCTCGGCTGATTAAATTCTTGAAGCAGAACTAGGACGTCTTTGCATGGACGGCTTCCGAGATACCAGAGATTGACCCAAATTTATGCTGCCATAAACTAGCTATTCAACCGGGGTCGACACTAGTAGCACAGAAGAAGAGGAATATCGCGGTTGACAGACAAAAAGCTCTTGAAAAGCACGTGACAGAGCTTTTGGAGGCCAGATTCATCAGAGAAATACAATACACCACATGGCTTTCAAACATCGTGATGGTCTTAAAGCCAAATGGCAAGTTGAGGGTATGTACGGATTACACCAGCTTAAACAAGGCCTGTCCAAAAGACTCCTACCCAATGCCAAACATTGATCAGCTGGTCGACGACTCTGTGGGCTTTCAGTTACTATCTTTCATGGACGCCTACTTCGGCTACAACCAAATAGCGATGCATCTTGACGACTAGGAGAAGACCGCTTTCATGAACGATAAGGCCAACTATTGCTACAATGTCATGCCTTTCGGACTGAAGAACACCGGAGCCACTTATCAACGGATGATGAACAGAGTCTTCGAGGACTAGATTGGGCGGAATATAGAAGTGTACATTGACGATATGATCGTGATGTCAAAAGACCCAGAAGACCACATCCGAGACCTGGAGCAAACTTTTCAAAAGTTAAGAAGGCACCGGATCAGGTTGAACCCGGCCAAATGTGCATTTGGAGTTCTAGCCGGGAAGTTCTTAGGTTTTATGCTGACCAACCGTGGGATCGAGGCGAACCCTGGTAAATGTAAGGTAGTGTTGGATATGCAAGCTCCGAGGACCAAGAAAGAGGTTCAACAATTAACTGGTCGACTTGCCGCCTTGACTAGGTTTTTATCGAGGTCAGCACAGAATGCACTCCCTTTCTTCAGGCTATTAAAAAAGGAAACTCAAGGAGACTGGAACACAAACTGTGAGGTGGCATTCAAAAAGATCAAGCAGTGTTTGGCAACCCCTCCAGTTCTAGCAAAACCGGAGCCTAGAAAAACTTTATTCTTGTACTTATCAGTGGGAGAAGAGGCGGTAAGCGTGGCCCTGGTAAGAGAAACCGAGGCCGGACAAGCACTGATCTACTTCATAAGTAAGGAAGAACTATGATATTAAAGGCTCGAGAAAGTAGCGTTCGCCCTGCTAACAACAGCAAGAAGACTTCGGCCATATTTCCAAGGACATCAGATAATCGTTCGAACTAGTCAACCAATCCGCCAAGTGTTGCACAAACCAAACCTCGCCGGAAGAATGACCAGCTGGGCTATAGAGCTGTCCGAGTTCGACATCAGATTCGAAGCCCAACACGCCATCAAATCACAAGCGTTAGCAGACTTTGTCAGGGAACTTACCCCGACCGATGCAACCGAGACAGGCCAAGACAAAGCGTGGAAGGTCTATGTCAACGGTTCCTCTAATTCGAAGGTAAGTGGAGCGGGAATCATAGTCGAGAGCCTAGAAGGCATCGCAGTGGAACACTCCCTTCAATTGATGTTCCCGACGTCAAATAACCAAGCCGAGTATGAAGCCCTACTCACTGGACTACTACAAGCCAAAGAAAACGAAGCCAAGCGGGTCAAGGTTTTCACTGACTCCCAGCTCGTCGCGGCGCAAATTGAGGGCACCTACCAAATGAAAGGCCACTATTGGAAAAATATCTCAACAAAGCTAAGGAAGTCATGGCGGATTTTCAAGAGGTGATTATTACTCATATCCCAAGAGAGGAGAACACTAGGGTGGATATCCTCTCCAAATTAGTGAGCACGAAGGGCCCGAGCAACCATAGAATCGTGGTCCAACAAAACCTCAGCGAGCTGAGCTGTGTCATGAATATCTTGGCAGCAGCAGATTGGAGAATGTCGATCGAGGATTATTTAGAAAGAGGCATTGTTCCGACTGATTCAACTGAAGCCAAGAAGTGATCTGAGAGGCCGCCATCTACACCATGGTCGATGATCAACTATACCAAAAAGGATTGCATTCTCCAATGATGCGCTGTTTAGGCACGTCAGAAGCCAAATATGTGCTAGCCGAGATACACGAAGGCATCAACGGCCACTACATGGGGGCAAAGCCCTTGCCAGGAAATCTCTCGCGCCGGTTACTACTGGCTAACCATGATGGCCGATGCAAAGGAAGCCGTCAAGAGATACGATAGTTGCCAAAAACACGCCAAAATTATCTAGCCTCTGCCAACCGAGTTGAAAGGAATTTCAGCCCCCTAGCCTTTCTACAAATGGGGAATGGATATTCTCAGACTATTCAAGGCAGCCCCCGGACAATTCAAGGGGCTCATTGTGGCAGTATATTATTTCACCAAGTGGATTGAAGCAGAGCCTCTAACTATGATAGCCTCGGCGCGTGTACGAAGGTTTTTTCGTCACAATATTGTCTCCTGCTACAGAATACCGGCCGAGGTAGTAACGGACAATGGGACACCGTTTATGGATCAGAAATTCCAAACCATGATGGCAGACCTCAACGTAAGGCAGCACTTTGCCTTGGTTGAGCATCCGCAATCTAACGGCTAGGCCGAGGCAGCCAATAAGGTCATCGTCGACGGTTTAAAGAAAAGGATGCAAGATGCAGAGTCTAATTGGGTAGAACAACTCTACAATGTGTTGTGGGGCTACAGAACAAGTGTGCAGAATGCAACCCAGGAAACTCCTTTCCGGCTGACCTATGGATGCGAGGCAATGATCCCGGTCGAGATAGGGCAGCTGTCATAGAGGAAAATCAGAAGCCACCAGGAGGGAGAATCGTCAAATGACGATGCGTTGAGAGCTGAGCTGGACCTAATCGACGAAGTCTGAGTCGGGGCACATTGTCGAGAGTTAGCCGCTAAACAGCTCCTGGCGGCAAAGTATAACCGGAAGGTCAGACCTCGCTCTTTCAACTGGGGCAACCTAGTACTCCGACGAGCCGACATTGGCAATAAGAACGCCATAGATGGCAAGCTAGCAGCGAATTGGTAAGGCCCCTACCAGGTCAAAGAGAAACTTGACAAGGAAGCCTACATACTCGAAACCTTGACAAGGAAGCCGGTTAAGAGAACCTGGAACGCCAACAAGTTAAAGATCTACAACAGTTAGATCTCGACGCAGAGTATAAAACAACACCTGACACACCTTGTTTAGAGCTTTGTTACTTCTTTATTTCAATGCTTAAGATCTATGTTTTTATCTTTTTAAGATTTCATTGAAAAATGTGTTAGTTCTTTGGAGCAGCTTTTTTTAATGAAGGATTCCTCAGTGGAAATTCACCTGCCTTACTATCGATAGTCAAAGACTCTACACCAGGTCACAACACCCGGTTAGAAATAAAATAAACCAAGGCCATCACGCCCGGTCATAAACATTACATCGAGGTCCCCAAACCCTGTCACAAATAAAACCCATCTAGATGGATGACACCAGGGCCGATGTACTCCGACGTGCCCAGGTTATGAGCTCGGCGAAATTGCCATACATGGTCTTCGCGAAATTGACGCGTCAACGCTCACCCGAGATAAGAAGGTGATTGGTCATTACGACCCTGATCAGGTCAAAATGTCTAAACGTTGTGTTTCATACACCACAGTTGGACATTGTGACACGTTGCCCTTATCTCAGTTTTGATCCCGGCATGCGGTTAAAATGAACACCCTTTGTGGTTAGATTAAAAGCCGCAAGTGGCCTAAATCAACACCCCTCGAGGTTAAAAAAGAAAACCCTACCACTGACTCCCAGACTTAACGTCGAGAATGAAACATAGATCTACATAACTAAAGACCCTGGCCCAGTCTAAAAATTTGTAACAAAACTTGAAGTTCAAGAACAGCAAAATATGACAATGAAATAATGAATGCTCATCATTAAAAGAGTGATTCATACTTACAAATAGCCAAACACGGATGCTGGCAACAAAAACAAAGTCAAAAGGGCACATGAGCACAATAAAAGAAAGGGAAATAAAAGCTCCTTGGAGGAACTCAACTCGGAGGGACTGGCTCGGAGATTTCCTTCTCAGCCACGTCAACAACAGGCTGCACCTCATCGCCACCTCACCCCTCATCAACAACCTGCTCCTCGCCCTCTTCTTCCTCTAAGGACAGTGACTCTTCATCGAGAGAGGCAGGATCCAAAACCAACACACCGTCTTTCACATAAGCTCGGTAGTCATACCCGGCAAGGTTCAACGTCACAGTCGGGTTCAGATGCTGGATCTACGCCAAAGTCATTTTAAAGTAGTTAGAGGAAGCTTCCTTCAGTGACTCGATGGTGTCCAGGTGGGCCTGTTGCTCCGAGGCGAGAGCAACTTTGGTCGAGTCGAGTTTAGTGGCCAGATCACCGTGCTGCTGCTGAACGACCTTCACAGCATCAAGGCTTTTAGCGAGGGCCTCCTACAGGTGAGTACACTCCGAGGTCACCTTCACTAGCACCGCTTTGGCGATCAAGAGCTCCTCGGTCGCCTTGCCAACAGAGGCCTTGGCCACATCTCTCTCCTCTTCCAATGCCCTCATCCTACCCTCGGCCTCGTCCAATGCTTTCTTCCTTGCCTTAGCCTCTTCTTGGGCTGATTTCAGACGCCGGATCTCGCCCTCAGCCCCAACATACTTGCCCTTCAGGTGAAGCAGTGCCTGGTACAGCCCAATGGATTTACACAAAAACTTTTGGGCATCATGGGCCAAGGTCTCATTTATGCAAGACAGAGGTAATCCATCCATAAATTGGTGAGGAGGAAAGAATGCAACATCCAGCTCCTCTATCACCCCCTTCTCCCACACAAGGCCTCGCGGGATCTTGCAAATTGGGGGAGGGGCAGCGGCAGTCCAGGGTGGAAAAGGAGAAGGAGCCACGGATCCGGACAGAAGAAGAGGAGCGGTCACAGGCCCAGAAGCCACAACTTGTTTCCCTTTCGAGTCAGTTGTAAGTGGCCCTATTGACAACCCGACGGGTGCTGAGCAAGTAGTTCCTTGGGTATCCAAGGCCTTTGTTTTCTTGGCCCTTGAGGAACCAGGAGTTGCCTTGGTTTTATCGGCTTCAGCATCTAAGGCAGCATGCTTCCGGCTCGCCCTATTTGTCGCTGCCATGGTCGAGTTCACACGGCACAAATAGCTGGGAAGTTCCACCATGTCTTGGGCTGCCAAAAGACAAAGAAGAAGACTTAGAATATACGCCGTAAAGCTCGAAGTATGGATAAAGCAAAAACAAGACAAGACAAAAGGCAGAAAATTTAATAAACGTGGGGACCATACAATCCGAAGGCACCGGCTTGGCACCAGGCCCGATAATCCAAAAGGCGGCACTAAGAACGCCGTATTTCTCCACAAATGTGGTTAGCCGATCTATGTGGGGGACCGTCTCCGGCAGAAGATCATCGGTCGCGACTTGGTATGAAGAGGGGTTGATTTTATGATGTTTTTCATTCCAGTATAGAGGAAACTTCCACTACACGTCCGAACCCTCGGCCCCTTTCAAAAACCAGGGCTGCTCTCTAGGCTTAGTGATGACCTTGAAGAAGACGTTCTTGAAGTGCTTGAACGAGTTCGAGAACACAGTCATAAGCTTCCTGTCCGGATCGCCATGGAGAGAGGTCAACCCCTTCAAACTTTCATCCTCCTTAGAAGTTCGTGGAGTAAAAGGACAAAAATAATAAAAAATAGGGCAGCTATGCAAGGAATGGGCCGGGGGAAGGAGGCACACAGGCGTTCAAACGCCACTAAGTAACCCTATTCGTTGGGATAAAGTTGCGAAGGTGAGAGATTGAGGTGATTCAATGCCGAGATCTGGAACTCGGTGAATGGTAAGCGGACACTAATACGGGTCAAGCAATCTCGATGGAAAAAGAAGAAGTTAGTGTACCCCGGTTCTCGGGTAGAACAAATAGGCTCATCGTCGTTGGGAGGACTAACAAAGCATCCGTCCAACTCTGGGAGGCGAAGACGAGCAATGTCGACATCGGACATCAGCGACCGCGTCCTCAGAACCTCATGTACTACCCACTTATATTTCCTACACAGAGCCTCGGGAGGACTAGAAGAGTTCAACTTCCTGGCTTCAGATTGAATGCTGTGTGGAGAGGATTTCGAGGCCATTTAAGGTCAGCGAGTGAGGAAATACTTGACTGAAGCATAGTAGCAGGCGGAAAAACAAACAGACTGGGATAACGAAGATTGCCAGAAGTAGAACTAGAAGAAAGCCGATGACGGCAAGAACCTAGGATGGAGGAAGCCCGGGAATCGTCGCCGTGTGCAATATGATGGGAGCTTTCAGCAAGACAATCCCAGTAGGGGCCGAGGTACCCTTCAGGATGGGCATCCGAACTCACACATTGGGGAGCCTCATAGAAACTACGAGGCTGAGCTGAGAGAGCATCAGCCTCGGCACGAACCCCGGCACTAGGCCTAGCACGGACTGGAAGAACGCTCGGAACGCCACGTGGCCTAACACGGACAGGCGTCGAGATTGGAACCCCAACAACAGCAGATCGAGACCCCGTTGTGCTCTGTCGATCGGACCCACCCTGAAACACGACGGTTGACCTCTCCTCCTCCGAAAGTTCAGTACCAAAAATCTAATAGGAACCACGGGGAAAATGGGTACGCAAGGCTTCCTCTTCCTCAAGAGTTAATAGTTGGTTTGAAGGGGGTAAGCAATTACTCCTATCCATTACCAAGGAACAAATGGGTGAAGAAGGAGAAATAAGGGGAAGGATGAACAAGAGGTATTGCGGGGTAAAAAGGTGTGACAGAAAAGAGGTTTGATCTTAGGAACTAACCCATAAACTACGAAGAAAGCCTACCCAGGAAATCGTGAAAACGGGAATTAAGCAATAAAACAGAGATGAACTTCCAATTTACACAAGGAAAGCAATAAGAGATGGGGATATACCTGGAGTAAGGAAGGAGGAATAAGCAACAAATCTGTAGATAGCGCCGAAACTGGTAACTACAGAAAATGGCAAAAACAACAGAGAACAGAGAAACCAAAGAAGGGTAGCAGAAGCAGTAAAGTGAAGAAAATGGAGGGAAATATGAATCCTATAGGTATACACACAAGTCGTGGGATGATGAAACGTCGGTTACCAAAGAGTCTTTTCACCTTGAACATAGATGTGATGCACAGCAGGCACTAAATGCGCACGAGAATCGGTGTGTGGCTAGACGCGCCTGTTACAGCCTCGCTCCAATCATAGTGAGCTAGGTGTAAAGTAGTAATGATGGCGAATGCTGAAGGGTTTTTCACCTCGGAGGTACATTAAACCCTTGGTGTCAAAACGACGTCACCGAACCCTCGTGTGGCTGATTAGACCCGCAAAGCTGAGGTCACACCCAACACCTCGAACCAACGTGACTCAAGACGCTGCCTCGGACAAACACGCGTTATTATGGACCCAAGGCGCAACGCCTCAAAATGACGTCGGAAACAAAACATTGCAAAGATCTTTGAGACAAGACCTCGGATCTAAAGCCGCTCTCATAACCATGTCACACGTGAGCCGGCTCGGCTGTACCAGGGACCTCGGACCTCGGTAGAAGCCGGGGGCAAAGTACACCTCGACAGCTCAAAGACCTGAACTACCGAGCTGGGGGGCAACTGTTACGGATCTGCATAACAGCCCAATGCCACAGGGCCCAACCAAGGGGATATCAGATATCAGCACACACCTATAATATAGATATATCCTACATCATAGGGAGATCCTATCCATCGACAATGTAGAAGTATCTACCCCAAGATACTCGCACCGCAGATCGTGCAGGACCGAGATCTTCTTCATGGTAAACTCTATATATACAGAGGACCTAATCTAAGGACCGAGATCTTCTTCATGGTAAACTCTATATATACAGAGGACCTAATCTAAGGTGCACACGTTCTAACCCATCACTCTTTACATACTGTAACACTGTGCACGCACACCATCCCCTTTGGCGAGAGCCTACATCGTACACAGTGATCCCAAGCTCTCCTGAATATCTCCTCCATAGATATTCAGGCTTAGCCTACAGATCCAATATCAAAGCACCAGCCTTGGACTGGACTTCTGTGTTCTACACCAGAACAATATTTAATATGAAGGGTTACATATGCTCAGCTCTAACACTGGTTTTTATGGTCATCAGCATGAAACTTGCACTGTGGGAAAGAAGCAAGACGTTAATTTTGAGGATCACAGTTAAGCAATGGTGGAAGAATCGAATTTAGATTTATCAAAAAAAAGGGTGGCCATGATTCATCTGGGTTATATTGGAAAGTAGTTCAAAAGGTTAATAGACCTCATCGAAGTAAAGAGAAACAAGGGGATCAAAAACAATCATATCAGCCTCGTGACCAACACGCCAGCTCATGGTTCTCTGTTCTTGCCGTAGAGGGAGAATGTACAACAGTCGACAGGGATAATAGTGGTCCTTCCAAAAGGTCAGGAAATTGTGCCATGATCTAATTTGCAGCGCACCGTGAAAGCCGGAACAAACAGAGGAAACAATATTGAGATTCGGGTGCATGATGACCATATGGAAGTAGTGGAGCAGGAAACACAGGGTATTTGTGAGGATCAACTTATGAGGAATAGACGTGTAGAAAAACGTACGAGAGTTGTTGCAGAGGAAAAATCAAATGAAAAGGGTTTATTGACACAAGTTTCTTTAGGCAAGAAGTAGGAGGATAAAGTTGATGAATCAAAGAATGTGGGCTCAGATTTGCAATTCTCGGTTGGGCCTTATGCTCTACCATATGATCTAGGAGGCTCTAATGCCCCTTCGTTGGATCATAATCAAATCAACTATGGGCCAAGTCTGGACAACCCAATGACTCTTGAGGCCATTAAGAATATACCATGTGATGATATTGCAGTTCCTACACTCAAATGTTAAGCCATTGAGAGCTTCATTTAATCTAGAGCCGGGAAATCGGGCCAAGCTCATCGGGTTGGCCCGTTTAAGCCCTGACCCTGTAAGGCTCGGATTTGAAAAATAGGCCTGAAATTTGAAATTGGCCTTGCAGGGCCAGCCCTGTAGGGCCTCAGGCTTAATCGGACCAGCCTTGTAGGGCTTCGGGCTGGCCCTGCAGACCCATTTAACTGTAGCTTTTAATAATAATAATAATAATAATAATAATAATAATAATGACTTAGACTTCCACTTAATGAATGTATTTATTTGTAATTACTTAGAATTTTTTTTAGTTTAAACTATAACCCTTTTTTATGTTTATTATTATTATGTATTAAAACACATAATTAGTTATTATAAATTTTAAAGAGAGGATGTTTTCATATTAAATAAACACATACTTTAATATTACAATATTATATAAGTAATAAATTATAAATATATTCTATGTAAAATAAGCATAATTATTTTTACCTATCAGTAAAAGCATACATGAATCGAAGGAATCTACAAACACACAAAATTACGAGAGAGAAAAGAATTTTTTCATAGACATACATAAAGCAATTCCTTCGTTTAATTTTTTTTTTAAAAGGAAAAAATATTTTTTGTGTTTATTTATTTTTTATTACGAATTAATGAATGTGTTTATTTGTTGAATGATTTATATTGTTTAGATATTAATGTTGATAAATTTATTTGATAGATTAGAACTTTAATGATTGCAATTTATTAATTATATTTCTTTGAAAAAAATCGAAGGAAAAATAGTTAAAATTTGGAATAGTAATTTTCTGGCCCTGTAGGGCCGGCCCTGGCCCTGGTACTATCGGGTCAGGCTTTAAAAAACAGACGTTTTCCTTACTTTAGGCCCTGTAGGGCTAGGCCCTGTCGGACCGAGCCGGTCCTGATTCCCAGCTCTACTTTAATCCAATAATGTTTATGGATCACACCTTTTATTGGAATACTTGTGGGGTTTGTGGTAAAGGACTCCTTCGAAATTTAAAGGTTCTTTTGAATAGGTCAAAGCCCAGTTTAGTTTTCTCAGCAGGAATGGGTACTGACAAAAATGCTCGTTTCGACAATTGAGCTCAATGGGCTACAATTCGATCCATATAATTCCTAGTGTGGGCCGATCCGGTGGACTAGCTGTTGCCTGGATAAGCTCTCGAATTTCAGTCTCTATTCTTGAAGAAAATAGGCAGTTTTTCCATGTGCACTGTATACTCCCAAATCTGCAATCCTTCCATTCCATGTGATGGAAGTGTACGTAATCCCACACTTGAACCTCTGATCGGTGATGTGGGATGATCTAATACATATATCGAACAACATTTCATCCTCGTGGTGTATCTTAGGGGATTTTAACGACTTCAAAAGTATGGATGAACAAATTAGAGGTCGTCCTGGCAACTTGAATTGATTGCAAGGTTTCAAGGAAAATTTAATGATTACTACTTAACCGATTTGGGTTGGCTAGGTCCAACAATGATGTGGAGAGGTCCTCAACTTGCGGGGTGTTAGAGACTTTATGAACGCCTGGATCAAGTTCTTGCCAATGATGATTTCCTCCACTCGCTTCTGGATTCCTTTGTAAAGGTGTTGCCTCGTACTGTTTTTCCTGATCACAATCCGTTGTTGTTATCTATTGACATTAAGAAGGTGGATTCTAGACATTCGAAGCCATTCCATTTCGAGGCAATGTGGTTGTTGCTTGAAGCGTTCCTAGAGTTTCTAAAAAATAACTGTTCTGGGCAAGGTCATTTGGCAGATAATTTGAATAAGATGGACAGTAGTATCTCTGAATGGAATAGGGAGGTCTTCGGATTCCTGGGAAAAAGGAAGTGTAACCTGCTTGCTCAGATTAACGGTATTTTCAAAGTTATCGGCTTACCCCTACTCAAAATTCCTTGGTGAATTAGAATGACAGCTTCAATGCAAATTGGATACTCTGTTACATGAAGAGATGATAAATGAATATTTAATACACTTCTTTTTATCTCTTGATTAATAATTTAGGACTCTTTAGTTAATAAATAATGGTTTTTGTACTTATCTGGGCTTGGAGCCTTTGATTAGATTTTAGCCATTTTTAATAATAAAATTCCAGTTTGACATTGCATTACTATTTTTACCATTATTCTTGAACTAGACATCGGATTAGCCTCATTCTTGTTTCATATTTCAGATGATTCGAAGAGCTACAATTGTTATGAAGACATGAAGGGCAAATTCAAATATGAATTTTGTTGGATTTTTATTTGTGCTTGAATTTTGTAATTAAAGTCCAGTTTTATTTTATTTATGTTTTGGGCCAAACTAGTAGAGTTTATTTTGTTTTGGCAGCTAGGTTTTACTTAGTTAGGTCAGCCGCCAACACACATTCATTCACGTTTTAGACAGTTTTGGATTGAAATACAAAATTTTAATTTTCTCTACAATGCTCTTCACATTCTTCATCTTTTTTCGTTTTCTCCAGCCATGCTTGGCTAAACTTCTGTAGTTAACCCAATGTTGAGGATTCCATGATTCATCCAAAGAGTTTGTGCTTTATCGGTAATTTGACTCGTTCCTATTTTCATCTTATCGGATTCGATTTCTGGAAACAGTTTGAATATTAGATTTAATATTCGGTTTCATTCATCCCAAGGACTAAGTCCGAACTAGGTTTAAGTTTTGCTGTGTGATTGCATAGTGAGACGCCACTGTTCGACATATTCTAGCCGATCGTCTAGTCGAGGGATTTTCTGGGCGAACACAGAGATCTCGGTTCGTCCAGAGCCAATCGTGGGTTATTTATATTTTGTTCAATGATGGAAGTCTCTGGAATTTGAACGTTGGCTTGATCGATTTTAATCTGCTTCTGAATATTTCATTATGTTTCTATTTATTTTGTTTTACTCTGCTTGAATCAAAACCCCCATTTTTACTGTTTCTGTTTCGCTGTTATTCTAATTAGACCCACTGCAAATTCTTTGGGAAAACGGTCCAGGATCCCTATTACTACAAATCTTTTATTAAATTTAGTTATTTTGAGAAACACAGAAAATCTCTTTCAAGAGGAACTCAAGTGGTTTCAAAAATCCAGAGCAAATTGGATTTCTAAAGGTGATCGTAACATGAGATATTACCACTTGCAAGCAAACTGTTGTAGAAGAAGGAATAAGGTGTTAGCTTTAAAGAATGTTAATGGACAATGGGTTGAAGAAGAATCGCAGATCAAGAGCATGGTTATAGACTACTTCTAGGCCTTGTTTCAGGAAGAGAGTGTTTCCTTGCTGCATACTGATGTGCATTTCCTTGAATTGAATTCAGGAATTTTATTCAATTTGGGGAGCATTCGTACTGATGAAGAGATCAAGGCGGCAATGTTTTCAATGGGCTCTTATAAGTCACCAGGGAGGATGGATTCTCTCCAATATTCTATCAGACTAACTGGAACATAATGGGGGATGTGATTTGTCATTATGTCAAAAGTGTTTTTAAAGGTGATTTGGCAGTTAAAGAAGTAATAGAACTTTAATTGCTTTAATCCCTAAATATGATAGCCCAGAGACTATTAGCCAATTTCAGCCTATATCCCTATGTACGGTGCACTATAAGTGCATTAAGTAATCACTGCTAGATTAAAGTAGGTGATGAATGAGCTTGTCTCCCCATTTCTAGCTGGATTCATTAAAGGAAGGCATATCAAAGACAACATTGCCATTGGGCAAGAAGTTCTTCACACCTTGAAGAAAAATAGAGGAAGGAAGGGGCACATGGTTTTAAAAATTACCTTGGAGAAAGCCTATGACCGGCTTAGTTGAGAGTTTCTGCAACAAGTACTTGTTGATGTTGGATTGGACTCTGGCCTAATCAATTTAATCATGGATTGTGCAACATCAGTATCCTACAACAATTTCTGGAATGGTGCCAGAATGGAATATTTTGAGCGTAAGAGGGGTATACGTCAAGGTACCCAATGTCTCCTTATTTATTTGTTTGTTGCATTGATCATTTGTCTCATCTCGTTAGCGATAAAGTGAGGAAAAATCACTAGAAACCAATAAAAATTACCAGATCAGGGCCAGAGATTTTACACCTTATATGTTCACCGACGATCTATTATTATTTGGGGAGGCTACTATTGATTAGGCATGTTGTGTAATGTCTGTACTTGAGAGTTTTTGTGCAGCATCGGAAGCAAAGGTCATCTATGATAAATCCTCCTTGTTTTTCTTCCCACAACTCTCAGAAGCTACAAGAAGGAATATCAAGGCAATTACGAAAATGAGAATTACCAGTGATATTGGTAAATACTTAGGCTTCCCCTTATCCCGAAAAAGGAGAACAAAGGAATCCTTTCAATATTTAATTGATCGGGTTAATAATAAACTTTTAGCATGGAAGGCCAAGTCTCTATCTATGTAAGAAAGAGTAACTCTAGCAAAGTCTGTGATTACTTATGTGCCCCTTTATCCCATGCAAATTGCTCAAATCCCTTCTAGCATTTGCAAGTAAATAGAGCGTTTACAATGTAACTTCATATGGGGAAGTCAACTGGTCACGGTTTTCACAACCTAAGCTGGAAAACATTGTTACAGCCAAAGAATCATGGGGGGCTAGGATTTCAAAAATTGTCGGCCTTGAATAAAGCCTTTGGTTGTAAATTGGCTTGGCAGATTGTCTCTGGTGTTGACAGCTTGTGGACTAAAGTATTGTTTCATAAATACATTGCTAGAAATGAAAGCAGCGTTTTTGAGGTTAGACCTGGTGATTCTGCTCTTTGGCGCTTTATTTACCAACAAAAGGATCTTATAGATGAAGGAGCAACTTGGAGAGTTAGAAATGGCAACTCAGTTAGCTTCTTCAATGATCGTTGGCTGTTCAATGATGAATTATGTTCAGAGGTTCTAACTGAAGACGAATTGCAAACTACTGTAGCAGAATGGATTGTTGATGGTTATTGGAATTTTTTGAAACTACAGTCAGGTGTGTCAAGTAGAAAAAATTTCAATTTGTGCAAAAAACTACATGCAGGGTAATTCGGATCACACACACAGAAACAGCAGTAGCAGATTATATCACATAACTAATCCTCCCCCACACTTAAATGATGCAATACCCCCATTGCAATGGCTGAGTGAAATGGGAGAGAGATGATCACAAGTGATAGTAACTACCCAACACATGCCTTGATTAATTTTTTTTTGTTTTTGTTTTTTTTTAAAATGCCGCTAGGCAACAAGAAAGAAGAAAACATATTCAAAGTATAGTACGTAAATAGAGAAAGAGTCTAGTACCAAGAGTAAACAGAAAGAAACACCTCAACTTAGCTTAACCTTTCTCTGCTGAAGGTCCGGCTGAAGGGCCATGAGAATTCGACATCGCTTCGTCATCAGTGTCAACAGAGTGTGTGCTGGTGGGCTCACCTTCTTGAGGGCTTTTGATCCGGTGACGCTTTCACGAGCTTATTGGTTCTTGCTGTGGTGGGCCTGTGAAAGAATTGTGTATATCAAAAGTCGCCTCAGGGAAAACCGGCAATGGAGTGTATTTTGGGGCATTCGCCCTGAGATTTGCAATAAGGCTGCGATCCCTCTCAACCACATATTGCCACCACATCTGCTACTGAAGAAATAGTGTGCTTATTGAACGTTGCAAGGTGGTAACCTGGGCAACCAGAGTATGAAAAGTTGCTGCAGAAATCGGGGTTGTGTCTGCTAGGGGTTCGACAGAGGAAATGGCGAAGTTTGTCTAGGTGACCCGTGGCTGACATTTTTGCAAAATGCGCTGTACAGCTACCACGACAAGAGGTTGTGGGAGTACCGCTCTTTCTTCGCTAGCATTAAAAATTACCCCCGCATTTCAATAGAGCTCAGTGATAAGTGCTGGGAACCATAGGTTTCCCATAGTGTGATTCAGGGACTCGAATAGCTCTTGGTAGATGAGTGCGTCAACATCAATTTGTTTGCCCTCCAAGAGGCAATAGAGCATGAATGCGCGTTCTCGCAAGATACTCTAGGTGTGCAGTGTAGGCATGAGTCAGTAACGGAAGAAGTGACACCAGATACATGCTTCAGGTCTCAAACGGCTGCATTGCAAATTGTAGGACCCTTCCTTGGAAACTTGCCATTCGGTGTTTGGCACACAGAGCCGAGAGACCACATTAGCGAGGATTCCAAGGTTTTCCTCTTCTTGGAGAAGCTCATTATATTTATCGTCGGTAGGGTCTAGGTCGAATACCTTGCAGATTGCGCTGGCGCTGCATTGCACATTCTTTCCTTAGACGGTTATGAAATAAGGGGAACCTCCAGGATAATTTGCGCCAAATTCAAAAACAAGAGGGGTTACCACTTCGGCAGGGTGAAGGCAAAATTTTTCCCATCGGCGTTGGCGTATGATCCTTGTAACACATTCAAGGTAAGCGCCCTACTCGAATGCATC
The DNA here is from genome assembly GCA_034222035.1 of Acacia crassicarpa. Taxonomy (NCBI): domain Eukaryota; kingdom Viridiplantae; phylum Streptophyta; class Magnoliopsida; order Fabales; family Fabaceae; genus Acacia; species Acacia crassicarpa. Next base: position 56,328,540 of record JAWXYG010000003.1, read on the forward strand.
TCCGTCAAGTCCTCGTTTCGGTGCTAGGCTTTTATCTTCTTTTAGGGAGTTGAAACGGGATTCGGCTTCTCGGGTGGCAAATGGCATAGCGTTTGAAGCTTTAGTGGGTGCTTTTTGTCCGGAACCCTTGGTGTGTGCCATTGAAAACTCTGGAGTTGTAATGAAAAGGGAAGTATTGTAACTTTGAAAAGAGTGAATTAGCGTGAGCGTTTGTGTTGAAAGGTGAAGTTTGATTTAAGTAAGGATCAAGAAGAGTGATTGTGGGCGCACAATTCGGGTGGGTTGCGTGCAATCCATCCGAAGTCTCGGGGGTGAGACGTGTTATAGATGCTTGGTGTGGCTAGTGGCGGTTTCCAATTTGTTTTTGAATATACTTTCAAATCTATTGGGCCCATTACTGTGTGGCCCACCAATAATTCCGTCCTTGTGTGCTACTAGTTCAGATGGGTTGCTACAACCTTTCTTCATTACTTCCTTAGTTCTTCGTTAATTCAGCTTTTAGGTGGCATATCCTCTATTCTTGAAAATAGTAATTTAAAGCATGACTCTGGGCTGCCTCCCAATAGCGCTTGTTTTAAAGTCTTCAGCTAGACTTTGCTATAGCAAGTTAATGTTGTGGTAGTTCATGAAGGCTTCCTGCTTCTTTAGTGGCTTTGCTGTCATCTTCAGAGGTGAGGTACTTCTCAGCTGGGTCTTCGAATGTCGTGGTCTTAAGGATTAAGAAGGTGACCTGATCATCATTCACACACATAGTAAGTTCTCCTTTTTCCACATCAATCAGCGTACGCCCAATTGCCATGAAAGGTCTTCCCAGAAGAATTGGGACATCGCAATCTGCTTCAAAGTCCAGGATAATGAAATCCACAGGAAAGATGAACTTATCCACCTTTACCAGAATGTCTTCGATCTTTCCTTCAAGTAGAACTATGGAGCGATCGGCCAGTTGCAATGTAACTGTTGTGGGTTTGGCCTCCCCAACTACCAATTGTTTGAAAATAGACAAGGGCATAAGATTTATGCTAGCACCCAGATCACACAGAGCTTTCCTTGAATATTGAGATCAGATTGCACAGGGGATTGTGAAGGTACCAGGATCTTGAGGTAACTGATTTGTTAGCATGGCATTGCGGTCCTAGGTCAATACTACTGTCTCAAACTCTTCCAGTTGTCTCTTTTTAGACAGAATTTCCTTCATAAATTTCATGTAGCTGGGCATTTGCTCCAGAGCTTCCACCAGCAGAATATTAATGTGCAATTGTTGTAGCATATCTAGGAATTTCTTAAATGGTTTCTCTTGACCTTGCTTCTGTAGCCTTTGTGGGAAATGTGGGGGTTGCTTTAGCATCTTTGAAGGCCCGAGACCACGATTATGCTTTGATGATGAAGCGGTAGCATTCATTGTTGGGTATTCTACGTGATCATCCAGTGCTACACGTGGAGGCAATGTTGAGGTGCTGAGATCCTGTTCCAATTGTGACAGTCTTGGTTGCCTCTGCTCATCTTCAAGAAGTTGTTCAATACTTCCTTATCCTTCCTTAAATTCCTCATATTTCGGATCAGTGACAACTGTAGGTTGCTTGGTTGCTTTCATGGGTCCCAAGCTTTTACCACTTCGGAGCTCTATCAGCTTGACTTCCTCTCTTCCTTGGATCCTGGGGACTCCAGTGTCACTGGCCAGGGATCCTGAGGGTCTGTTGTTAAGGGCAGTAGCTAGTTGTCCCACTTGAGTTTCAAGATTTCTCAAGGTTACTTGCTGATTCTGAATGATTGCATCGTTTTTTGCCATATATTCCTTAAGAAGGGTCAGCATAGAGTGCTGCGGGTTTGACTCACCGCTCTGCTGCCGTGCTTGCTGGGTAAACCCTGGTGGGTTTGATGTTCGGTTTGAGTGTTGTGGGCCCGATGATTGTCTCGCTGCTTGTAAACCTTGAGAATTTCATGAGAAGTTGGGATGTTGTCTCCATCCGGGGTTGTATGTATTTGAGTACGAATTGTTGGTGTTACTACCCCTGTTAAAGTTGTTGACGAAGTTTACAGATTCAGGGTTGGCAAAGCACTGAGAGTAAGAGTGTTCTCCGCCACAGTACACACAAGCTACCTGAGATAGTTGCAGCGATGTGTTGCTTGATGGAAGGGTCAGTCCTTTCACCATATTGATCAAAAATGAAACTTGAGCTATGAGAGCAGTCTTAGCATCTAGTTCATGTATCCATACAACAGTTCGGGAGGATGTAGCTCTGTCTGCTTGCCATTGATGACTGTTCATGGCCATGCGCTCCAATAAGTTGTGAGCCTTTTCATAAGACTTCATTAGGATATATCCTCCAGAAGAGGCATCTACAATTGATCGTGTTTGTCCGTCGGGACCTCTGTAAAATGTTTCTAACTGGACCCATTCACACAATCCGTGTTGTGGGCATCTTCTGAGGAGGTCTTTGAATTTGTCCCAGGCTTCATAGGTAGATTCACTAGATTTTTGTTGGAAGTTGGTGATGTCCCCTCTAAGTTGAGCGTTCTTAGTAGGTGGAAAAAATTTGAGCAAGAATTCACTTCCCAAATCATTCCATGTGGTGATGGAGTTAGCAGGTAGGTTGTTAAGCCACGTCCGAGCCTTGTCCCTTAGTGAGAATGAGAATAATTTAATCCGGACGGCATCGGGCGAGATTCCTGGGATGACCAAAAAATCACACACCTCCATGAAGGTCTTGAGGTGAAGGTGCAGATTTTCGGATGGAAGTCCCCCAAATCACCCGGCTACATATAGCATCTGAATCATGACACCTTTAATTTCAAAGTGTCTAGCATTGAAGGTTGGTGGTGTGATGGCCGAATTCAGCTTGTTTAGATCTAGAATCCCAAATTCCATGATGGCTTTATTCACATCTAGGTTTGGAGGTGGAGGGACCTGGTTTGTTAGTTCTCTATGTGTTCTGATGATAATCAACAATTGTAAACACATCTTGGAGTTTTTGCATTTGCTAAAAATCAACTGTCAAATGGAAACTCGAGTATTGGTATGAATACTCGAGTATTGACTTGATAGAGAATTGCTCAAATCCTTCTTGACAAAGCAATACTCAAGTATTGGAAGCAATACTTGAGTATTGGACTTACAGAGAGCAATCAAATTTTTCACCTTGAGTCAATACTCAAGTATTAGAAACAATACTCGAGTATTGGACTTACAGAGAGCAATCAAATTTTTCACCTTGAGTCAATACTCAAGTATTGGAAACAATACTCGAGTATTGGACTTACAAAGAGCACTCAAGTTTTTCACCTTGAGTCAATACTCAAGTATTGGAAAAAATACTCGAGTATTGGACTGACAGAGAGCTTTCAAACTTTCACATCTTATGAAAACTCGAGTATTGATTTTACATACTCGAGTATTGGACCTTCACAAAGATTTTCAAACTTAACACCTGATTATGAATACTCAAGTATTGACATGGAAAAACTCCACAATTTTTCAAGTGAATGAATACTCGAGTATTGGTTTTGGAAACTCGAGCATTGGGCATACAAAGAGCTTATCCACTTGTCAATGATTTGAATACTCAAGTATTGAGGTTTTGAACTAAAACATATTTTCTCGCTAAAAAGTTCAAAACTCAAGTATGGACTTGCATACTCGAGTATTGTCCTCAGTTTTCAAAGTTCAAGTCATGATAGTTCCTCTCTGGAAGAAGCATACTCGAGTATCAATATGGATACTCAAGTATTGACTTAAGTGCACAGTGACAAACTCGAGTATTAAAGAACATACTCGAGTATTGAACGCAGAAATTAAAAATCAAATATGACAAATTTGTGAAACACTTTCTTTTGATCTTAATGCTTCCATTTATCATTCTTATATATTCTTAGCTATGTTTAACCATTTTGCTAAGTGAGTTTCAGATGACTTAAAGAATGATTAATGAAGGTCAAGGCAAAAAGCATAAAGGTGGTTCAGAACATTAAATGCATATAAGAAAGTAGCCTCTTTTTGGCTAATCCAACTGAACACGCCTACAGAACGTTAAACAATGTTTTCTACAACAAGTAAACTCTTCTCCAACGGACTAATCCACAGAAAGACAGCTCAGAGTTATTATTCTTCTGGATTAAGTGGAGATTAGAGAGAGAAGCTGACCAAAGTTACAACTAATCACCTCCAACGGTTTGATTCTTTTTACAACGGTCATTTAATGCTCTCTACGTATAAATAGAGTTGCATTCAAGTCTTCTCAACAAGAACAACATCTGAAAACGCTCAAGCATTCAAGTCTCTCAACTACTTCTTAGTTTTCATTTGTAACTTGTCTTTTGACAATATAAGCTTCAGTGTTTATCATCATCTACTCTTAGAGAGAGTTTTATTTGATTATTGATTATTGATTGTAAAGAACCACAAGTCAGGGGACTTGGTGGTTGGGTTCATTGATTACAACTTGTAAGGGGGAGTAAGTTCTAGTGAGAGAATTACTCTTGAGTGCAGAGTGTGTAATCATTGAGATAGTGAAAATCCCAGAGAGTCTGGGGACTGGATGTAGGTCAAGTTGTTGATACCGAACCAGTATAAATCCTTGTGTCTAAGCTTTCCTTCCCTTATCTCTATTAACCCCTGTTCTTATCATTCAAAACAGAGCATTACCGAAAATTTTAAGAATACCCAATTCACCCCCCCTCTTGGGTATTAAGCTCCATTTTCATGGTTATCCCTGTTTATTACTATATGCTCTCGTTGATCCTGCTCTTGGTTGAAAGGTTGGCTGAAGGCAAGTTGCGCATACAGAATGTACTTGAAAATCAAGAACAGAAAAAAATGAGCTTTTTATTAGGTAAATCACAACTATTAAGCAAAAGGGCGTCGTCACTAAGGGTATCAGCAGTCCCCGACAATGGCACCAAAAACTTGTTGGTCGATTTCCTTGATGTCAAGTGAACCAGTCGAACAAGTAATAAAGTGTAAGTAGAGTATCGTCCCACAGAGACTAATATACCAAGAAGTGACGCTCGATTACTATGATAGTTGCGCAAACAGAAAGTAAATATGATTGGGTTTAGAGGTTTTTGTATTTATACTAATAATAGAAATAAACAGAATATCGTAGTTTTAAGAAGATATCAGTAGAAGTTAGGCTGAACTCGGAGTCACCCTTAAGCGTTTCGATCCCTCAGTTGTTCTACCCATTGCTTTAACATCTATACTACACAGTTTCCGCAATGCTACAGTATAGCCACTAACTACAATGCTATTTGGTTAACCCACCACTATAATCTACTGAAGCTTCCGCGTCTGATACATATGATACTAACTATACTCCTTCCATTTTCTTATGGCAACTTTCTAGTTAGATCTGCATTACACACCGGGTGTCATGGTTATGAGAGGTAGACCCAATCTTGAAGCCTACAATAATAGGTCAAGTCATGCACGGGCTGCCTAGCAAACACTATTTCTCAAAGGTCTAACCTCGACTCCTTGCCAGTAAGACGAGGCCACAAATCTAGCCCTTAGCTTCTGCTAATTGACTACTAATTAATGCACTGATAAGCAAACTAAGTCTATTAAATTAAAAACATGCAACTGGGTTCATTTAACACTTAAGAATTCATCCTCATCCAGCCATAGGAAAATTAGTTCATGACTGATGAGGAAAACACAAAATAGATAGTAACAGAATGACCCATGATCTAAATACTAAAATAAAAGGGAAAAAACAAAAAGCTTGACGAAGTTCCAATGACGTGGAAGAAGCCTTGTCACGTCACCACTCCACGTCTTCTTCTCTCCGTCGTATTGTAAGGGAGGATGCTGGGTTGTCCTGGGACTCTCGTGCCTTGTGAAATCTCTCACTCTTCTTTTGAGTCTGTTGAATCTGGAATCTCGCTTTTGGGATCTGTGTGACTCTCACCCAAGGTTGTCTTGTTGTTTCCTTTTATAATCAGCCTTTCTTGTGGCGCAAGTTCCAGCGAGCTGGGCTTTCCAAATCTGTCGAGATCCATCATATTTTTTTTATCACAATAGATTGATACTGCTGATCCTACAGGATTCTTCAAATCTTTCAATTTTGTTCCTCCATATCTTCTAATTTATTACATTAGCAATCTACCAGTCATACTCGACCTTCCTGAAATTATCTAGATAAAAAGGTCAGAAAATATGCCGCATAGCATTGCGTCCTTTACTTTGCTATAGCTTTCGTGATGTCTTTTATTGCCCTTCGAGTTGTTGTCAGAATGTTATAGCATAGTATCGGCTTTGCTATACGTTCTTTCTTAAAAACCAGGTAACTTGCTCATTTCTTAGCACATGTTTAGGATGTAAGTGGTTTCTATCCTTCAGTTCCTATATCATAAATATATGCCTTTTTTGCTTGGATTGTTCACAATTAAGCTTATATTTTTCATACAATTCAGTCATAAAATATAGGGAAAAACATGGCATAAATTGTGCTTATCAACACACACTAAAGGTTGGTACATATTTGGACACTGGCACATTGCCTTCAGTAAGCTATATATGCTCTTATATATATATTTGTTGTTCTTTTTAGACCCGTCGACAACCAACGGAGTCCAACTTATGTGGCCAGTACGTCATGAAATACATATATGATATTATCACTCAAGGAAGGACTAAATTAACTATAAAGGTAAATGTATTTGATGTTACATATTAATTATGGCTGAATTCACTTTCTAGCTTAATGTTACATATGAAATATGCACTCAAGTTAATTCAGTTTCTGTCTTTGATTTTACAGATGTTTGCCTGTCCTGATCCCTTTCCTCATGATGAAGTGGAGCACATACGCAATTTGTTTTGTGAATATCTGTATGACCTGATTTTAAAGTCAAAACAATAATTAATGTCATAAATTCATTTGTAAATATATGTTGTAGCAATAATAATTTTTTGTAAATTTGTTTATTTTTTTGAACAATTCATTCATTTGTAAATATGCATACGCAATGTGTAATTCAATAATAATTTTTTTTCGAAGAATTCATTCATTCATTCATTCTAGTTATTTAATGCTTGAAATTTGAGGTACAGGATGTTGTAAATGAGCAATAAGAGACTATACGCCTGAGAAGTATTTGCGACTTTTAGGACCGCTTATTTTTTAAAGATCCGGTCCTAAAAGTCCTCTAAAAATTTGGGTAGACTTTTAGGACCGTATTTTGTTGAAAGTCCAGTCCTAATTTGATTAAAGTCTGATCTTAAAAGTGTTTGTTTATTTAAAAATATATATGGCGTGACTTTTAGGTCCGTATAATTATTATACCTCCAGTCCTAAAAGTCTCTAAAATTTTAGGATTGTATGTTTTATAAATGACCGGTTTTAAAAGTCTTCTTAGGACCATATATTTTTTTTGTCTGCTCCTAAAAGTCTATTTTGAAAATATTACTTAACTTTTAGGACCATATATTTATTAAATGTCCAATCTTAATAGTCTTCCTATAAATAGAAATATTGTCTCTTTTCAGACAAACCATTAGAGTTCAAGACAATTGAGGTTCTGGCATTCTGCTCAAGCTAGGTCCTTCGTTGTCGTCGTTTTTACCTCTCCTGGTTTTGAGCAGCATTATCCGTGTCCCTTTTCTTTTGTCTTTTTTCTTTTTGTCGAAAAAAGAAGGAAGATAATGAAAAGGACACTTTGTTTCAAATCAAGGCAAGGTAAAACTGACGACAACGACGGTCCAACTTTGAGAAAAATTGTCACTATGTTTGTTTTTATTTGAATAAGGTAAACAATGTTTTTTGTTTTGTATGGTCTTAACTGTATTCTTCGAATTGTTAATGTTGATCACACACGATGACAATGTTTTGTTTGTTTCCTTTTTGTCAGAAAAAGAAAGAATATAATGAAAAGGACAAAGTGATCGACATAGGAAAGCAAAAAATTTATTATATTTTTTTATACAGCCCCATGGGGGCAGCAGCAGTACTAATCTAACCATATTTTTACATGATTTTTGGTTTTTAAATGGGGATTTTTAATGTGTTTTCTCATAGTTATTGAGCTTTAAATGTATTTCTTGTGATAAATTAATATTAAGAGTAAATATGTTAAATTAGGGCTAAAAGAGGAAAAATTGTCAAAAAAAAATGTAATTACTCTTAATTATTGATTTTTATGAGAATATTTAATGTTAGACTAATTATTTTATTTGTGGATGGCTAAAAAGAATCAAAATTTAAAATGAAAGTTTTAATTCAAGTTTTGAACTTTTCAATTTAGTCCTTACTCCAGAAGTTTTAAATTTTTCACATAGGTCCCTGTCTGCTAAACTCAGCGTTTTTGGCACCCATTTTAGGTCAGCTGATTGCTTTATTTGAATTGAAGATCAAACCCGTGAAAAGCAATAGACCCCGACACATTTAATGGAGAAAACATATCCAGCGCCGCGAAAATGAGGAGAATTGAAACAGAATCAGCCGGATTATCTTGGAATATATCATAATCATGGATTTTGCTGAAGAATGGAGAGAATCACGCCAAGAATCAGAACTGAAACAGAAAGAACGCAGAACCAGGATAGCACTAAGATGTTTTTTTAAACGGGAGAGAGAACGCTAGAATCAGAAAAAGAGCGAACGGAAAGAAAGAGAGTAGGCTGAACGACGACGCAAGAACTGAAACTAGAAAGAAAAAGAACAAAGACGCAAGATTCAGACGGGAGAAGAAAGAGACACGCTGAGCCTTTCAATTGAAATTGCTATTTGATCTTATTCATTCATCATCAATAATTCCCAACGTTTTTTATCCATGGGCCCACACTCACAATCCATCAATTCTTCTCATCTTTTTCTATGGCTGATTCATTTATGGTGGACTCTCTAATGGCTATGTGTAGCTAAATCTTTAGCTTCTTGGTGATGAAGATTGTGGCTTGAGCATCTGTGCTTCAAAGGGGAGTTATTTAATTTAATCTTTTGTTTAAACTATCTATTTGATTTCCTTATCTAGGTTTTTCATTATTTAGTTTTGAGACTTGGATGATTGTTATGTGTCCATGAAGATTGATTATTGTGATTTTTATTAGATGATTATTTTAAAATTCATATTTCTTTATTTCTTTATATGCTTGATGAAATTATGTTTGCTGTCATGTTTGTGATTAGTAATCATAGTTGATTTAAGTTTTTGAATGGTTCGTTAGAACATTCTAATTGAAAAGAACAATTTACATCATCCCAATTAAATTATACATTAAGTGGATTTTAACAATTTCTCAAAAGGTAGTAGTTTGCTATATTTGTAGGAGCTACTATTAATTCAGATTATTGGACTCAAGTGTTATCTCGAGGTTGTTCTTTAGACTTAATGAGAATTTAACTCCCATACATTTTTAAGCAATGATAGTCATCTTCTTCATTATCAAGAGCATCCATAATTAATTCTTTTTAATCCTAAGCATTCTTCACTATTTTCCAAAAATACCCAAAAAATTAGAATTAGTTTCTTTTTATTTTTATGAATTTTAGTTTAGAGAAAATCTATTTCAAAACCTTTTTTTAAAAAATCATGTTTTTAGCACTTAGTTTAACCTAGGGAATTCAAAATAAAAGGCTCTTTGATAAGAGAACAATCTCGAGTTGTTTGCACTGTATTGCATTTTAATTCGTGGTAAATTGTGATTTGACCCTGAGACGACTAAGGTTTTTGTCAAATCAATGGTGCCGTTGCCGGGGAGTCAATTTTGACTCCTTTGGGTTACTAAGTGTCAATTGGTTTAAGATTAACTAGGGTTTGCCCTTGTGAGCCTATTAGGTTTTCTTTCATTTTTCATAATTTTCAAAATTTTTCATAGTTTGTTTGATTTTCTTTGTTTCTGCATTTGCATTTGCATTCCTTCCAACATACACTCATATTTGCACATTTTCTTGTTTGAATTTGTGTCAAAGATAGTTCTGGTAGCCTTATATGTCCGACCAATTTGAGGAGACCTCTATTTATTCTCCTCAACTTGAATTTTTCATTGACTTGAGTGATTGTGCTTCACAAGGTACAACTATGGAGGGAGAAAACAATGGTCATCAAAGGAGGAGGACTATAAGGTGTTAGTTCTCAATATGTTTTGATGATGATTGGAACAATTTCAAAGCTTGAAAACCAAAATGACACGTTTTCTCTTGCAAAAATAGTTTTCCTTGTTGTCAAGGGAAAACTCGAGTTTTGGTCTGTAGCAAAATTGAACAAAGGCAAAACTGCCAGTTTTTAGTCATTACCGCCAGTTTTCACAAAGAGCTTTCAATGAACATATGAAAACTCAAGTTTTGGGAAGCAAAACTCAAGTTTTGGTTTGCCAGAGAGGTTTCAAAGTTTTCAAATCACAAAACCTCCAGTTTTCATCTTGCCCAAGCAAGGGTAAATCCTGCTCGAGCAAAAACGGGCTCTACCGGAAGTATACATGCTGCCTATGCCCGAGCAAGGGACAAAAATCCCAAAAGTAAGACCTTGCCCGAGCAAGAAATATCATGCTCGAGCAAAGTCTGCCAGTTTTGGTTGAAAACCGCCAGTTTTGCTATGTTCACATACTCTCCAAGTTTTCATGATTAATGAAAACTCGAGTTTTGGGAAGCAAAACTCGAGTTTTGACGTGGCAGAGAGCTTTCAAGTTTTACACAATTGAAAACTGGAGGTTTTGGCTCAAAATTGGCGGTGTTCAGCTGATACAAACTTGGTTGCTCTCTGCCTCTCCAAAACTCGAGTTTTGCTTCCCAAAACTCGAGTTTTGAACTTTTTCAAAAACAGAAGTAGTTCAAAACTGGCGGTGTTCAATGAACACTGGAGGTTTTGATATTTGAAAAACTTTGAGAACTTGGAAACCTTCTCTGCCAAACCAAAACTCGAGTTTTGCTTCCCAAAACTCGAGTTTTCATATGTTAAGGGATGTGACAAGATCAGATGTCACTAATGATTCATTCAACGTTGCATGCCCTAACCTAGAGGTTAATTTCGAGCTTAAGGGTCCTTTGCTTAATTCATTACCGTGCTTCCATGGACTTGAAAAGGAAGACCCTTGTAGCCATCTCAATGCCCTACATGTGGCTTGCTCAAATATGAAGCCTGTTGGTGCTAGCCTAGATGATGTGAAATTAAAGGTGTTCTACTTCACCTTGGAGGGGAAGGCTCAGGAATGGTACATGATGTTACCTAGGCATATTAATGATGCTCTTCACTCATGGGCTAATATAAAGAAAGCTTTCTTGGAAAAGTACTTACCTGATGCAAGGATTGGGGAGCTTAAAAAAGAGATTTACTCTATTAAACAAGACCCTTTGGAGTCCTTCTATGAATATTGGTGCCGCTTTCAAGAGCTTTTAGCTAAGTGTCCACACCATGAAATTGTTGATGAACAGTTGATTAAATACTTTCATGATGGTCTTTTGCCTAATGAGAAAGGCATTATAGATGCTGCAGCTGGAGGTTCTTTGGAAGATTGCACGACTGCAGAAGGATGGGCTCAAATTCGAACGAGGGCTAGAAATACTCAACAGTGTAATGCGAGAGAGATAAGAGGAGTTTGTGATATTGGTTCAAACCAAAGAATGGTCTCACTTGAGTCCAAGATGGATACAGTTGCTTCACAACTTTCTCTAATCACATTTGAACTTCATAATCTGAGTATTCAACGAAGACCTCCATCCCCTACTTCACAAGCCCTTGTTGCACCTAGTTGTGATGGTTGTGGTTCAATGATGCACATTACAAGTTTATGCCCTAATCATCATGACGAAGTTAATGCCATGTATCAGGAGAGGTCGAATCAACAACAACAAAGGTGGGATTCCAACATGACCACCTACAATGAAAGTAGAAGACCTAATCTTTATTTTGGTTGGAGAAATCAAGAAGGATCATCATATCAAGTCCAACCATATAGGTCAAACCGTGGGCAAATGGTACTTATTCAAGAGTCTAAGGGTGATGAGAACACTCAATTATTGAAGAGTATGGTTTCTCAACTTACTAGTATGAACAACCGGATGATGGAAGATAAAGCTGTAAATGAAAATCAATTCTCTTCTCTTTCCAACACCCTACAAAAGCTACAAAGTGATAGGGCAAGTGATGGTAATCAAATGGCTTATATGTGCAAGAAGTTGGAAGAATTGGGGTTGAAGCATAACAATGTGCAATCCCACTTGACTCAACTCTCTAATTCTGTGAGTGATGTGCATGCTAAAACAAGTGGCTCTATTCCTTCAAACACAGTCATCAATCCTAAGTCGCTTAATGCCATTGAGTTAAGGAGTGTTAAGAAAGTACGTTTTCCTGAAGAGGTTGACGGTGATGTGGATGAAGAAGTAGAGGTTGAAAGTCCACCATTGAGCTCAATGAAGCTTCCTGAATCTGAAAGCGTCAAAGAGAAGGCTATCCTTGCGAAGAAGAATGGCAAAGCAATTGAGCAACCTCAAGTGGAACAACAATCACTTCTGAGAGAGGTTGGCTCCAAGGAAAGAAGCACTTTTAAGAAAGGTGAGACAAGCGAACAAGGCATCTTATCCAGTACTGATGGTAAGGAGGTAAAAATTTCTCAACTCCCTTTTCCTAAAGCTTACTTTCAAGGCAAGAAAATGCATGATGAGCAAAATGAGAAAGAAATGTATGATTTGTTTAGCAAGCTACATATTAATGTTCCTTTCTTTCAATTGGTTAAGTCTATGCCTAGTTATTGCAAATTCTTGAAAGAACTGTGTACTAACAAGAGAAAATTTAGGCCTAATGAGAGAGTGCAAATTAGCTCTAATGTGTCTGCCCTTTTCAAACCCCAACTCCTTGTTAAGTGCAAGGATCCCGGCTCATTCACTATACCTTGTACCATAGGTAATGTGAATGTGGCTGAAGCCTTATTAGATTTAGGTGCAGCCATTAATGTCATGCCTACTGCCAAGAAAAACACAAAAATATCTACTCCTCCCCATCATTGTCGGAGGGGAGCGAGTCGTCGGAGAGGTCAGAGACGTCGTCTTCTGAAGGATGGTACTCAACGTCCTGGGCGTCGAGTACCGCAGTCAGCTTGTTGTTGACGGCGTGATAGACCTGAAACAACTGACCCAAGCGTCGGTCTATATGATCGACATGGGCCAGAAGGTGCTGCATCATCTGGTAAAGGATCGGGTTTGGAGGCAGTGGCGGAAGGTACGGAGGTGGAAGAGGATTAATCGAAAAAGGAGGACCTAGGGGTGGTTGAGGACCTCGTGGTGGTGGTGGAGCAGCCATTATTGTGGAGGAAAAAGAAGTGATGGAGAAGAATGTGAAGGAAATAAAGTAACATCAGGTTTAAATAAAGAACCCTTCCTAAACAATGTGAAACGCCAGAAACTTTAATGAGGAGACGCATAGTTCATCAGATACAAGGAGACGCCTAGTTGGGAAGTTTACTTAGAAGCCGAAGAGACTATGAATCATTCATTTGAACTGAGTGTAAGGATACGACTCTGCTATCCGATTTAATATCGGATATCGTAAAAGATCCGTTCTTAAAATTAATATTTTTTAGGACAAAATTCTTACTTTAAGAAAAATTGAATTGTAAAAAATAAATGAATTTTAGGATCGGATAAAAGATAAAAAGTCAATCTTAAAAGTAATTGCATTGATTAAAAACTAAATAATGGACTTTTAGGACCGGATATTGTATAAAAAGTCAATCTTAAAATCAATTGAATTGAAAAAATTAAATAATAGAAATTTAGATCGCATATTTATAAAATCATTTCTTAAAGTAGATTCTCATTAACCGGTTGCGTCTCTCCTGCTCTCTGCCTTTATTAACTCCTCATAACCTTGATCTCTGTCCTTATTATCTCACTACCTTGTAACTTCACATTTTAGACTGCATATTTATAAAATCCGCTTCCTCTCTGCCATTATTAACTCCTCATACCTCGATCTCTATCCTTATTAACTCCTCACTACCTCGTAACTCCACAGTCACACTACGTGGCTCTCTTCCCCAACTGCTCAAACCATGGTAAGATACAAGAGAACCACTCGTAGGGGTAGACTTACTGGTGATGCTCGTGCCTTCCGTAGATCATTATACGGTGCGCCTCCTCCAGCGAGAGTGCATTCTATTGAAACAAAAGAGTCTCAAGTCGTCAGACCCATTGTTATTTCGGATGATGAAGAGATTGTCACACCCCCTAGCCTTCAGACCATGACGCGCTGATGCGAATAAGACAGGAACTTGCTACTCTCCGGCGGGAAGTTAATGTTGCTTACGCCGATATCGCCAAGGCTTTAGAGGATAATAAGCTTTAGGATGTTTAGTCAGATTCTTGTTTTTGATAATTTTATAGTTGTTTTTCTTTTGTATGGGTATGGCATGGTGAAAAAATACCAAGTATGGGTATGTCATGATGAAAAAATACCAAGTGGGTCTCAACATGGGGAAATGACCTTTGATGATAATGACAAGGATATGGATGATCGCAAAAATGACATTATTCGTGATGTAGGAGAAGAGGTTTTTCATCAATCACATGCATATGGTAATATGTGCAGTGATGTAGAGATCTCGCTATACCGTTGATGAGTATATATTTTATGATTAAACAGATGTATATTTTATGAGATTTAATTGGAATTATTGATATTATATACCTATTTAATTATCTTTTATGAACTTTTCCATAATTGAATGAAACTTGGGATCAAAGAATAAATCAACATAAAATCTACTTATATCCTATTTTTATTGTGCAGGAAATATTAACTGATTTGGAATGAAGTATAAAAAGCAATTAAGAGGATATGCAATCAGCCAAACTTGATGGTCCCCTGCAAGAAAATAGAAACAAAATCAATTGTGTGATTTGATGGAGTAAATTACAAGATATGAGATATCTTTGTAATAAGAAAAAGAGAATAAGTGACCCACGACCTAAATTATAAATAAGGAGGCAGAGACAAGCAAAAAGGGGAGGAAAAAGAAGATTGGGAGACAAAGAACGAGAAGGAACAAAGAAGCAGAGGAGTAGAGGCTGAGCGTTTCAGTTCTCTTCATCATCCCCACGGAAGGACGGAAGGACTAAGGAGGCGACGAAGAATCTTTCTTTCCTCTCTTTCTCTTTATTCTTTGAACTTGAATTTTTTTTTAAATGGATTTGAATAAAGCCATGTGTGGCTAGTTTGTTTTGCAACCTAGAGAATCTATGAACTTGTTTAGGTTTTAGAGATTATTCCCACTTGTTAGTTTTGCTTAATTTTATTTTAGTTTATTTAATCCTGTGTTCATTATTATTACTTATTGACTGATCACCATTGAGCATGTTTTGGGGATTTAGGGTTGAACTTGGAAGAGGGAATCTTAAATTGACCTTGGGAGTAAATAGTGTGGAATTAGGTTTAAATTTAACGTGAAGTTAGGTTTTAATCTAATTTGCGTCTAGGATAGGAATATATCTAGAAGCTCCGCATAATCAAATTAGAGTGAGCCCGATTTAAAAAGCATCTTATTTAGTTGTGTGAGACATTACATAATTAATTAAGATAGGTAGATAAATGGACCGGAAGGCATTTATAGACATTAATACTCTAGATTAGCTGATTAGGTTAAGTCAAAGTTAATTTAGTGGGGATAAAATCTAGGAATCAAATAAGGAATTATTGACTCTAGGTTGCTCATCTGATTATTGTGGTAATTTTCTTATTTTTATTTTAGTTTTAATTTCTTTTTCTTAATTAAATTCAAACTTTGTTTTCTTCAACTTAAATGAAATTGTGAAATTAATACTCAACTAAAGTTTGTGATACCAAGTCCTCGTGGGAACGATATTTTTCTTATCACTTTATTACTTGATGCAGACCGTGCATTTACGGAGTTTTTAGGTTTAAAGTTTTGCCCTATCAAGTTTTTGGCGTCGTTGCCGGGGACTTGTGTGCCACAACTGTCTTGGTTGGAATTGATTGAGCATTAGCAGTTTAAGTTTAAGTTTTTAAATATTTTATTTTAGTTTTTTTAAAAAAAATTTTAAAAAATGGATTTCAATTGGCAACCAACTGGTCTTAATATTGAAAAGGAGATGAATTCTTTGTCTTCTACACAAGATGGATTGATTGCTACTTAAGTTCTTTGAATGAATATTGGCAACGTAAAATGAGCATAAATGATGGTTGTATTCCATATGTTAATTCTTCTCAATATGTTTGCATGTCTTGTGTTTATTGTGGAGGGAATCATTTATTTGAGCATTGTCCATATAGTACAACTAGTCATTTTATGAGAGATGATTTCACTAGGAACCAAGCTTGTTTTGATAACTCATTTTGTCCTAGTGAAGGTTTTGAGCAACAAAATTTTAAGGATCCACATATCTATTGTTCTTATGAAAATACCTCTCCTTGTTACGCTTACCCGTATGTTGAAGAACACACCATTGAGTACAGAGAAAAATCTAATTTGGAAAGATTAGTTGAGGAGTGTGGGGAAGCATTAGAGAAATCTAGTAAAGAGAAAAGGGAGATTCTCGCTAGCATTAACCCAAGTATACAAGATATCGGGGTAAGTGTTCAAGATATTGGGGTAAGTGTTCAAAATATGAAGGTATATGCGAGTCAAATTTTTTCAACTCTTAAGAGTATAATGCAAAATAATTCCTTAAACCTGATGACCACTTATTATGTTGATAATGATTATTGTGAGGAAGTTGAAGGTATGGAATTACATGAGACTATGGATAATATAGAAAGTGATTGTGGGTTTGAAATTGAGTTAGATGAGAATAATGGAAATCTAGATGAGGTTCTGGCTGTGGAGCCTAAGGATTGTGATGTTGGTGATCAAATTGATGTAGATGTCCCATTGTTGTTGTTCATGACCCTCCTCTTGAAGTGTTGACTCTTACTGATGAGAGTCAAGTTGATTTTATTGGATGCTCTAAATTCTTGGAAGTGCCTATATTTATTTTCAAGGCTATGCATGTTGTGCCTCATTTGAATTCAGTGATTGCTTGTAATCCAAGATTGTCTATGATTAAGGAAGTACAAGTAATTAACTTGAATGATCAATTTTTATGTTTGAAACCTTGTTGCTTGAAAAGGAATGAAGACAAGGTATTTGTGGTGTTTGATACTTATGATTAGTGGTTTATTTTGAGAAGTCTGGCTGAAGACTTTAAAGTTAGCACTTCTTAGGAGGCAACCCAAGGGTTTTGTTTGCATATTTTATTTTATTTTTTTCTTTCTTTCTTTCAGTTTTATTCAGGTTTGAAGAAGATCACTCCTATTATTGCTGCAAGGTCTTGTTTTAGCACTCCACATCAGAGTTAGAGGACTAAACCAGGGGAGTACTAGTTCCTTTCCCTCCTTATTTTTTGCAACATTGAGGATAATATTTGATTTAAGTGTAGGGGAGGGATATAATTTCTTTAGTTATGATATAATTTCTTTGAATTATGCTTGTCCTTATGCAATTGAAAAGATATTTTTTTATTTGAGATTTTTGCATTGTTGAGGATTGACCTTAATTTTGAGCTTTCTCCATCTTAGAGAATATTATCAAGTCAAAAATTAAAGTAGAAAAAAAATGTTTTAACCAAGTCTCTAAGCGTTGAGTGTTTATGCAATCTTGAGATGGACTATAAAAATAAGGATTAGTTTGTAATGTGATCAACAAATTATTAGTTCAAGAATATTTTGCTACATGATTTCTTTAGAAAATTGGATGATGGTTTGTGCTAACCAAGTAAAACTTTTGTATAGGAAAATAACTCAGGAAAAATCAAAAAAAAGAAAAGAAAAGAAAAGAAAAAACAACTCCAAAGACTTCTCTAGACCTTACTTAGTAACCGGGGGCACTTCATCACCAATGTTGGCACTCGCGTCAAACGGTAAAGTCAAAGAGAGTTATGAGTTGGGCTAAAAGCCTCTTGAGGTACCTGTTGGAGTAACTGAGTAATCGGTGCTGCATCACCCATGTGTAGGGTCGTGTCAAAAGGGGACCTACAACGACTCAAGAAAAAAAAGAAAAGAAAAAAGAAAAAGACAAAATGAGTTATTTCCTACCTGAGAATTCTTAATAAATTAAATGAAAAGCTTGGTTTGGTGAAGGCGTTTGAATTTTTCTGAAGAAATTAAGTAGCATAATA
This sequence comes from Acacia crassicarpa, assembly GCA_034222035.1. Taxonomy (NCBI): domain Eukaryota; kingdom Viridiplantae; phylum Streptophyta; class Magnoliopsida; order Fabales; family Fabaceae; genus Acacia; species Acacia crassicarpa. The sequence continues at coordinate 56,346,638 of JAWXYG010000003.1, forward strand.
TTCTTTTACTAATCTTATGATTGAACTTATTGCTTGCCGATCTTTTGATCATGGGACGTTAAGAGATTGTTACACTCTATTGGCTAAGTGACTTATTTTTATAAGACATTAACTTAAATAAGATTTGATGATATGATCCAAGTCTGGTGGTTTATTGCTCTCTATTTTGGAATTTCATAGGCAATGTTCTTTTTAGATAATAAATTCTCTTTCTTTTGCTTGAGGACAAGCAAATGTTTAAGTGTGGGGGTGTTTGATGAGTATATATTTTATGATTAAATAGGTGTATATTTTATGAGATTTAATTGGAATTATTGATATTATATATCTATTTAATTATCTTTTATGAACTTTTCCATAATTGAATGAAACTTGGGATCAAAGAATAAATCAACATAAAATCTACTCATATCCTATTTTTATTGTGCAGGAAATATTAGCTGATTTGGAATGAAGTAGAAAAAGCAATTAAGAGGATATGCAATCAGCCAAACTTGATGGCCCCCCGCAAGAAAATAGAAACAAAATCAATTGTGTGATTTGATAGAGTAAATTACAAGATATGCGATATCTTTGTAATAAGAAAAAGAGAATAAGTGACCCACGACGTAAATTATAAATAAGGAGGCAGAGACAAGCAAAAAGGGGAGGAAAAAGAAGATTGGGAGACACAGAACGAGAAGGACTATGAAAATAAGGATTAGTTTGTAGTGTGATCAACAAATTATTAGTTTAAGAATATTTTGCTACATGATTTCTTTAGAAAATTAGATGATGGTCTGTACTAACCAAGTAAAACTTTTGTGTAGGGAAATAACTCAGGAAAAAAAAAAGGAAAAATAACTCCAATGACTTCTCTAAACCTTACTTAGTAACCGGGGGCACTTCATCACCAATGTTGGCACTCGCGTCAAACGGTAAAGTCAAAGAGGGTTATGAGTTGGGCTAAAAGCTTCTTGGGGTGTCTGTTAGAGTAACTGAGTAACCGATGCTGCATCACCCATGTGCAGTGTCGCGCCACGTCAAAAGGGGACCTATAACGACTCAAGAAACAAAAAAAAAAGAAAAGAAAAGAAAGCAAAAAAAAAAGACAAAATGAGTTATTTCCTACCTGAGAATTCTTAATAAATTAAATGAAAAGCTTGGTTTGGTGAAGGCGTTTGAATTTTTCTGGAGAAATTAATTAGCATAATATTCTTTTACTAATCTTATGGTTGAACTTATTGCTTGCCGATCTTTTGATCATGGGACGTTAAGAGATTGTTACACTCTATTGGCTTAGTGACTTATTTTTATAAGACATTAATTTAAATAAGATTTGATGATATGATCCAAATGTGGTGGTTTATTGCTCTCTATTTAGGAATTTCATAGGCAATGTTCTTTTTAGATAATAAATTCTCTTTCTTTTGCTTGAGGACAAGCAAATGTTTAAGTGTGGGGGTGTTTGATGAGTATATATTTTATGATTAAATAGGTGTATATTTTATGAGATTTAATTGTAATTATTGATATTATATACCTATTTAATTATCTTTTATGAACTTTTTCATAATTGAATGAAACTTGAGATTAAAGAATAAATCGACATAAAATCTACTCATATCCTATTGTTATTGTGCAGGAAATATTAGCTGATTTGGAATGAAGTAGAAAAAGCAATTAAGAGGATATGCAATCAGCCAAACTTGATGGTCCCCCGCAAGAAAATAGAAACAAAATCAATTGTGTGATTTGATGGAGTAAATTACAAGATATGAGATATCTTTGTAATAAAAAAAAGAGAATAAGTGACCCACGACCTAAATTATAAATAAGGAGGCAGAGACAAGCAAAAAGGGGAGGAAAAAGAAGATTGGAAAACACAGAACGAGAAGGAACAAAGAAGCAGAGGAGTAGAAGCTAAGCGTTTCAGTTCTTTTCATCATCCCCATAGAAGGACGGAAGGACTGTGGAGGCGACGAAGAATCTTTCTTTCCTCTCTCTCTCTTTATTCTTTGAACTTGAATTTTCTTTTTTTTTTTTAATGGATTTGAATAAAGCCATGTGTGGCTAGTTTGTTTTGCAACCTAGAGAATCTATGAACTTGTTTGGGTTTTAGAGATTATTCCCACTTGTTAGTTTTGTTTAATTTTATTTCAGTTTATTTAATCATGTGTTCATTGTTATTGCTTATTGACTGATCACCATTGAGCATGTTTTGGGGATTTAGGGTTGAACTTGGAAGAGGGAATCCTAAATTGACCTTGGGAGTAAATAGTGTGGAATTAGGTTTAAATTTAACGTGAAGTTAGGTTTTAATCTAATTTGCGTCTAGGATAGGAATATACCTAGAAGCTCCGCATAATCAAATTAGAGTGAGCCCGATTTAAAAAGCATCTTATTTAGTTGTGTGAGACATTACATAATTAATTAAGATAGGTAGATAAATGGACCGGAAGGCATTTATAGACATTAATACTCTAGATTAGCTGATTAGGTTAAGTCAAAGTTAATTTAGTGGGGATAAAATCTAGGAATCAAATAAGGAATTAGTGACTCTAGGTTGCTCATTTGATTATTGTGGTAATTTTCTTATTTTTGATTTATTTTTAATTTCTTTTTCTTAATTAAATTCAAATTTTGTTTTCCTCAACTTAAACGAAATTGTGAAATTAATACTCAACTAAAGTTTGTGATACCAAGTCCTCGTGGGGAACGATACTTTTCTTTTCACTTTATTACTTGATGCGGCCCGTGCACTTGCGGAGTTTTTAGGCTTAAAGTTTTGCCCTATCAATTTAAAAAATACCAATTGTTGAACATTGCATTGAAATTGGTAAGTTTAAAGGCACGTCATGGATGAAGCGACAAGAGTTTTTCTGAAATGTTTGAGGCTTTTAAGGACATGCTTCCGGATGATAATGTGTTGCCGTATCGCTACTATGATGCTAAGAAAATACTTTGTCCACTGGGGATGGAGTACAAAAAGATCCATGCATGCCTGAATGATTGTGTATTGTACAGAAAAGAGTTTGAAGAGAAGCAAAATTGTCCGATATGTGAAACCCCAAGGTACAAGTCAGATAAGGGGCCTGCAAAAGTGTTGTGGTATCTTCCAATCATACCAAGGTTCAATCGGTTGTTTGCAAATGAAAGTGATGGAAAAAAAAATTGAGGTGGCATGCAGATGAGAGGATTTCTGATGGAAAGCTTCGACATCTGGCCGATTATTCTCAATCGAAGAAAATCAATCAATTATTTCTGAACTTCGACGAATAACCTAGGAACCTTAGGCTTGCCCTTAGCACGGATGGCATGAATCCATATGGAAGCCTTAGCAGCATATATAGTTTATGGCCTGTACTCCTGATTATTTACAACTTATCTCCTATATTCTGCATGAAACAAAAGTACATCATGTTGTCTATGTTGATTTTCAGACCAAAACAACCCGGAAATTACATTGATGTTTACCTTCAACCCTTGATCGAAGACTTGAAGAAGTTGTGGGAAGAAGGTGTCGATGTTTTTAACTCTTTCAAGAAGGAGGTGTTTAAAATGCGAGCCATGATATTTTGTACTATAAATGACTTCCCATCATATGGGAACTTGATAGTGTAAAAGGCCATAAAGCATGTCCGGTTTGTGAAGAAGGCACATGCTACCATCAACTTCAACATGGAAGAAAGACGGTTTATCTTGAACTTAGGAGATTTCTAGTCCTAAACTTTATGAAATAGTGGGTTGCCTTTCATTTTCCTTTAAAAAATTTTCGGGGGTGCTGCGCCCGAATCCCACTACTAATTATGCACCCACAAATATTAAATCCTGGCTCTGCCATTGCTTACAGGTATATTGGTTTTCGTCCCTGAATTATAAATAAATAGTTTTGGTTCCTTAAATTTACACTTTATTTCTAATTGTTAGTCCATCAAATTTCAAAATGATTTGAATATAGAGATAATACCGTTAATTAAGCTTAGATGATACTAACACCATTAAATATATTTATGTCGATGCTGACTGGGAAATCCAAAAATGCTATGGCTGCAAACTCAGCTCCTCTTATTTTGGTTCCCTCCAAATTGGGGGCTTGGAGAAAACTAAAAATCTTGACTAATTTACCCCCCATCAATTTGGTAATATTCCTATGGCTGCCAGCTCAGCTCCTCCTCCTTGTTTCTCTTCTCACGCTCAAGCAATCCAGCTCTCTCACTACCCAGGTTCCCACTTACCCCCATCAAGTTGTTCGCTCTCATCAACAAATTAAACTACTTATTCTCGTAATTGGATTTCTAACTGAGATGGTTTGCTGTAAATTTTCCTAAAATAATTATGATTACAGAAAGTGACCAAGGTTTGCTATGGGTTTTTATTAGTAGCGTATTAGCAATTAAAATATGTTGCAAAACAGGAGCATAATGCAACAGAGACGAGCATGCCGAGATGGAGACAATTTTATTGATGAGGGCGAATCACTTGACGGGGTAGCGAGGGAGCTGGATTGCTTGAGTGTCGTGGCGACGATGCTAGATTATTAATTATTATTATTTAAAATAAATTATTAAATATGGAAAGATTAGAGAGTGAGTTTTAACCAAGTTATAGTTGGTGGCCGGACTATGTCATAACCAAAGTCCAAAGGATTAATTTTCTCTAATTTATATAAGTAAAAACAAATATTCCCTCAGATTCTAAATCTAAGATAAAGTTAACGGTTTTTTTAGAGATTAAAAAAAAGTAAAAAATTACTTAATTAATCATTAAATTATATATTAGTTTATGAGTTAGGCAAAATTGTTTAGAAAAAAGTGACAAACATAAATATTTTAAAGTAATTTAATTACCTTTCTTAATATATCAAAAATAAGTTAACTCTGTGTTATATTTTAAGATTGAAAAGAGTATAAACTAACATATGAGGGAAAAATAGTAAATTAGTTATTATCTCCCCTCCCTTTTCCTCTTAAACCAAACAAATTATCATTAAAAATCCTACTCCTTCCTTTCCCTCCAAATCAAACCAAACAAGATAATCTTGAATAAGGAGCAGAGCTTCAACGTCAGGTTATGGTGGAAGGAGAGAGAAGGAGAAATTTTTTTGAAGGAAGATGTTTTAGACATTTTGACTACACTAACGGAGTTTAATTCTAACGGTGTTTATTTTTATTTAACAGATCGAAGGACTAATATGGGTCTGTTTGGGTTGGCGGTAGAAACGGTGGCTTAAAAGCTATCTAACTTATTAAAAGCCCGGTAGGAAAAAAGCCAGTAATTTGTGTTTGGATTGCCCGTTTGGCTTTTTGCAGAAATGGTTTTTTCTAAATTGATGAGTGTTTGGATTAATATTTGAAAAGTCAGTTAAGATGGAAAATAACTAAAAAAGACATAAATCATATTGAATACTACCTACTAGTTATATATATTGAGATAATAAAAATTTGCCAAAGCTAGTAAAAAACAAAACAAAAAGATAAGTCCAGCATTATTGTTAAAAAAAAAAAAGGACAAAACGAAAGCAATAAAATTAAACGCATGGGAAATCCGCAGAGAGAAAAATAGAAAGAAGAAAAAGGTTTTTCCAAAGATTGTCCATTGCTCTTAAAATTAGACTAGTATACCAGTCAACTTTGGTTTCTTGAAAAGGATCTAGAGTCATGGAGTTGTTTTGTTATCCGATTCGATGGGTAAAAGGATTTTAAAAAAGAGATACCTTCTCGTCATAAGCACGGCAGAGAGCGGCCTCATCGGCGGCGACGGCGCTGGCAGTTTCATTGCTGGAAGCATCAAATACAAGAGAAGTGAAGGGAGTGAGAAGAAATATGGTGGACTTGCTAAAGGAGGAAGGAGAAAAGAGGGAGATAGAATTTCAGCAAATCCATGTGGGTACGATAGTTTTGTTTTTGGGGGAATCGTATGAGGGGTGGCTGGAGTTGCAAGTCGTAGTGGCAAATGCCGATGATGGTGATGATATTTGATTACAAGGGAGGACTTTGCAATTGCAGGCGACGATCCAGAGTGAGTGATGAGTATATATTTTATGATTAAATAGGTGTATATTTTATGAGATTTGATTGTAATTATTGATATTATATACCTATTTAATTATCTTTTATGAATGTTTCCATAATTAAATGAAACTTGGGATCAAAGAATAAATCAGCATAAAATCTACTCCATATCCTATTTTTATTGTGCAGGAAATATTAGCTGATTTGGAATGAAGTAAAAAAGGCAATAAGAGGATGTGCAATCAGTCAAATTTAGTGGTCTCACGCAAGAAAAATAGAAACAAAATCAATTGTTTGATCTGATGGAGTAAATTACAAGATATGAGATATCTTTTTAATAAGAAAAGGAGAATCAATGACTCAAGATAAAAATTATTATAAATAAGGAAGCAGAGACAAGCAACAGTAGGACGGAGCAGAAAGATCGGGAGACGCAGAACGAGAAGGAAGGGACAAAGAAGCAGAGGAGTAGAGGCTGAGCGTTTCATTTCTCTTCATCATCCCCACAGAAGGACGGAAGGACTGTGGAGGCGACGAAGAATCTTTTTTTCCTCTCTCTCCTTCTTCTTTGAACCTGAATTTTCTTTTTTTTTTCATCTTTTTTATGGATTTGAATAAAGCCATGTGTGGCTAGTTGGTTTTGCAACCTAGAGAATCTATGAACTTGTTTGGGTTTTAGAGATTATTCCCACTTTTTAGTTTTGATTAATTTTATTCAGTTTATTTAATCCTGTGTTTATTGCTATTGCTTAGTGAGTGGCCACCATTGAGCATGTTTTGGGGATTTAGGGTTGGACTTGGAAGAGGGAATCCTAAATTGACCTTGGGAATAAATAATGTGGAATTAGGTTTTAATTTAACGTGAAGTTAGGTTTTAATCTAATTTGCGTCTAGGATAGGAATATACCTAGAAGCTCCGCATAATCAAATTAGAGTGAGCCCGATTTAAAACGCGTCTTACTTAATTGTGTGAGGCATTACATAATTAATTAAGATAGGTATATAAATGGACCGGAAGGCATTTATAGACATTAATACTCTAGATTAGCTGATTAGATTAAGTCAAAGTTAATTTAGTGGGGATAAAATCTAAGAATCAAATAAGGGATTAGTGACTCTAGGTTGCTCATTTAATTATTGTGGTAATTTTCTTATTTTTATTTTAGTTTTAATTTCTTTTTCTTAATTAAATTCAATTTTTGTTTTCCTCAACTTAAACGAAATTGTGAGATTAATGCTTAACTAAAGTTGTGATACCAAGTCCTCGTGGGAGCGATATCTTACTTACTCTTTATTACTTGATACGGCCCGTGCACTTGCGGAGTTTTTTTAGGCTTAAAATTTTGCCCTATCAAGTTTTTGGCGCCGTTGCCGGGGACTTGTGTGCCACAACTTTCTGGGTTGGAATTGATTGAGCATTAGTAGTTTAAGTTTGAGTTTGTAAATATTTTATTTTAATTTTTTTAAGAAATTTTTTTTAAAAAAATGGATTTCAATTGGCAACCAACTGGTCTTAATATTGAAAAGGAGATGAATTCTTTGTCTTCTACACAAGATGGATTGATTGCTACTTTAAATGCTTTGAATGAATATTGGCAACGTAAAAGGAGCATAAATGATAGTTGTAGTCCATATGTTGATTCTTCTCAATATATTTGCATGTCTTGTGTTTATTGTGGAGGGAATCATTCATTTGAGTATTGTCCATATAGTACAACTAGTCATTTTGTAAGAGATGATTTTACTAGGAACCAAGCTTGTTTTGATAACTCATTTTGTCCTAGTGAAGGTTTTGAGCAACAAAATTTTAGGGATCAACATGTCTATTGTTCCTATGAAAATACCCCTCCTTGTTACTCTTATCCATATGTTGAAGAATACACCATTGAGTATAGGGAAAAATCTAATTTGGAAAGATTAGTTGAGGAGTATGGGGAAGCATTAGAGAAATCTAGTAGAGAGCAAAAGGAATTTATCACTAGGGTTGAGTCAAATGTCCAAGATATTAGGTCAAGTGTTCAAGATATGGGGGTATATGTGAGTCAAATTGTTTCAACCCTGGAGACTAAGATGCAAAATAATTCCTTAAGCTTGGTGACCACTTCTTATGCTGATAATGATTATTGTGAGGAAGTTGAATGTGTGGAATTACATGAGACTATGGATAATGTAGAAAGTGATTGTGAGCTTGACAATGATTTAGATGAGCATATTGGATGTTTAGAAGAGGTTCCGGCTGTGGAGCCTAAGGTTTGTGATGTTGATGATCAAATTGATGTAAAGATCCCAATGGTTGTTGGTCATGACCCTCCTCTTGAAGTGTTGACTCTTACTGATGAGAGTCAAGTTGATTTTATTGGATGCTCTAAATTCTTGGATGTGCCTATATTTATTTTCAAAGATATGCATTTTGTGCTTAATTTGAATTCAATGATTGCTTGTAATCCAAGATTGTCTATGATTAAGGAAATACAAGTAATTAACTTGAATGATCAATTTTTGTGTGAGATACCTTGTTGCTTGAAAAGAAATGAAGACAAGGTAATTATGGTGTTTGATACTTATGATTAGTGGTTTGTTTTGAGAAGTCTGGCTGAAGACTATAAATTTAGCGCTTCTTGGGAGGCAACCCAAGGGTTTTGCTTGCATATTTTATTTTATTTTTCTTGTTGTTTTCTTTCTTTCAGTTTTATTCAAGTTTGAAGAAGATCACTTCTCTTGTTGCTGCAAGGTCTTGCTTGAGTATTCTCTTCTCCATAAAAATTTGAAATATCATGGATGGTACTAGGAGAAGCACTCCACATCATAGTTAGAGGACTAAACCAGGGGAGTACTAGTTCCTTTCTCTCTTTATATTTTTTGCAACATTGAAGATAATGTTTGATTTAAGTGTGGGGGAGGGATAAAATTTCTTTGGTTATGATATAATTTCTTTGAATTATGCTTGTCCTTATGCATTTGAAGGGTTTTGTTTATTTGAGATTTTTGCATTGTTGAGGATTGACCTTAATTTTGAGCTTTCCCCATCTTAGATAATATTATCAAGTCAAAAATTAAAATAGAAAAAAAATGTTTTAACCAAGTCTCTAAGCCTTGAGTTTTTTTGCAATCTTAAGATGGACTATGAGAATAAGGATTAGTTTGTAACGTGATCAACAAATTATTAGTTCAAGAATATTTTGCTATATGATTTCTTTAGAAAATTAGATGATGATCTGTGCTAACCAAGTAAAACTTTTGTGTAGGGAAATAACTCAGGAAAAAAAAAAAGAAGAAGATTGAAGGGGTTGGAAAAAAAAAAACACATGCACACACGCACACAAACTCCAATGATTTCTCTAGACCTTACTTAGTAACCGGGGGCACTTCATCACCAATGTTGGCACTCGCGTCAAACGGTAAAGTCAAAGAGGGTTATGAGTTGGGCTAAAAGCCTCTTGAGGTGCCTGTTGGAGTAACTGAGTAACTGGTGCTGCATCACCCATGTGCAGGGTCGCGTCAAAAGGGGACCTACAACGGCTCAAGAATCAAAAAAAGAAAAAAGAAAAGAAAAAGAAAAGGAAAAAAAAAAGAAGCAAAATGAGTTATTTCCTACCTGAGAAGTCTTAATAAATTAAATAAAAAGCTTGGTTTGTTGGGGGCATTTGAATTTTTCTGAAGAAATTGAGTAGCGTAATATTCTTTTACTAATCTTATGGTTGAACTTATTGCTTGCCAATCTTTTGATCATGGGACGTTGAGAGATTATTACACTCTTTTGGCTTAGTGACCTATTTTTATAAGACATTAACTTAAATAAGATTTGATGATATGATCCAAGTGTGGTGGTTTATTGCTCTTTGTTTAGGAATGTCATAAGCAATGTTCTTTTCAGATAATGAATTCTCTTTCTTTTGCTTGAGGGCAAGCAAATATTTAAGTGTGGGGGTGTTTGATGAGTATATATTTTATGATTAAATAGGTGTATATTTTATGAGATTTGATTGTAATTATTGATATTATATACCTATTTAATTATCTTTTATGAATGTTTCCATAATTAAATGAAACTTGGGATCAAAGAATAAATCAGCATAAAATCTACTCCATATCCTATTTTTATTGTGCAGGAAATATTAGCTGATTTGGAATGAAGTAAAAAAGGCAATAAGAGGATGTGCAATCAGTCAAATTCAGTGGTCTCACGCAAGAAAAATAGAAACAAAATCAATTGTTTGATCTGATGGAGTAAATTACAAGATATGAGATATCTTTTTAATAAGAAAAGGAGAATCAATGACTCAAGATAAAAATTATTATAAATAAGGAAGCAGAGACAAGCAACAGTAGGACGGAGCAGAAAGATCGGGAGACGCAGAACGAGAAGGAAGGGACAAAGAAGCAGAGGAGTAGAGGCTGAGCGTTTCATTTCTCTTCATCATCCCCACAGAAGGACGGAAGGACTGTGGAGGCGACGAAGAATCTTTTTTTCCTCTCTCTCCTTCTTCTTTGAACCTGAATTTTCTTTTTTTTCATCTTTTTTATGGATTTGAATAAAGCCATGTGTGGCTAGTTGGTTTTGCAACCTAGAGAATCTATGAACTTGTTTGGGTTTTAGAGATTATTCCCACTTTTTAGTTTTGATTAATTTTATTCAGTTTATTTAATCCTGTGTTTATTGCTATTGCTTAGTGAGTGGCCACCATTGAGCATGTTTTGGGGATTTAGGGTTGGACTTGGAAGAGGGAATCCTAAATTGACCTTGGGAATAAATAATGTGGAATTATGTTTTAATTTAACGTGAAGTTAGGTTTTAATCTAATTTGCGTCTAGGATAGGAATATACCTAGAAGCTCCGCATAATCAAATTAGAGTGAGCCCGATTTAAAACGCGTCTTACTTAATTGTGTGAGGCATTACATAATTAATTAAGATAGGTATATAAATGGACCGGAAGGCATTTATAGACATTAATACTCTAGATTAGCTGATTAGATTAAGTCAAAGTTAATTTAGTGGGGATAAAATCTAAGAATCAAATAAGGGATTAGTGACTCTAGGTTGCTCATTTAATTATTGTGATAATTTTCTTATTTTTATTTTAGTTTTAATTTCTTTTTCTTAATTAAATTCAATTTTTGTTTTCCTCAACTTAAACGAAATTGTGAGATTAATGCTTAACTAAAGTTGTGATACCAAGTCCTCGTGGGAGCGATATCTTACTTACTCTTTATTACTTGATACGGCCCGTGCACTTGCGGAGTTTTTTTAGGCTTAAAATTTTGCCCTATCAGTGAGACAGCCATGGAGACGAGCGGTGCGTCACCGAATAAGCTCCACCTTGGAGCTTTTAAAAAAGCCCAGTAGCGTTGAATAAGCTCAGTACTGTAACGCATCATCCAAACACTCTGCATCTGCTTTTTTTCACTGTTGGGCGTTTGCTTTTCCGCCACTGTGCTCTTTTGCCTTCAATGCTCCTTGTAACGTGCGATCCAAACACACCCTATATCTAACTAAAGAAAGCTAAAGGATCCATTTTTTTTTTTAAAAAAAAAAAAGTTCAGGAACTTGATTCAAAACTGCGTAGAACTATAAGGACTCCAGACTAATTTTACCTTATATAAAATAGATTTTAGCATAGAAGAATAAATACACTAGGACAAGTAGACAGCAAAAAAGAAGTTCCTGCGGAATATGCATTGAATAAAGGAGCGAGGTTTCCTTCTTTCTTTTTCTTTTCTTTTTTTTTTTTCATTTTATTATTAGCGTGAGCGTTTTGTAGATTATAGAAGAGTTTACAAGTGCAAATAAGTCATAAAATTTGCATATCATTTGAAAATCTCACATAAAGGGAGGAGAAGGTACATAAAATATAAAGAAGCTAATCAGATTAGTTTAAAAAAAAGTGTTTCAATATTTTATAAGAGGGTTAAGTATCAAATTTGCCCCGGAAGTATCTCGCCAGGAGCAATTTTGTCTCGGAAGTTTTTCTTGGAGCAATGTTGCCCCAGAAGTTTTATTTTGGAGCAATGTTGCCCCTCCATCAACGGTCAACTAACAGTCAACGGTCAACGGTTAGTTGACCGTTGACCAAGGGGCAACATTGCTCCAAAAAAAAACTTCCGGGGTAAAATTGCTCCAAAAAAAATCTTCTGGAGCAAAATTGATACTTAACCCAAAAAAATGTTAAGAATGTTATTTATGATATCATATGTTTTTAATTCTTATTTATATAATATCTAGGGGTGGAAACAGACTAGACCAACCTAAGCTTCACCCTCTAATTCAAATTTTAAATATAAAAATTAAATAACTAATTTATAGAATTAAAGAATTTTACTTTTATAAAGAATTATATAAGATTATATATTTATAAAGAATTAAAAGGAAATTTTTATGTAAAATATTTTACTTTTTTTAAAAAATAAATAAAGGGCACTTTCAATTTTTAACATGTTTTTAATAAATGCTAAAAGAAAGGAGTTGAATTAAAACTTAAGAGAGTAATTTTTGTATTTCTTATTTTTCTGTATTAAATTTAATCTTTCTGTTAAAAGCGCTATGTGAATCTTGTAATTCTTCTATACATTTATTGTCTTTCTATTTAATTATTTTTTCCTGTGACTTGTAAGTCATTTTCTTTTTCCTCTGAACTTCTTTTTTTATATATAAGAAATGTATTATAATGGATACAAATTTTAATTTTCCTGAAACATGTTTAACCCATAGAAATATTTTGGTGGATATGTTGACATTCATATGTTGAGTATTAATATTGTATTATATTATAAATATATTTTATTTTTATGGAAAGATTCAGTCATGCACACACACAACCATTTTATAATAGGGATCAAAATTTCAGTAAAGTCCCACTGTATAAATGATTAAAAGGAATATTTCAGAAAAATAAAATTTTTTAATAAAAGATACTTTAATTAAGTCTTTAATTCTATAAATTAGTTATTTAATTTTTATATTTAAAATTTGAATTGGAGGGTGAAGCCTAGGCTGGTCTAGCCTATTTCCACCTCTAGATATTATATAAATAAGAATTAAAAATATATGATATCATAAATAACATTTTTAACATTTTTTTTGGGTTAAATAGCAATTTTGCCCCGAAATTTTTTTTTAGAGCAATGTTGCCCCGGAAGTTTTTCTTTAGGAGCAATTTTGCCCCTCCATTAACAACCCTAACGGTCAACGGTTAGTTGACCGTTGACCGTTAGTTGACCGTTGACGGAGGGGCAACATTGCTCCAAAAAAAAACTTCCAGGGCAACATTGCTCCAAGAAAAAATTTGGGGCAAAATTACTCCTGGCGAGATACTTCCAGAGTAAATTTGATGCTTAACCCTTTTATAAGATAAAAGTAGTTTAAAAATATTTAATATTTTTATTTTGTATAGTATAAAGTCAATTCTTTACCGTTAGCCGGCGGGCTCGGGGCCTCTGATGTACTCTCTAATACCCCTTAAAATTATCAACTTTTTGTGGTTGCGTGCCACTTCTCTTCAATTTCCACTTATTTTCTTTTAATAACTAGATATTTGAACAATACATTTAATCATATTCATAATCTAATTACTGACAGAATTCTGTCGGGCGTTGGTGATATCAATTATCCATGGAATACTGTAGATAATTTCCATCAGTAATCCAGCATTTTTTTAGCGAAAAATAAATTTTGGTTATTTGAATTGGGCTAAACTGGAATTTATATAATAATGTAGATATATAAAATCAGATTCATATAATTTTGTAAGAAAAAAAAATCATAATTTTTGATTTAATATTCAATATGCTGCTGATATATTTAAAATTAAATACATTAGGGATAATGTGAGAAAACCAGCCCCACATGCATGCATATACTTAAATCATATCGTTCCCCAATTCTTTGTGAAAAAAAGTGTTGCCTCTCATCTTTAATGTAAGGTCTAGTATAAAGGACCAGAGGTAGTATTGGGTGCTTTTGTTAAAAAATAATTTTCTATTCACCCACAGGTATATAATATTTTAAATGAATAGTCTTAATATTTTAAACGATATATAGTTATTTAAGTATTAATAATAATTGATAACACGGTTAAAAAACACCCGTCAAATACTAAAATTAGAAAAGAAAAGTTTTCAATACAATTAAGCTATAATTCAACGATAATCTCTGTTTTGTTAAAAAGGTTTAGCACAAATTTAAGTTAGAAATTTACAGAGACTGTATTAAGGTAACTGTAAAATTTAATCATCTAACTTTACAGTTTTCTCATTTAATTTTAAAAGGTATGTATACTTTTCGTCCTTTAACTATAACATCGTTAATATCAAATGATGATTTTTTTTTTTTAGTGATCGTTGATATTTTGAAAATTAAACTTGATATGTTAGTACTTCAAAAAGTTTTTCCAACATCTAAAATACGAATATCAGCATTTTTTGTTAAAAAAATTAGGATTAAAGACTTAAATTTTTTAACCCAAATGCCCCTGTTTAACATTAGAATTATTTACATATAACACACACACACACAAATAAATAAATAAATGTGTCCGTGGCTATAAAAAACTTTATACCACCAAAAATTAAATCTAATAGATTTTCTAAATTTCTAATGCGCTAAAAATTTATTAATTTTGATATTATAAGATTATAATTTTACTTTTCAATTTTCATCATATTTATTGAATATATCAAACATATATTTTTTTTTCTATCAAATGTAATAACTATATTGCTAGGTTTGAGAGATTTTACAAGTCATCCATTTTTCATATTTTTTTTCCACAAACATTTAAAAAATTCACTCAAATTTCTAAAATTTTATGATTTTTACAAGCTATCAATCAAAATTTGGGATTTAGTATTAAGAGTGTATTAGTAAATAAAATTTATTTATTACATAAATTTTTATTAAAAATATTTTCTTAGAATTTTCTTAAAATATTATTAGCGGAGCTAATGGTTTGAACTTAAGTATATGTTTTTAAAATAGAGCAGAGGTCTATATAATTAAGATAAAACATAAGGTTGGTTAGAGTATTTTACTTAATTATTAAGATGAAAATCTTAATTAGTTGTAACACCGAAGGAAACTTCATCTTACAAGTGTCATGAATTTTTTGTTCTTGTTCTCGTAAGTCCCCAGTAAGTACTCAAAGAGTCCGGAGTCGTGCCCTGACCTTGGTGGGGGACTGATGCCGAACCCCTCCAAAACTTTTTTATAGCAAAAAACAATTTTTTGTTCTTGTGTATTATTCATTGGTTCCTTCCATTACTATTTAATAAATTTATGAGTTTTCACTTTTAAACATTATAGAAAAGATTATGGTAAAACTGGTTTACTACAATTATTTGACATTAACACTGATAGTTATTATTCTAGCATTGGGGAATCAACTTTATAGTATCAGTTCAGTTTTCCAGTTATGATATTAAGTTTCTTAATAAATTAAATTTAAAATTTTGAAATTATTTTTTGTGTTTAAAATTAAAACTTCAAAATTTTAAATGTTCATTGTTAATTTATTTTTTTCCCTCATTTAAAACTATTTATCCTCCAACTAGGAAGCCTTATCTATCTTCACAACTAAATTTAAATCACTCTCTTAAAATAAAAATGGAATAAGAACTGCATGTCTTGGCTTCCCTTATTAAAATTCTTTCATCGTGAAGGGGGGGAAAATGTTTCCTTGTGCAGGGTGGATGGCTCTTGAGGATGGGACGACGGCTAAATCCTACTCTGGCGCTGTGATTACGGCGAACTCTTTATGGGATGGGGAGTTGGAGGACGACGGAGTGGATGGGACCGAGGAGTTGGATGACAGAATAACTAAGCAACGCAACGTTAATGGCATAATGGTGTTTTCTTTTCCAGAAGGCTTCAAACAACGTGCATGGAGACACTGGAGACAGACGCTGGTTGTCAAAGTCGTGGGAGGAAAGTTTGCGTTTGACTATATGCGTCAGCGAATGGAGTCTTTCTGGGCGAAGAACGGCAGAATTACAGTAACAGACGTTGTGAATGGGTACTACCTGATTCGTTTTGAATCTATGACTGATCTGATCACGGCTAGATCTGATGGACCATGGATAGTGCAGAATCGATGCCTTGCAGTCAAGGATTGGAGTCCAGATTTTGATCCAGAGAATGATGAAATAGGCAAGGTTAAGGTGTGGGTTACCTACCGGCTTTCCCACCAGAATTTGTTAAGACGAAGCTTTTGATAGATGTGGGAAATTTCATAGGAAGCTATATTCGAATGGATTCAGTTGCAACAAAAGTGGCTAGGGGTAGATTTACAAGGATATGTGTGGAGATTGATTTGGCTAAAGAGATGGAACTAAATTACATGCTAGAAAATAAAGAAAGAGCCATTGTATATGAAGGGTTAGATGATGTTTGTGGGGAGTGTAAGGTGTATGGACATAGAGTAGCAACTTGCTCGAAGGTGAGAGCTGCTATGGCACAACCCAGTGAGCTAAAGAGACAAAAAAAAAATAATGTGGGGGTTTGGCAAGTGGTGGGCAAGAATGGAGGTGCCGCGAAGTCCACAACCAGACGCGGACTTGGAGAAATTCAGAACAGGTTTCTGCCTTTACAGCAGGCGATGGCGGATGAACCCGATGACAGCTGTGGCGTTGGACTAGCTGTTTCAGAAGGTGAAGCAGGGTTCTGGGCACGTACAAGTGGCGGTGGACACGACTGGGGTTCAGCAGGAAGTGCCGAGTAGTTTGCAAGGAAGGGGGCTGGTTCATTGTGTAAGTGGTGTTGTGGGGGCCACGCCTGATGAAGTTTTTCAGCAATTTAAAAATAGAGATGATTTCCAGGTGGGGCCCACGACTATTTTGAAGATGAATGATGACAAAACACCAGGTAGCTCATCCAAGGGAGTAAAATTGGGTATTGTAGGTGGGGAAAACCCCCATGTTAATGGCCTTGATGTAGCTATAAAAGGTCAAGGGGGGAAGAGAATAGTGATGCTAATACGGGTGTTGTGAAGAAACAAGATCTGAGTGCAAGTAGCGAGGATCATGTGTCTTCAACCGGGGTGAATGGGAGCCTTAAAAAGAATGGTGGTTATTATAAAAAGCAAGGTAGACCGTTGGGAAGTGGCCAGGCTAAAGTAAAAGTGGGAACTAATAGTAAAGCGTCTCAGGTGCGCGAACCACCTGGTCTTTCGCCATTGTTATCATGATCTCGTTCCTTATATGGAACGGTAGGGGGCGGCCAATGCGAATATTGGTCGTCAGTTGAGGTTTTTGATCTCGAAGTATCAAATTAAACTTTTGGTGTTAGTTGAGACAAGAACGAGCCGGGATAGTTGTTTGAAGTTGCGAAGGGAGATTGGGTTTGACAGCTCCTTTGTGGAGGAAGCGAGGGGATTCTCTGGAGGAATTTGGGTCCTTTGGAAATCTCAAGATATTCAGGTTTTTGTTATAAGTAATTCCTATCAATATGTTCATATGAAAGTGGATGCTATGGGGCATGCTTTTCATTTTACGGCTATTTATGGAAGTCCTAGGGAGGAGGAACAGAAAGGTCTTTGGGATAGTCTAGATGTTTTTGCAAGTGATGCTCTGGACAAATGGCTGGTTGCTGGAGTTTTAATGAGATTGCGGATGTGAAGGAAAAGAAAGAGGGTACTGCTGCTGCTATTGGTCCATGTCGGATTTCCCATAATCGTCTGACAGGATGGCGGCTTGATGATATTCAGGTATCAGGTAGTTTCTTTACTTGGATGGGTCCGAAGTGGGCTCATTTAGAGCGGGTTTACAAGAAGCTTGATTGTGTTATTGCTAATGTTTCCTGGTGAATGGCTTTCAATAAGGCGGACGTGATTAATTTACCAAGATATACCTCGGACCATTCTCCTATGCTGTTGAGATTATCTGGACCACCAAAGGGTAAGCAGGATAGACCATTTCGGTTTCTAGCTGATTGGATGAACCACGCTGCATTCCCTGATTTTATGGCATCCCAATGGAAGACTTGCCTCGACATTCCCGTAATGCTAGCTTGGTTTGTTACGCCTTTGAGTCGCTGGAATAGGGAGGTCTATGGTAATATTATCCGAACGAAAAACAACTTAAGCTCAGAACTTGAAGTGCTACAGTAGGAGCGTGTGAATAATGATTTTGTTCTGTTGGGTGCGAAAGAGGTGGAGTGTAGAAATCGTTTAAATGAGATTTTACAGCCAAAAGAAATGCTTTGGTTCCAAAAGTCTCGCCACCAGTGGCTAACTCAAGGGGACCGTAATGCTAAATTCTATCACCTTAAGACGGTAACGAGGAGAAGTTTTAATAAAATTATCAGGCTCAAAAATGAGTGCCTTATTTGGGTGGAACAGGATGATTAACTTAAAGGTATGGTTGTTTCCTATTTTCAAAATCTATTTTGTGATGCAAATCCCACTCGTAGGTGGCTTTCTTCTTCCTGGCCAAGTATCCCTCACAACCTTTTGGAGGGATTGCATCGGATACCTACTTGTGAGGAGGTCCGTAGATGTTTGTTTAGTATGGGAAGCTATAAAGCCCCTGGTATTGATGGTTTCTCTGCAGTGTTTTTCCAAAGACAGTGGAGTGTGATTCGACACCAAATTATGAGATTAATTGTGGATGTATGGCATAACCCCTCCCATATTCGCTTTTTAAATTCTACTTTGATTGCGTTAATTCCTAAAGTCCAAGTACCAACGTCTATGTCTCAGTTTCGGCCCATATCACTTTGCTCAGTTTTATATAAGTTGATCACCAAGTTGATCGTGGGACGCTTGCAGCCGATCATGGAGATTGTCATCTCGCCTTTCCAAGCTAGTTTTGTTCCACACAGGCAGATTCATGATAACATTGTCATTGCTCAAGAATTGATTCACTCAATGCATAAAATGCGAGGAAGACAATTTATGGCAATTAAAGTTGATCTAGAAAAGGCGTATGATCGCGTTAACTGGAAATTCCTACATAATATCCTTGGGGAGGTTGGCTTACCAACCCCTATTGTTGATTTAGTTATGCAGGCTGTTACTACTTCCTCCCTGAACATCTTGTGGAATGGTAGCAAGACTTCATCTTTTCAACCTTCTAGGGGCGTTCGCCAGGGTGAAACTTTATCACCGTATTTATTTACCTTAGTTATGGAAAAACTTATTCATATCATTTCCACGGCTGTTAATGGTGGTCTTTGGACCCCTATTAAGGTGGGAAAGGGAGGCCCCCTATTTCCCATTTGATGTTCGCTGATGATCTTTTGCTATTTGCAGAGGCAAGGCCTGAGCAATTGGATATTGTTATGAAGTGTTTATCCTTGTTTGAACAGATTTCAGGTCTAAAAGTAAGCATGGAGAAAATGATGATTTACCTTCCTAAGCACACACCGGAAGATTTGGCTGTTGATTTGGCAAAGAAGAGTGGATTCAAGAGAGTTAAAAGTATTGGAAGATATTTAGGGGCTTGGATGGTGCATGGGAGATCAACTAAACAATGCTATCAGCATATTGTGGACAAGCTACAGAGGAAGCTAGGTGGGTGGCAACCGCAATGTTTGTCTCAGGCAAGCAGAGTAACTCTTGTCAAGTCAGTATTATCTACTATCCCTTATTTTCATATGCAATATGCGAGCCTCCCATTAAATATATGCAATGAGATTGATAGAATTCAAAGCAATTTCATCTGGGGTGACACTCATCAAAGGAAAGCACATCATGCTATAGGCTGGAATGTATTGACTTCTCCTAAACTTATGGGTGGTCTTGGTTTGAAGTCGGCAGCAACTATGAATGATGCTTTTCTCATGAAGTATGGCTGGAGATTTCAAAATGAGGCAGATGCTCTTTGGGTTCGCCTTCTACGAGGGAAATACAAGGTTCAAAACGGTCAAGTACAGTTGTTTAAAACTGGTTGTTCACCTTTCCGGAGCGCTTTATGTAATATTTTCAATAACATGAAGGATGGGGCACTACGGGAGATTGGAGATGGTACTTCTATCTCTTTTTGGAAAGATAAATGGGTTTCCTCTGATATTTGCCTGCAGGACTATGCGTTGAATCCCATCCTTGATGATATGCGGGAATGCATGATGGCTAGATTTGATGGTTAAGATGGTCGGTGGGACCTTTCACTATTACATAGTCTCCTCCCCCAAGATGTGGTTGGACAAATTAGAGGTATGCTCCCTCCCTCCGCTGATGATGGTCCGGATCGCTCTTTTTGGTTGGTTGGGGATTCAACTGGTATTAGTGTTAAAAGTTGCTACATGTTTTTAGCCAAATCTGGCTTTCAACATTCCGATATAAGTTGTGACAAATGGAGTAAGCTATGGAAGTGGGAGGGACCCCATAGAGTACAAATTTTTGGATAGAAATTAATCCACCAGAGGCTCCTTTTACGGTCATGGATCCATTCTTGGACTAGCATTGATAGCCTTTGTCCAGTGTGTCACCAAACAGAATAGACTGGCTTACACGCATTTAGGGATTGCCCTGTTGTTAGTGCTTTTTGGTATGAAGTGTTACCTACTGATCGACTCCAATCGTTTTATCACAGTGATTGGACTGATTGGGTTAGGGAAAATTGGATGTGTGATGATGTAGGGTTTGGCAGATATAGTTGCCATTCTATATTTATTGTTTCCTGCTGGTTCATCTGGAAATGGAGGAATGCTTCCATTTATAATCCCCTAGATGAGAGTGGCAGATATCGAGCAAGTTTTGTCTTTGAATTTCTAGAAGGTATTAAGATGGCAACTATTAAAGTAGTAAATAGCAGAGCAAGATAGTATCCTACTACTGTTTGTTGGGCATTCCCTGAAGCCCCGTTTGTGAAACTCAATTCTGATGGGGCTTCAAAAGGTGCATTATAGGTGGCGGCGTGTGGAGGTTTGATGTGGGATTGTTCTGGTAACTGGCTTGTGGGGTTTTCCGTAAGTCTTGGAAGGTGCTCAGCGCTATCAGCTGAGTTGTGGGGAGTTCTGAGGGGACTAGAGATGGCATGGGAGGCAGGATGGAGACATGTAGTGGTGGAAAGTGACTGTCAAACAGTCATCGCATTACTTTCTAAACAAGGTAATGCAGCTCATGAGTCCCATTTGGTGACTAAGATACGAGCAAATACTCGGCGTCAATGGGATATTCGGTTCAGTCATGTCCTTAGGGAAGGGAATCAATGTGCGGACTGGTTGGCTAACGAAGTCCTATCTCGTGGGAAGATCCCTGATGAAGCTCATTTTTCTGACCCTCCTTCTGGAATCCATCATCTACTTTTGTGCGATGTGATGGGAGTAGCTCATATTAGGAGGGGGTTGGGACCTTAGTCCCATTTTATCTGTTTTTCCATTTTCTTTTTGACTTTATTTGTTCGTATTTTCCTGGTATATAAAAAAAATGTTTCCTTGTGCTGATAATCCCAAAGTACAGAGTAAATTATTGACGCGGTGGTTGAGAAGCTGTGGACCAAATTACATTCCTGACTGTCCTGGAAATTGTTCTTCACCTTTTTCAAATCTTTCAAGATTATAGGTCCCTCCTTTACCACACTCAACATCTCCTCTGTTCATGCCCTGTTCTTCACAGGTCCTCTATTTGCTTTATAAGATTAATCTTTATTTTTTTCCAAAAGAGTTAAATAATTTTTATAAAATAAATAAACTTTCAAAAATTCAAGCTGTAATTTTTGTGGATCAATTATTATTTATTAATACATAATTATTTTGTAATTTAGAGAAATATCTCCATAGAGAGAAAAATCATAACACAATTCAGAGAAGACTCCAAGTCTTTAGGCCAGGTTGACTTGAGACTTTGTTGGTACAAGTCGAAGTCATGTGGTAAGGAAGAAGGAGTATTGAAAATAAGTTATAGTTGGAAGTTGTAATTTCCTTAGTTTCACATTCATTTTTCCAAGTCTTTGGACATATGCAAGAGTCAATTAAGAATTATTTTGATTTTAAAGTTGCAAGGTTGCTGGCAATTACAAACAGAAAATATATTTTAAATTCTGTAATATTATCTATTATTTTAAATTAATAATTTATAATTTTAAATAAATTCGAATTCAGTTTCTAGAATATTTTATAAATATGTTTTATTATTATTAGCTTATTTCAAATTCAATTATTATTATTTTAAAAATTAATGATAAATAATAAAAAATCAAATAATTAATTAGCTTTAAGAAAATATACAAGAAAAATAAAGCTTAAATATTTGAGATAAAATAACATAATATATTATAGTTGGTTGAAGTGATAAGGAGCCTTATCCCATAAGGAGAAGAACACATGGAAAATTAAACCCTTAATCAAATAAAAAATAATAATGCTTTACTTTGAATTCGTTGGCCTGGGAGTATAAAATTGAATTGCCTTTCAGGTTTTTTTACGATATTAATAATCAATAATAATGATATTTCTCACATTTTTTATTTTTATTTTTTTGGAATATATTGATCACATTCTAAATCACCTATATGTATTGTTGTTGATACATTATCCCATTCTTATTTATAAGATTTTATTAGCCGAATTGTAATATTTAAGAAAACAGTTAAAATTAATTCTATGTAATAAATATATAGAAAATATAATATTTTTCTAAATATGTCGTTATTAGTAAGTGGGTAAATGAGAGAGAGTAATAGTGAGAAAGATGATGAAAGATAGTGTGTATAGATAAAATGAATTAAGGGTAACATTAGTAAAAATGCATATAATGCTCTGACAATCTCAGATAGTGCCTTATAGGGAGGGAGTATGATTCTAAGAAAAATTAAATGAAACCCTTTATTCCGCATATATTTTGAGGAGGTCAATAATAGCAATTATCTCTTTGCTTCTACTTCATATACACTACTTCTTTTTCCCTTCTTTTGTAGATCAGCGTTTTAGTTTGACAACTCTCATTAATTTCATATGCGCGGTCCTTGTTGCAAAGATGAAGTGGTCCAAATTTGATCCGCTAATTTGAGGGAAAAAAAATAGGGAAACCGCCATATTATGGAAGGAAGGATGTGGACACTTTCTTTTACTATTCCTTTCCTTTCACTATCTACCACGTGATAATGAAAACGTAGATTTTACCTGAAAACAAAAGGAAATGAAAAACCGTAAAGCGTAAAATCATAAAAAAAATCTTAAAAACTTAAAAGCGTTTGGAAAATTAGTAAAATCGTTTTAATGAAAAATAATCATAAAAATGTAAAATCGCAGTGATAAATCGAGTTTTTAACTACCATAGTTTGCCAAACACACATGATCATGTGGAGCCTACGTTAAAAATTATTGAAGTCCAATGGTTCTTGTTTCTTCATCTTGTTTTAATAAATATAATGCACCTAGTCAATAAATATGATTTATGTATTAACTTTGTTCTCACATTTCAACGTGGTTCTTATTATCTCATATGGTTACATTGTTTATATTATTTCAACAAACGACGAGCTCAATTAAAGTTTGATATGAATAGCACGTAGTAGTATTTACAATTCCCTAGTCGTGTTAATAAAGCGCAAATGTTGGAGATGCAAGAATAACCCCACTGTCCCGTTCACGCATGTCTTTCTTTTTTACTTTGTGGTTCCTTACACTACAAAAGAGGGGGGAAAAAACATTATTTGTCGCGGTTCACTTGTAACAGTCATAAATAACCGCTACAAAATCATAAATTTATAACAATTTTATCCAAAACCACAACCGATTCGTAGTGGTAGCATTAATGCCAAAACGCGGGTTTGTTTGCAATGATCTTTGTAGTAGTTAGTGCAAAATAATTACAAATGTGGGGCCAGTTTGGTACGTAATGGCGCGAATGTTTGTAACGTTGAATTTGTAGCGGTTATTCACCGCTACAAATTTGGCGTCAGTGATTGGCACGTAATGGTGCAAACTTTGTCTCGGTGAATTTATTGCGGTTATATGAAAAGAACCGCTACAAAAAGGCGAAACGACACAGTTTTTGTTGCTGTCAAAATAAAGCAACACTTTGACCACTTCAAATCCAATAATTTTGTAGCAATTTTTACCTTAACGGCTACAAATATTTATACTATATATGTGTGACTCTGTCCGTACATTAATTATAAATATTTAGAAATTATTAAATCTGCATTATCGCTAAATGAACTATCTCGGTTTGGTAATCGAAGACATGCAGATATCTGCAGCTTTGATCTCTTATCTCGGGAGATGAGGGCTGCAGATATTTGCCTCTCTCATCCTTGAAGCTGAGGCAATTCATTCAGTGACAATTCTGATTTAATTATTCCTATGACATAAAGACTTCTACTCTTTTGAAGACAGTCCAACGTGCGACCGAAGATTGGGTTCCAATATAGCCACATTTTTTCTCATGAAAATATCTCTAATCAAAATGAGCCAGTGAGTTTTTCATGGGAGATCGGAAGCTATATTGAATCCGAATCTTTACGGGTATGTTAGACTATTTTTAGTAAACTTATCATTCTTAATTTATTACTCATGACTTTTTTGAAGAAATTAAAGAAACTAATTAAATTACTTGAAAGTTTTTTATTTTTATTTTTTTCACCAAAATATTTAGTTTGATTAATAAACTAATTAGTTTGGAATTTTTTTTGCCAAAAAATTAAATTTGTAGTGGTTGGACACAATAGCCTCTACAGAATCTCAAAGGTCAATCAATTTGTAGCTTAATGGTGCTGCAACTTTTGTTTCAATTTTCAAAACTTGCACCATCAGGCAGGATTTAATGGTGCTATAACTTTTGGTATTTTCAGACCTATAGTGTGGGCCCCGGCCCCAAAACTAACACCGTCAAGGAGGATTTAACGGTGTTGTAACTTTTGCTCCAATTTTCAAAGCTTATGGTTACTTTTGCATATATGAAAAACATTTAGTGTTAGACGCTCCTAAGGATAAAACAGATGTGCTTTTTTATACCTTTACCCTACAAACTAAATAAAATCATACAACCAAGAGTGGTACAGAAGGGTTTAATAAATGGAGAAGTAATAGAACATCTGTTTATTGAATTGGGTACGTCAATCTGAGAAAAAAAATTGGGTACGTCAAACGAGCTTGTGTAATTTTTCTACTTTGAAAACAAAAAAGCCATGTTTAACTTTTAAACAATAATAATTTTTAAGGTTAAGGGGCAAAAAAAAAAAAAAAAAAAAAATATATATATATATATATATACCCTTTTTTAGGAGCGCCCAACATTAAGTGTTTTTTTTTAAGGTGTAAAAGGGACTACGTGGTTATAAATTATGTGCAAAAATACCGTTTAACTATACTAACTCTTATTTTGCCGCCTGAACAATGACGTGACTTTCAATGTACAAAAATACACATGTGATTTGGCCAAAAGAGTACCCAACATCAAGTGTTTTTTTTTTGTTGCAAAAAATATCGTTTGACCATTAAGTTTGAATTTTTTTTCGTGTGGAAACAATAATACCAGTCAGTTTCATGAAATATAGGATCTTAAAAAAATATTTCAAAATGCTGACTGGTATTAAAAACATACTTTAAAATGCTGACTGGTACTGAAAAATGCTTCATAATTTTGAAAAATTATGTTAGGATTTTGAAAAATATTTTAGAGAAATGACTAGTACTAAAAATACTTCAAGATACTAACCGATACTAAAAAAATATTTGGAGGTACTGACTAGAACTAAAAAAGTACTTCCAGAATACTGAATAGTCCTAAAAAGATACTTTATGATGCTAACTGGTACTAAAAAATACTTTATGATTTTAAAATAGTATTTCAGGGTACTGAATAGTACTAAAAAATATTTTAGGGTACTAATTGATACTGAAAAATACTTTATGATCTTGAAAAATTATTCTAGGATTTTGAAAAAATATTTTATGATACTAAGTGATACTAAAAAATACTTCAAAATACTGAGTGATACTAAACAAAATTAAAAAAAATCAAAATAATGATCAAACTGTATTTTTACACATAAAAAGGTACTTATTAATAGTGTTGGACGCTCTTTTAGCCAAACCATATATATATATATATATATATATATATATATATATTTACCTTGAAAGCCATGTCATCATCCATTTTTACAATTAAAAATCACATCATCGTCCATTTTTTACCTTGAAAACCACGTCATCATGCCCTTTTTTTAAAAAAATAAATAACTTTCTAAATCTTACATTTTAACTGGAAAATTCCAAAAGCTCAGTCAAAAAATAGTCGTCCCGGGGGTTGGGGGTGAGGGAAGGAGCATGGAAGGAAGCACGTGGGCCCTTTTTCGTACGATTCCTTTCCTTTCTTTTTTTGTTTTCTTTTTTGTTTTTTGGGGTCGACCTTTCCTTTCACTATAGTATCTGCCAAAACATACATGATAAATTTGCGCAACAAAAGAACACACGGTATGATGGAGCCCACCTACTTTGACAAAAAAGAAATCAATTTTTTTTTTTTTTACACATAAAAGTTTAGGTGGGGTAAATACCGGTATTTTATCAAGGACATACCTCTAAACTCAAATAGCACTTATAGAGGTACTTACAGATTGCCCACTAATAAGGCCCTCACATCAATCAGCAAGTATCGAACATTCTCCCTTTTGGGATGAAGGCTGACACTTTAATTAACTGTGTCAATCCCCATTAAAGAAAAAAATGCAATTGATTGAACGGAACAAGAGTATTCTACTGCCAGCCCATTATCACGGGCAATGTTTCAACATGGAGCTTCTACTCCCTCCGGTCCTAATTATAAGACATAGTTGACTTTTTTAGAGAAATTAAGGAAGCTAATTAAATTACTTTAAACTATTTTTATTTTTATTTTTTTCTTCAAACTAATTAGTTTAACTAATAAACTAATATATAATCTAAAGATGCACAACATATGAAATGATTAAGTAATTTATTTAGCTTCCTTAATATCTCCAAAGAAAGTCAACTATGTCTTATAATTAGGACCGGAGGTAGTACATAGAAACGGAAAAGAATCGTAAATATGAAACAAATTTTCTACTACTTTTTTTTGGTCAACAATTTTCTACTACTTAAGATTAAGATACAAAATTCTATATATCATATACATACATACACACGTATACCCACCCACAGGTGCGTGTAAGGGCGGACCAGGGGGAGGGTGGGCCCACCCCTAAAAAAAAAAACCTCAGTGGTGGAGCCCAGTAAAATAAAAAATCTCTGTACGAACACAGCTCGATAGACCATCCACCCCACCCTTAAGAGTCTAAAAATAAAAGAAAAATATTTGCATGTCTGTGTGAATTATGGAAGATTAGAGAAGGAAAGCAACCCTGAAATAGGAAGCATATCGATAGGTGCCATGCTCCTAGTTGGCCCCAAAAAAATAAAAATCCGAATAAAGCCAAATTTGTAAGAATTATGGATAAGTGCAAAACGTTTTTCTTTCTTTTTCTGTGAAGACAACAGTAATTATAAGATAATAGGATCATTACTAGCTAGTGTACATTGATGCTAATAGCTTTGAGCTTGAAAAAAATTCAACTGAGTGAAAGTGACTCCTGCCAGCCCCACACGCGCGCATTAACTTTTTTGTTTTTCCCACACTTGACATGTCCTTACGGCTTTATAACATCAACCTCTATCCTATCATTTTTATAAATAAGTTAGTTAACAGTCTAAAATTCAAAAGGTAATATTTGTGTATTAATTATTAATACACACATATTTGTAATTTGGAGAAATATTATAGTAGTATTATTTACTTTTCCATCTTCAGAGAAGACTCAAAGTCTTCACGCCAAGCTGACTTTACTGTAGTGATACAAGATGAAGTCATGTGGGAAGGCGCATGGAAAGTTGAATGAGGATGAGAAATTGATTAGTTGGAATGAAGTAGTAATTTCCTTAGTTTCACATTCATTTTTCCAAGTCTTTGGGCACATACATTTATGATTCAACAGAGAATGGTTTAATAAATGGAGAAGTAATAAAACATCCATTTATTGTCAATATGATTTATCTCAAAATGGATGATCTAGATTAGTATCCTAACATTGGTGAAGGGTATAACATCCTTAAATTTTTTGGACTTAGGGAATTAAGTATGACCATGGTAGTGAAAGCGTAGTTTTTACGTAAAAACGGAAGGAGAATGAAAAATCGTAAAACGTAAAATCGTAAAATAAAACGGAGTTTTTACCTACATATGTATATAAGGTACCTGCCTTCATACACATATATACTGATCAATGCAATATCAATCAAAATGTCTAATATTGTCATTGATCAAACCATATTTTTAATATGATTTTCCATGATTAAATTTGGATTTTTAATGTATTTTCTGGGACATTATTGTATGATTAAGTACTAAGTTGAGTTAAAAACATTTGTATTGAATTAAGTGTAATTAGGGGTAAAATGATCTTTATTTATTAATTACAGAAAAGGACCCAGATGTTTTTGAAATTTTAGTTCTGCCCCAAAATAGTTTGAAAATTCTCACTTTAGTCTCTCTCCAGAACTTTTAAAACTTTCACTTAAGTCCCTTAGTAAACTCGGCGCTTTTTGCAAAAACGTTGCGTTTTTACGCTTTTACGCTTTAAAGCGGCGCTTTTTACGTTTTTACCTCTGATGCGTTTTTTCCACCACGTAACACGTTTTACCCGAAAAAAGGCGTAAAAGCGGCGTTTTTTGCGCTTTAAGCGCGATTTTGACTACCATGAGTATGACTGAGGATGTATACAATTCAAAAATATGAAACGATTTATGAAAAGTGATTTTTCAAAATAAAATAAAATAAATTGCTATTAATATTATATAGAAATAAAAAAAATGATTAATAAAATTGAATGATACAAAGAAGAAAAATAAGAAAAAAAAAAGTAGGGGGCGTATCTTCATAAAAAAATAAAAAAAAAATCCAGAACTACATGTGTTAAAAAAAGAAATAAAAAAAGGGAGAGAATAAATATAGTATTATTATTGTTGTTGTTATTTAAAAAAAATATTATCTTAATAATAAAATCAAACCCTATTTCTCTTCCTTATAAATACTCTCACTTCTCACCCTATCGGAGATCCCTGAACTGCTGCATATTCACCCAGGTTCTCTCCTTCTGCCTCTTTCTCTCTTCCTATCTGTGCTTATTTCTTCAACTACACTAATCAATAATGTCTCTTCGTTTTATTTTATTGTTTTCTTCTTCCATTCTTTCAAGATTGTTGTCTGGTCATGTCTACTCTTCCATCCTGTTGCTCACATATGTCTTCATGAGTATATATTTTTCCTGAAAACCTTTCTTTTCTTTTTCTCCTTTTACGTCTTTTGCTAGTTACTATTGGGTTGGTGTTTGAGTTTGATTTTCTTTTTATTATCATTTCTTCACCACCCACCCTTTTACCCAACAGATGCATGGGTGCATCACTTTCTATTTTGTTATATGTTGTTTCTTTTTTTCTTTTTTTTTTTTAAGAAGAGAAGGCAAGCCGAAGCTTGATAGATGGAAGGAAAAAGACTATGAAAGTCTTGCCCTTAGTACAAAAGAGAGCAAAGACTAGGGGTTACAAATTGATTGATTACAGACCAACTGGTCATGCAAATACATGTGTAGGCAACCATTAGGAACAGTTGGTATAAGGGCCACCTTTGCTCCATGCTGGGTATCCAGATCGCATCTTGCCATATAGTTTGCACAGGAGATATTTTCCCTATGGGTATGGTAGATTTGAACACTCCAGTCCTGGTAGATAAGGTCTCGAATCGCTGCAATGATGTTCCTAAGAGGATGGTCTATACAGCAATCTCTCATGAGGATGTTTACAGCCTCCAAAGAGTCGGAGTAAAGAAGGATTTTGTGGAAACCCATCTGACGCCCCACTTTTAATCCCGTCATGATAGCGTAGAGCTCAGCCTCAATGACTGTGTGATGCCCAAGAGGCTTGTGGAAGCCCATCAGCCACTGACCCTGTGAATTCCTTATGACTCCTCCACATGCTGCTTGATACTGATGTCGCACTGAACCGTCAACGTCAATGCGAGCTGTTTCCTCAGGAGGGGCAGACTAGGATTCTTCGGTGCACCTATAGAAATGGAAAACCTTGTGAATAAGTATTTGATTTGAGGTATTTTCCATTAACAGGTAATTGCATAAGTGTAACATCTCCCTAATCTCTGTTCCTTTGGCTTGGAACAGGAATTTGCATCTTGTTGTCCAGAGTATCCAGCATCCATAAGCAAAAACTCTTGACCAAGGGAAATTCTGAAATGTCCTAGTTGCAGGATTATGATGAATGTTCCAATTGAGCCAAGCCTGCAAGTTACCTGCAAAAAACTGAGAACGATAGTTAGATCGTAAAATATGTTTCCAGAAACTTCTTGCCCTTGCACAATCCCTGATTATATGAATCACGCTCTCCACATTATTACAGGGAAATGGGCATAGGTTGTCATCTATGAGACCTCTTTTAGCCCGAAAAGAGTTAGTGACAAGCCTCTCATGAGCAACTTGCCACATAAAGAATTTCACTTTCTCAAGAAGATTCCATTTCCACATCGCAGCCCAGAAATTGCTTTGTCTCGTATCCCACTGATTTAGAGGATAGTTGTCTCTTCGATTTGAAAGATAATTGTAAGCAGATTTAACAGAGAAACAACCATCTTTCGCAGCTCTCCATGAAAAACAATTAGAGATGTTGCTGACAGGGGGATGAGTTTTACATATGATATATATGATTGATGGTGGTAGAATTCCCCGCCATTTGTCAACGTTCCATGATCCATGGGACGTTGACAAATGGCTTAAAAACCTTAAGTATCCAACAACTCATGTGACTTGGATGTACGGACGGGTGTATACATATATCTATTTATAATTTTTATATAGCTTTATATTAATTTTCCATATAAATCCATCAACTTTCATTTGAATATAAATGTGTATGTATAGGGGCTTCACTTATTTCTCTCTACTTTCCCTCACCTTACCGGTGAACCCAATCCACTTTTCTTTACTCCTTTATTTATTTTAAATTTTAAATTGTTTGTGTTGCTGTCCCAAGCATGTCAGATTCTTTTATTTTATTTTCTTTCTTTTTTTGGGGGGGTGGGGGAGTAAAAAGTACGTTTGTAAAATGCACTACCAGCAAAGCTTTTTGTCTTCTTTACATGCTTGTGAGTTGTGTCACCATATAGCTTCAAATATGTGTGTATATATAACTCATATATATTTAAAATCTGTTTCCTTCAATACTGTATCTAAATAATACAGTGGAATATGTGGAGACTTAGGTGTGTGTACAATATTAGTCATAGACTCATAGAGGGTAGTTTTACAGCTTTACAGTAGTTTGAATTAATATATTAATGGATGTTTATTTGTGTGATTTTGTAGGTTCTCAGGAGTTTTTGAGTAACTTTTTGTGTGATTATCTGTATAAGTTAAAGAGTAACAGGTAATTTTGAATATTTTTTCATATACTTATAAATTATGTATGATTATGAATGACTATCTTTTATTAAAAAATGGGTTGAATTATATGAATATGTGTATATATTTTAAATTTTTAAGCAAGTAATGTTACTGGTAAATTTCTTTATAATTAACTCTATTCACACAGTACATAAGCATTGTTGGATTATTGTTTCCTTTTTGACATGTTTGAATATGTGATGATATTTGATATGAATAGAAGCATGATTTATTATACCTTATATTATAACAATATAATATTTTTTAGATGTTGGCCAAAAAAGATAATAATATTTTTTTGTGATTGAATATAACTGTCATGACAATTGTATTTGTAATGAGTTGAAATAAGAAGAAATTTTTATGATGAAATTTTTATACCAAACTAAATTTTCTAATTTATAAAATAATATATAACCTAATACTATGCAACATATGTGTATAAAAAATACCATACAAGTATACAACATATACTAACTTTATCCGGAAAAAAGTGAACTATGTATTATATTAAGAACCAAAATAAGTGTTATTACAAGTTTTGATGCATGAATTTTACAGCTCACTTGTTCTTAAGATTTTGGATGATTAAAAACGTTCAATACAAAAATTAGAAAGAGAAGCCTTCCATACGATTATGTTTTAAATCCAACGCTATTTTTTAAGATGAAGGAAAGGTCGTGATAATTGAAAGGGAAACTCACTGGAAAAGCTAGTTCCCAGACTTCTCACCTCTGTCGTCCGGGAAAGATTCCCAACGAGAAATTAAATATATTAAGAATAAAATTAAATATATAGCTTTCAACACAGGTCATTGTATTATGCATCCACACCTTGCTCTATTTTTCTTCTCCTTCTTTAATTTCCGTATTATCATAATCCCATATTTGATATGTTTTCCTTAGGATCTTCCTCATACACTTCTAGCTCTAATTAAGAATAAGAATTATGGCAAGTCACAAAGGATCTTCCTCATACGCTTCTAGCTCTAATACAACCTGGAGTAGAACCTGTATGTATGATATTTTCTTGAGTTTTAGGGGCGATGACACTCGTAAAGGTTTCACGAGCCACTTGTATCAAGCATTAAATAGTAATGGATTCAAAGTTTTCAGAGATGATGAAGAACTTAGAAAAGGAGATTCTATCTCACAGGAACTGCTGCAAGCAATTGAAGAATCTCACATTGCAGTTGTTATTCTCTCTAAAAATTATGCATCTTCGTCATGGTGTCTAGATGAGCTCTAACATATTCTTGCCTCAAGAAACAATAAAGGTCAAATAGTTTTACCAATCTTTTATGATGTAGATCCATCTCATATAAGGAACCAAAAGGGCCCCTTTGGTGATGCTTTTGCCAAACTACTTGAAAAGAAGTTCCAAAAAGAGCAATCAAAGGTGCAAAAATGGAGTGATTCTCTAACAGAAGTGGCTAATTTATCTGGCTTTGATTCCAATCAATACCGGTAAGTTTTTATTTTTATTTTTTAATTTTTAATCGAATAATTTAGAAATAATACTTGTGTCAAATCATTGAGCATGGATGTGAAGGTGCATCCAGGATACTCTTGCATGTGCCAGCATGTTATTTTCATAGATAAAAAATTTTGGTCGAGAGAGTAAAAGATTTAATAATTAATTCTTACTATAAGATACCTAAATCTTTTTATTATTCATCTAATTTTTCAAGTCTATTAATTTTATAAAGAAAATAAAAAGTTCATTTCATGGTTAGAAGTTGAAAATATTTATTATAAAACACTTTATATACAAAAATCTATATATCTAGCTAATATGGAATACAATTTTTTGTCGTTTTTCCTTCGGTTTTTTCCCCCATTATTTTCTTATTAAATTTAATAAATTTAATGTAGGACCTGTGGTTTCTCAAACTCTATGCAAATTGCACACAGGCTTAACCTTTGGTTATTTTTCAAAGTCAAGCAATTTATTCGCAATTAAAATATTTTTATATTGTAATTTCTCTCAGATTACTTAAAAATAAAATAAATGAATTATCAAGATGAAATTTTAATTAGTTGTACTACCGAATTATACTTCATATTACAAGTGTCATGAATTTTTTGTTGTTGTTTATTATTCACTGGTTCCTTCCATTTTTATCTACCACTATTTAATAAATTAATAAGTTTTTACTATTAAACTTTGTGAAAAACACTTCTCATGTTGTAGAAGAAGTGTTTTCTCATGTCACACACATATAAAATAGTGGGACCCACATATATATATAATTAGCATTATATGTGTGTGTGTGTGTGGGTTCTAGTATTTCATATGTGTGTAGGAGTCTTCTTCTTCTCATGCAACATGAAAAGTTTAAACCCCTTAAACTTTATAGAAAAAAGTATGGTAAAACTTGTTTGGTACAATTATTTGACAATAATACTGATAGTTTTTTTTTTCACATTCAAAACTATTTATCCTCCAACTAGAAAGCTTTATCTTGACAACTAAATTAAAGCACTCTCTTAAAATAAAAATGGAATAGGAATTGCATGTATTGGCTTCCCTTATTAAAATTGTTTCATTGTGTTGATAATCCAAAAGTACAAGAGCATCAAGAATTGCAAACATTGAAGTAACAAATATTACAATTATAGAATAAATTTTGTTGCGTTTGGCCATTCATTTGTAACTTGTAGGCTAGAAGCAGAACTTATTGTCGCAGTGACTGAGAAGCTGTGGACCAAATTAGATTCAAGGCTGCCACCTCATGATAGTGAAGAACTAATTGGAATTGACAATAAAGTAAAACAGCTGGAGCCTCTCTTGGAGATGGGTCTGGATGATGTTCGATTTGTAGGATTATGGGGCTTAGCGGGTGTGGGCAAGACAACAATTGCTTAGGCTGTTTTTGAGAAATATCGTTGCCAATTTGGTATTAGTTGCTTTCTTCCCAATGTTAGAGCAACTTCATTAGAAGGAGATAGTGAAGCTCACTTACAACGTGAACTTCTTCCACATCTCAAGATTAAAAACAAATACGATGGGAAGAAACAAATCCAAACCTATTGTAGGAATAAAAAAGTTTTATTGATCCTTGATGATGTTAGCCATACAACCCATTTCGAAATTTTGGCTGGTAGTCCCAATTGGTTTGGTGCTGGGAGTAGGGTAATCATAACAACTAGAGATTCAGACTTGTTGCGTAGGGTGCATAAAGTATATAAACATGAGGTCAAAACAATGAACTCAAGTGAATCCCTTCAGCTATTTTGTCAGAAAGCATTTGGAAGAGGTGAACCTCAAGAGGATCTTTTGGAGCTGTCTAAAACTGTATGTGATTATACAAAAGGCCTTCCTTTAGCTCTCTCTGTTTTGGGTTCCTTTTTTTGTGGAAGAAGTGTGTTAGAATGGGAAGATATTTTAGATATGTTGAAGAAATATCCTCATAAAGATATTATTGACTCACTTCAAATAAGTTTTAATGCATTGACCAATAAGGAAAAATCAATATTTTTAGATATTGCTTGCTTCTTCAATGGTCGGAGAAAAAACATAATAATACAAATATTGGAAAGTTGTGGTTTTGATGATGCAAAAACTAGATTAAAAGCTCTTCAACGAAAGTCTATGTTGGAAGATCATGGTGATTGTTTAGTGATGCATGATTTGCTAGTACAAATGGGTAGGAAGATTGTTGTAGAATCTTCTAATGATCTTGGACACCGTATAAGATTGTGGTCTAAGGAAGATATTGATAAAGTCATGAAAAACAAGTTAGTGAGTGTTGATCTTAGCTCTTATATTGGTTTTAATACATTTTATATTTTATTAGTTTATTGTCAATTAATTTTGATATCAATTTTTTGGTGACTAATGTTGTTTATCAGGGAACAAAAGAAATACAAGGTATGGTTTCATCCACACCTTGTGAGACATCTTGGGATCCTAATGCCTTTTCAAAATTATATAACCTCAAATTACTTATCGTAACAAGTGATTTTAAGCTTCCTGATGGCCTCCAACTTCTTTCTCATGCTTTGAAAGTACTTTATTGGACAAAATATCCTTTAAATACTCCTCCTCCTACAAGACTTGATGAACTTGTTGATCTTAAAATGCATCATAGCAAATTAAAGAAACTCTGGAATAAAAGCGTGGTAAGATATATATCTTATGCTTTGAGGTTATAGATATAGTGTAATTGATTCGTATTTTTTTCACTGATTCTCATATGTTTATTTTACCAGTGCTTGATTGAATTGAAGTTTTTGGACTTGAGTTATTCCAAAAACTTAATTGAAACTCCCGATTTTTCTAAATTTCCAAATCTTGAAAGATTAGAACTTGAAGGTTGTGAACATATTGTTAGCCTTCATGCCTCAATTGGACAATACACAAAGCTTTGTGTATTGAATTTGAAGCGTTGCAAAAAGCTTAAAAATTGGTGTCTAAAAAAATTGGAAATGACTGCTCTGAAAGAATTTGTTCTTTGTGGTTGCATTCAAGTAAAATGTCTCCCAGAGTTTGGAGAAAGTATGAAAAATCTAGAAATACTTGATGCTGGGGAGACAAAGTTAGTCAAACTTCCTGAGTCACTTGGACTATTGATTGGTCTTAAGACATTAAAGTTAAGGGGCTGCAAAACTCTTGTTTGCCTTCCCCAAAGCATTCACAAGTTGAAGCGTCTTGCAGTTGTCGATATAGTTAGCTGCTCAAGATTTGCTAGATTACCAGAAAACTTGAATGAAATGGAAGCCTTGGAAGAGATTGACGTAAGTGAAACTGGTATAACTAAAGTACCTTGTTCCAGTGGTGGATTAAACAAGGTCAAGAAATTGTCGTTTCGGGGGTGCAAAAGGTCAATGTTGAACTCTTGCAGGCATTCAATCCATAAGGGCTTAGCATTGCCTGACTCTATCTTCAATCTTAAATCACTGAAAGAATTAAATTTAAGCTACTGCGGTATTGATGATGGATCCATTCCGGATAGCTTCAATGGCTTATCATCATTGGAAGTATTAGATCTCAGTGGAAACTTGTTTAAGAAACTACATGCGGGATGCATATCTAATCTCTTGAACTTGTATAGTCTTTACTTGTGTTCATGTTCAGAACTTGGCTCGTTGCCACAGGTAGGACCAAATTTAGGGATAATGGATGCAGGAGAATGTGGTTCAATGGAAGCAATATCGGATGAACAATTATTACATCTCTTTGCTTCATTTAACAAGGTATATACATATATTCTACATATATTCTGTTGTTATTTATACTATATAATTTGATATACGATATTTTTTAGGTATATAGGCCGAAAGAAGGATAATGGAGAAAGCCGTAGGGTGATAATTCCAGGGAGTGAAATGCCATCATGGTTTAATCAAAATGATCTTTGTCTAAATGACAAAGGTAAAGCTTTGATGATGACAGACATGCCTCCTTGTAGCGAAGAAATGTTAGGAATTGGATTTTGCATTGTGCTTGATGCACTGCAAAAAATTTCGAATTTTGCTACGGAATTTTTCCGTAGCAAAATCCGTAGCAAAATGATTTTGCTACAGAAAAATATGGATTTTGATTTTGCTACGGAAAAATTCCGTAGCAAAATTCCTCGTAGCAATTTGCGACGGAAATTCCATTCCGTCGCAAATTTGCTACGGAAGAAAAATCCGTAGCAAATTGCTACGGATTTTTTCTGTAGCAAATTTGCTACGGAAAATTTTCCGTAGCAAATTTGAATTTTGCTACAGAATTTTTTCCGTAGCAAATTGCTACAGAATTATGTTCCGTAGCAAATTTGCTACAGAATTTTTTTCCGTAGCAAATTCTTTTTTTTTTTGTTTTTTTTATTTATTTTATTTTATTTTATTTTTCCGTAGCAAACTTGAAATTTTGCAAATTTCCCCATATTTGATCTTTTGCTACAGAAACAATTTCTTACCAAAACTAATAATTATTTTAAAAAATATATTTTTTTTCTAATTTTAAAAAAGTGAATACACAAAGTAGTGATTCATTGATATAATAATAATTATAAGTAGTGCACATTAAGAGTAATCTAACAAATATCAAATACTAAAAAGTAGTCTAACAATGTTACAAAGAGCAAATTCTAAACAGTAGTCTAAACAGCAGCATTGTGATCATCATCATCATCACCAGCATGGTCATCATCACCAGGAGCTGACCCCGAACCCTTGTTCATTAGGGACTTGAGTTGAAGCTGCATCTGCCTCATCATCTCCTCTTGCATCTGCCTCATCTTCTCCTGCATCATCTCTCGTTCCTTAGTCATCCGCTCCTGCATCATCTCTCGTTCCTAAATCATCATCTGCCTCATCTTCTCTTGCTCTTCAAGCATCCGCTCCTGTTCCTGAGTCATCTGTGCTGTCAAAGCCTTCATCTTCTTCATCTCATCTGCAAAAACAATATCAAGTACATTTATTATTTGGACTTCATTTGAATGGACAAGAGAATGGAAATTATCAATATCAAATACGTTTACCTAGAGAAACATCTTCAATGCTGGATGAGGAGCGCTTTGTTGGCTTCAGTCGGCTAGCAGCGGCACCGTATCCAAAGACTCTCCCTTTCTTGTTAAATCCACCTGTAGCCTCAAAGAACAGACTATCGTTATCGGACACAGAGGATGAGGGGTCAGTCTCACGCTGTGAGTCTCTCTCCTGCGACAGCTTCATATAATTTTCCTACAAAGACAAAAATACATAACAAATAAGACGTGTAAAATGAAATAAAACAAGTAATAAAGGCAATAAATGTCTAACCGCTACTTGGCCGGCCCTTGAGTTAATCCATTCCCTCTCATTTCCTTCAGACTGCCGGGAATGGGTCCTCTCAAAGGTAGCCCAACCTATCGACTCTGGAGGAACCTCAGTCTCTGCCTGCAAACGCAAATGATGATCATAGTTAATTACTTCAAAGTACAAAATATTGAATACCTAAATAGAAAATAACGTGTTCTCACAAGTTTCTTTCTCCACTCAGTCATCGGAATGGAGCCGCCAACATATGATGGTCCTTCCATTTTGGCCCTATTTTGCTTATTTTTCGCACGCTTCTCCTGAAACTTTTCATTGGTAGCCCAATTGTCAAATAATTCGTTTGCAGTGTCCTGTGGAAGCCAATTTCGCCTGCCTCTTGACTCTCACAAACAATAAAGCTTTTGAGACAACCACCGGGCTGCCCTGGTGTTATAAGCTTTTCTCATAGCTTCACGATGTTCAAGCAACGACATATGCCTCCCCTGAAAATCAACAACAAACAATTAGT
The DNA here is from genome assembly GCA_034222035.1 of Acacia crassicarpa. Taxonomy (NCBI): domain Eukaryota; kingdom Viridiplantae; phylum Streptophyta; class Magnoliopsida; order Fabales; family Fabaceae; genus Acacia; species Acacia crassicarpa. The sequence continues at coordinate 56,385,288 of JAWXYG010000003.1, forward strand.
GCGGTAATTTTTAAAAGTACTTAATTAATAACCATAAACAAATAACTTACCATAAACTCATCAAACCAAGCATTTCGATTTTCCGTAGGAATCACTGTCCAGCTAGTCCAAGCTTGATTGTAGTTACGGAATAATTGGTCCGAGATGAAGGCCCCCACCGGATCAGGAGGCACAATGCTAAAGACAGAGGACATCATGCAAATACTATTAGCATACAAACCAATTAGAGAAGGGATTTGTAACATTACTGGTAACTTGGCATGACTTACTACTCGTCGTCAGGACAGATCCAAAGCATCCCTGTCGAAGGATCTGTTGTGCCCCAGATTGGTGTATTGGAGGAACTACCTTCTTCCTCGACGTGGCCCTAAGGCGACGGGGTGTGCTAAGCAAGGAATGTGAAATATTAAAGATGTTTATACATAGATGGTTTCATGGAACTAAACATATGTAAATCATACAGAATTGGGCTAGTAAACCTGTTGTCCCATTTGCTGCGGATCAATGGGGGTGGACAGAGATGACGACGACGTATACAGCGACGGTGAAGATGCCAAATAACCCGACGGTGACGGTGACATATTAAACGGTGGCACCTCTGGGGCACCGGCCCGCCCTCTGCCTACAGAAGGGGCAGATGGCGTCGCCCTACCCCTTCTGATAGGACGGGGCCGAGATCAACCACCACCACGTCCACTACCTGAAGATCCTCCTGGATGCTCCATCTCTGAACACTTATAGACATTAGGTCAAAGAATAAAAAAAAATAAAAAGATATTTAGGGTTGATTACAGTAGTGAAGTAACAAAGTATGTAGTATAACAGATCGTCATAAATAAAGAACGAACAAATCTCAAACGAACGATTCCTGTTCATCGACATCTGCTTGCCCGTCTTCCTCTGAAGTCTCATAGTCGTCGAACTCAGATTCACTGTCAGAGTAAATCATTTCTGCCTCATCGTCTGATTCGTCATCGTCAATTTGTATAGGAATCAATTCTAAATCCGCAGTAGAATCAAAGAGATTTCTTGGTATTTCGTTCTCTTCGATGTTTATGGGCAGTAGATATTCCACATCAGCTTGGAATGGTTCAGCCATACCGTCATTTGAATCCGACTCTTTCGACTTCGGTATGATATTTCGTGCTTTGGTTTTAATAACCCCCCTCCACCCTTGGCGGGATGTGGGGTATGATGTATAGTAAACTTGTTATGCCTGTTGAGCAAGGATGAATGGGTCATAACCAACCGCATATCTCCTTGTCCAGTGGATCTCAATATTTCCATGGTTGTCCATTTTTGTCCCACGCGGACTATTATCAAACCACTCACATTTAAAAAGGGTCACCACCTTGTCCCATGGATAATTCAATTGAATTATGTCACGTAACTTCCCGTAGTAGACAGTCTCCACCCCGTCAACTTGGTCACCTCGACAACATACACCATAATTGCAACATTGTGTACCTGCATCCGTGTCAACAGTTGAAAACCGATACCCATTGATTATATATTTGTTGCATTGAGTAACACTAATTGGAGCTCCATAAGATAAACTCCATGCAACTTCATTGCGATTTTCTCGATTTTTCGCGAAATAGGTTCGAAACCATTTTGGAAACTCAGAGTTCATGAATTGATCAACCTGGGACACCGACAATGAAGGATTTTCCAATCGGACCCAATTAGAAAAGTAACTGCAAAAAAGGATATATATATATATATATATATATATATATATATATATATATGAAGTTAATACTTTAATACTTACCACAATAGTAAAACGGAAAAACAAAAATCTTACTTTAAGTACTCGGCGACCTCTTTACAGTTGTTTAGAATGTACCACTCCGCTACTTGCTTATCTCTTCCGTCAAAAGTTGATTTCCAATGTTTTCCCACGACTCGCCTTGGATAATTAAATATTGATTTTTGATCCCTTGTATCACCGGCATCGTTGCGAGGTACCCTTCTCTATCTTGACATCATTTCAGGGGGATGATAGTATGACGAAAATTTAGCGGCCTCTTCGACTAGATATGCTTCAGCGATAGACCCTTCAACGTGGGTTGGATTTTTGATCTTCTGCTTAAGTGTGCGTAAAAACCTACAACGGAATATCATAGGGTATTTATAAACTAAAGTACCATGTCGGTCAATTAATAACAGATCGACATAAATATATATTACCTCTCAAACGGATACATCCATCTATATTGTTACGGGCCTCCTACCTTTGTTTCGTAAGCCAAGTGAACGGGCAAATGTTCCATTGAGTCAAAAAAGGTAGGAGGAAACACCGTCTCTAACTTGCATAGTGTTATGGGCATGCTCGTCTCCAGGTGCCGTAACTTTTCAACATTAAGCTCTGAAACACAAATTTCTCTAAAGAACATGGAAAAGTTCGTTAGAATAGACCATAATTCCTTCGGTAGTGCTTTGAAGGCCCAAGGTAACAATCTCTGGAAAAAAACATGACAATCATGACTCTTCATCCCGAAGAACTTCCCCTCATGCATGTTGACACATATTTTCAAGTTTGACGCATAACCGTCCGGGAGTTTCAAATCTTTTACCCATTGCAACAATTCTAAATTCTGCTGTTTGTTTAATGTGTATGGTGCTCTAGGTTTGGAAATCCGTCCCTGCCATCTTGCACCAAATGCAAAGCAGGCCTTTTGCAAATCTCTTCTATGTCCAGTCTTGCGTTGACTGTGTCCTTTGTCTTGCCCTTGGTGCCCATCACGATGTACAGAATATTGCAAAACACATTCCGCTCAATATGCATGACATCGAGGTTGTGTCTTAACAGTTGATCTTTCCAATATGGTAGTTCCCAAAAGATGCTGCGTTTGTTCCAATGATGATCAATGCCATACCCCTCAGGTTCGCTGGAAGCAGCCCCCTCTTCGACACTTGGAATGTACTTGACCCTATCCCATATTTCTTGGCCACTTAAACGACGAGGTTGGTCTGCTCGTTCGACAACATTCCGCGTGAAGTCTTTTCTATTTGTCCTATACGGATGATCGGTGGGTAGGAATCGGCGGTGCCTGTCAAACCAACAGACTTTGTGACTGTGTTTCAAGCTAAAACCCATGTTCTGTTCAAGACATACCGGGCATGCAAGCTTTCCCGACGTTTGCCAGCCACTCAACATCCCATATGCAGGGAAATCATTTATCGTCCACATTAAGACAGCACGCATTGTGAAATTCTGACTCAATGATATATCATACGTAAGAACCCCTTCACTCCACAACATCTTCAACTCGTCTATCAAAGGCCTGAGGTACACATCTATTTTCTTTTTTGGGTTGGATGGCCCAGGGATTAACGCGTTCAAGAACAAAAACTCTCTTCTCATGCACATAGAAGGTGGGAGGTTGTATGGTGTCACAATGACAGGCCAACAGGAATAATTCCTGCCCGTTTTATCAAAAGGAACGAACCCATCCGAACATAGACCAAGACGGACATTACGGGGATCCATAGAAAAGAAAGGATTCGCCTCGTCAAATTTACGCCAAGCTTCAGCATCCGAAGTATGCGTCACAAAGTTTTCATCCCTGTGATGCTCCCGATGCCATCTCATGTGAGCTGTTGTCTGTTCTGATGCATACAATCTCTGAAGTCTGGGCACCAGAGGAAAGTAGTGCATCTTGCTTAACACTTGACGGGTCATTTTCCTTCCTTTCCTCACAACTTTATATCTGTCATGTCCACAGAATCTACAATTGGTCAGCTCAGCATCATCCTTATAATACAACATACATCCCCTAGGGCAGCAATGAATTTTTTCACATCCAAGCCCAAGCTCTTTCACCTTTTTTTTTTTTGCTTGGTAAAAATCCTTCGGCAAATTATTGTCTTTGGGAACAACCTTGCTTATGATCTGCATCATTTCATTGTAATTCCTCTCACTCATATGGTGATCAGTCTTCAAGCTTAATGTTGCTAGGGTAGCCGATAGCGATGAATATTCACTATTTTCAAAGTGTTCACAACCTTCCCATAACGGATGTTGCGCTTCTTGAAGCATTTTATAGAACCTATCAGCTTCCGGATGAGGTTCCTCTCCCATATATGATGGTTGAGCATGTGTATCGGTCTCCTCTCCCATGTATGAAGATTAAACATGAGTAACAGGATCGAAATATCGGCCAATCGACGGTCCCGCAGCGTCCATAACCAACTGCTCATATTGATTAAGGTTGTCTCGATGACTACTGTCCCCGTAATAACCACTAGGTGTCGGTGTCTGTCGGACTTCGCCATGATATTCCCAACACTCATAATCCTTCATGAATCCCTTTTTACACAAATGGATTTTGACCTCCTCAAAATCTTCAAATCTTATACACCTACATTTGACACACGGACACCTGATCTCCCTACTTGAATTAGTTGAATGTGCCAGAGCAAAATTGATGAACTCTTGCAACCCGCCAAGAATGCTTGAGTTAATTCTCTTCTCTCAGTTAGGCGATTGTACATCCAACTTCTATCATGGTTGCCTTCCATTTTTCCTAGCTAGTTCAGTTACTAACTTAATTAACATCTCAACATGCCACAAATATATAAAAGTGGTCAATTCAACAGAATAAGTATTTAGTATAAAATTTATCAATTTACAAATTATTTTAATAAAAAAACCATTGATTTGAAATTTTAAAGTGCAAAGGGTTTTTCAAATTTTGTAAATATGATTTTTTCTGTTGTAAATGGCCAGATTTTAAATTTTATCATAAATACAGTAGTTCCTATTGTAAATATAGTCTTTTTTTGTTGTAAATGACCTCTATATTGTTACACCTCTCTAGAAATTTTGAAAAATACTGTAGTTATATTACTTGATTTATGTGTCCAAGCCTTTAAAACATTAAAAGCGAAAGTAGAAATAAATTAGAAGCTTGAAATTATTGTTGGAGACAATTATTGAGTTGGTCCTATATGTGTTAGGGTTGCGTGATCACGTGGATCTCTAATATTCAATATGCATTGTTACTGTATTAATTATTAGGTGTATCTCATTTAAAATAAATAGACGCATTGAATAATCGAATCAATTACTAGTATAAATTATTGCAATTCATGTGTAAGAAAATTATAAATTATTGCATATAGGCATGTGATATAAGATGATTCCTTATTATTGTAACTCTCTTTTTTTTCTTCCGGGAAAAACATGATCACTATGACGCGTAATCTGAATTTTTCTTAATCTCTAAAAATTCACAAATGAGATCAACACAAAAAATAATAATAATCTAACTAAAATTACAATGATTAGTAATTAAATGTTACATGCACAAATTTTGTTAAAGACCATTCTATATGAAACAAGAAAAAATATTCTCTGACTAAAAAAAAAATCATATATCCCTATAAAAGAAAACTAAATACTATTGTGCAATATTATGAAAATAAATACTACTTTTGATATTCTAAATTGGAATGGAAACAGTACAAAATACAATTCTATACGTTTATTAAAACCCAATAATTTAAAAAAAAATTCATGGAATCTCCTACACACTATAAGTATAATCCAAATTAATAAACACATTGAATATCAAGATCTTCATGTAATTAATACATTCAGCCAAAGAAGAAACTAAAAAAAAAAAGTCATGTAATTGATAATCTTCTGCCAATATACATATTTCCACTATGTACAATAATAACCAATAATGAACAATATCATAATTTTAACACACAGTTTTTTCATAATACAAAAGAGACTATAAAAAATTAACGCAACAGTAATATTCTTACAAATACTCACAAATCAACATTCATAACCAATGATAAATAATTTAATCAATAGTAAAGAAATAACACAAAACATTAAAAAAGATATGTCATGTAGAAATTTCACTCAGGAGAACCAAAAATAGTTTTTACATCATTTTATTACAAATACAAATAATACTCAAGAAAATAATAAATATAAAAAAAAACGGTGGTGCAACCAAAAGAAATAAGAGAGGAAGCTTACTTGGAATAGAGGTGCAGACGGTAACTAGTAAGGGAAGAGGAGGAGGAGATACTGCCAGAAGATCACTGACTGGAGCACAAAAATACACCACTCAAAAATGGTAGATAACGGTGTTTAATAGTGTCAAATAGAAAAAAAAAAGATAAATAACGTGAGATGGCTGAAATGAAGGAAAAAACCAAAAAAAAAAAACTTTACCAGCTACAACTCGAGCTGGGGGCGAGGGGAAGGGCCGGCCGGAGCTGGAGGGGAAGGGGAGAGGGGAGCTGGGGGCGAGGGGTAGGCCGGGGAGCTGGGGGCGAGGAAGAGGCCAACGGAGCTGGGGGCGAGTGGGAGGGGGGAGTTGGGGATGGGGAAGAGGTGGCCGACAGAGCTGGGGGCGGGGTAGCTGGGGGCGGTAAAGCTGGGAGGAAAGAGATGGCGGCGGAGCTGGATGAAAGAAATGGGGCACCCGCGAGTTGGTGCCCCCTTTAATTACACAGATTGCGACGGATTACCATATCCGTCGCAATTTTGCGACGGAAAAAAGATCCGTCACAAAATGTGGCCGACACATTTTGTGACGGATCATATATTCCGTCACAAAATTGCGACGGATATTGTATCCATCGCAAACTGGCGGATCTTTTGTCCGCCATTTGCGACGGCCAAGTGAATGCGTCACAAATTTGCGACAGATTTCATTTTCTGTCGCAAATTTTGCGACAGATACATTAATCCGTTGCAACTTTTTTTTTTTTACGACGGATAGAGTTTTCCGTCGCAAATTGCGACGGAAAATTTTCCGTCACAAAAATCCGTCACTATTTATCATTTTTCTAGCAGTGATGATAGGTTTTTTCCCACTGAACCCAACAATTAATAGACCGCCTTTAAGTCTTCATTGTAGTTATGATTTTGCTACAATTCCCAATAGGTGGGTTTTTGATGTTCTCGAACATCATCAACAAGAAATGAAGTCAAGTCATCACCTATGGATAGTGTTTTGGAAAGAAGCAGTGGAAGTCAGTCGTTGGCGACAATTAAGCGAGTACAGTCACATTCCCTTGACATTTAAAGTTTTTCCTAATATGAAAATCGATGTAAAAGATTCAATTGTAAAGTGTGGATGGCGCGTCATACGCAAAGGTAATTTTAAAAACTGGGACCACTCAACGAGTCAACGTCTCCTTCCTGCAGCGGAACAACACAATGACCAAGTATGTCTCTTTCGTCATACATTCTCCGTTAATTTTTATTTCAAACTACATCCTCAATCCCTAATTATTTGGGGAAAAAATTTTAAAGACTTAGCCCCTGATATTATTCTCCTTTCACCATTACAAATTTATTAGTATTGAAAAAATTAGTTAAATTACTTATTTTTAACTAATGGTTCAAATAATCTTTTATGATTATATCTAATATTAAATGATATGTCGTAATGAATTTTTTATCTAAGTGAAAATAAATTGAGCATTTTAATAAAGGGGAAAAAATCAAGTACTATAAATAGGAGTATTTTGATGTGGGAGAAAAATTGGATGCGTTCTTATGTTTAAACAGGACAAAGGCAAAGTGCTTTATTTGGTTCTACATTTAGGACAAAAAAGAGTAATTAAGTTTTTAATTATTTTTGTGATGATGTGATTGTACGTTAATGTGATGATTGGGGGTTGCAACACTGTGCAGGATGTTCGTATCCCAATGCCCCTAGATGTTGAATCGAGATCGATTTCAGTCCGTCCCATACCATCAAATTTACGTTCTTTGTGATAGATGGTGTAATTCAGTGTAGATGATGCAAGGTACGTGATATTGTAATATGACAATATCCTTTATGTCTTAATAAATTTCAGAGTTGGTGTTATGATATGAGATCCAAATTGCCGACTTCTGAGTATAATTTATCAGTTATTATGATGATCACTAAATGTTGTTTTAATGTGCCTAGCTACTCCTAACACCTACCAAAGTTTACATTCTACCCAAAAACACTCAAGGGCTTTCCAGCATTATTCATAAAATTGTTTCATCCTAAAGCAAGTAGCACCAATATAATAGAAATTGCAGAATAAGTGAGAGACAATACATTGGTTTAGAAGAGCTCCTTTTAAGTTTGTTGGATAAAATCTAACTAACGGGGCCACAAATTCAACAACTAATGTCAGTTGGTAAGCACTCACATTCCTGCCTACTTAGCTTCAACTTAATTATAACTATAAATTAAATTGTCATACATTCTTTGCATGTGAATTCTTGCTGCTACTAATGCAGTTAAACCAATTTTAAAATGGGAGTAGAGTCTGGTAGAGGTGCATATGTTTAGTGTCCAACTATACCTCAAACATGATTCTCTCTAATAAGATGAAATTTGTGCCTAGGGAGAGAAAGAAACAATTTTAGGTTCTGGTTTAACACATAGAAAGATGATAGGTCGATATTTTATAAGTAAATGGGTATAGTTTTTGGGAAATATACTCTATTAGATTAAATTTCTAAATATTTTATATCTCTTTAATTAATTTTTATATATTTTCCTCCCTTTAGCCAATTACAGGATAAAAATGAATTTTGCAATAAATTCTCCTCACATCTTTTTTTCTCTATAAATTTTGCAGGGAAAATTATGAAACTCAAGAAAGGAAGAATCAAGAAAGGAAAGGAAGAAAACATTAAAACAAGATATGAGTTGCGCCAAAGAAAGAAGGAAAATAAAGGAAGCAAGGAGATAGCTTGTGTGCGGAGGTTTGGGTGGAACAGAGACAATACTTTAGTATGATGTTAGTTCCTGACAAAAGCAAATTATATTGATATATTTGGCTACACAAAATTTAATTTGCTAGATTGAGGTGAGTGAAACCGATATATTAGAAGTGCCTTCTTCCATTGGAGGCTGATTATTTCAGTTTGTTAAATATTAATTAAATCAGTGAAAGAATTAGATTTAAGCTCCTGTCGTATTCATGATGAATCCATTCTGAATAATGACGTGTGTGACTTACCATCAAACTACTCCTCAGTCCCTAATTATGAGTCAAAATTTTGTAATTAACACTTAATTAACCCACATGATACGTACTCCTTTCACCCCTAAACGTAATACCCTTTTGATTAATTTATTGATATTAAGAAATTTAGTGGAATTACCAGCACTAGTAGTAGTGCAGTGGTATTGAGATTCATTTCCTTTCCTCCAGTCCTGAGTTCGATCCCCCCTCCCCTATCGCCTTGTATCAAAAAAAAAAAAGAAAGAAATTTAGTAGAATTAGTTATTTGTAACCAATGGCTCAAATGCTCTTCTACAATTATTCCCATATAAGGCGTTTTGATTCGTAATGACTAATGACTCTTCACCAATGTGAAAAATGTTGAATTTTTGTCTAAATCCCATGGTTTATGAATAAGAAGTCGCGTTGTTTCACCACCGTTGGTCGCGTCGGTTCGCCGAGGAGACTCTATCTAATCATTTCATTGTTTATAAATACATATGCGTATGACAGGAAAATTATCTTGTTTTTCTAACACTACGCTCTCATACACATAGTTTAATGCATACTGCATATACATTCTGTGCGTTCTGAAAGCAGACTTGTTAGATTCGCTTGGGCTTCAGACAAACAGAGCCATCTTTCTGGAGACGAATAATCCACTCTATCCTGGGAGGAAATTGCTCAGAAAACCTTCGGCATCCATATTGAGGGAGCAAAATTGTCTTAAGGACACAACAATGTTAGTTCTTATATGTTTTGATGATGACTAACATCAGTTGAAATATTTGAAACCAATGCTTAAGATCTTTGAAAATGTTTTTTTTTTTTAAGTAGTAACTCAAGTTGGTTGACTTCAACTCAAGTTATAGGACTTAAAGAATTTTCACAAAACTCATAACTCAAGTTGAATAATCACAACTCAAGTTGAAAATCATTTTTCAAGTGTCATAACTTGAGTTACCACTTAAGAACTCGAGTTATGGACAGTACTTTGAAATTCAGAAAGCTTCTCGCGAAATCAAAATTTTGTGAACAGTAACAACTCGAGTTATTTTCATCATAACTCGAGTTATTCCTGTAGCATTTGCTCTCGGGTTGAAATTTTATTTAACAGAACTCGAGTTATTACTATGCAACTCGAGTTATGCCAAATGCAAATATTCTCTGTTTGAATTTAAGCTTAACAGAACTCGAGTTATTACTATGCAACTCGAGTTATGCCAAACACAAATGTTCTCTGTTTGAATTTAAGCTTAACACAACTCGAGTTATTACTGTACAACTCAAGTTGGTACTGTGCAACTTGAGTTGGTACTGTGCAACTTGAGTTGGCCTTCGTTTTCAGAAAATCCTGAACTTGAAAATAACTTGAGTTATTACTGTGCAACTCGAGTTACTCATATCAGTTTTTGAAAATCAGCATTCTCGAATTCTGGAACTCAATGATTATGCAATGGGTACTTAATATTATTGTTTCTTATCATTTCTAATAATTATTAATCATGTTTCCAGTGTGTTTTAGACAGGATTAACAAGGTTAAATCTTCAGATTATCATAAAGCACTTTTTGTCAGAGGCATTTAATGCGAAGCTCAGAACATTCACCAATTTGGCAAGAAACCATCTGAGCAAGCGAAAAGCAATCCGGCTATTTCTCAGACAACATTCCTAAAGAGCTCCAACGGACAATTTGAAAAAATAATGTCAACGGAGAATAACGGACGAATGTCGGAGACATACGAAGAGACGAAAGCCTTGAACTCACAACGGTCACATTCATTACTCACAACGGCTAATTAATTACTTCTCAATGGTCATTAAATACAAGCATCTATAAATATGAGAAGCATTCAAGTCTCCAACCACCGAAACTCTACGCATTCAATTAGCAAGCTACTTCATTTATTGTTTCGACTAAGAATTCCATATCTTCAGATATTTTGATCTTCAGTGTTTACTCATCCACTCTTTTAGAGAGTTCTTCATTGATTATCATTTATTGTAAGAATCTCGAAGTATTGGGACTTTGAGATTGGGTGTATTGATTACAACTTGTAAGGGGGAGTAAGTTCTAGAGTGAGAGAATTACTCCGAGTGTACAGAGTGTGTAATCATTTGAGATAGTGAAATCCCGGAGAGTCTGGGGACTGGACGTAGGTCGAGGATTTAGACCGAACCAGTATAAATTCCTTGTGTTCATTCTTCTTTATCCTTTCTCTGTTTAACTCTGTTCTTTGTGTGCGTGAACAGAGTATTTTCAAGAAGAAAATTTTATATCCCCAATTCACCCCCCTCTTGGTGATATTCCGTCTTTCATTTGGTATCAGAGCTTTGGTTTCTCAGTTGGGACTAACATCCCGAGATAGATCATGGAAGGAATATTACCTGACGGTGCCTCAATCAATAGACCTCCTGGATTCAATGGTGAGCACTATTCTTTTTGGAAAGCGAAATTTCGGGTGTTCGTGATGGCTTCTGAACACGGACTGTGGAGAGTCTTTGAGACTGGAGACTATGTACCAGTTAAAACTGAAGGAGGTATTTCCGTTCCAAAGATTGAAGCTGAATTCGACGAGGATGATAAGAAGAACATCACTCTCAACAGTAAAGCTATTTTAATGCTTCAAAGTGCTCTCAGTCAAAAGGAGTACTTTCGAATCTGTAACCTGTCAACTGCAAAAGAGATGTGGAAGGCTCTGGAGATAGCGTATGAAGGAACCTCTGGAATCAAAGAGAACCGCATCAACATACTAACTACTGAGTATGATCTGCTACGGATGAAGCAAGGAGAGAGCACTGCTGAATTTCAGCTTAGATACACTCATTTGACTAATCAACTGGCAGTCTTAGGGAAGATATATGATCAAGGGCCTCAAGTAAGAAAAATTCTCAATGTTTTGACAAAAGATTGGGAAGCTAAAGTTACTGCTATCGAGGAGGCTCGTGGAGAGTCAATGACTTCAGTTGCTGCCTTGTTTGGTAGTTTATCTGAGTACAAGAGTAAATTGAAGTTCAAAAAGGATTTGGAAGATGTCAACAGCGGCAACAATCGCAACAAAGGTATTGCTCTTAAGGCTGCAAAAGATACTAAAGAATCAGATGAGGACGATGAAGATGAGGATGAAGAGATAGGCATGATGGTCCGGCGATTCAAGAAATTTTACAAGAGGGACCAAGGCTTCAAAAAATTCCACAAGGGTAGTTCAAGCTATGAAGCAAAGAAACCAATTATCTGCTATGAGTGTGAGAAACCCGAGCACATCCGATCTGAATGCCCTCAGCTGCAGAACAAGGACAAGGAAAAGAAGAAGCTCAACAAATTCAAAAAGAAAGCCTATGTCTCTGCTATCTGGGGTGATAGTTCATCTGACGAAGAAGATGAAAATGAAGAAGAGAAAGCCAACATTTGTCTGGTTGCAGAAGAGGAAGAACAATCTGCCAACAATGATGAGGTATATGAGTCAAAACCATCTTATGATGAGTTATTTGCTGAATACATTGTTGTGCAATCCGAATACGAAAAGCTTGCTGAAAAATATCTTACTTTGAAAAAGAAGAATGTAACTCTTGAATTGCAAGTTGAAAAACTATCTTCCTCTGAAATGCTTGTTTGTGATGAGTGTCCTGATCTGAAGGAAAAGATTTTACATTTGACAAAGGCACTTGAGAAGTTCACTAGAGGTAGTGAAATGCTCAATGTGATTTTAAAACAACAAAGGTTCATCAATGATAGATCAAGAATTGGTTACAAACCTGACTTTGATAAGAAGAAAGGCAAAAAGAAGAATGGTGAAAAATCTTACATGAACTATTTTACGAAATTGGTCCATTCCTCGAATCCTTTTGCACATTGCAATTATTGTAACAGAAAGGGTCATTCTACTTCTTCATGTTTTCATAAGAAAGAAAGAAAAGTCAAACCATCTGGTAATTATCAATGGGTACCAAAAGGAACTTATGTTCCCAAGGTCAAAGCTAACCCCAAAGGACCCAAGAAAAGATGGGTACCTAAAACTTGATCTCTTGTGAATTGCAGGTTTGTCTTAGAGGATCAAGGCCCAACAAGTGGTATATTGATAGTGGGTGTTGAAGACACATGACAGGAGATAAATCTAAATTCCTTTCAATCAAGCCAAAGGATGGTGGTAGAGTCACATTTGGAGGAGACCAATCGGGAAAAATTGCTGGGATTGGTGAGATAGGCAACAATGAAGGTCCTCTCATCAAAGACGTCTACCTAGTAGAAGGATTGTGTCACAACCTCCTAAGTGTAAGCCAAAGCACCGACAAGGGTAACTTAGTTATCTTTGATTCAAATGAATGCTTGATTGTTAGAAAAGATTTGGTCTCCATTGATGATTTGAAAACTAAAGCTTTATTTAGAGCACCTAGAGATGGAAATTGTTATACACTTAATTTTTCTAGCAATGCCTCTGTTTCTGAAAATTGTTTTGTTAGTAATTTGAATGAGAGTTGGCTATGGCATAAACGATTAGCTCATGTTAATATGTTTCAACTTGATAAGTTATTGAAAAAGGATTTGGTAATTGGTATTCCTAAATTGAATTTCAAAAATGACTTGATTTGTGATGCTTGTCAAAAGGGAAAACAAACCAAATCCTCTTTTAAAGCGAAAAATGAGATTTCAACTAATAGACCTCTTCAATTACTTCATATGGATCTAGTTGGACCAGCTAGAGTAAAAAGTCTTGGTGGAAATCTTTACACTTTGGTCATAGTTGATGATTATACTAGATTTACTTGGACAATATTTTTATCATCTAAAGATGAAACGTATGATCAGTTTGTTGCCTTTGCCAAGAAGGTCCAGAACGAGAAAGGTCTCTCAATTTCAAGTATTAGGACCGATCATGGTGGAGAGTTTGAAAACAACGCCTTTGCTGAGTTCTGTGACAATATGGGGATCAACCACAATTTCTCAGCACCAAGAACACCACAACAAAATGGTGTTGTGGAGAGGAAGAATAGAGTACTCACTGAGATGGTAAGAGCGATGTTGAACGAGTACAACACTTCACAAGTGTTTTGGGCTGATGCCATTAGTACGGCTTGCTACATCTCCAACAGAGCCTATTTGAGAAAGAAGCTGAGTAAGACTCCATATGAACTCTACAAAGGAAGAAAGCCAAACCTCAGCCACCTACATGTCTTCGGTTGTAAGTGCTATGTGCACAATAATGGTAAAGACAATCTTGGTAAATTCGACTCCAAAGCTGATTTAGCTATCTTTATTGGTTATTCTAATAGAAGTAAAGCCTATAGGGTCTTTAACACTAGAACTAAGGTTGTAGAAGAGTCTATACATGTTGTGTTCAGTGAAAATGATTCTGATAAGTCATTGGATGATGAGGAAGAGACCATTTTCAAAAACCAATTCTTTTCGAAAACTACTCCTTCTCAATCTGAAAGTTCTGAAAATGTTTTTGAGGTTGATCCTGAAAACAATTTGGAAAACCTTGATCAGTCTCAGCCTAGAGCTTGGAAATTTATAAGGAATCATCCTTTGGACCAAGTTATAGGTGATGTGAGTCAAGGAGTAAGAACTAGAAATAGTACTTTGAATGAAGTAACCTTTTCTACATTCATATCGCATATAGAACCCTCTAAAATAGAAGAAGCCCTTTCAGACAATTATTGGGTGATAGCTATGCAAGAGGAGTTGCATCAATTTGACAGAAATCAAGTTTGGGACTTGGTACCTAGACCCAAAGACCATCCGGTTATTGGGACAAAATGGGTATTCAAGAACAAACGTGATGAGTCGGCAATCATTGTCCGTAACAAGGCAAGATTGGCTGCCAAAGGTTACAACCAAGAAGAAGGCATAGACTATGAGGAAACTTATGCCCCAGTAGCAAGATTGGAGGCCATAAGAGTCCTACTAGCCTTTGCATGTGCTAAAGGTTTTAAACTTTTTCAAATGGATGTTAAAAGTGCATTTTTAAATGGCTTCATTCAAGAGGAGGTTTATGTTGAACAACCTCCTGGTTTCGAAAGTGAACATCATCCTAATTATGTTTATAGACTTAAGAAAGCTTTGTATGGTCTTAAGCAAGCTCCTAGGGCTTGGTATGAAAGATTGAGTCAATTCCTACTCAATCAAGGATTTATTAGAGGAAAGGCTGACACAACCTTGTTTATAAAAAGAAATAAGCTGAATGAAATCTTGGTTGTGCAAATTTATGTTGATGATATAATTTTTGGAGCTACTAATGATGTTTTATGTGAGGATTTTGCAAAGAGTATGCAGGGAGAATTTGAGATGTCCATGATGGGAGAACTCAACTATTTCCTTGGTCTGCAAATCAAGCAAAGGAAGGATGGAATCTTCATATCTCAGACTAAGTATCTCAATGACTTGTTAAAGAAGTTTGGGATGGATAAATGCAATGGAGCCGACACTCCTATGAGCTCAACCGCTTCTTTGGATGCTAATGAAGAGGGTAAAGACTTCAACATCACTAAATATAGAGGAATGATTGGATCATTGCTCTATCTAACAGCAAGCCGCCCGGACATCCAATTCAGTGTTGGGATGTGTGCTCGATTCCAATCCGCTCCCAAAGAATCTCATGCTGAACATGTTAAAAGGATTTTCAGATATTTGTCTGACACCAAGCTTCTTGGTTTATGGTTTCCCAAAAGCCAACCGGAACACTTGGTGGCATACTCGGATTCGGATCATGCTGGCTACAAGACTGATAGAAAGAGCACAAGTGGCCAATGTGAGTTCTTTGGCAACTCTCTAGTGTCATGGTTCAGCAAGAAGCAAACAACTGTGGCCGTGTCATCAACCGAAGCTGAATATGTAGCTGCATCAAGTTGTTGTGCTCAAGTTTTATGGCTCAAGCAACAACTTGCTGATTTGGGAGTGAACTTAAAGGAGATCCCAATCTTATGTGACAATACAAGCACAATCAGCTTGGCTAAGAATCCAGTCCAACACACAAGAACCAAGCACATTGATGTGCGACATCACTTCATTCGGGATCATGTACAAAAGAGAGATGTTAAAGTGATGTTCATCCCAACTCACCTTCAACTTGCTGATATATTCACCAAACCATTGGCCAAAGAACAATTCAACTTTATCAGAAGAGAATTGGGAATGGTAAATCCCAATGAGTTGTAAGTTTTCTCAAACCAATGTTAGTTATATGTTTTGATGATATGGTGACTAACTTAAGCTTCGGAGTGTTTATACATTATTTTGCAGGTGTGTTCTTGCTTATCTCAGTAAATAAGATGCTTCTGTGACTTTCTGCTTTGTTCTCAAAATTGTTCACTGATATAACTCGAGTTATATCAAAATAACTTGAGTTGACCTGCTTTCTTTCATTGCTGAGATTTTCAAAATTATCGAAATAACTCGAGTTACATTAAGGAACTCGAGTTATCTCATCTGTCAGCAAACAGATTTCTCTCTGAACCTCGACATAACTCGAGTTATTTAAACATAACTCGAGTTGTACATCAGACAGAGAAGAAAAATGCCCTGTTACAACTCGAGTTACCACTAAGCAACTCGAGTTGTTCGATCTGATATATATACTTCCCGATGTTTTTTTTTTCATTTCTCACGATACCTCTTGTGCCCTAACTCGAGGTCCTCTCCTCTTCTGAATCCTCTCTCTCTCTCTGTGTTCCGTCTCTGATTTCTTCTCTTCCTCGTTTCAAATTCCTTCTCATGGCTCCCAAATCCACGAAAAACCCTAAAGATCAGAAAAATTCAACTTCAGAGTACGAACCCACTGATTCCTCAACTCCACCGGCGCTAACTCGTCCCGTAAGGAAGAGGAAACCACCTACAAAACTTCAGCATTTGTCATTGGATGAACCTCCAGTGAAGAAGCCCAAGAAATTGGTGATTCAAGAACCTCCTGTCGTTCCTCCCACCAAGCCTATTGACCCAGCCGCTGCCACTCGCAGAGATAAAGAGCCTCTAGTAGCTCCACTGAAGAAGAAAAAGAAGGTTCAAATGGCTCAGGGTTCTGGCTCAAAGACTCCAGCAGTTGGTCAAGCAAAGGCTTCTGCGTCCAAAGCACCAAGTGGTTCTCTGTCTGTTGCTCCTGAAGTATCTACCCAGTCTAGGTATATTTTCAAGCCTCCTAATCTTGTGAGACCACCAAGTTCTGAATTCATTTGTTCCCCTACTCCTATGAATGATCAACAAATGCTTAGCTTTAAAAAGAACTTTCAGACTCGAACCTTTTGCCCCACTGTATATGTTGATTTGTCAAAATTGAAGAAAGAATGTAACCTGGATCTCACTCCTTGGTTGGATCAGTTTAGAAATTTATTGGCAATCAACACTGCTTACTCTCCTTCTTTGGTTAAGCATTTTTATCATAATATGAAAATGGCAAGTGTTGTGGATAAGCAAGGAAATTTGATTGAAGATAAGATAGTTACTTCAGTAAGGGGCAAAGCCATCACCATCTCTGCTGATATCATAAACTCTCTGTTATTCATTGAGGATCCTCCAGAAGTGCCAAATATTAAGTATGAGAAAGAAAAGTTCTTCAAAACCCTACAGCCTAACAAGACTTATGAGGGACAACTCAAGTTGTCACCTGCTGATATGTCACCTACCTTCAGGGCTCTGTGGTATATCTATTCCAGAAATTTGGTGCAAAAGAGTAAGAACTTCACTCATTTCAACTCCACTGATTATAGTCTCTTTGCTTCTCTGATCAACAAAGTGCCTTTTAACATAGGCCACTGGGTATTTCAAGAGATTAAGAGATTTGCCTTTCAATCTGGAGCATCTGCTCAAATCCCTTTCCCAAACCTTGTCTCATTGATTCTGTACACAAACAAGGTTTGGTATCTAGACATCACTGAGAAGGAAGTGAAGCCACAGATGTTTGGACAAACTCACCTGAATTACATGAACATCTCTTTTCAAGAAGGTTCAGGTCAATCCAAAGCTCCCTCAAGATCAAGAGCTACTGCCTCCAAACCTCTTCCTGCTGAATCTTCTCCTGGTCCCTCTGTGTCCCAACCTGGACCTCAGCCTTCCAACTTGCCTTCTGAGATCAAGACTATTATTGCCAAGGCTATGCAAGAAACTTTTGGGACTCTTCAGACCACTCTCACGGCTCAGTACTATGAATTGTCTGATAAGCTTGAATCTGAGATTGGGAAGTTGGTTTCTTCAGTCACTTCCATAGAATCTAAAGTTGACAAGTTGAGCAAAGTGACTGCCTCTACTAAGGGCAAGGTTGATTCTCTGGATGAGAAGGTTGATGCTGTGTTAGGACACTTTGATGATTTGTCTCATCGCTTTGAGAGCATGCATGATCTTTACCAATGGTTAGATGCCAAGTTTGACAAGTTGCTCAAGTCACAAGCTGTTCATGGTCCATCTGGAGTTGTTCCTCCTCCCAGTCACTCTCCCATTCACTCTCCACTTCACCTTTCACCTCATATCTCTCCTCAACAATCTCCTCCTCATTCATCTTTCAAGAAAAAAGGGATTTAGCGACGGAAAAAATCCGTCGCTAAAACCTCAAATTCCGTCGCTAAATGAATTAGCGACGGAATTTGTGACGGATTTTTTCCGTCGCTAAAAAGTGGTCGCAATTGCGACGAAATTTCAACGGATTTTAATTCCGTCGCTAATAGCGACGGAAAATGATTCCGTCGCTAATTTCGCTAAATTCAAATTAGCGACGGATTTGGTTTCCGTCGCTAATTTGATTAATTTTTTTTAAAAAAAATTATATATTATTTATTTTAATTAATTTTTTATTTTTTGTTTTAATTTTCTTTGAAAATTATATTCTTTTAAAAATAATTATATTCTTTTCCATTATTCTTTTAAAATTTATTTATTTTATTTTTAAATTTTGTTTAAAATTATATATTAAAATATTTAAAAAAAGTTATATAACATACATACCGAATCTTCATAACACAGAGTATAAAATACATTATAAATATAGTGTTTCAACAGAGATGTACTAAAAAAGTAATCTCAGCAACAGCATCCTCATCATCATCATCAGCAGGAGGATCACCTTCAGGAGGCGGCATCGGACCCTTGTCTTTCATTAGGGCCATGATTTGACGCTGCATCTGTCTAACCATCTCCTGTGTCTGGTGGAGCTCAATGTCTGTCGCCATTTGTTTTTGCTTTGTCTCACTCAGCTCAGCTGCTTGCGACTCGATAATTGTGTTCATCCTCTTCAACTCATCTGCCAAAAAATTAGGAAATATAATTATCTTTTTTGCACTGCATTTAAATGAACCAGAGAATGAAAATGTAACAATCAATATCAAATGTATTACGTTTACCTGCACAGACACCTTCACTACTGCTGGATGTGGAGCGCTTTGATTCCCTAAGTCGGCTGGCATAGGAATCTAACCCGAAGACTCTACCTTTGCTGTAAAATCCAGCCGCAACCTGTAAGAATAGAGTCTCGTTATCGGATTGAGAGGATGAGGGCTGGGTTCCACTCTGCGAGTCTCTCTCCTGTGTCAGCCTCAGATAGTTGCCCTATAAACAAAAAAAGACATCACAAAAAAAGCCGATGTGAAATGAAATAAACATGTTGGTGTCCGAAACAAAGAATTAATGCAATATAAATGTCTCACCGCCACTTGCTCCGCCCTGGCGTTAATCCATATCTTCTTACCCCCTTCAGTTTGCCGGGTATGGGTCTGCTCAAAGGCACGCCACTCAACTTCTTCTGCTGGAACATCCCCAGATTGTGCCTGCAAACACATGAAAAATCGTTAACAAATTGTTTCAAGGTACAAAACATTGAATACTTTAATAGAAAATAACGTATACTCACAATTTTCCGACAATGCTCACTCAGCGGAATGGACCTGCTAGCATATGAAGGTCCCACCTGCTTGGCCCTATTCTCCTTACTTTTCCGACTTCTATTATTAAATTTCTCATCGTTCTCCCACTGTGCAAGTAATAGGTTTGCAATCTCAGGGTCAATCCAATCTGTCTTGCCCACACCCTTTCTCAATTTATGAAATCTCCCAGACAACCACTTGCTTCCCTTATGGTTAAAAGCTTTTCTCAGACCTTTATGATGTTCAGGCAACGTCTCAAACTTACTCTGAAAATCAATAATGAACAATTAGTGCTCCAAATGTTACAAATACTTAATCAGTTCGTATTTGGATAAGAAATTAATAACTATAAATCACTTAACTTACCAAAAACTCGTTAAACCATCTATTCCGAGTGTCCTTAGGAATTTCTTTCCACGTGCCCCAAGGCTCATTGAAATTGCGGAATATTTGAGTTGACAAGATATCAGCCACCAGGGGATAAGGGTCAAATCTGTAGACAGAGGATATGATGCAAATACGAGCATACAAACTAAAGGGTAAAAATCGTAGCGTTATTAGTAACTTTGTATGACTCACCCCTCGATGCCGTCAGGACAGATCCACAGCTTCCCCGTCGCAGGATCTTTCGCTCCCCATACAGGTGTATTAGAGGAACTACCTCCTTCGTCGACCTGGCTATGAGGCGACGGAATGTGCTGAATGAAGGAATGTGAATTATTGAAGAGTTTGTACATAGATGGTTAAATAAAACTACACATATGTAAATCAATCAGAAATGGTAAAGTAAACCTGGTGTCCCCCTTGCTGTGGATCACTGGAGGAAGACGAAGAATTGGACGTATATAGTGACGGTGAAGTGGACAGGTAAATCGATGGTGAAGATGAGGACTCGAATGGTGAAACCTCTGGGGAAGCGCCTCTCCCCCCCATGCCTACGAAGGGAGCAGATGGCATTCCCCTACCTCTGATAGGACGAGGTCGGGATCGACCACGACCACGACCACGTCCACCATCTGAACGTCCTCCAGCTGGATGCTCCATATATCTATGAACACTTACAAACATTATGTGAAAATATACATAAAAATAAGATATTTATTACTTAATATGACAGTAGCGCAATTACGGAGTATGTAGTATAACAAATTGTCATAAACAAAAGAACTAACACAAATCAATCGGATGATTCACGTTCTTCGTCATCTACTTGCACGTCTTCCTCTGAAGTCTCATAGTCGTCGAACTCAGATTCGCTATCAGAGTAAATCACTTCTGTCTCATCGTCTGATTCCTCACCATCAACTTGGAGAGGAATCAACTCTAAGTTCGCAGCAGAATCAAACAGATTGCTTGGTACATCGTCGTCGGCAATGTTTATGGGCAGTACATGTTCCACATCAGCCTGGAACGGTTCCTTCATGTCGTTATTTGCTTCCGACTCTTTCGACTGAGGTATAATATTCCATGCTTTGGTTTTAATAACTCCCACCCACCCTTGGCAGGATGTGGGGTATTCTGTATAGTAGACTTGTTCCGCCTATTGAGCAAGGATGAATGGGTCATAACCAACCGTATATCTCCTTGCCTAGTGGATCTCAATATTTCCATGTTTGTCCACTTTTGTCCCATGCAGACTGTTATCAAACCACTCACATTTAAAAAGTGTCACCACCTTGTCCCACTGGTAACTCAGCTGAATTATGTCGATTAACTTCCCGTAGTAGTAACTCTCCACCCCATCAACTTGGTCACCTCGACAACATACACCATAATTGCAACATTGTGTACCTGCGTTCGCTTCAACAGCTGAAAATCGATACCCGTTGATTATATATTTGTTGCACCGGGTAACACTAATTGCAGCTCCATAAGATAAACTCCATGCCACTTGATTGGGATCTTCTGGGTGTTCCAAGAAGTAGGAGCGAAACCATTTTGGGAACTTAGAGTTCGTGAATTGGTCAATTTGGGATTCCGACATTTCAGGATTTTCCGATCGGACCAAATTAGAAAAATGACTGCAACAAAAAAATGAAGTTAATACTATAATACTTACCGTAACAATGAAAAGAAAACAAATCTTACTTTAAGTATGGGGTGGCCTCTTCACAATTGTTTAGAATGTACCACTCCGCTACTCGATTATCTCTTGCTTCAAGAGTTGATCTCCAATGTTTTCCCACGACTCGGCTTGGAAAATCAAATATTGATTTTTGATCGCTCGTATTACCGCCATCATCGTTGTGAGGTACCCGTCTCCATCTTGATGTCATTTCAGGGGGATAATAGTATTGCGCAAATTTTGTGGCCTCTTCGACTAGATACGCTTCAGCGATAGATCCTTCAATGTGGGTTGAATTTTTGATTTTTTGTTTAAGAGTGCGTAAAAACCTACAATGGACAATTAGAGGGTATTTATAAACTAAAGTGCGCGAAAGAAATAACTGCATGAAAGAAATATATATATTACCTCTCAAACGGATACATCCACCTATATTGTTGGGGACCTCCTTCTCTTGCTTCGTAGGCCAAGTGAACAGGTAAATGTTCCATTGAGTCAAACATGCTAGGAGGAAACACGATCTCTAACTTGCATAGTGTTATTGGCATGCTCGCCTCCAGGTGCCGTAAGTTTTCCACATTAAGCTCATAAGCACAAATTTCTCTAAAGAACCTGCAAAATTCTGCTAGAAAAGACCATATGTGGTTCGGTAATGCTTTGAAGGCCCACGGCAACAACCTCCGGAAAAAAACATGACAATCATGACTCTTCATCCCGAATAACTTCCCCTCGTGCAAGTTGACACATCTTTTCAAGTTTGACGCATAACTGTCCGGGAGTTTCAGCTCTTCAACCCATTGCAACAATTCCAAATTCTGCTGTTTGTTTAATGTGTACGGTGCTCTAGGTTTAGAAATCCGTCCCCTGCCATCCTGCACCAAATGCAAAGCAGGCCTTCTACAAATCGCTTCTATGTCCCATCTAGCATTGATTGTGTCCTTCGTCTTGCCTTTCGTGTCCATCACGATGTACAAAATATTGCAAAACACATTGCTCTCAATGTGCATGACATCCAGGTTGTGTCTTAACAATTGATCTTTCCAATATGGTAGTTCCCAGAAGATGCTGCGTTTGTTCCAATGATGATCAACACCATATCCCTCGGGTTCGTTGGAAGCAGCACCCTCTTCGACACTTTGAATATACTTGACCCTGTCCCATATTTCTTGGCCACTTAAACGACGAGGTTGATCTGCTCATTCAACCACATTTCGCGTGAAGTCTTTTCTATTTGTCCTGTACGGATGATCGGTGGGTAGGAATCGCCGGTGCCTGTCAAACCAACAGACTTTGTGACTGTGTTTCAAGCTAAAACCCATGTTCTGTTCAAGACATACCGGGCATGCAAGCTTTCCCGACGTTTGCCAGCCACTCAACATCCCATATGCAGGGAAATCATTTATCGTCCACATTAAGACAGCACGCATTGTGAAATTCTGACTCAATGATATATCATACGTAAGAACCCCTTCACTCCACAACATCTTCAACTCGTCTATCAAAGGCCTGAGGTACACATCTATTTTCTTTTTTGGGTTGGATGGCCCAGGGATTAACGCGTTCAAGAACAAAAACTCTCTTCTCATGCACATAGAAGGTGGGAGGTTGTATGGTGTCAAAATGACAGGCCAACAGGAATAATTTCTGCCTGATTTATCGAAAGGAGCGAACCCATCCGAGCATAGGCCAAGACGGACATTACGGGGATCCATGGCAAAGAAAGGGTTCACCTCGTCAAATTTACGCCAAGCTTCGGCGTCGAATGGATGTGTCACAAAATTTTCATCCCTGTGATGCTCCCGGTGCCATCTCATGTGAGCAACTGTTTGTTCTGATGCGTACAATCTCTGAAGTCTGGGCACCAGAGGAAAGTAGTGCATCTTGCTTAACACTTGACGGGTCATTTTCCTTCCTTTCCTCACAACTTTATATCTGTCATGTCTACAGAATTTACAATTGATCAGCTCAGCATCATCCTTGTAATACAACATACATCTTCTAGGGCAGCAATGGATTTTTTCACATCCAAGCCCAAGCTCTTTCACCTTTTTTTTTTGCTTGGTAAAAATCCTTCGGCAAATTATTGTCTTTGGGAACAACTTTGTTTATGATGTGCATCATTTCGTTGTAATTCCTCTCACTCATATGGTGATCAGTCTTCAAGCTTAGTGTTGCTAGGGTAGCCGAAAGCGATGAATATTCACTACTTTCAAAGTGTTCGCATCCTTCCCATAGCAGACATTGCGCTTCTTGAAGCATTTTATAGAACCTATCGGCGTCTGCATGAGGATCCTCTCCCATGTATGATGGTTGAGTATGTGTACCGGTCTCCTCTTCCATGTATGACGATTCGGCATGATTAACGGGATCAAAATATCTGCCGATGGACGATCCCGCGGCATCCATAACCAACTGCTCATACGCATTAAGGTTTTCTCGATGACTACTCGCCCCGTAATAACCACTCAGTCTCTGTCGGACTTCGCCATGACATTCCCAACACTCATAATCCTTCATGAATCCATTTTGACACAAATGAATTTTGACCTTGCTCGGATTTTTAAACCTTAAACACTTACATTTGGCACACAGACACCTGATCTCCCTACTGAAATTATTTGAATGCGCCAAAGCAAATTGGATGAACTCGTTCAAACCCGCCCTGAATGCTGGATTTAGTTCTCTTCCAGTTAGACGATTGTACATCCAACTCCTATCATGATTGTCTTCCATACTTCCTAGCTACTTCAGTTACTAACCTAATTAACATCTCAATTTGCCACAAATACAATTATAAGTAGCCAATACAACTAGCCACTTATGCCAACCAATTGCCACTTAATCAAGAAAGCGTAAAAACAAACACATGCATTGAACAAAGAACATATCCCAGCAAGCAACTAGAGAATGAGAATAGCACACCAGAACATGGGGACATGCTTGTGGAGGGGGCAAACAAAAAACAAAATACTATAAGTATTTTGGGTTTTCTAACATATAAAGATTAAATAAGACTACATCAAATTTATATAATCTGCAAAAAGAACTTTATCTTTTGTATTTATAATTACATATTTATCTAAACAACTTGTTATTTATAATTACTTAATTAACCGAACTTGTTATTATTGTTTGATATATAAACACACACTTTCTCTCTCCCGTTGAGTGTGACCTATGCTTGATTAATGAGATTTTTTTTTTTTATGGTGTGGATTTTGTAACTGATGCCTCGAATAAGAATAATTTAGCGCATTTATAAACTCAACCACGTGCAGGAATCAGCTTAATAATAATTAGCCTGATAAGTTGTTCAGACAACTTGCTTCACATAGAGAATATGATTCAACTTTCTGGTTCATTACTATTAACATTGAAGTTTAGACCATATAGCTTTATTTTTTATTTTTTAAATATTTTAATGTGTATAAAATATAAAATAAAGATAAAATCATTAATAGTCATTATTTTTTCCAAAAAATTTTAATTTAAAATATCATCAATTGTTAATTTTAAATCTCAACCGTTGAAAATTTTAAAGATAATCTCTTCAAATTTCATGAGCAAATGACTAAAAGAAGTAAATTAGGAACATATTTTACCAATTGCTGTTTATCTTTGTTAATCTTTCACAAAGTCGCAACAATCAGTCATACAAAAATTTACAAAAAATCTTACATGATTTAACATAATTATCAAATATTTACTGTAATGCTCATGGGTCTAGTTTGTGGATAGATCTTGCCATGAACACAAAGTTTTTATCTCTAATATTTATCAATTTTTCTCAAACTAATTTATCCAAATCATAAATAATGAATACATAATGTAATGTTATACTAGGTTTTTTTTTTTTAAGAAATCATGTTACACATGCTATAATTAAGTAATCTATTCAGTTTCATTAATATTTTTAAATTAAATAAACTGGCCTAATATTAGAGATCTTATAAGTATTATATTTTTGTTAAATACATGTATCCTTCTATTAGAAGTAATCATGTTTGAGGTATTACCGAACAATAAATGTAAGCACCTCTCTTTACAAAATTTAAAATTTTGGATTACTATGTTATGAGAGACTAGCCCATTTTATCAGATCAATTTTTAGTTAATGCTGGAGAGAAGTGGTCACGGGGGCATTAAAATGAGCATATTCAATAGTGGTCAGAAAAGGAACAATCGAGAGGCTCTTAACAAATGATAAAAGAAGGGAAAAAAATCACAAAGTGAACATTGTGTTTCCTTTGTTATTAACGTGCAATCAAAAATTTTATCGATCATAAATAAAGAATTCAATATTTGCAGCAAAAAGAAAATCGATCATATTCTATACAAAATTTAATTTTATTGAAACAATGAACTAAAAGCTGAGTCAAATTCAATTTAAATTTTCACAAAACATAAAAAAGACCTTTAAAGTGAACATAATAATTAATTTGGTGAAAAAAAAAAGAACAAAATAAAGGGAACTTACCGGATGAAGAGGGTAGCCGGACAACAGATAAGAGCACCGGTGACTAGAGAATGGCGACTTTGGAGACCTATTTATTCATGAGCAATAAATATGAGCAATTTTTTTTCAATGTTTATCTAAACTTATTTCTAAAAAACAAAATAATGTGATTTAAAAAAAAAAAACCAAAATCTTACTGGTGGGGGAGGGGGAGCGCAGCAGAGCCGGTGGGGTGGGAGCTGAGGGATTGGGAGCTCAGGGTCAGGGCGTTGGGGTGGGGGCGGTGGAGCTGAGGGGGGACCGGTCCAGGTGGGGGACGACGGAGCTGTGGGGTGGAGGGGATCTGGCGTTTGGGCGAGCTGGGGGGTCGCGGGGAACTGGTGGACGGCGAGCTGGGGGCGAGCTGAGGGGTGGGGTAGAGGGGAGCTGGGGGCGGGCGAGCTGGGGGCCAGTTGTTGGCGGCAGCGAGCTGTGGGGGCGCTGTAGGCGGCGAGCTATGCGCGGGGAGCTGTAAGTCCGAGCTATGGGAGAAGGTGTTTATTTATTAAGTTTTGCGACGGAATCCAATTCCGTCGCAAAACTGCTTTTTGCGACAGAATTCAAATTCCATCGCAAAAAGCCAGTTGCTTTTTAGTGAC
This sequence comes from Acacia crassicarpa, assembly GCA_034222035.1. Taxonomy (NCBI): domain Eukaryota; kingdom Viridiplantae; phylum Streptophyta; class Magnoliopsida; order Fabales; family Fabaceae; genus Acacia; species Acacia crassicarpa. Next base: position 56,412,262 of record JAWXYG010000003.1, read on the forward strand.
GGAATCCTAATTCCGTCGCTAAAAAGCTGCAGCTGCCAGCTTTTTGCTGCCAACTAGCGACGGAATCAAATTTCGTCACTATAGTTAGCGACAGAATAAGATTCCGTCGCTAAATCAAAAAAAACTGGCGGCCTTTTTGACCGCCAGTTAGCGACGGAATAAAATTCCGTCACCGTCGCTAAATCAAAAAAACTGGCGGCCTTTTTGGCCGCCAGTTAGCGACGGATTTTAACTTAGCGACGGATAACCGTTGGGACTGGCGGCCATTTGGCCGCCAGTTTGCGACGGATTTTGAATCCGTCGCTAAGGTTAGCGACGGATAAAATATCCGTCGCTAATTTCCTCATTTTGCGACGGAATTCTGATTCCGTCACAAAATACCGTGAATTTGCGACGGAATATTTTCCATCGCAAATTCCGTCGCTAAAACACATTTTTTTAGTAGTGTCATATGTGTGTGAGAATCTTTTTCTTCTCATGCAACATGAGAAGTGTAAATCCCTAATAATAATTGACAACATGATTAAAAACCATGGATCAAATACCAAAATTAGAAAAGAAAAGTTTTCAATACAATTACCTTATAATCCAACGCTATTCTCTGTCTTGTTAATTAGGTTTAGCACAAAGTTAAGTTAAGAATTTACAGAGAGACTGTATTAAGGTTAAAGTAAACATTTAACCATCTAACTTTATATCAAGCTTCAGTTTTACTATTTAACTTTAAAAAGGTGCATTTTTTCCGTCCTTTAACTATAACATCGTTAATCCTAAATGATGAATTTTTTTTAGTGATCATTTGATATTTTGAAAATTAAACTTAATATGTTAGTATTTGAAAAAAAAAATTTCAACATCTAAAATACTCCATTTGGTTCTTATTATAAGGCACCAACTAACTTTTCTCACAAACCAATAAAAGTAGTTAAAGTCAATAAAGTTGCCCTACAATTTAAGTAACTTCCAATATTACTGAAACTAATTACACTAAACTCTAATATTATATTAATTATTACCCTCACCTACTACCCTCATTAATTAGGGGCAGACATGGAAACAAATAATTAATGCTCATTGGGAACAAGCAAGTGCCTTATAAAAAGGACCAAATAAATTTGTTAGCTGGTGCCTTATAATAAAGACCGGAGAGAGTACCAATATCAGTATTTTTTTTTTTGTTAAAAACATTAGGATTCAAGACTTAACACCATTTTGGAAACTTAAAGGAACCAAAATAAAACCTTGTGTGAAGTTAAATGACTAAAGTATTTTCAACATTTAAAACAACAATATCAGCAAATTTTTTTTTTTTTTTTGGGTAGCAACATTAGGGTTAAAAGACTCAAAATATACTTTATAAAGTTAAGACATCAAGATAAAATCTTACTATAGTTAAATCACTAAATGTGTACCCTTGGCTAGTAGTAAAATAAATCAAAGATGAAAGAAATTAAAGGCTAGTGCAAATAAAAGGGAGAACCCACTAAAAGTTGGTCCTGTTGTGTCTGAAACATTCTTTAGGAGAAATTACATATATTTAATCAGTCTACGTAAAGCAAGTCAGTCTCCATTTTTTTTTTTGGATACATATAATACATCCAGATCATTAAAACCGTTAACCCCAAACTAAAGACCTAAACAAATCTAATAGTACCATATAATTACCTTTAACCAATATTACTTTGTGTTCCAAAAAATAAGTTGGAGCGGTGTGGGGAAGGTGCATGGAAAGAAGAATAGGGACCCATTCCAAACAATGCACCTACTGGGCTTTGTTTTTCCATTTTGTAAAGCAAATCATCACGGGATTTGCTTCTTGCTTCAGGTCAAAAAGTGAAATACATTCTCTTATTCTTTCTGTGACTTGTGCGTCTCTTCTTGTTAAAGATATACGGTAATCTCACGTTTCACATATAAGAGGAAAGCCGAGTTCCACTTCGCAGCGCGGTCTCTCCTCACTTCTGAAGGTCGACTCTCACACACAGCCACAGGTCACAGCGCCTTCTCTCACCAGACTCTGCACTCTCGCAGTCTCGCTTTGCCTTCTCACTTAACTTCCGGTCAACTCTCACAGCGCCGATCAAAGCTTGATCTTGCAAGAATCTGCAGATCCGGTCTCACTCTACTATCTGCGACTGTGATCTGCTTCTTCTCCAGTTCTCGGTCTAACTATTCGAAACAAGGTCGATGTTGCCGTCTTAGCGTCGTCTCTCACTTAGATGAGTTGCTTCACTTCACTCGCTACTTTATTTTAACCGATCTTGGTCGTATTTTCAGTTCTGCGGCCACTCACCGATCTGCCTCTTCTCCAGTTCTCCGGTCCCACTTCACTCATATTTTCAGTGTTTCCAAACAATAAAAAATCTCTCCTTTCAGTGTTTTATGTGGGTGGAGTTTAAAAAAATTGTGAGTGTCGATTTTTCTGATGTGGGTGTCAATTTAAAAAATCTCTCCCTGCTTCATATATTTTCTCGTATCGAGTTTCACATGCTCCCTGGTCCGATTATTTAGTGCTTCCTGGTTGCTGGTTATTCGGCCCATTTCTAATTATATTGAAATTTTGATGGCGATGAATTAAGTGAGAGTAGAGTTTGAGTTTGGAATATATTATTTGTCGATATTTGATCCATCATTAGTTTCTAAGAGCTTTCAAACTCAGCAAACTCACACTACAACTCCGGCCTTGTCTTATTCATTGGTTTTGGCCTCGTCTATGCAGATCAATGATTATGCGTTTTGATTTTAATTAATTGGGTTAGTAAATTAATTGGATTGTCATTTAATTACTTTAATGCCGTTTAATTTACTTCAGACATAATCATTAAAGTTGAATCATCAGCGTTGGAAAATAGGATATGACAGATCAAACTTTCATAGATCAGGCTAAATTAAATGGAACTGTGATGGATGAGTTGCTCCAGTTGTTTTTGGTGCTGGGACTACACATACAAGCAAACTTTTGAATTTATGTAGTTAGAATTTGTGATGGTTGAATGAATGAACGTTTGATTTGATGCTCAAGGTTCTACAAGGGCCCATTTGTATTTAGCTTTTGGGGAATAATTTTGGGGATTTACGGGGTAAAAGTGGTTTTTGGAGAATAATTTTTAGGATTTACGAGGTAAAAATGACTTTTAGATAATAGTCTTTGGGCAAAAATGATAATGTTTGAATATTGCTATCTGAATAGCTTTTTTAGGATCAAGTTTACCAAAAATAACATTAGCTTTTGATATAATTGCATATAAAGGATAAGGTTGTTTTTAAAAAATTATAAACATTATATTTTATAATAAATACAAAAAATTACATAAATTTGTGTACAAAATTAAAATACTTAAAGGTATTGACTGGTACTAAAAAGAAACTTCATGATCTTACAAATTTATTTTATGATATTGAAAAATATTTCAATATATTGACAGTATTAAAAAGATACTTAATACTGAATGGTATTGAATAAATACTTCTCATGGTCTTAAAAATTTATTTTAAGATCTTGAAAAATATTTTAAGGTGGCTAATCTTCACAAAAAATTTCAAGGTACTAACTAGTATTAAAAAGATAATTAAGAATACTGAAAAAATATTTTATGATGTTGAAAATTTATTTCAAGATATTGACAAAATATTTGAGGGTATTAAAAAAATACTTAAGGATACTAACTAAAAATACTGATAATGACATATGAGAGATAAAAATATAAAAAAAAATAGTTTTCTTCCAAAACCTAAGTTTTAGATTAAAAAAAACAAAAAAAAAATATCTAGGTTTTGATGCAAAATAACTTCTAGACAATTTTACAGTGTTTGTCAAACTTTTGTCAAAACCCAAATGTTTGAACAAAACCTAGGTTTTGAAGTTATCAAAACAAGCTCTAAATCTTTTGTCTTTGATTTAATGCTCCAATTTTTGTAAATTGGAAACATTGCTGTCAGTAGGCTTATGCTGCCATGTTTAGTATGCTATTGCAAACAATTCTCATTTCACCAAATTTACAATGAATTCACCCAAACAAAAAGGCTCAAAATTGGAAACAATGTTGTCAGTAGGTTGGCCAACTTCACAGTGAATTCACACAAACAAGGAGGCTCAAAATATGGCCCACACACCAAAACAAAAAAGGTCCAAAATATGCCCAAAAATCAAACCGAAAATATATAGGTTTATTCAGTTCAGTTTTTAAGTTATTTCGCTTTCGGTGTTTAAAATACATGTTTTTCTGTTTTTTGGGTTTTCACCTAACACCAAACCGAAAAGCCGTTTGCACACCCCTACTTGTTGCAATAATGAAGTGGTTCAACTTAGATAACGCTAATTTGTGGGGTAAAAATGTGGTTGTACAAGTCATGAGGGAAAGAGCACGGAAAAGAAGAATGTGGACCCTTTCTTTTATGATTCTTTCCTTTCATTATTCTTTCATTGCAGAAAAAGAGAAGAATGTGGACCTTCTTTTACGATTCCTTTCCTTTCATTATTCTTTTATTCCAGAGAGAGAGTGAGGAAAAGAGGAAGAAAAGACGAACATATAAAAGAAACAGAGAAACTTGCAAGAAAATTCTAACTTTAGCCATCTAACAACACCGTCAGGAAGGTAAACTCCTTCACCCTTGTATATATTTAGCATTTGAGTTTAATCCACTTCACTTATAGTTATTAGCCCAGCTTAGTATCCTATACACTTCACTTGACCATCTCTTATTTGATTTATTTTCCTTAGCCAATCTTATGGTTTAGTTGTTGTAGGTCGTCATATACTATTGGTGGTTCGTCAAATTATACTTCATAAGTAATTGGCTCAAATATTCATGGCAAGTGACCAAGAGGCATCTTCCTCAAATTCTTCCAGCTTCAATTCAACCCTAAGAACATACAAGTATGACATTTTCTTGAGTTTTAGGGGTGAAGATGTGCGCAAAGGCTTCATAAGTCACTTGTATCATGCATTAAAAAGGAGTCAATTGTTGTTCTCTCCAAAAATTATGCCTCTTCTTCATGGTGTTTAAATGAGCTCCAACATATCCTTTACTCAAGAGATAATTTGTGTCAACAAGTTTTCCCCATATTTTATGAAGTAGATCCATCTGATGTAAGGAATCAAAAACGAAGTTTTGAGGAAGCTTTTCTTAGGCCCCAAATGCTTCAAAGGGACAATGATGTCTTGAAAAGTTGGAGAGAATCTCTCAAGGAAGTTGCTAACTTATCTGGTTGGAATTCCAAGGATGGGTAAGTTAATTTCTTATTGGATAAAATTATGGGATATATATTTTTCGCTTATAATCATTTCATTGAACATAAATCTAGATGCAGTCAATCTATTTGTTTGGCATGTATGTGTTCTTATTTTAAAGATAAAAAATTAATTATTAAGATTAAATTTTTTGTTATTACATGGAATTATACTTCATATTAAAAGTGTCATGAATCTTTGTATTGCGTTGTTCTTTCCATTTCTGTTTGCAACTATTTAATAAATGAGTTTTCACTGTTACAATTAATCAAAAAAATTAAAGAATTGTAAAACTTTTTAAATACAATCATTTGACATTGATATATATACTATTAGTTATATTCGAGTAATGGTCATTTTTTAGTTGCGATATTATTTATTCTAATAAAGTTCGAAGTTATTTTTTGATTTTGAAATAAAAAATTAGTTATATTCAAGTAATGGGTCATTTTTTAGTTGTGATATTATTTATTTAAAAAAATTTTGAAGTTATTTTTTGATTTTGAAATAAAAACTTTTAAATTGAAAATTTGCATCAATAATTTTTATCTTTCTGATATTCAAAACTATTTGTCATCAAACTAAAAGCTTTAACTTCACAATTAAATTAAAGCACACGCTTAAAATAAAAATTTGAATAATAATTGACAGGCCTATTTTCTGCCCATATTAAATTTGTTTCAATGAATTTAATTATGATCCAAAAGAAAAGGAAAAAAAAAATATTAACTGCAGACATTGGAGTAACAAATATTATAATTACAGTATCAAGTAAAAGTTATGTATCTTACTTGGGTTCATTCATATGTGGTTTTAACTTGTAGGCCTGAAGCAGAACTTATTGAGACGGTGGTTGAGGAGCTGTGGACCAAATTACGTCCTAAACTACCACCTTATTTTGCAGGCTTAATTGGAATTGAAAATAAAATAGAACAACTAGAGCCACTGTTGGAGATAGGCTTGAATGATGTTCGGTTTGTAGGAATATGGGGCTTACCGGGTGTGGGTAAGACAACAATTGCTAGGGCTGTTTTTGACAAATATCGTAGCCAATTTGAAATCAAATGCTTTCTTCACAATGTTAGGGCAACTTCAGAAAGAGATGGTGAGGTTCGCTTACAAAATAAGCTTCTTTCACATCTCAAAATTAGAAACATGGAGGTTGAAGACACATTCGATGGGATGGAAATAATCCAAAACCTTTTTAGGGATAAAAAAGTTTTACTTATCCTTGATAATGTTAGCCATACAAGACATTTAGAAATTTTGGCTAATAGCCCCAATTGGTTTGGTGCTGGGAGTAGGGTAATAATGACAACTAGAGATTTAGACTTGTTGCGTAGAGTCCATAAAGTATATGTACATGAGGTTAAAACTTTGGACCCAGATGAATCCCTCCAACTCTTTTGTTCAAAAGCATTTGAAAGAGGTGAACCTCCGGAGCATCTTTTGGAGATGTCTAAAACTGTTTGTGATTATGCGAAAGGCCTTCCTTTAGCTCTCTCTGTTTTGGGTTCTTTTTTGTGTGGAAGAAGTAGCCTGGGAGAATGGGAAGATGCTTTGGATATGTTGAAGAAGAATCCACATAACGATATTCTTAGGGTACTTAAACTAAGTTTTGATGTGTTAGCTGACACAGAACAAGCAATATTTTTAGATATTGCTTGCTTCTTCAATGGGTGGAGCAAAAAGGTCATAACACATATATTGGAAAGTTGTGGATTCAATGCAAATATTGGAATAGCAACTCTTCTGGAAAAGTCTATGCTAAAGGTTTATGGCGATTGTTTAGTGATGCATGATTTGCTTGAACAAATGGGTAGGAGAATTGTTGTAGATAAGTCTCCTAATGATGTTGGAAATCGTAGTAGATGGTGGTCTAGGGAAGATATTGATCGAGTTATGGAAAACAATTTGGTAAGTATGTTGATCTTAGCTCTTATATTGGTTTTAATACATTTTATATCTTATTAGTTTCTTATCAATTAATTTTGATATCATTTTCCGGGTGACTAATGTTATTTATCAGGGCACAAAAAATATACAAGGTATGGTTTCATCTACATATTGTGAGGCATCTTGGGATCCTAATGCCTTTTTAAAATTCTGTAACCTCAGATTACTCATCGTAACAAGTGATTTCAACCTTCCTGATGGCCTGCAACGTCTTTCTCATGCTTTGAAAGTACTTCACTGGACAAAATATCCTTTAGAAACTCTTCCTCCTAAATCAAGACTGGATGAACTTGTTGATCTTAAAATGTGTCATAGCAAATTAAAGAAACTTTGGAATAAATGCCTGGTAAGATACCTTATCATAACGATTTAATGTTATAGATATTTAGTGTAATTTATTATGCTAGTTAGCACAATGTATTGTTTTCAATTATTCTAATGTATTTGTTTGACCAGTGTTCTAGGAATCTGAAGTTTTTGGACTTGAGTTATTCCCAAAATTTGATTGAAACTCCTGATTTCTCTGAACTTCCAAATCTGGATAGATTAGAACTTGAAGGTTGTGAAGCTCTTGTTGATCTTCATGCTTCAATTGGACAACTTAGAAAGGTTCAAATGTTGAATTTGAAAGGTTGCAAAAATCTAAGAGCCTGTTGTCCAAAAAAAATAGAAATGAGTGCTCTGAAAGAATTTGTTCTTTGTGGGTGCATTCAAGTTAGCTATCTCCCAGAGTTTGGGGAAAGTATGAAAAATCTAGAAATGCTTGATGCAAGGGAGACAAATTTAGTGAAGCTTCCAAAGTCACTTGAATTATTGAGTGGTCTTAAGACATTGAGGCTAAGGGGCTGCAAGAATCTCGTTTGCCTTCCTCAAAGCATTCACAAATTGAAGCACCTCGTACTTGTTGATATTGCTGGTTGCTCAAAATTTGCTAGATTGCCAGAAAAGTTGAATGAAATGGAAGCACTAGAGGAGATTGACGTAGGGGAGACAAATTTAGTGAAGCTTCCAGAGTCACTTGGATTATTGAGTGGTCTTAAGACATTGAGGTTAAAGGGCTGCAAAAATCTCGTTTGTCTTCCTCAAAGCATTCACAAGTTGAAGCATCTCGTACTTGTTGATATTGCTGGTTGCTCAAAATTTGCTAGATTGCCAAAAAAGTTGAATGAAATGGAAGCCTTGGAGGAGATTGACGCAAGTGAGACCGATATAACTGAAGTACCTTGTTCCATCGGTGATTTAAAAAAGGTCAGGAAATTGTCATTTCGAGGGTGCAAAAGGTCGACGTCAAACTCTTGGAGCTTCATTCTTCCATTGAAGCGCACACGATTTTGGGGGCATTCAATTCATAAGGGTTTAACATTTCCTGCTTCAATATGGAGTATTAAATCACTGATTGAATTAGATTTAAGCTACTGCAATATTGATGATGGATCCATTCCATGTGACTTGGGTGGCTTATCATCATTGAAGAAATTAGATCTAAGTGGAAACTTGTTTAAGAATCTGCCTATAGGTTTTATATCTAATCTTTTGAAACTGGAACTTCTTTATTTGCATTCCTGTTCAGAACTTGGGTCATTGCCACAGTCAGGACCACGTTTACATGTAATGGATGCAGGAGAATGTGGTTCAATAGAAAGAGTGGAAGACGAACAACTATTTCATCTCTTTGCTTCAATTGACGGGGTACATGCATATATATATACATAGATTATATAACTATATTATGTTGTTAATTATACTATATAATTTGATGTGATTCTTTGTGGGTTTAGGTGGAAAGGACGCCGATGGGTGAAACTCTCTCTCGATGACAATTCCAGGGTATGCAATACCATCATGGTTTGAGAATCAAATTGATCTGTGTCTGAATGACGAAGGCGAAGCTTCAATGACGATAGACATGCCTCCTTGTGGGGAAGAAATGTTAGGATTTGGGTTATGCGTTGTGCTGGATAATAATAAGTTTTATTGCACTGGACTAAACAAAAGACCTTTGACTTCGCCTCGTTGGTGGTTTAAGAATTTGGGTTTTGGGATGGGGCGTTTTATTGATAAAGAAATAAAGTCAAGCCACCTTTGGATAGTGTTTTGGAAACGTAGAGAGGAACTCAGTCATATTCTGCGATTAAGCAAGCACAGTCAAGTGAACACAAGGTGAGAAAGTTGATGCAATAAAGTGTGGGTGGCGTGTCATACGCAAAGCTGATTTTGGAAACTGCACCAGCTCAGTGAATCAACAACACAAGGACCACAATGAGTCAAGAACACAAGGGCCAAGTATGTCATTTTACTGTTCTTGTCCTCTATTCATTTTTATTTCAAATTGCTCCTTCAATTTCTAACTGTGAGACAAAATCTCGCACACACTTAACTTTTTTTAATAACAAAATGATATTAATAAAGTAGAAACATTACCAATTATAACAAGACAGAAAGAAAAATTAACTACACTATAGAATAGAGGAAGGGGCCTTGAATAAGGAGACCCTAGAGTAAATCTTAAAAAGGGGATTATTTGTCCTTCCAAATTGCATCCTTGGCAGTTATAGGGAGGTTAATTCTACTTTTGTTCATGCAAAAAAAAAAAAAAATTACAATTATACCACATGATACATACCCCTTTCACCCCTAAATTAATGCTTATTTATAACTAAGGTATTAAAATTAAGAAAATTAGTCTAATTAGTTATTCGTAACTAATGTACTATCAAATACATTTATATAGTTATACCTAAAAAAGGCTTCTTGATTAGTAATGACTTTTCACTAAACTGGAAAAAATGAGCATTTTCATTAGCGAAAAGAATTAAGTATGAACTAGGAGTATCTTGATGTATATATGAGAGAAAATTGAATGGGTTCCGTTGGACCAAAAAAAAAAAAAAAGTGTTCAAAAGGATATTTTACATTTAGGGCAGAGAGGAGCACATTAAATAGGCAACCTTTTATAATTAAAAAGTTGGAAAGATGAAAAAGATGAGCATTAATTAAGGATATAATTAAGAAAAGGTAATCAATTTTCGTATATTAAGTAATATGTAGGTTAGGTAATTTTCCTTTTATGGATAGTAGCTGTATAAGGGAGTATATGCAAATATGTAGGTTAGGACTCTTTTCCAATTAATTCACCGAGATGAAGACACATAATTAATACACACCCAGCTTAATTATTTCTGTGATTCTGATTTCGTTGGGTTACCCAGCAAGAAATTGAAAGATTAATTACAAACAGAGAAATACGTACTGTTGTTTCTTTTTTTCTTTTTCTTTTTCCTTTTTCCGTTTTTTTTTTTTTTGGCAAACAAACTTCAACAAGTACTGTTGATTTTGCTTATGATCTTTGAATTAGTAATAGGGGTTCAGCTTACATTTTTTGGGGAAAAAAAAGTGAAACCCATGCCTTATACAAAGTTGTATGCATTTTCCTTATCACGGTAATATTCATATTTTGAAATAAACATTAGTTCCTTTCGTTTATTGGTAAATTTTCCAACTATAAAAGTGATATTATTTCTGTGCATTCACTCATCTTATATTCGAGAGAAAAAAAAAACTCATTAAATACTCTAAATATAAATAAATTTTTATTTATTTAAAATATTATTAATGACTTCTCATTTTTAGTAGATTTAAAATATATTTTGATATATATCAGAAGTTATCAATGCTAAATTAAATGGGTTTATTAGAGATTTTGATTTTGATTTTGATTTTGATTATTATTATTATTAAGCAGAAAGCGACACCTTTTGGGAATGAATCAATTGAAGTCCTAAGGGAGGCTACAGTGAAAAGAGAGCAGAGGCGGCATTCGGAGGAGAGTCATTTTTCGTTGGGCAGTGAACGACAGAACAGAGCAGCAGCGAGAAGCGCCGCCCGCCCAGACCTTCATCCTTCTTCTTCCTCTCTTGCCGGAGGCGTTATTAACCACCACGGACCGGCTGAGAGCATCACCCACAGCCAGTGCCACGGACTGAATGAGAAGATAGAGACGGAAGGAGCAGAGGCGATTTCACTGAGATACTTGAACAGCAGCGCTGCCCTGGAATCGGATTTTGCGGACGACTGGATAAAAAGAAAACAGAGGCGCAATGCTGGGAACGTTGAGTCAGAGAAAAGCTGAGGAACTCCGATTATCCTTCGTTTTGCTGCTCTGTTTATATTCCTTGTTTCCTTTCATTTTTTCTTATGAATTTGAAATCTGAATTTATTGTTGCTGTGATGGATTTCGTGAAAGCTATATTGCCAGATTTTCTATGAAACCTATGAATTAATTTATAAGTGGACTTAGTTTCCATTGTTTATTTATATTTGATATTAATATGAGTTTTTTAATCTTGTTTAGCTTTATCTATTGATTTACTGATGTAAATATAAATTTAAGTATTAAAATTTATCAATTGTTATGAGATTAGGTAATATAAGATTAAATTATGATTTAATTTATGATTAGGATATATATGTAATATAATTGTTGAAAAAGTGTCCTTAGATATAAAAATTTATAGTACTTTTGTTCTCAGGTAGAAAAGTACTATAAACTTTGAAAAATGAAAAAGAAAAAAAGACATTGCCATTAATCATTGTTATGATGATCGTTAGAGTGAGATCTGTTGACTAAAAATGCAAACATGGCAGCTGATGTGGCCATAATAAGATCCTAATTGGCAATGGACAAAATAATAATAATAAGACTTATAATATCAATATATTATTGAAAATCGCAGACCGTCATCATCTTCATTGCCTACGTCAGCCGCAATCTCTTCCTCCCGCAGCCGCACAACAAGGAAGAAAATAAATCAAGAAAATGAAATATACATGTTAAAGGTTATATGTATATCAAAAATAAATCATTCTTTTAAAATCTATCACCCATCCAGCCAAAAAGAGAGGGGATAAAATTACTAAATTGGAAAGATAATTTCATATTCCAATTTTTTTTACATGATCCAAATTCAACGTTAAAAAGAAAAAAAGATCGTGCAATTTAAAATTCCATTTATCTATAGTTGAAAATACCACATTCAGTAAGATCACTGGCATAGAGACTCCGAACAAGGAAATGAAGGTGCCTGATCACGAGAAGTAGCAGATAATGTCAAATTCAGCTAGGGTTTGCAAATGCAAATGCTATAAGTTGAATAGTAATTCTATAGATTTATTTTTTTTTTGTCAGTCAATTTTTAGAAAATAATAGATTACTTGGTGAACTTTAGGATAATTCTCCTTTTCTGTTTGGAATTAGATCAGTCATAGGGACGTGAAACAAAAATTAGGATCTGCAAATGACGTGTGTGTGCACAAGTCTACATTGAGATAATGTTTCTTTGCTCTCTGTTTTGTTTTGTTTTTTTTTGGGGGGGGGGGGGGGGGACGTGGGGTGTTCAACTACTTTACATACCTACAATGATAATCATAATTTTATTATTAAGATTAGAGTGTTTGATTGATCTTTAACATGGTAATAAAGTTTACTATAGTAATAATGATCATAAAAAAATTTATAATTCTCATTCATACCTCCCCTATGAATACTCATTATCACCCTATATTGTATAGTTGAAAAAGTCTAATTTACCCTTTAATTTCATTTAACATTTATTTCACTTGTTTCATTTCACCTATTACACCACGCCATGATCACACCACGCCATGATCGTCACTGCCGTTACCTCCTCTTCCTCCATTGTCGCCGCCGCCGCCACCCTCACCGCCACCACCTCTACCTTCAATATTGCCTCCGCCGTTGGCTCTACCTCTTCCTCTATCGTTGTTGCCGCCATTACCACCTCCTCCTCCACTGCCATTATCACTGCCACCACCACTACCTCCTCCACCGCTGCCGTTGCCACCTCTCGTCACCCCATCTCCACCATTGTTGCCATCGCCACCATTACTTCCTCCTCCTCCTTCAATATCATCATTGCCACCCTCGCCGCCGCCGCCACTAGGCCACTACCTCCTCCTCCACCATGGTAGCTGTCACCACCTACCATCAACACTGCCTTGTCACTGTTATTGTCGCCTCTTCTACCACAACCGTTGACATCAGATAATCTTCAACGAGATAGAATGACGATTCTTATGAGATGACGCAATGGCTCTTAACTATTTTTTTCCCTACAAATATTATATTAAGGTTAACATAGACTTTGTGTGATATATTAATTTTAGATAATTATTAAAAAATAACTCATCACACATTGCTTAAAAATCAAACCAAACACTAGCCATATAATTAATATTGCATTGCATTACTATTGTCTTGCATTGCATTGCACTGTATTACGTAGTATAATGGGACTAAACCAAACCAGCCTATAATTCTTTAGTCTTGACCTCTTTCTCCCATTTCCTGAATAAAGGTCTTCTTATGTGTTCAGTCTTATATATATATATATATATATATATATATATATATATATATATATATATATATATATATATATATAGGGGAAATGATTTGTGCAGTCACTGCACCTAAGATTTTTTTTCCAGTGAATACAAAACGACGCAGTTTAGTTTAATGAACATTGAAAAAAAAATAAACTCATTCTCTCTCTCTCTTAGCTTCACCTCTCCTCGGCGTCGGATCCGTCATTGGCGCTGGAATATTCGTTCTTACTGGCCTTGAGGCCAGGGACAGGGCCGGCTTGGCCGTGGTCATATCTTTTGTCATCTCCGGCGTCTCCGCCTTGCTTTCAGTCTTCTGCTATACCGAGTTTGCCATGGAAATACCCGTCGCAGGTAACTACTGATGATTCGTTCAAATTAATTTAATGTATTTAATTTGAAATTTAAAAAGTAATTATCCCTATAGAATAATGTGAGCATGTACACAAATTGATTCTGTAATTTTTTTAAAATGTTATTAATGATCTCATACGAAAAAATTATTTGAAATTTCAGTATATGTTTTGTTTTGAATTGTATATTATTTTTTTTCTTTTTTTTTAATCAATGTTCATTAAACTAAACTGCGTCGTTTTGTATTCATTAGAAAAAACCTTAGGTGCAGTGACTGCACAAATCATTTCCCCATATATATATATATATATAACTTTGTTCAGAATCTTTAATAGCGCTTACAAGTTCCACTTGTCTGAATAGAGTTATCATATTTTGTGATAAACAGTAAATCACATGTGCACACATAGTAATTTATATTGTGAAGAGAATGTGCGTGAACGTAACCCTCTAGTTCCATTTTTTCTTTTGATCTCCTTTTCTTGCCAAAATAAACCATTGAATTTTCGCTATGTTCGGTCATATTCTCTCCATCGTACTATTTATTTTAGCTTGTTTGAATCTCGTTCATCGATTCTCAAGTGTCAGTTTGCTTATAGAAAACAATAATAAACCTCTGTATATACTACCTCTGATCTAGAAATAAATTAATTGCAAGACAATGAGACTCCAAAAAGATGTACTTCCTTTAAGAACAATATATACGATACCTATACCAAAGCATAAATGACTTTCGAGGATTAATACAAAATTAGGAAGGATATTTTCAAAAGAACTCTGCATTTCACATTGTTACAATGCCTTGTCAATATGCTCTATTGAACCTCTCAATCGAGACATCTGCCCTCTGTTTTTGCTGATCACATGATATTGATATTCTTAGTTTTATCAATATTCTTGTCCTCATCATTGTTTCGTTGAAGATAGACAAATAAACTTCATAGAGAGATATATTTAAAATAAAAAAGGATGGGCACGCAAGCCAGTAAAAAACACAAGAAAAAGAAGACAACTTTCATGGTAAGTTATCATTAATATGTGTATATATAACACGATTAAAAAACACTTGTCCAATACAAAAATTAGAAAAGAGGGGTCTCCCATATAATTACGTTATAACCCTGACGGGAAATTCAATGTATTAATACTAGTTCACACAATAAAAAGGCCTACATAAAGCAAGAAGTCTCCCCTTCAAACCAACAACACTAAAAGCAGAATATCAAGGAAATATCACATGCTGCAAATCGCAAATGAATTCTTGAAACTTGTAATATATAATTAAGCATTAGAGTTTAGACACTTCACTTTTAGCTGTAAGCTTAGCCTAGATCAGCATACTACTCTACATCTGCACCAGCTTCTGCTATTTTTCCTTTCCTTCTTTTTGTGTTATCTGATCATCTCATATTTGATTTATTTTCCTTTAGGACTAATGACATGGTTTAGTTGTTGTTTGTCGTATAATATTGCTGCTTCGGCAAATTATAATCCATAACTTTTGGCTCAAACAATTATGGTGAGGGACCAAGAACAAGAAGCGTCATCTTCCTCAAACACTTTTCACTCCGACTCAACTCTTCTTTGTAAAGAGCACATGAATCAACTCGTATTTTAATGATAGACATGTTAGATACTCATTTTATAAGCATCCTCTCATAACTTGATGACGAAGCTAAAGTTTATTTATGACTAAGTTCTCCTATCTTTTATTTGACCAGACTATAGTGAATCTTCAAAGTTTGCAGTTTTTGAACTTGAGCCCTTCCAATTAACTTCCATACTCCAAATTCTTTTGGATTGCAAAATTTAAAAGTATTAATTCTTTTATCTTGATAAGTATGTATTTTATAATTAAATAAGTATAGATTTTGAGATGTATTTGATTGAATTTATGAATATTTTTTTACCTATTTAATTATCTTTTATATATTTTTTCTCTTTAATTAATTATATGATAAAGAGGGATTTTGATATAAAATCTACTAATATCTTATTTTATTTTACACGTGATATCATCACTTGATGTTATGAAGAAAATAAGAGAAAATGAAGGGAAAGTATGAATCAAATCATGAGGCTAAAGAATTATATATATATAAAAGATGGTAAAAGGAGAGAATATAGAAAAAGGAAATATCAGATTTGGATAGAGATGCAAGCCCATGCACACAACAATCAATATATGTTCCCTCTTATCTATAATATAAGTCACTTGGAAAGTAATTAATTTTGTCCCTATAATTAATATTTAAATATGGCTCATTGTATTTCTCTCTCATTCAAAACCCTATTTATCATGAGTAAAGTTCCAAATTTTCTTAAATTCAGGAATATGATCTATTATTGTCAGCTTCTTCTTAGTCACGCCTTCTTCCTCTTCATGGTTGAGAAAATTATTAAGACAATCCCCATTTTCTCTTGGTGTTTGATGACCTGTGCTTCAAACTTCCAGAGAAAAGAAACAATAACTATTATGTTGACTAATAAACAATGACTAATTTCTCATTTGATAAGCACTCATATGGTTCTTCACGTTTTGTCAGTTGTTACTCAATTGCTGTCTACTTGAACTGATAACTAGCTAGAGATTAAATTCAGTTACATCAATTGCATTTGAATGCTTTCTGCGACTGATGCATTTAGAGCAATTTCAAGTTTTGGTTTTAGACAGAGAAAGACTCCAATGAGCTTACCAGTCCTGATCTGAGACAGAATGCTACATCCTACACTCCTTAGGCATATCCCTGAATACAATCTATTTCAGTCACCAGAGCCCAATGACATATAGCCGTTAGGGAATTGTAAACCAAGGATGAAGAGATAACTCTTCCTTTGATGGTTGAGAATTAATATGAATAGCATGTACTACTAATATTTATCAGACATTATAATGTCTGAACATCCAGATTTTATCTATGGACGAAGCACACTTGAGAGTGTTGATGGAAAACGAATCAAATGCACATAAAAAAGATATATGATTGGTTTCATGCTTGACAGTTGGAAAAATCACAGGGGTTCTCTGCTTACGTGTGTGTTTCCCTAGACAACTGCTTGTTAGGCTAGCAGACTTGAACCCTCCACTCAGATGGAAAGATATATTTAAAAAATTAAAAAGGATGGGCAGCGGGTAAGAAAAACAAGAAGACAAATGTCATGGAAAGATGATTTATAAACTCCCTCTGTCTTAAATATAAGACAATCCTTTTTTTTTGGAGAGATTAAATAAGCTAAATAAGTTATTTATTCATATCATATATATATCATTAGATTATAAATTAGTTTATGAGTAAGGCAAATTAGGTTGAAGAAAAATGATGAGCATAAATACTTTAAAGGCAAATTAGGTGATATATATGTATGTAGCACATTGACACGATTAAAAAACATAACTAGAGATACCCATCTTGACAAACTAAGCTTTCTAAAATATCCTTCATTTTTTTTCCCCGTTTTGTCGGTTTCAGTTTTTCTTTATTGTGATTGAAATTGATTTTTGCAGTTGAAAGGGGTGGGGGAAGGTTTTATATTCTCTTTTTTCTGAATGAAGGAAGGTTTAATCTTTTGATAATTGTTAGGATAAAACTATTGTGTACAGTTCTAATTAATCCTGGTAGAGTCTTCATTCAAAGTTTCAATTTTGGTTCTGTTGCATTTTCTCAAACTCGCCTCTTTGCAATTTTTAAACTACATCTTTAATGTCATGCACTTTTTAATCTGTCCTTAGACTAAGGCAATAAATCAGGAGAAATAGTGCAAACATCTTTTTTCCCCCCTTCTTATGGCAGCTGCTGTATGTGAAAAAGAAGGAGAGGAGATCAGATAGATAGAACGTAGGCCTCATTGTAAGATATGGTTCATTACCAAAGGTATGCTTCAGTTTCTGTTTTTCTTTTTTCTTTGCTAAGAAGACATGAGCCAAAAGCTTTTCATTATTAATTAGGGGTTTAAACTTCTCTTGTTGCATGAAAAGAAGAAAATTCCTACACACATATAAAATAGTGGGACCCACATATATATATATAATGCTAATTATATATATATGTGGGTCCCACCATTTCATGTGTGTGTGACATAAGAATACACTTCTTCTACAATATGAGAAGTGTTTTTCCCAATTAATTACTAAATTATCTTACTAAGAAGGCATGATACTTTTTTCTACTCTCTGAGATCCCTTTCTTATTTTTGCTCAAATCTAAGATCCCATTCACTTTTTTTTTTTTTTTTTGGATAATAGGAAGAGGCTAAAAGCCAAACATACAACTAAGCAACGTTACAATAAAGGCGAAATAAATTCCATACTCTCTTGGGACACCCAAGATTGCAATCTAAGGGGAAGATCCCATTCACTATTGAGTTCTTCAACACTCATCTCAGCATTTGGGCCCTTCATTACATTAATAATACATCCATGTTAAAAAATACAGAAAGCCAGCCCCACATGCATGCATATACTTAACGATTTTGTTCCCCAACTCTTTGTGAAAACAGCTGGCTCATGTCTTGATATGATATCTAGTATGTAGCATAAATTTCACTACAAACTAAATCTTATATAACGAATCAGAGGTAGTATTGTGTCCTGTAAAAAAATAAAAATAAAAGATTTCTAGTCACTCAAAGGTATACAATATTTTAAATGAATAGTAGTAATATTTTAAAGGGAAAATGACAAAAAAAAACTGTTAAAATATGTAAAAGACAAATAAGAGTGATAAAATTCAATAATTCTAAATTAACTTATTTAAAATTTTGAAATGTTGACAAATGTATGAAATTATATAAGGGCCCTAACTTTTTATTTTGTTTAGAAAAAATCCCTAGAACCCCTTGCCCAATGCTAGAGCTCCGGTGTCTTTGCCTACTATCGGCCACCAGAGCTCCAGGGTCTAATATATATATAGTTTTTAATTTCTCATGTAAAAATTCTCAGCATAGATACTTGAGTTTTTAATAGTGTTACTAAAATTGTAAGCCTGAGAAACACATTTGTTGAGAAATGTGACAATCTTTTGCCCACTAAGTTTCGAGGGAGGAAACCCTGGCCTCATTAAAAAAATGGATTCCCAAGATAATTTATGAAGTTAAAGCACCAATATGAAACCTTACGTGAAGTTAATTGGATTTCTAGCTGGGATGGTTTGCTGTAAATTTTCCTAAAATAATTCTGATTCCAGAAAGTGACCCAGGTTTGCTATGGGCTTTTATTAGTAGTGTATAAAGAATTAAAATATCTTGGGGAACAAGACCATAATGCAAAAGAGGCGAGCATGCCGAGGTGGAGCGCAGTTTTATTGATGAAGGCGAATCACTTGACGGGGTAGCGAGACTCTGGGTAGAGATAGCTGGATTGCTCGAGTGTGACGATGCTGGAGAATAGAAACAGGGTGGGGAGCTGAGTTGGCAGCCCCGGTTGCAATTCTCTCATTGGATTATTAATTGATTATTTAAAATAAATAAATAAATAATACACATTTTTAGGCTATTTTTCCTTTCAAAAATTAAAAAAAAAAAAATCAAAACTTCATTTTTTATTCATAAGATATCAAAATGTTATTTATTTTATATAAAATCTAATGATCAGAAAAAACCAAAACAAAACACTTGGAAAATTGCGAAATTAGAGAACGCCATATTGGACCGGCACAAAACTTGCCTTTTGATTTCCTTCTAAATTTCCAACCAAATAACTTTTTTAACAAAGCCTCATAATTTCTCAATTTTTCATGCGAACCCGCGAGGTTTGGTTCTTTTCATCCCAGTTTTTCATTTTAGGGTTTGTAAGTGTCATTTTTCCATTTCATAAAGAAAATTTCAAGATTTCTTTCTATTCTCGGGTCAAAAAGTGTAATCTATTTCCATTTTACCTTGTGAGTCCATTTTCTTCCCGTTCACATTCATTTTTTTCATAGAAAAGCTGCCTCGATCCTTTGTGAATTCTTTTTCTTCCTTCATCTCCCAATTTCCTCCAACCTCTCTCCCTCCTTTCACATGCACTTCTTTTACCCATTTTTATTTATACTCATCAATAACAAACCATCGATCAATTATCAACATTTAGTGGTTGGCTGCCACTTCTCTTCAGTTTCCACTTATTTTTTTAATAACTAGCTATTTGAACAATACAAATGAATTTTGGTTATTTGAATTGGGTTAAACTAGCATTTCTATAATAATGTAGATATATAAAATCAGATTCATATATTTTTTATAAAAAATCAAAATTTATGATTTAATATTCAATGTGCTGCTCATATGTTTAAAATTAAATACATAATGCACTAGTACTTTAGGGAGAATGTGAGAAAGCCAGCCCCACATGCATGCATATACTTCAATCATATTGTCCCCCAATTCTTTGTGAAAAAAATCTTTAATATAAGATCTAGTATAAAGGACCAGAGGTAGTATTGGGTTTTTTTTGTTCAAAAATAATTTTCTATTCACTCAAAGGTATACAATATTTTAAATGATAGTTATTTAAGTATTAATAATAATTGATAACACGATTTAAAAACACGGGTCAAATACCAAAATTAGAAAAGTTTTCAATACAGGTAAATTATAATCCAACGCTATTCTCTGTTTTGTTAATTACGTTTAGCACAAAGTTAAATTAGAAATTTACAGAGAATGTATTAAAGTACAAGTAAACATTTAAACATCTAACTTTACATCAAGTTTCAGGTTTTTCATGTAACTTTAAAAGGTATGCATGTTTTCCGTCCTTTAACTATAACATTGTTAATCTCAAATATAATGGTGAATTTTTTGTTAAAAATTCAGCATTTTTTGTTAAAAAAATTAGGATTAAAGACTTAACAATATTTTATAAAGTTAAGGAACTAAAATAAAACCTTATATGAAGTTAAATGACTAAAGTTTTTTCAACATTTAAAACAACAATTTCAGAGACATCTAAAAGACTCAAAAGATAATTTATAAAGTTAAGGTACAAAAATAAAACCTTACTAATGTTAAATCACTAAATGTGTACCTTTGGCCAGTAGTAAAATAAATCAAAGATTTCTGAGCAAAATAAATAAATAAATAAATCAAAGATGAAGGAAATTAAAGGTTAGTGTTAATAAAAGGAAAACCCACCAAAAGTTGGTTCCTGCCTGTATGTCGGGGAAAGATTCTTTACTAGAAATTAAATATATTTAATAAGTTGACACAATAAACAAAGGCCTACGTAAAGCAAGTCAGCCTCCAATTTTATTTTTTTTTGCTACATATAATATAATACATCCAGATCACTACAATCGTGCACCCAAACTAAAGACCTAAACAATATAACTTTAAACCTATATTACATTGTATTTCAAAAAGGGTGAAGGAGCAAATATACCAACAAACTATTTCTGAAAGAGCACCTAGCACAATAAACTATTTGAGGTATCTTATATACAAAACAACAATTAAAAGAGTGCAGGAAACACAAAGCCGTCAGTGTGAGGTTAACGGACGTTTCTTTTTCTTTTTTGGTGTGCGTTTAGCTTCGACGATGGGGGCAGGGATCCGAGATAATGGAGAAGAAGAACGAAGGGCGAAAACTCGATGATTCTGAAAACGCAGCATCTTCTTCATCCTCGACGGCAAGAAGCAGGCAAGAAGAACGAAGGGCGAAAAGGCCATGTCAGAGCTACCAGAGTTTAAATAAAAATGATTTCGTTTCTCTCTCTCCCCTTCCTCTTCTCTCTCGTTCTCTCTGAGCTCTCTCTTTCTCTCCGCGTTTTCTGTTTCAGTCGAAAGTATAGAATGGAGAAATGAGTTGCTGGCCAAAAATGAATTCATTCGGCTTCTCCGTCCTCCAATTCCCTCGTCCGTCTCATGCTCTCGTCCGCTTCACTTCTCAGTTTGCAGGGAGACCCCAATGGTTATAATGGGGAGAAGGGTGGCGCTTGGCTCAAAAAGCATGGGGAGAGGTTGTGCAATAATTTTAAACCCAGATAATTATTTTATTGATTAAAATAATTTTACATTCTGCAATGTTGGTTCTGCAATGTTGGATCTGGGTTCTGCAATGTTGGATCTGGGTTCTGCAATGTTGGATCTGGGGTTCTGCAATGTTGGTTCTGCAATGTTGGATCTAGGTTTTGCAATGTTGGATCTGGGGTTGATCACGTTTTCAGACTTCTTTGTTCTTCGACATGTATAGAAGCAAAGAAACGTCCGTTAACCTCACACTGACGGCTTTGTGTTTCCTGCACTCTTTTAATTGTTGTTTTGTATATAAGATACCTTAAATAGTTTATTGTGCCAAGTACTCTTTCAGAAATAGTTTGTTGGTATATTTGCTCCTTCACCCTTTCAAAAAAAAAAAAAGTTGGGTTGGTGGAGGAATGGTGCCTGGAAAGAAGAACTGGGGCCCATTCCCAACAACACACCTTATTGGGATTAGTGTCATTTCGCCATTTCATAAAGCAAAACTTCACGGAATTTGCTTCTTTTCTTGGGTCAGAAAGTAACATCAATGTCCCTTCTCTTCCTTTCCCATAATTGGGAAATTTTATATGAGGTCCTCTTTATAGAAAAAACTTCAAAAAAGAATCCTAAAATTTTGAAAATCCTAGAAAAGGCTCCAGGACATTTTTCTGAGATTTTCAAAATCTACGTGAGTTGTTAACAGAGCTGATATAGTTGTTAACGAGGTATTGATATAGTTGTTAACATGGTTGATTTAGTTGTTAGCAAATTGTTGTTAATGAGGTTGATTTAGTTGTTAATGATCTACCTGTTAACAACTATATCAGCCTCGTTAACAACTCACGTAGATTCTGAAAATCTCAGAAAAGGTCCTTAGGCCTTTTTTGGGATTTTCAGAATCTTAGAGCCTTTTTTAGGTTTTTTTTTTTTGTAAAAAGGGCCCTTAAATGAATTTTCCTCCCATAATTTAACACGTTGGAATTTGGAAGTGATATTTACTTAATTTAATATATATAATTTTGCCTCCTTTTATTGACCAAACGCGTTTTTGTTTGACAACTCTCATTTTTCAGACAAAACACTCATTATTCAAACAAAACCAACCAAATTAAAGTTTTAGGGGTTGTTGCAAATTGCAATAGTGAAGTGGTTCAACTTTAATAAAGTTAATTTGTTGCAATAAATCACGTGTATATTAAAATTTTTTATTTTTAAATTTTACATCAGATATCACTTATATCAAACCAAACTCTAGACAAGACAGCAGAGAGACATACATGTCCGACGTTACCTCCCATTCCGATTTCCCAATTTCCTTGAGACGTTGACCGATTAACCTAAACCCGTAAGGGCGTAAGGCAGTCACCCTTCGGTCCCTCCTCGACTCTGCCTCGCGGACTAGGTTTCCAGCTCTTGTCTTGCCGGAGTCCCGGTGTCGCTCGGACGCTGGCCAGTGGTCACTCTCGGCCTGTAGCCCTCAACCTCGCCACGAGTACACGCCCTCTCATGACCCAAAGCTCATCTCGATCTCGACATTTCTCTGTCTCTCGTCTCTCTCGATCTCGGCCACCCGCGCTTTCGTCTCGCCGGAGTGACGGTCTTGGTCGGACGATCGCCACTCTCAGCCTCTCGCCCTCAACATCGTCAGAGTGACCTCTCCCTTTCGCCCTCTACCCCTCCCTCTCGGCCTCAGCTCAATTTCAACTGAAACAGCCAAGTTTCTGGCAGCAAAGGTACACATCGACGACTAAATCTGGAGGTATATGGGTATTTTTCTTTGGGAAAAACTGGAAAAAATAAATAAAATAAAACGGGTTACTTGGACCCGTTTTACCCGTACCCACTTTTATACGGGTCAATCGGAATATCAATGGGCGGGTCACGGGTTACCCATGGGACAGCTCGCCTGCCTGTTGCTCACCCCTTACTTGACCGTCTCATATTGAATTTATTTTCCTTGGCCAATGTTATGGTTTAGTTGTTGTAGGTCTTTATATACTATTGGTGGTTCGTCAAATTATATTCCAGAAGTGGCTCAAATATTCATGGCAAGTGACCAAGACGCATCTTCCTCAAATGCTTCCAACCTCAATTCAACCCTAAGAACCTATAAGTATGACATTTTTTTGAGTTTTAGGGGTGAAGACACTCGTAATAGCTTCACAGATCACTTGTATCACGCATTAAAAAGGAGTGGATTCAGCGTTTTTAGAGATGATGAAGAGCTTGAGAGAGGAGAAGTCATTTCAAAAGGACCCCTACAAGCAATCGAGGACTCTCATCTCGCAATTGTTGTTCTCTCCAAAAATTATGCCTCTTCTTCATTGTGTTTAGATGAGCTCCAACATATTCTTTACTCAAGGGATAATTTGTGTCAAAATGTTTTTCCCATATTTTATGATGTAGATCCATCTGATGTACGCATCAAAAACATAGTTTTGATGAAGCTTTTAATCGGCATCAAGAGCGTGGAAGGGACAATAAGGTCATGGAAAGCTGGAGAAATTCCCTCAAGGAAGTCTCTGAGTTGTCTGGTTGGGATTGCAGGGGACGGTAAGTTGCTTTCTTATTGGGTAAAATTATGCAACATGTATTTTATACGTATAATTAGTTAATGGAACCCAGATCTAGCTAGGTGCAGTCAAGCTATTCGTTTGACATGTATTTTTTCTTATTTTAAAGATAAAAAATTAACTATTAAAATGGACATTTTTGTTGTAACAGGGAATTATACTTCATATTAAATGAGTTTTCTTTGGATAAACTTTATCAAAAAATTAAAGAATTGGAAAACTTTTTAAATGCAATAATTTGACGTGGATATATATACTATAAGTTATATTCGATTAGCGGGTCATTTTTTAGTTGTGATATTATTTATTCTAATAAAGTTTGAAATTATTTTTGGTATTTGAAATGAAAAATTTTAAATTTAAATTTTGCATTTTAATTTTTCACTTTTTCGATATTCGAAACTATTCGTCATGAAACTGAAAACTTTAACTTCACAATTAAATTAAAGAACAAGCTTAAAATAAAAAATGGAATAACAGCTGAAGGCTTATTTGCTGCCCGTATTAAATTTGTTTCAATGATTTTATGATCCAAAAGAAAAATAATATTAACAATTGCAGAAGTTGAAGTAACAAATATTATAATTACAAAATCAATTAAAAGTTATGTATCTTATTTGGGCTCATGCATATGTTGTTTTGACTAGTAGGCCTGAAGCAGAACTTATTGAGACGGTGGTTGAGGAGCTGTGGACCAAATTACGCCCTAAACTGCCACCTTATTTTAAAGACTTAATCGGAATTGAAAATAGATTAGAACAACTGGAGCCACTGTTGGAGATGAGCTTGAATGATGTTCGGTTTGTAGGAATATGGGGCTTACCAGGTGTGGGTAAGACAACAATTGCTAGGGCTGTTTTTGAAAAATATCATAGCCAATTTGATATTAGTTGCTTTCTTCTCAATGTTAGGGTAACTTCATTAGAAAGAGATGGTGAGGTTTATTTACAAAGTAAACTTCTTTCACATCTCAAAATTAGAAGCATGGAGATCGAAAACACATTGGAAGGGAAGAAAATAATCCAAAACCGTTTCAGGAATAAAAAAGTTTTACTTATCCTTGATGATGTTAGCCATACACGCCAATTAGAAAATTTGGCCAATAGCCCCACATGGTTTGGTGTTGGGAGTAGAGTGATCATAACAACGAAAGATTCAGGATTATTGCATAGAGTGCATGGAGCACATGCCCACGAGGTTCAAATTATGAACCCAGATGAATCCTTTCAACTCTTCTGTTCGAAGGCTTTTAAAAGCGGTGAACCTCTCAGGAGGGTCTGTTGCATATTACTAAAACTGTCTGTGATTATGCAAAAGGCCTTCCTTTAGCTCTCTCTGTTTTGGGTTCTTCTTTCTGTGGAAGAAGTAGTGCGCTAGAATGGGAAGATGCTTGATAAGTAGATATTTTATAATTAAATAAGTATAGATTGTGGGATATATTGATTGATTTTATTAATATCTTATGCTTATTTAATTATCTTTTATATATTTATCTATCTTTTAGTTAAATATAGGATAAAATGATATTATAACAGAAAATCTATTGATATCCTATTTTATTATGCAGAAGATATTATTGCAAGAAAGAGATAAAAAGAAATCAACCAAATATATATATATATATATATATATATATATATATATATATATATATATATATATTGAAGGGAAGGAGCATCAGGAAATATTGAAAAAAGGATATATTATTTTGTATCATATCCAATGAATCACGTGGCGCAGTGCAACAATTAATCCAAGCCAAATATATATATATATATATGATGACCACGCACAAAGACAAGAAAGGAGAGGGAGAATTGGACGCACAAAAAGAAGAGGGAGAGATCACGGAAGAAAAAAAAAAAAGAAAACAAGAGACGCTGCAGCACAAAAACGGAGAGAAAAAAAGGGAATCAGAGGCGCACGAAAGAAAATCATTGCAATTGAAGGAAAGACGCACAAAAAGAACGACGCATTGGACGGACGCAGGGAAGCAAGACGGAGAGCATAGGATCAACGCAGAGAGGAACGATTAAAGAGAAAGAGATAGCAAGGAGCATTAAGGGGTTCTTTGAGTCTTGATTTCTCGTCTCTTTTCTTTTCCTGTCTTACTTGAATCTGAATATTATTTTGTTTTTATGGATTTTAGTATAGCCATGTGTGGCTAATTTCCTTTTCAACCTAGAGTAGCTATGAACTTATAGGTGGATTAAACTTGGTTTTCATTGTTTAGTTAAATTTAATATTAATCTTGGTTGCTTAATCTTGTTTAAATTTATCTATTTTATGACTGGCCATCATTTAATATGAATTTGAGCATTAGGATTTACCTTGACGAAGGGAATTTTAATTAGGCTCTGAGATTAAGTGATATGGGATTAAATTACGATTTAATTTGCAATTAGGATAGACATATACCTAATAGCCCCATATAATTGTTGAAGAGTGTGCCCAAGTTATGTTGCCTCTTTTGATAATTATGTTAGACATAACAAAATTTGCTTAAGAGAGGGTTGTAAGTGGACCGACAGGCACTTATAATTATTTATACTCGAGATTAACAAGATTGATATTAAAGCTAATTAAATTAATGAAAACCAGGTTTATGAAACTATTAAGGGATTAGTGACTCTAGGTTGTACGTCTCAGTATTAGAATTTATTCTTTTGTGCGAAGTTCTGCTATTATTAGTTTATTCTTTTGTGCGAAGTTCTGCTATTATTAGTTTATTATTTAATTTCTTTTTAATTATTCAAAATAAACTTGACTCACTCAACTTAAACGAAGTAAGGAAATTTAATATCTACTCACTAATTAGATTAAGTCTTCATGGGAACGATACTCTACTCATCATTTTATTACTTGATACGACCCGCTTCCCTGCGTCCGTCCAATGCGTCGTTCTTTTTGTGCGTCTTTCCTTCAATTGCGATGATTTTCTTTCGTGCGCCTCTGATTCCCTTTTTCTCTCTTCGTTTTTGTGCTGCAGCGTCTCTTGTTTTCTTTTTTTTTTCTTCCATGATCTCTCCCTCTTCTTTTTGTGCGTCCAATTCTCCCTCTCCTTTCTTGTCTTTGTGCGTGGTCATCATATATATATATATATTTGGCTTGGTTTAATTGTTGCACTGCGCCACGTGATTCATTGGATATGATACAAAATAATATATCATTTTTTCAATATTTCCTGATGCTCCTTCCCTTCAATATATATATATATATATATTTGGTTGATTTCTTTTTATCTCTTTCTTGCAATAATATCTTCTGCATGATAAAATAGGATATCAATAGATTTTCTGTTATAATATCATTTTATCCTATATTTAACTAAAAGATAGATAAGTATATAAAAGATAATTAAATAAGCATAAGATATTAATAAAATCAATCAATATATCCCACAATCTATACTTATTTAATTATAAAATATCTACTTATCAATGCTTTGGATGAGTTGACAAAGCATCAACCTAACGAGATTCATAGTGTACTTCAACTAAGTTTTGATATGTTAGATGAACCACAAAAAGCAATATTTTTAGATATTTCTTGCTTCTTCAATGGGTGGAGCAAAAAGGTCATCACTCATACATTGGAAAGTTGTGGATTCAAAGCGAAAATTGGAATAGCAACTCTTCAGGAAAAGTCCATGCTAAAGGATTATGACGATTGTTTAGTGATGCATGATTCGCTTGAACAAATGGGTAGGAGAATTGCTGTAGATAAGTCTCCTAATGATGTTGGAAATCGTAGTGGATTGTGGTGTAAGGAAGATATTGATGAAGTTATGGAAAACAACTTGGTGAGTGTTGATCTTAGCTCTTATGTATTGGATTTAATACATTATATATATATCTTATAAGTTTCTTGTCAATTAATTTTGATATCATTTTCTTGGTGACTAATGTTGTTTATCAGGGTACAAAGAAATACAAGGTATGGTTTCGTCCACATCTTGTAAGGCATCTTGGGATCATGAAGCCTTTTCAACATTCCGTAATCTCATATTACTCATCGTAACAAGTGATTTCAATGTCCTTCCTCATGGCCTAAAATGTCTTCCTCATTCTTTGAAAGTCCTTCACTGGACAAAATATCCTTTAGACACTCTTCCTCCTGGAGCCCGACTGTCTAAACTTGTTGATCTTAAAATGCATCATAGCAAATTAAAGAAACTTTGGAATAAATGCCTGGTAAGATATACATCTTATGCTTTGAGGTTATAGATAGTGTAATTGATTATATGCAATTCAGCACAATGTATTTTTTCACTAATTCTTATATGTTTATTTGGCCAGTGCTCGATGAATTTGAAGTTTTTGGACTTGAGTTATTCCAAAAACTTAATTGAAACTCCCGATTTCTCTGAACTTTCAAATCTGGAAACATTAAAACTTGAAGGTTGTGTAGATCTTGTTGACCTCCATGCTTCAATTGGGCAACACAAAAAGCTTCAAGTGTTGAATTTAAAAGGCTGCAAAAAGCTTAAAAACTGGTGTCTAAAAAAATTGGAAATGATTGCTCTGAAAGAATTTGTTCCTTGTGCGTGTATTCAAGTAAAACATCTCCCAGATTTTGGAGATGGTATGAAAAATCTAGAAATGCTTGATGCCTGGGAGACAAATTTAGTGAAACTTCCTGAGTCACTTGGACTATTGACTGGTCTTCAGACATTGAAGCTAAGGGGCTGCAAAACTCTTGTTTGCCTTCCCCAAAGCATTCACAAGTTGAAGCGTCTTGTATTTCTTGATATAGCCGGCTGCTCAAGATTTGATAGATTGCCAGAAAACTTGAATGAAATGGAAGCCTTGGAAGAGATTGACACAAGTGAAACTGATATAGCTGAAGTATCTTCTTCCATTGGTGGATTAAACAAGGTCAAGAAATTCTCGTTTCAGGGGTGCAAAAGGTCGACGTCAAACTCTTGGAGCTTGATGCATCTCATGTTTTGGAGGCATTCAATCCATAAGGGCTTAGTATTGCCTGCCTCTATCTTCAATCTTAAATCAGTGAAAGAATTAAATTTAAGCTACTGCGGTATTGATGATAGATCTGTTCCGGATAGCTTTAGTGGCTTATCATCATTGGAGGTATTAGATCTTAGTGGAAACTTGTTTAAGAAACTACATGCGGGATGCATATCTAATCTCTTGAAATTGAGAGCTCTTTATTTGAATTCATGTTCAAAACTTGGGTTGTTGCCGCAGTTAGCACCAAATTTATATTTAGCGGATGCAATAGAATGTGGTTCATTGGAATCAGTGTCGGACAAACAATTATTAGATCTCTTTGCTTCAATCGACAAGGTATATAGTTCAAAACTTGGGTTGTTGCCACAGTTAGTTCCAAAATTATATTTAGCGGATGCACGTGGTTCATTGCAAGCAGTGGACGAACAAATATTAGATCTCTTTGCTTCAATCCACCAGGTATATACATATAGTTTACCTATATTCTGTTGTTAGTTAAACCATATAATTTGATATGTGATGTTTTGCGCTATATAGGACAAAACATGGATAATGGGACACATTCTTTCGGTGACAATTCCAGGGAGTGAAATACCCTCATGGTTTGAGAATCAAACTGATGTTTGTCTGAATGACAATGGTGAAGCTTTGATGGAGATAGACATACCTCCTTGTTGCAAAGAAATGTTAGGAATTGGATTATGCATTGTACTTGATGATGAGTTTTTTTGCGCTGAACCCAACGAAAGACCGCCTTTTGGTAAGGTTGAGATTGCATTTAATTTTGCTACAGTTCCTTGCTCACGTTCTAGCGACATGACGGCTACTACGACGGTGCCTAAATATAAAAAAAAAATGAAGTCAAGGCATCTACGGATATGGTTTTGGAAACAAACAGAGGAGCTCAAACGTTGCGCACAATTAACTGAGTGCAGTCACGTTCCCGTGACATTTAGTGGTCGTCCTAATATTCTAAAGTGTGGATGGCACGTCATACGCAAACGTGGTTTTGAAAACTGGGACTACTCAACGAGTCAATGTCTCCTTCCAACAACGGACCAACACAATGATCAAGTATGTCATTTTCATCATGCATTCTCCTTTCATTTTTATTTCAAACTACCCCGGCAATCCCTAATAATTAGGGAAAAAAAGTTTAAACACTTAGCCCACGATATACATTCTCCTTTCACCATTACAAATTTATTAGTATTGAGAAAATTAGTTAAATTACTTATTTGTAACTAATGGAAATTACTGATGTGTAACTAATGGTTCAAATAATCTTTTACGATTATTTCTAATATTAAATGGTATATCGTAATGAAATTTTCATCTAAGTGAAAATAAATTGAGCATTTTAATAAAGGAAAAAAAATCAAGTAATTATAAGTAGGTGTATTTTGATGTAGGAGAAAAATTGGAATGCGATCTTATGTTTAAACAGGACAAAAGCAAAGTGCTTTAATATGGTTCTACATTTAGGACAAAAAAGAGTAATTTAGTTAAATAAAAAACCTTTAATGTTTAAAAAATTGGAAAATTGAAAAAATGGCATTAATTAAGGATATAAGTGAAAAAAGAGCATTATATTAATTAAGGATACAAGTGAACGATTGTAACCAATTTTCTGATATTATCTGTTTTTCAACAGGAACATGTTTAATTTAGGTAATTTTCTTTTATGGATAATAACTAGCTAGGGAAGGAAGGAGTATATGGGAATAATAATTTTTTAATCTGTTTATCTCAGTCCTTACTTATAGAAGTTTTGGGACCCATTTCCAATTAATTCACCGAGATGAAGGTATTTAAACAACACTCCGCATATATCATTGTCAACAACATAAATTTAAAGTAAAAAAATAAGCGGAAGATGAAAACAAATTATTAAAACTTAAACACTTTTATAAATTGATAATGCGAGTATAGTGACCAAAAATGAAGTTAAAAAAAAAAAAAAAAGGGACGACCAAGAGATGTAAACTCAGCTTGATTTGTTATATGTAATAGCTGTATTAGGTACAGTTAGAGATTTCAAAAAATAAGAAACAAGCAAGATATGCAGATGGAGGTATGTAATTTAAATTTGAAAAATGGTGTATTAGTGATATAAATAGGTATATAAATGATGATGTAGGACGCAGCTTAATTATTTTTGTGATTGTGTTAATGTGATGACTGGGGGTTGCAACACATTGTGCAGGCTGTTCGTAACCCAAAGCCCCTATATTTGGAATCGATCTCATTCGATTGGCGTCAATTCTGATCATTCAGTGTAGATGATACAAATTGCCGACTTCTGAGTATAATATATCAGTTATTATGATGACCAGTAAATGCTATTTTAATGTGCCTAGCTACTCCTGACACCTACCAAAGTCTTCATTGTCCCCAAAAACACTCAAGAGCTGTCCAGCATTATTCACAACATTGTTTCATCCTAAAGCAAATAGCACCAATATAATACAAATTGCAGAACAAGTGAGGGACAATACATTGGTTTAGAAGAGCTCCTTTTAAGTTTGTTGGATGAAATCTAACAGACGGGGCCACAAATTCAATAAATAATGTCAGTTGGTAAGCACTCACATTCCTCCTACTTAGCTTCAACTTAATTATAACTAGAGATTAAATTGACTCGCATTCTTTGCATGTGAATTCTTGCTGCTAGTCTGCTACTAATGTATTTAAACCAATTTTACAATGGGAGTTGAGTCTGGCAGAGAATGAGCTAGCCCTTTGTGACAAACTAATGTTTGAATTCAACTGGGAGAGGTGCCCAAACTTAGCATCCAACTGTACCTCGAATATGATTGCCTCTAATAAGAAGAAACTTGTGCCTAGAAAAAAAAAAACAACAATTTTAGGTTCTGGTTTTAGACCTAGAAAGATGATAGGTGGATATTTTTAAGTAAATGGGTATAGATTTTGGGAAATATACTTTATTAGATTAAATTTATAAATATTTTATATTTGTTTAATTAATTTTTATATATTTTCCTCCCTTTAGCTGATCACGACAAAATTTATTGTTATTAAGAAAATTAATGCAATTAGTTATTTGTAACCAATGGCTCAAATGCTCTTCTACAATTATTCCCATATATGGCGTTTTGATTAGTAGTGACTCTTCACAAAAGTGAAAACTGAGCATTTTCATTAAGGAAAAAAAATTAAGTATTATAACTAGGAGTATTTTGATGTAGGAGAGAAATTGATGGGTTGTCATTATAAAGGACAAAAAAGATTACAATTGGGACGGAGAAGACTAAATTAAATAAGCAACATTTTATTTCTAAAAAGTCGAAAAGATGAACATTAATTAAATTTACGATATACGTGAAAAAATAAGTAATCAATTTTCATATATTAACTAATCTGTAAGTTAGGTAATTTTCTTTTTTGGATAGTTGCACGATAGGAGTAATACAAATAATTTTTGACTTTATATAATTTTTAGTCTCTCAAGTTTTAAATAAGAGCTTTTGGGGGTAAAATTGTCCATGTGTTCATTTAATGATAGGGACTAATATTTTAAACAAAATAAAACTTAAGGGATCAAAACCTCTTATTTAAAACTTAAATGCCGACTCAGATTGGTTAATTAAGCAAGCAAAGTCTTTGGTGATAAATATATTTTTACAATAAATAAAGAAAAATGAGTGAGGGTGTCAAGGAAATTTACAGGAAGGAAATCAAAAAATTAAATATAAATTGTTTATGATTATGATGATGTAATTCAAAGGTTAATGTAAACTTGGAGGGCAATTCTACCTTAGTGGCTCCACATCACGTTACTGTTGAGAAATGAATACCCCACTAAATTTTTCGAGTCATTGGAAGCAATAATTCTTGATTGTTAATTTTTGACAATTCCAAACACTTTGAAAAGCTTGGACTTGACCAAACCAACATGTAATTTAATCTCTGAACACATTGTGGGATACTCGTGTAAGCTCATCTAACACAATCCCAATTTTAAATTAACTCTAAGTTGTCTTAATTATATAAACATTAAAAATCATGAGCAATAATATCGTGAAAATTTGGGTAAGTTATTCAACTAGTTAAGTTATCTGTTTAAGGTTCAATGATTAGACCCTTTTATATACGCTCATGATTAGACTTATTAATTAGACCTACCATAATTAAATTATTAATATATTTTATATAACATATACTTCAAAAAAAAATATCCATAATCTTTATCTAACTCCATAAAAGGGAAATGTTTAAATCTAATGAACGCCATATCAAAAAACAAAAAACAAAAACAAAGGGCATATAGATTCCAGATTCATTTTATATAAATAATATATAGAAAATACGTTTCTTTCTTTCTTTCTTTTTTTTGGCCAGCAAAATAGAAAATAAGTTTCAATTTGTATGAAAATCAGCAGAAAATCATTAGCATATAAAATCAATAAAAATTGCGAGAAAATGCCCCCTTTTTAGTATACCCAATTGCCTATCAGGAAGAATATTAAATCAGCAGGATAGCATATAATATAAATTATAAATCAGAAAAGCAACAGTAAAACATGTAACGATGAAAGATGACATATAGATGCAAATCATGTTCTTTCTCTTTGATTTGCGCAAAACGGAAAAGAATTGCTAATTGCGTGTAATGATGTGTATAATTCAATTTAATTACATTCTTCTCTCAATCAGAAGGAATTAATTTGCCAACTTAGTTTTTGTTTATCATGAATTAGATTGGGGAGGACTCGCTTTTTTTCTTAATTTTTTTATTTAGCATTGTTTCTTGTAGAGATAGACAATTAAACGTCATGGAAATTAAAGAAACTCCCTTCATTTAGGTGTTGATTTTGATTCTAATTATAGGATAACATTCTAATTTTTATTAATTTTGTTTTCTAAAATACCTTTATTTTATTCTCTCAAACATATTTGGTTTTTGGTAAGTATATGTAAGTAGGTACATAAACTCTTCTAATTGGTGAAACTTATATATATACATATATATTTGTGTGCAAGGGCGGACCCATAAAAATATTGAAGGGGGACACAATTTGTGGGAGAAGTTCGGGGGCAGCGCCCTCGGAAAAAAATTTTTAGAGGAAGTTTTAAAGACATTAAAAAATAAAAGAATATAAACAAGAAAAAATATATATAAAAAAATATTTATGAAATTAAGTGAATATTGATAATGTAATAAGAGATACAAATATTTTACAAACTTATCATTTAGAAAAGCAAAGCTAAGTGTTGTTAGAAATGTAGCATAAATTACAATGAAGGGTGGACACTCAATAAGTCCAAGTACATATATTTTAATAGCAAAAGTATATTACAATAAAAATGATTACAATGTCATTCTTCTAGACCTTATTTTTTGAAATTCCATCGTAATAATTACATGTATTAATTTTTTTAAGAAAGAAATCCCAAATCTTAGGGGGCACTTGCCCGGTTGCCCCCCCAACCCAATGCCTAGGTCCGCCTCTGTTTGTGTGTATATGTGTGTGTATCTGTGTTTATATGTATGTATGTATATGTGTGTGTGTATATACATATATGTATATCTAAGTGTGTGTGTCAATATATATGTGTGTGTTTATATGTGTACATACATAAATAGATACACATACATATACATATACATACGTATATATATGTATGTGTGTGTGTGTGTATATATATATATATATATATATATCTTTGTGTATGTGTATGTTTATATGTATGTAGATATATGTACACACATATATATGTATACATATATGCACACATATATGTATATATAACAGAACTATTATTTCAATTAGATAACGAGTAGAAAGGAAAATTAGATTCACTTTTACTTATATCATTTTAAATTTATATAAGGACATTTTAGGAAAATGAGTAAAATTATCTAATTTAACTTCTTTTCTTAATCTCCCCAAAATTAATTAAATATGTTTTATAATTAGGACCGGATGGATGGAGTATGTTTTAAAAGTTAACAAAGATGGGCTGTTGTGTATGATCAAAAAGAAAATCATTGGAAGGATCCAACTTTTCTCTCTCTCGAGCCCGACTTTTCTCTCGCCAAACCCTAGCTCCGCCTTGTCCTCTTGGCTTCTGCCTCGCCGGCGGCAAATATGCTGCCGGTGAGCCTTCTCCTGGTACACAATGGCAACTGAAGTGCAGATCGGCCCTCGATGAGTCTGGTGCAGGCTAGTCTTAGGTCGGAACATGGATATATAGCGGTGGCCGTCCTTCTTCTTCGGCGCCGGCTCTCCCCTGGTGTCCGTCTTCAATGCCTTCCCAACTCCGGCGGCCCTCCATTCTCTAGTTGCAACTGTGGTTCTCCCTCGTCTCTGGCGATGGGAGCTTTTGCTTCGACGGCTCCTTCAATGGGGGTCTCTGGCTCGTCAGTGGGCTCTTGCTTGACGATGGCTTCTTGTTCGACAGTGGCCTCCTGCTCGCCGGTGGCTTCTGACTCGTTAGTGACTTCCGGGGGAGGGGTTGTCGCTATCTTCTTTTTCTTTCTGTTTTTAGTGCTTTATTTTTATATTTGTCTTCTGATATTGTGGATTTGGGTAACTTATGCTGGTGTTTGTCTTCTGATTTTGTGGATTTGGGTAATTATGGTGGTGTTATTTGTTGTAGATTGGATTTGTGCTTTTGGAGGAAAGGCTTTGTTGATGGTTGCTATTAATTTGTGCTTTATCTATGAGAAGACCATTGCTAGGATTGTTCGATGGGGGCAAATCCATATCGCTTATGTTAGCCAAAATCTGTTCGGTGGGTGGTTGATGTCACCAAATTTGCTTCAATGGAGGAGCAAGGGTATTCTTCAGGACTTTACTTCTCTTTTTTTGTCTGAGGTAGGGTGTTCTCTGTCCGATACCCCAAATAGGGGTGATTATGCAGCTGATATATGTGCAGCTTTTTCTTATAAGGAGGTGTGCCCGATCGGGTGAGTTTTGCAACCAACACCTTCTTTCGTGTCCTTTCTAACCTTGGATGTCCAGGAAGCCGATGAAGTCTTTGAAGTTACTTTTATTCCTATCTGTATTGTAGTGACTAGCTCTCTTTATAGTTGGTTTGGTGTTGTTGTATCTGTTAATCTTCTTATTTTGGTTTGTTTGTCGTTTAAGTTGTTTTTGCAGTGTAATCATTTAATGTAACTTTTATTATTATTATTATCAATATATGTTCTTGTTGACCAAAAAAAAATATATATGATCAAAAAGAAAATGAAGACGTCATGGACGAACTATTCATAACTGTTCATACCGGTCCTCGTTTATAATAATTTTTAAGACTGAAGTTCTATCATCATATTCCTCACATTGTTGTTTGCTGATCTCTCTCACTTCTCCATGCTCGTCTTCTCACCCACCTCCATCATCTCTGATCAGCTTCTCCATCTCCAGTCATCTTCTCTTTCCTCTCTGATTTCATACCCAGCTCTCATCGCTCCCTTTGCATCATCTCACCTTCAGCCCCACCTCTCATCTTCTTTCTTCCCTATCAGCAATGTCTTTGTCGGCGGCGACCACCATCCCTTGTCGATCTTTGCCAGAAAAGTTGAATGAAATTGAAGCCTCAGAGGAGATTGACACAAGTGAAACCAATATAGTAGAAATACCTCCTTCCATTTGCGGTTTAGGGAAACTCAAGAAATTGTCATTTCGTGGATGTAATAGGTCAACATCAAAGTCTTGGAGCCTGATTCTTTCATTAAAGCGCATGTTTTATGGACATTCAATTCATAAGGGCTTAACATTGCCTACGTCAATCTTCAATCTTAAATCACTAAAAGAATTAGATTTAAGCTACTGCACTATTGATGATGGATTCATTCCAGTTGGCTTGGGTGGCTTATCATTATTGAAGAAATTAGATCTAAGTGGGAACAAGATTAAGAATCTACATACTGGCTGCATATCTAATCTTTTGAATTTGTAAATTCTTTGGTTGAATTCCCGTTCAGAACTTGGGTCGTTGCTGAAGCTTCCTCCAAGTAAGAGCAATGGATGCAGGAGAATGTGGATCATAGGAAACAATGACAAGCAAACATTTATTACATCTAATATTTGCTTCAATATGTAGTATAATTTGATCCATGGTTATTTTTCGGTTTAGGTGAAAAGGAAGTGCGATGGAACTTTGTTGGTGACAATTCCAGGAAGTGAAATACCGTCATGGTTTGAGAATCAAAATGAATTTTGTCATCGTTGTTATAATTATATTGATATTATTGTAGACGTCCCTCCTTGTGAAGAAGAATTGGTATCCGAAAATGAATTGGACTATAGAGATAGACAACTAAACGTCGTAGAAACTAAAGATATATTTCAAAAGTTAAAAACGATGGGCGGTAAGATCAATAAGAAAATCAAGACGTCATGGACGATTTTTTAAAATTGCCCTGTATATCTGTTCATACCGGTGCTCTGCATGAATTAAATCTTTCAAATTTTTTGTACATAAAAATATATCATATACACATGAACAATAAAATTTTAAAACATATACTTAGGGGAAACTTTAGCTCTCTTTTTAATAAACAAAACAAATCACTACACACAATAACCGAAAAGTAAAGAAAATAAAATAAAAACTCAAACAAATCCGAAAACATACAACCGATCGACCACACATCTCCCCAAACAAAACAAAGAGCTCCAACAAACAACATCTATAAACCTATTCAAAGTAACACATTTAGGCCCTGTTTGATACAAAGCATTAGGAGTAGGATTTGATCAAATTGTTTGCTCGGTATAAAGGACTGAAGATAACTTGAGATTGGAAGTACTACTAGAGTGAGATTACTACAAACCCACCTTACCTTTGGCATTGATTAAGCAGTGCTGGATTAAAAAATATTGAGACAAAATTGTCCTCGTTTATAATAATTTTTTAGACCGAAGTACTATCATCATATTCCTTATATTGTTGTTTGATCTCTCTCACTTCTCCATGCTCATTTTCTCACCCACCTTCGTCCTCTTCGATCAGATTCTCCATCTCTAGTCATCTTCTCTTTCCTCTCTGATTTCGCACCCAGCTCTCATCGCTCCCTCTGCATCATCTCACCTTCAGCCCCACCTCTCATCTTCTTTCTTCCTTGTCAGCGATGTCTTTAATTTGCTGGAAGCGACCACCGTCCCTTGTCTTTGTAAAGAGTTTAATGAAATTGAAGCCTCAGAGGAGATTGACACAAGTGAAACCAATATAGTAGAAATACCTCCTTCCATTGGCAGTTTAGGAAAACTCAAGAAATTGTCATTTCATGGATGTAAAAGGTCAAAATCAAAGTCTTGGAGCCTGATTCTTTCATTAAATCGCATGTTTTGTGGACATTCAATTCATAAGGGCTTAACATTGCCTACGTCAATCTTCAATCTTAAATCACTAAAATAATTAGATTTAAGCTACTGCAGTATTGATGATGGATTCACTCCAGTTGGCTTGGGTGGCTTATCATTATTAAAGAAATTAGATCTAAGTGGGAACAAGTTTAAGAATCTACATACTGGCTGCATATCTAATCTTTTGAATCTGCAAATTCTTTGGTTGAATTCCTGTGCAGAACTTGGGTCGTTGCTGCAGCTTCCTCCAAGTTTAAGAGCAATGGATGCAGGAGAATGGTGTTCATTGGAAACAATGACAAGCAAACAATTATTACATCTACTATTTGCTTCAATATGTAGTATAATTTGATCCATGGTTATTTTTCGGTTTAGGTGAAAAGGAAGTGCAATTAAACTTTCTTGGTGACAATTCCAGGAAGTGAAATACCGTCATGATTTGAGAATAAAATGAATTTTGTCATCATTGTTATAATTATATTGATATTATTGTAGACGTCCCTCCTTGTGAAGAAGAAATATTATGTTCGGTTTTGTGGACTATTCCTCGCTCATCTTTTTACCCGCCCGTGTTTGGAGACCCTGTATATGGATATGAGAAAGTTATCAAACTTTTATTTTAGGAGAGAAAATGAAGGGTTGTTATATTCATAAAGGACAAAAGCAAAGTGCTAAAGGATTTTCTACATTTACGACAAAAAAAATTAAATATCACAACCTTTCATCATATTTAGAAAGTTGGAAAGATAAAAAAAGATGATAATCAATTAATTGTTTTTTAGGCAGCATTAATTAATTGTTTTTTTAACATGTGTAAGTTAGGTTTTTTTATGCAAAAAAGTTTATATGAGCTAGATCTCAAAAGCTTACCAGGATCAGAGTATGCTCCGAGCTCATAAAGTGCTTATAGATATACTTACAAATAGTCTAAACCCACTAACAATATCTTCACATCAGTAGGATTTGAACTCATAACTTTATATAGCTATAAGTCAATCATTTCACTAGACTAATCTTTGTTAGCATGAAAGTAAGTTTTTCATAGGAGTTGGAGTCAGAAAAATGGTCCAAACCCATTGAGCCAACTTATTTGATTTGAATGGAATAAGCCTTTACAAGCTTTAAAAAAATGGGTAGACCTTTTCAGTCGAGGTTTGGTGGCTCATTTAACCTCGTTTAATTTTTTTTTTCAAATTTTTTATTGAAATTTAATAAAATATGAGGTTGGCAAAAAGAAAAAATAGAAGAGGGAAAAATTGCAATAAGATAAAATAAAAGCCAAAATGAAACTCTAATTACGCATGTCAATCGTCCTCATTCTTAAATTTTACTCAAGCAAGTCAACAAGTCACAAATCTCACTATAAGAGTAATTTACATTTATTTTGTTCAAGCATTATCTAAATTTTTATTGTACAAATTTAATAACTACTTTATATTGTAAGTTTGTGACTTCAGCTTATTACTTGTTGCAGATAGTACAGATAGATGAAGAAGAGAATCTTGATATTTTTACCACTGAATTGTATCCTCGAACTAAAGCGCACTCAAATATTGCTGATGTTGATGCTGATGTAAACAGTTTATTATTTGTTCAGTTTATTATCTAATGATGTTGATGTTATTGACGATGCTGATATTTTATATCGTTGTTTAGAGAATAATGGTTTGGTTAATTTAACTTTGGAATATGGTTTGGTTTTTAAATTTGAACATTGATTGATACTTTAATTTGCTAATATTTATCATATATGATCTTGAACTAAAATTTTATGAGATTCCTTGTTTCGTTTTGTTATATTTATTTGAAAGAAAAGACATTAAAAATATGCAAAAGGGCTCAGGCCCATGGGCCAACCTTGGGCTCACGGTGGTAAGGATCAAACTTTATTAATTGGATACATTTTATATAAGTAGACACTTTTAGGTACAAACCCTTTTAGTTTCGACAAGAAGTAACCGTTTGGGACTTGGTCATCCCATTTCCCAATTAGTAACTAGGAAGTAGGAATAGAGATAGTATATGGAAGGTTTAAATTCCTAGAAATGTCTATATTGATGCGTTGCTCCCCGGCAGCGGCGCCAAAATTGATGTATTGTTTTTGTTGCTAAAACAATCAATTAAACTATATCCTAATTAATTATGCAGTTTAGGGTCAACCTAGGTCATTCTCCCAAAGAGCAATCTATGGGTTTTTCTTTAGGTTGAATTTAGATGATGAAAAATGCAATGAAATGAAACTAAACTAACTAAATGTAAGATGACAATGACTCTAAAACCTATATGAGAATGGAACTAATCTAGGTGCAGATACAATTTGGGGGGTTTTTGTTATGAGAGAAGAATTAAAATCCTAAGATGAAGATTAATTGAAAACAAATCAAACAATAAAGATCTGGTTCAGTTATGATGATGAAAAGGACAATTTAGAAATTGCATGGAGTTAACTTCTTAGCTCAAATTAATTAATTAGATCAAAGAGAGGTTAATGAAATATTGGAATTAATGAGTTTAATTAACTAATTGAAACATGAGAAACTTTCAAGTTCAATAACACCTAATCCACTAGAAAACTCATAATGGAGCTAGCGCCTTAGTAGCGCAGTGGCATGAGAACCAGTATTAACTGGCCTCCCTCCCCCATGTCTAGGGTTCAAACCCTGCCCCCTCCCCTACTATGATGTATCAAAAAAAGAAAACTCATAATGGAATGAGCACTAGTTAATTAAACTTATTAAAACCTGTTATGGACCGGCCCAATAGGCCCAGGTCCGGGCCTTGGCCCAACCACGCTAGGAACAGAATCTGCGTGATAATGGGCAGGGATATAGGATCCCACCAATCTAGGATCTCATTAATGGGGATTCACCCCCAATTAGGATCCCAACAGATCAATCCCTGATTCCCCAATCACGGATATCGCTCATCAATACGAAGATACTCGCACCAGACTCCTCTATAAATAGAAGGAAACCCTAAACAGGTGCACACGTTCTATCTTATGCTCTATTTACCTTCCGTTACACAAAGCACACACCCCACTCCCCTGGCTTCACGCCTCCAAGTTTACCGCGAACTACGTGGACTTTGATCCCTTAAAAGGGTACGTAGGCTTTAGGCTTGACAACCTAGTCAAGTCCAATCTCTCTGTGTTCTTAGGACAGAACATTGGCGCCGTCCGTGGGGAACTATAAACTTCTATCCCTGTGACCACTGATGGCAAACACCAGAAGCCACAGCAGAAATCCCCCGCCGGTGGGTGGGGACCCCCAGCCAAGCCGGCCTCCACCAGATCAGCCCTCGGAGCAACCGCGGCGAGAAAACACCCCGGAAGGGCATGTCACTAACACGGCAACGTCCCCTTCCTCGGAAGAGCAGCCACTGCAAGTAGCGCACACAGAACCCCCGGTACGAGACGTCCAGGCGGTCGAAGCCGACGTCCGCATACTACGGAGGACACAGGAGTCATTCCTCCAGAGATTTGAAAACAAGGAAAAACAAGATGACCTGCAAAGGCAGGCCGACTTCGAGGCTTTTGGCCGAATGATCCAGGAGGCACTCGAGAACGATCGCCGACGAGGAAACCGTCATAAGAATCATAGAAGAGGAAGAAGGGCTCCCGTGGACGATAGCAGTTCCTCGAGCAGCCCAGGGCCGAGGAGCACACGCCGCGGTAACGGCGAGCCGGAGTGGAGGACACGCGCGGAGAGAGGCCGATCACGGTCTCAGGAGAATGAAGGGAACCACAGTGATGGTCTTAACCGCACTGATCGAGCGGCCAAGGAAGGCCGGGACCGAGAAGAACGACGCGTGGAGGACAGAACTCCTCGGACTCATAGATCACCTCACCAGGGATCCCCCCGGGAATATCGAGTGACTTACCTGTCGGACTCCGGCAGATCCCCATTCTCCAGGGAGGCGGCCACGGCCCGTTATCCGAAACATTTCGATCTGGCCGACCTTCCGAAGTACGACGGAACCCAAGATCTACGCAACCACCTTGACGTGTTCGAGAAACTCATGTGGGTGCGACAGATCAGCGGCCCAGTCGTCCAGCGACTCTTTGCGGCTACTCTGAACGGACCCGCACATAGGTGGCTGAGCTCCCTCCCAGATAACTCGGTCCGGAGCTATGAAGACCTCGGACGCAAGTTCGAGTTGCATTTCACCACTAGCAAGAAACAGGCAAAGACCACATTCACACTCAGCAAGGTACGGCAGAGGAAAGGTGAGGCCCTCCAAAAGTATCTGGACCGGTTCCGAGATGTAGCCATGCAGGTACGGTCGCTGCCCGAAGAGGTTCACGTACACTGCCTGGTCAACGGAATTGACCCGTCATCTCGGCTGGCTCGGCACCTATGTAAGAACCCAGTGTACACCTTGACTGAGTTCTACATGGAGGCGAAGAAATATCTGGAGGTAGAGCAAATGGAGGCGGCCAATGCCGACGAACCCGAACGGACTAGGAGAAGTCCGCCCAGCGATGAAGAACGGCCAAGAGGGATGAAGGCCGACCCCAGAAGGCGGAACCGTGAGAGCCGAGCCAAACCTGACCGAGCCGACCAGAAAGCCAAATATGATAGCTATACCCCGTTGAATGTCCCTCGGTCTCAGGTATGGAAAAAGGTAGCCCAGACCGAGATGAAAAGGGCCGACAAGCCCAGGTCGGTCAGAGGCCGTTCCAACACAGACCGTACCAAATTCTACACATTCCACGACTGCCACGGACACACTACCGACGAATGCTATGACCTCCGCGATGCCATTGAAAAATTCGTGAAGGATGGGAAGCTACATTAGTACGTTATCAAGACTCAGGGAAGGACGAACGGCAAGCGTAATGACTGGGCCCACACCAAGAGTCCACCCAAGGAAACAAGGAAGCAGGGGAAGAAGCAGAAGGTGGCCTCGGACGACGAATTCCCCGATGTGGATTTCCAGTGTAACGTAGTCAGCGGAGGGTTTGGAGGTGGCGGAGACACTGTAAGCCAGCGGAAGAAGTACCTCCGCGAAGTGTTGACAGTCCAAGACCTCCCAAAGTTCAAGGAGGATCCCAAGAAAGGGGGAAGGGGTAGGAGGACTAATGAAGAGGGGTGGTAGGGGGGTCGGGGGACGAAAGAGGGGTGGTGGGGGGAAGGGGTGTTTTTAATTTGTTTGAAAATAATTGGGGAGAGGGAGGGGCGGATCGGAGGCAAAATTGCCGCCAATGGGGTTGCGACAGATTAACTGTCCATCACAACCCCCAACTGGGGGTTGCAACGAATGCAGCTCTCGTCACTAGGGGTGAGCAAATTAAAACCGAAACCGAAAACCGAACCAACTAATTCGGTGTTCAGTTTTTTCGGTTCGGTCTATTCGGTTTTCGGTTTCGGTTCGGTGTATAAAATAGGCTTATTTTGGTTTTCGGTTCGGTTTTTTTAATTTTAATTCGGTTATAACCGAATAACCGAATTTATTGTTTTTTTTTTTAAAGAATACCGAGTTTATTCGGCCCAGTGAAGTGAAACCCTCGGCCAGAGTCCAGAGTCCAGACCACACTCCAATTATCAA
Organism: Acacia crassicarpa; assembly: GCA_034222035.1. NCBI lineage: Eukaryota > Viridiplantae > Streptophyta > Magnoliopsida > Fabales > Fabaceae > Acacia > Acacia crassicarpa. Next base: position 56,456,571 of record JAWXYG010000003.1, read on the forward strand.
AACCAACCCAACCCAATTCGGCAATTCCCCACTTTCACAATTCCTCCAGTCTCCACTAAAAACCCTAACCCTCAATGGTGAATTCGCGATGCTCAGACCTCAGTTGCTCACTTCGACTTCGCCTTCTAACTTCTAAGTTCTCGGCTCTTCACTTTGACTCTCAGCTCTGATTCCCGTCGTGGTCCTCGGCTCCTCGCACGGTCACCCTCTTGCTTCGACTTCTCAACTCTGCACTCTCGCTTTGCTTTCTCCCTTCACTTTCGGTTGAGTCTCACAGCTCCGATCGTGCTGGACTCTGCAGATCTGACTCGGCAAAGGTCGATCTTGCTGGTGTCGTCTCTCACTTTGGTGAGTTTCTTCACTTCACTTCGAATAATTTAGTATTTTTCTGATGTGGGTGCCGGACTCCATATGTTTGATTATCGCTACTATGCATATGATGTGGGTGCCGGACTCTGTATTTTTCTTGATTATTGCTAGTAAAATCTTGTTCTCGTTGAATAAAAATTGATAGAACAATCTGATCTTCTAATTTGAAGATGGTACGTTTCTCCTGTTCTCGTTGAATAAAAAATGGAAATGATAGAACAATCTCATTTGTTCGAGTAATTTTACATGCTTTAGTTTTAGTTTGTCTCTTGAATTTTATAGTCTTTTGATTCTGGTTGACAATGCTTTTTGTAAAGCCTCCCCAACATAATTTATTAGCTTAGAATGCATTAATGCCTCTAGTTATTTTTCATGTAAGAGCTGTGGTCCTCTGGAATCTAGATATTTGTGGAAATGATATTCGCATTTCATTTTATAACTATTTAAAAATTTTCCGCAATAAATTAGAGGTGAGGCAAAAAACCATGTGATCAAAATGATTAGATTGGAAGTATTCAATGTATCCGCAATTCTTTTTGGGGTTCATTTTTCTGTGCAGATTCCATTTAATAATTGTAAAATAATCATGGAGTCTATTATTAATAGTACAATACTATTCTTGTGACTCTAAATATTATTATGAAGTTCAATCTTCATACTCCAGTAGTGTAAACGTTTATCACCCTTCTTGTATTGATCTATCTGATGCAGATTTCTATCCCCTGTTGCCGAGTTGGTGTTCCATTAATGGTTTAAGTTTTTTGCACTCCAAGAAACAGCTTGCTGTCGTCCAGTATTAGTGAGTTGATGCAATGGGAGTTCAGCTACTTCGTGTGAACAGGGGAAGGAACGGTGTTGCTGACTGTCGAGTATTAGTGAGCTGATTCAATGAATGTCCGGATTTTTCCCAGGATTTGTATGCACACGATTTGATGGGATTAAATTCCCCCTTGTAATGTTGTTTAATTAAATTCCCCTTGTTGTAATGTTGTTTTATTAAATTCCCCCTTGTAATGCACACAATTTGATGGGATTTAATTCCCTCAATTGATTCCAGCAAAAAAAGAAAAAAAAAAGATTGGATATGTGAATGTGTTTTTGGGCCCAATTCAGCCCAAAAACCGAATCAGTACCAAAAACCGAACCGAAATATTTCGGTTATTTCCGGTTCGGTCTATTCGATTTTTCGGTTTCGGTTCGGTTGTGTGAATTTGTATATTTCGGTTTTTTGGTTTTTACCGAAAAACCGAACCGAACACTGAATGCTCAGCCCTACTCGTCACAACCCCCAGCTGGGGGTTGCAACGGATAAAATATCTGTTGGAACCCCAGCTGCGGGTTCTCTCAACCTGCAATTGGGTTTGTAACCCTCAGCTGGGGGTTGCGATGGACTCTTTTTCCATCGCCAGTTTCGACGGTTTTGTGACGGAAATATTGTTTTGTCGCAAAAAAAAAATCCACTTTTTTTTTTTGGTTTTTACACTCTGGAATTTGCAACGGATTTTATTTTTCCGTTGCAATTTTTTTGTTTTTTTTGTGACGGAATTTTATTCCCGTCGTAAATATTGAATTATTTGTGATGGAAAAAATTCCGTCGCAAATTCTGTCGTTGTTTGAGATTTTTCTACTAGTGTTAAGCCCAATAGTCTTATAATTAATTCTGAAGTATATTATTTCCTAAAATTGGCTAATAATTCAAATATTATCTAATAATTTCAAATTAACCTAAAATAATCCCTGAAATAAATGAATAAAGTGGGATAAAATATACTAAATTTGGAATTTATCATACACATATCATTACATAACATTGACAAAGTGCACTGAGGCACAAAAAATTTCATCATGTAACTGAAGCACAAAAATCTAGTCAATACAAATGCACCTTTACACAAATACAAATTGTCAACAACATTATCATCAATACAAATGTTCTTTTATACAAATACAAATTGTCAGCAACATTGTCATCAATACAAATGTCTATTTACACAAATACAAATTGTTTTCTAACTAAAATCAGCAAGTTATAATGGTCAAGCCAAAGTGACGGGCCAAAGATGAAATCACAATCACCAATGTTATGGCCTATATGTTCAAGCCGGATTTGTGTTTCATTGGCTTCCAACACTACTAGAAAAAACGGTTTTTGCGACGGAAAAAAAATCCGTCGCAAAACGATTTTGCGATGGATTTTGCGCAAAAAACGGGTGGCAATTGCGACGGATTTTAAAAATCCGTCGCAAATTGAGATGGATTTAGAAATCCGTCGCAACTGCGACAGATTATAAATCCGTCGCAACTGTGACGGATTAAATTTTGTCGCAACTACGACAATTTGCGACGGATTTATAATCCGTCGCAAATTGCGACAGATTTCTAAATCCGTCACAAATTTAATCATTTTTTAAAAAAAAATTATTTTTTTTATTTTTAAAAAATAATTTTAAAAAAAATTACATAAAAAATAGGAAAAAAATTGTATACCATAAAAATATATAATAACAATCCCAAAGAATTTACATAGAGAAAACAAAATATAAATAATAATGTTGTGAACAATATGTAATAAAAAAAAGTCTAAACAGCAGCAATATGGTCACCCTAGTCCTTCATTAGGACTGAAGTAGAATCTGCATATGATCCATCATCTCCTGTGTTTGATGCACCAGTATGGTCATTCGATCATTCCGTCACAAAACTCGATTCCTAAAAAAAATAAAAAAAATAATTAAAAAAATTACGAAATTAAATAGAAATATACAAAATCCTTTGAGTTTTTTATTTTTATTATTCATATGCCTTAAAGATTTTAATATCTAGGAATTATAAAAGGAAGATCCTAATATCTAGGAATTATAAAACAAAAAAGCAATTACAAAATTCAAATTCCATAATCCGATTAGATTCTAAAATATCTCTAACTACCAAGATTATACATTATATAGAAATTTAATATCCGCTGCATATAAGCAAATATAATATAATAAAAAATAGTTATTATAATTTCCTCTCTTCTAATAATAAATTAAGATTCCTTCACTGTTTGCTTCCTCTGCTATATAAAAAGTTAAAAACACATGCTATCTTGGCCCCTTGGATTGAAAACCAAAACAACAAGAGCCAACGTTGGATAGTAAAAACAGAAATTAAAGAGCAACATAGTTTGAAATTATCAGTAAGCCAATATGGGAGGTAATAAGAATAAGTCTTCTTTCAGCTTTTTGTCAATTTTCAACATATTCAAATCGAAGAATTCATGTCCTCACCTATTCTATTTATCTTGCAATTAAAAAGTTCAAGATAAATAGTAGAAATCCATCTTATGGTTTGCAAAAGCTACAATATGAGCATTCTCTCTATTCTATCTCTAGTTCTAAAAACACACTAGTTGGAGAACAAGGATCGTGAAATTAATTAATTGCACACAAGCAGGCCAATGAAAATACGTATTGATATAGCAAAGCTTCAGCATACAGGGAGTTCTAGTACAAGTCTAATTGAAAACAAGCAAGCCATATCGTTCTTTCACAAATAAACTTTTGTAACCTATAATGAGCCTAGGGAAGGAAATTCTCGTAATTCCTGAATAAAATCATGGATATATTTATTATGCTGCTCAGCTGGAAAGAGAAGTAGATGTAATTCACTCTAGGGGGGCAAATTGATGTTTGCTTGACCATCAGAGATTCAGAGAAACAATTTTTCCCAGAAACTTCATTATATGTACATAACAAAGAGAGTCTCAAATCCTCTAGGCAAGATTCCAAAACTAATCAGGAGCTAAAGTGAAGTTCAGAGTTGTGTTTTCCTTTTAAACCTAGCATTTTCCGTACCAAAAACTAAGTTAAAAACTCAAGTTCATTTTGCAGGCATGTTCTTATGTCTAAACCCTAGAGCCTAACATAGGAAACTAGTCCAATTACAATCAAATATGAGACTTCCCACCTACAACCGATAAAATGGAAAAACAAACAAACTCTCGGCAAATAGACTAATCGCTGCCCCCTTGGCCAGACAACATTGTGCCCAATAATAAGGGCTTCCCCTTTAGCATAATTTTTTAAGCTAAACTCCAACCGGAACCCCAAGGATGCAATGGTCCATTGTAAAGAAGAATCCAATATTCCTCAAGCATACCAAAGCCAATACCTCAAATTTTGTTGACCAAAAACCACGGAAAGAAAATTCAAAAAACTAAATTATTATTGACCAAACCCCAATTATCCGCATGTAGAAGCATAAAAGGGAAAAGGAAATTCGCAATCTAAAACAGCAAGGGCTTTCAAGAAGCACATACTCTCTCATAGACGTATCGACGACTTGGAAAATGGTGTGGGTAATATCACATAGAGGATTCAGTGGTGGTGCATACCTCTGGCGTTACCACGACCTCCTGGATGCTTCCTATGCTTTCGATCAACACGGGAGTTGAGAGGAGAGAGGGGCTTCGACGGAGAGGGAGAGGCAGAGATCGATGTTGAAGAGAAGAGGAAGGAGCTTGGGCGGAGAGGAAGGGGGTGAAGCTCGGATCAGCGTTGGTGAGGTAAACAAGGGTTTCGGTGAAGAGACAGATACTATTGCAAATAGAGTTTTTAATTTTATTCTTGCGAATTCCGTCGCAGATGAAGATTTTTTTATTTATTTTTGCGACGGAATTTGCTTTCCGTCGCAAATGAGATTTTTTTTTTTGGCAACAGAATGTTATTTCCCTCATAAAAAATGAAATATTTTTTTAGTTTTGCGACGGAATTTAAATTCCATCGCAAAAATATTGTGACGGATTATTTTTCCGTCGTAAATATTTTGCGACGGATTATTTTTCCGTCGTAAATTGGCGGGTTTTTTCCCGCCTTTTGGCTAAAATTAATATTCTCATATTTTTTTTTATTTTTGCTACAGAAGAATAAATCCGTCGCAAAATTTTGCGACGGATTTATTTTTCCGTCGCAAATTGCGACGGATTTTAAATTCCGTCGCAAAATTTTGCGACGGATTTTTTCCATCGCAAATTCCGTCGCTATTTTGGCTTTTTCTAGTAGTGCAAAGACCATTTGCCACTACAAAAAACCACAGATTACCCACGGAATTACCGAGGAAAAAAATTCCGTCAGAAATTACCCACAGAATTCCGTCGGTAACTGAAATTACCAACAGAATTATGTGAGTAAATTCCGTCAGTAATTAAAATTAATAGAAAATTTCTGTTGGAAAAAATGCCGTTGGTAATGTCGGTAGAATAAGCCACAGTCTTTTTTGTGACAGAAATTTTCCATTGATAATTTTAATTATCGACGGAATTACCCATGAAATTCCATAGGTAACTGATGGCAATTATTACCCACGGAAATTACTTATGAAATTCCGTAGGTAATTTCTGACAAAACTTTTTTTGTCAGTAATTCCGTGGGTAATCTGTGGTTTTTTTGTAGTGTGCAAGGGTCAGCAACAATTTTCTGCATAAAATCTGTAGTGAAAATATGTCTGGCTACTGTACCAGCGTCCTCTCGTTGATTAGCCACTAAGATCTTCGTCACCACAGATATGACTACATTTGGCACAAAAAAAAACTCAATACGCACTGTGACAAAGATGAAATTCGACGTAAGCAGAAAAAAATACAGTCATTTAGCTGGTCAGCCTTTGTTTTCCCCCTTGAAATCTCCAAGTCTAATTTCTACGGTAGCTAAACATGGCAGTGGGCAAAAATATGGTAAGACTTGGTATTGTCATTTTCAAAGAAATTCATATTTGCACACTTGACTATAAGTCATAAAAAAATCCCAGTAAACAAGGGATGGTCCAGTTCCAAACTTCAGTAGCAAGTAACCAAGAACTTCAGGCTTGAAATTCCCAAACTTCTTTAACAACAAAGATTATCACAGCAATGAGTTTCAACCTCTGAAAACCACAATATCAATGCTACTATTACTACCTATGAGAGGGACCAAATCATTCATAATTTAGTAGGGCACATGATAGTAGCTATATCAGAATTAATTCAATTTCTCAAAATGATCGTTAGCACAGAAATTGACAACAATAACTACACAATTCCAACGACAGATAATTAGTCAAACTAATGAAGAATTCAATTTTTACCTCCAAATTCTCTACAAGAACATAATTGTAATAGCGAAAAAAGAAAATATAATTTTAACAGTTAATGACAACACAAAATTAGCACTAGTCACTATGTTCAAGTATCCTTTTAGTACCAATCAATACTCTGAAATATTTTTTTAAAGATCCTAATATAATTTCAAGATTATAAAATATTTTTTTAGTATCTGTCAGTATCTTGAAATATCTTTTTAGTTATAGTCAGTACCATGAAATATTTTTTCAAGATCCTAAAATAATATTTCAAGATCATGAAGTATTTTTTCAGTGCCGGTCAATATCTTGAAATATCATTTTAGCACCCGTTAGTATCCTAAAAATATTTTTTATGAAAAATGGCAAAAGCTTCACTGTTTTGCATCAAAACGGCATAGTTTTGAAGGAGAGGACGGCAGCGGACGCTAGCCAAATCCTGAAGAAAGCTTGGGAACCAGGTGAAAAAGTGCTTGAGATAAAGGGAAGAAAATGGGGGCAAAATGATCAGTTCACACTTAGAATTAATATCACAGATGTCCCTTGGAACCTTTCTTACAATTTTTTTAGTCCTTAAAGGGATTTTCCCCATCACTAAATTGAAACGGATCGGAAATATGCATCGGGTTTAAGCAATGATGAAACTAGCACACGTGGTAACGACCGCCATAATGGAAATGGCCGCATTGACTGTGACTAGCTTCGCTCCTTAGATCTCATGAGCACACCTTCATCGCCTACATTGATACAACAGAGTCTGTGCATTTGCATTTGCATTTGCACACCCTAGCTGAATTGCACATCCTCTGCTTCTCATGATCAGGTACCTCCAATCCTTTGGTCCGACTCTCTGTCCCGGTGATGCAACTAAACGCGGAATTTTGATTGGTGATCACTTTGTGCTGCTCTGTTTTCAGGTTGTAGGTTGGGTTTCCAAGGTAGTTGAAAATGCAGCAAGAGTGTTACAATGACAGGTGATGAACAGTTGATTCAGAAAGCTATTATAGAAGAATGTCCTTGGGAGAGTCTCCCAAAGCGAGTTCAGGCGACTCATTCTACTAAAGAAGAATGGCACAATATGTTAGATTAGCGTTCATGTAGTACTTTTTGCTTAATCAGCTATTTTAATTTCCGGGTCTCTTTATGCTTTTTAGAGTTTATGTTCATGAAACTCGTGCTAACCTTCGTTCATTTCATGCTGTTTGCAAAAATTGAACATATGACGCATGTTCTAAACATATCTGTTAGTGTGAGAATAAAATTTATTTCTTATCTTAGACACATCTGGCTGGTGAATCAAACTGAGTTGGCCCATGAACAAATTGGAAACAATAGAATGAGAGACTAGAAGAACTTATATCTTCATGAGATGACAAAAGCTCCTCACTAATATTTTATTGGACATGAATAAGTTGTATAGTACTTGTATAGTTTTATTTATTTATTTGTTTAGCAGTCAATTTTTTAGAAAATAATATACTTAGAACATAGGATAACCCTCTTTTTCTCTCTTTGGAATTAGATCAGTTGTTGGGATATGAAAACAAAAATTAGGATCTGAATATGACGTGTGTGAATAAGTGAGCTTTTCTACAATGAGCATGAGAATTGTTTGATTTGTTTCTACACCCTCTAGTTTGGGGCAAAGCTTTATACTTCTGAATTCAGAATCTTAAATCAACCGTAATTCATGCATACAAAGTGTAATTTTTTATGCGATGATAACGCGCATGAACCTTCAGGTTTCGTTTTTTAATCTAATCTCCTTTTCTAGCTAAAATAAACCATTTAATTGTCTTTCCGTTCATTATCATGTTCTCTTCATTGTACAATTTATTGAAGCTTGTTTGAGATCAGTTTTCAACTGTCAGTTTCGCTTATAGGAAAAACTAATAGACCTCTGTATCTATCTTCTTATGGCTGCTTTACTTCGATTTGTCAAGAATGATATGTTTTGGGTATCTGTATGTGATATCCCAATATTTGAAAATTGAGAATTAAATATGATTTGAGCCGTAATGAAGTTTAGAATTTATTTTTGGAATTCGAAGGCATATTTTTCAGAAAATTAAGAATGATTAGTTGGTGTTTGACTTTTGGCCTAAATATTTTAGAAAGAATAGTTAAGGGCCTAAAATAAATTATTCAAGGAAGAAAGATTCTTATTTAGGATTAAGGAATTATAGTTTACCACTCATACCCACTCCTAATTATCCATAACCATTAAGTGGGTCTAACCCAATAGAAAAAGGACGCAGCCCATATATATGTAAATACTTGAACCTACCAAACTGTTCATCTCATATGGCCATTTATATGATCAGCTCATACACCGTCAGTTAATTAGATAACCAATTGCGCGGATCGGATCCGGATTAGTCGGGGCGAAGCTTCGATGAACCAGGTGGGTAACCTAAAAAAAATAAGATAACCAATTGGGCCAACATACATTCATTCATTATTCTTCTCTTAGCCCATTTAAATCCCCACCTGACCCAATATACAAAACACACACACACTCCAATATTCAACCCAATTCACTTTCATATGCTAAACACCTCGGTCAGACAGCTGCACATTCATCCTTCCATTATTATTTATTTTCCTTCTCCGCCACCTCACACCACAACACACACCCAGCCAAGCTCCACTTGGCCTACGCATCACAACACACGCACTCTCAATTTAATCTGCATGCAAGTCACGTGCACACACTCCACACTCACTTCCCACGGACAACACATCACACACACATAAACTCCCTTCTTCTTTTTCACTTCACTCATACTTTTTTTTTTTGGTCAAAGTTTCACTTCACTCATACGACACACACACCCTCCACTTCCCTCTCCATCTTCCGTAAACACTCACACACACACACACCCACACTTCCTCCATCCGGTTACTCCCATAAACACACAAACACACCACTACCAACACTCCTTCTTCATTCCACTTTTATATGGAGCAATGGCGGATATTGGGATACATATTTGGGGGGCCAAATCTTTATCCAAGATCATAATATTTGGTATAGACCGGCAAATACAGGGGAGTGACAAATCCAGTTTGAGTTGTAAAGACAACAAAGATATCTATTACTATCATTTCTCACTGACAACAAACAAAATCAAAGAATGAAAGCAAAAAAGGAAATAAAGAAAGAAACAAGAAAATAATTTATCAAACTCGACGATTTCAACGGGATTTACCGATTAGGAAATTTCTTATATTAGAAAAGAATCAAGACCAAACAAAGTAAATATGGAGTTAAATTAAAGCAAAGAAATAAGATGGGAGAATTTACTTGTAGGCTGTAGCGACCAAGAGCTGAAAAATCACAAATGAGTTATCAAGGGAGATTGGGAGAAAAACAGGCGCCTTCCTTGTTCTTGTTCTCGTTATTCAGTTATCAAAGGAGATTGAGAGAATAATAGAAGCGTGCTCTAATGTCTAACATCTGTGAGCAGAACTGTGGGAGGAAATGAAAAACGCGAGGGGGGGGGATTTTTTTAAAAAAATTTTGAGGGCTAAAGGAGTATGATTATCCAGCTTGCTTTTTTTAACTTTATACCAAAGGTTGTAAAAATGATATGAGTGACGCTGATAGATTTTTGACATAATTAGAATAATCAATCAATCACATTTAATTTCTCATTGTCCATTAAATTTAATTAATTGGTTGAACAATTCTCATATTCAGTAGCTTAAACCAAAAGATCCCACATTCTCATTTTAAATTTGCATTTTTTTTTGGGCATCATCAAAGATCCGCCACTGGCTTAACCGAAAGATCTCATATTCCCACATTCAATTTTCATGATTAATTTATTTGGGGGGAGGGGGGCCATGGCCCCCTCTGGCCTCATCAAAGATCCGTCACTAATCTGGAGCAAATCGAAGAGAGCAAAATAGAGATAGAGATTGAAATAGTGAGAATTTGAGGCACCAAGAGAGAGAGAGAGAGAGGGAGAGAGAGAGAGAGAATTACCGGAGAAAGAAGAAGGAAGCCGGAAAACTCACATGCAAAACGTTTTTGGGATTAGGTGAGTCTTTTAAACTCATTTCCATCTGATTTTCTGGGATTTTCAGAAGTTTTTGAGAAGCTTGTAATGTCTAAAACTCATATTTTGGAGAGAGGAAGCTTATGTCAACTTTTTGAGGCATGCATGTTAATTTTCAATCGGTTTTGATCTGATTTTTGATCTCATTTGGCGATGGAATTAAGTTTTAGAGATGTGCCTGTCTATTATAGGTTCATTGGTTCTAATTTCCAAGAGTATAAGTCAAAAAATAAAATTGCATGTGTTGTTTTCTCAACTCTACAACATGACGCAAGAACAGAGCATATTGTGCATGGCATTTTCGAAAGTTAGAGCTTGAGTTTGAAAGTGGAGCTAAATTACCAAGAGGGGGGTGAATTAGGGATTTCAAAAACTTTTCGAAACTCCTCTGGTTTTGAACACTAAAACAGAGGTGAACAGAGTGTAGGGAAGAAGAGCAAGACACAAAGATTTATATTGGTTCGGTCTAACCTCTTGACCTACGTCCAGTCCCCAAACTCTCTAGGATTTTCACTATCTCAATTGATTACACACTCTGTGCTCAAGAGTAATTATCTCACTAGAACTTACTCCCCCTTACAAGTTGCAATCAATGAACCCAATCACCAAGTCCCCTGACTTGTTATTCTTTACAATAAATGATTTGCAATCAAGTCTCTAAGAGTGGATAATGATAGACACTGAAGCTTAATGTATCAGAAGATACTTTACAAGTGAAAACTGAAAGTATAAGTGTAAGACTTGAATGAAATTCATTTTCAGCAGATGTGTTTGTTGAGAAGAATTGAATGCAGCTCTATTTATACCAAGAGAGCATTAAATGACCGTTGTAATCTTCAATATAACCGTTGCCTTCATTAGACAAGGATTAGGTTAAGCTTTAGTCTTCTTCTGTCTCTACTCTTCACTTAATCCAGTTGCACAGAAGTTTAAGGTTGACTTCTTGAATATTAATCCATTGGAATAGCAGCTACTAGAAGTGGAAAGCAGACATTAATTCTTTGTAAGTATGTGCAGAATGATTACCCAAAAGTATGCAACTTTCTGGGTTTTGCATTCAATGTGCTGACGTCACTTTTTGCTCTAGCTTTTAACCTTCAATAAACATCTTCTAAACCATCTGAAACTCATTAACAAAGTGGTTAAACATAGCTAGGAATAGAGATGAATGATAATAGAAAGTATTAAGATCAAACAATAAGGTTTCACAAATTCGTCAAATTCGAATTTCAAACTCTACGACACAAACTCGAGTTTGTTCTTCTAAACTCGAGTTTCCAACTGTGCACTTAAGTCAAGACTCGAGTTTCCTCCATCCAGAGAAGAAAGTCGCGATTTGAGCTTTGAGACACATTTTTTAGTAAAGCTCAAAACTCGAGTTTTCAAATCTAAACTTGAGTTTTGGACTTTTCATGTGAAGTATGAATTTTAGTCCAAAACATCAAAACTGGAGTTTTCATCCAAAACTGGAGTTTTCAAAAACATTGAAAAAGTGCAATACCAAGTCAAAACTCGAGTTTTTATTTAAGTATGAAAACTTTGAAAAATATATGCCAAAACTTGAGTTTCCAAACCAAAACTCAAGTTTTTATTTAAGTATGAAAACTTTGAAAAATATATGCCAAGTCAAAACTTGAGTCTTCAGAGAAAACTGGAGTTTTCAAAAACTGAATAAAAATTGAAAACTCTCTGCCAAAGGAAAACTTGAGTTTTCTCACAACTTTGAGAAAACTTAGAAAAACTCATGGCAAAGTGAAATTTTGGAGTTTTAAGTCAAAACTGAGTTTGCGTATGTTCAAAATGTTGAAGACTCTCTGTATGTCCAAAACTAGAGTTTCCAAATCAAGACTCAAGTTTTGTCTTCATTAGAAAACAATGAGAAGTCTATGTGTAATGCAAAACTCGAGTTTACCAGTCAAAACTCGAGTTTGTCTCAAGATGAAAAACTGATTGCTCTCTGTAAGCCCAAAACTCGAGTTTTCCTATGAAAACTTGAATTTTGCTTTGTTCATTGAAATTGAGCAACTCTCTGTCAAAGCCAAAACTTAAGTTTTGAAACCAAAACTCGAGTTTGTCTTTGACAGCAAGTTTTTCAACTTACCAAAGATAAACTTCAACATGTGTTTACAATTGTCAGTTATCATCAAAACACATAGAGAACTAATAGAGTTTTGATCTAAAATTTTTACAGGAGATAGCGCACTCCTTAAGGTTTAAAATAAGATTTGGATCACCTAAAACGGAGGTCTACAACTCCAGTTATAATTTTTAGAATTTGAGCTAAAAATCTAGAAAATTTTTGGTATGCTTCTGGAGTTAGGGGATGACGTGGCATTTCGGACTGGCTAAACAAAATCATTAAAATGTGAAATTTTCTAGTTAAACAGTAGACACATAGGGGTTTAATTTGATGGGTAATTCGTCAAATTCTGTTAAGTATTGAAGGAGTTATGGTTTTTTAAAAATTGGTCAGAAAATCTGAAAAATTTCTGGACATTGTTTATATTTTTGAATTTTGGGAATTTTCTCAACCATAAATCAACTTGGTGACTTTAATTTATGAAAATAGACTTATTAAGGTTTAAGTAGAAATTGGAATTACTCCTTTTGGAGTTATATCGGTCAGATTATGAATTTTCCAAATTCTCAGAGAAATAAGAACTGAATTGTTGATAACTCTTAATATAACCACACAAGTTGTTAATTGTGTATAACCTTCAAGGTAAAGGTTTCCTTGGATATATTGAAGGGTTAAATGGCTGAGATAATATTTATTCCATAGTGAATTGTATTTAATTAAATAATCCTCAACCGGTATACATCACTAGTCATAAAGATACTAAAAGACATGCATTTTGGCGGTGGGTCTAGAGGAGAAATAATCTTAATTTTATTATTAAGATTAAATTGTATAATGACCTATCTTTGTATAAATGTAGTTTATAGGAACTCCAAAGCCCGCTTGCACCACAAATTACTTGGACGTAGTTAAGGTGACTAACACAGGTGGTAAATCTAACTTTCTATTTTTGTGTGTATGTTTGTGTATGGTTAAATGCCATGATGTGTGGAAAGTGTTTTTATAAACTTGTTTGATTGCATACAATATGTTTAACTGTTGGTCATTCACTGTGTGAGAAGAAATTCGGATCCGAGTAGGTTCTATGCATGTTTTCCGAGCACTTTGTTTTTTAACTATGTTTTAATATTGTCTATATGCTGAGTTCAATTCCTGACTATGGTAATTAAACTATGCATATGCTTATACACCAATTATAGAAGTTAATATGTTACCCTGAGATTCATTCGTGAATTTTAGACTTGATTAAAGGTACAGGTAGTGGATCAGGACAAAAGAGGAAGGCGGTGCTGTAGGCAATGGCGAAGGAAGGTTGGACTCAGGAGGAGTTCCTTTTTGTTTTGTATATATGGTTGGATAATGTATAAGGTTTAAATTTGAAGTTTAGAATTTAGGAAGATTGTATATATCTCTGTGTTCTGAATGGATTGAGTTTTAAAGATGCAACCAAGTTTTTAATTTATTTAAAAATTTATCAGTTTCTCTTTCGTCTAAACCAGATTCATACGCTCCTCTATGTATTAACTCTGATAATGATCGGGAGATAAAAGGGAGGGTTACACTGTAGAAGTTAAATCTGCAAATGAAGTGGCTATGAGCAATTTCCCCAATCTCTCAAATAACTTGGACTTGAATCTGTTTTCACCCATAACCAATATAAGATACACAATTTGAGTGCGTGTTCTTGAATTCAAGAAAATCAAGGCAATTAAATGAGCGATGGCAGAAGAAAAATAACTAGAATCATGAGTTACTTTCATAATCATCCGTGTCTTCAAGGAAATTCTTCTCAGTTCATCAGCAACAGAACCCCAGTGATGGCCACCAAAAGGAAAACACATATTCAGATGAATCGTTCTTGCATAAAATAATGCCACAAGATATGTGTGTGTAACGATAACGCAAAGCGCAATGAACAATAGCAGAAGGTGGAAATTTTTACATATTGATATATACCTCTGAGAACTCCTTTGCATAACCATAATATGGTTGTGATTGCTCTTAGCGTTGACCCTCAAATGCCAACATAAGAGCTCTTCGAATGTCAAGGTTGTCGTCGCTGATTTAGCCTCTAATATGGAGCTGGTTTGGTCTGGCTTGAAGAAAAGGCTGGCCAATGATCTCAAACCGCCGCGAATCATGGTCTCGATTGGATCGGGTACGTCGTCGTCATTGGAGAGGTCGAGGTAGGCGGAGTTGATGGTTCTAAAGAAGTCAGAAGAGGAGGAGCCTTCAAATGGCGAATGGGTTTGATTTTTGGCAAGAGTAATTAGGTTTGAAATTTTTAAATTTTTTATAGTTAATATTTAACGGTTTCAATTTTAAACCGCTATATATATATATATACACACTACGGTGAAATATTTGTCAAAATACTTTACGGTTTATCTTAAGAACCGTGAAATATTTCTTTATATTACTTCTCCCTCTTTATATTTCTTGGTATCTTCTTTAACTGTTGAATATTGAGCCTTAAATATTCATGAATTTGTAGTAGTGTAAATTAATCCTTATAGTTTATAGTTTTTTTTATATATATAAATTTTAGAAAATGGGTTAGGTTCACCCAGATCTAAAGGCAAAGCGAAATCTCCCTTCCTCCTAGATTGTAACGATGTTAGGTAGGGCGAGCCTTTTATTACCCTTAGGCTATGTTTGCGAGTTTTATTTTAGAGGGAAAGGAAATGAAAGGAAGGATTTTGATAGTCTTTTCCCTTATTTGCAAGTTTTAAAAATAAGAGGGGAGGAAATCAAGGGATTTTACAAATCCCCCAAAACCTTTCTTCTTCTAAAAAATAAAATTCCCCTAATATGGGGGATTTTAAGAGGAATAATAAGTTAATTACTTCTTTACCCTCGTTTACTATCATCACCACCACCGCCCCGCCAGTGGCGGAGCCACATTATGGCAAGGCCCCAGCTGGTCTTTTCTTATCTTAGGTATTTTTATATATGTGTTATATAATATTTTATTTTTGACACTAATTTGGCCCCAGCTAATCTCTTATTTTTCTGTAATCATACTGTTTTTTTTTTTTTGGAATGTGAGAGGAAAGTAAAATTTTTGTTTGAGATACCTATTGAAAATATTAGTATCATCTTATATATGGTGCTGTTCATTTTCATTTTAAAGACTAAATAGGTACTCAAAATTACTTCTTTTCACCCCACTCCTTTTGTAAAAGTTATTCTACATATTTTTATCTTTCTAATGAGGGTAATATTGTGTGATTAGTGAAAATTTTGGAGTTATGATTTCGAGAGAATCGTGAGTTTTGACAATAGAAGACTATATATATGTAGAAGGTGATTAATGGCTAATTTTAATCGGATTGGATTTATTATTTGTTTGTCTTACGATTTTATAATGAATTTCTCTTTAAAAATATATTATAATAGGTTATTTGCTTAGCTGAAATTAAATCAATTTTGTATTTTTTTTTTTGAAATATTTTTTGAGTTCATATTATATTTCTTTTATTTTCTCCAATTACTTTGTTTTGAGGTAAGTGAGATGTGCATTTAAGTGTTAATTTTCTAGATTGAGTAGTACTATAAGAATTAATGTTTAGTGACACAAGATACTAATTAACACTGACATCAATATATATTCTGGGTCACCAAATTTTGTTAGGTTGAAAAAGATAAGTAAGGATAAACAGAAAAGCACAGATGTGTTCTTTAAGAAGAAAATAACTTCAGAAAGTGATATTTCTAAGAAAATAATTTCTGAAAGTGATGCACTTTCTAATGAGTCACCTTCTAAACATCAAAGAATTTTTATTTACTATGTTATCTTTTAATTTATAATTATCAATTATCAATTATTTGTATTTTTAATGTTATTGTATATTATTTAGTAAATAGTTCAATATGTTTATTTTTTGGCCCGGGCTCAAATAATTGTCTGGTTTCGCCACTGCGCCCCACCCCACCCCACAACCACCAACACGGCTGCCACTACGGCCGGCCACCGCCACCGCCGGCCTCCGCCATCGCTAGCAGGCCGGCCACCACCGTCGGCCAGCCTCCACCACTGCCGGCCGGCCACTACCACCGGGCATCGCCACCCCCAGCCGGCCACCACCGCTGGCCACCGCCACCATCCGCCGGCCACCACCGCTGGCCTCCACCATCGTCGGCCGGCCACCACCGCTGGACACTGCCACCACCGGCCAACCACCACTATCAGCCTCCATCACCGATGGCCACCGCCGCCGCCGCCGGCTGACCACCATTGATGACCACCGCCACCATCACCGTCGGCCTCCACCACCGTTGGAAACCGCCACCGTTGGCCAGCCACCACCACTGCCACTGCCGCGGGCCTCCACCACTACCGACGATGGCGGTGGCTGACCAGCGGTGGTGGTGGCCAGTGGTGGTGGTGGCCAGTCGGTGGTGGTGGAGGCCGGCAGTGGTGGTGGCCGGCGGTGGTGGTCGGCCGACAGTGGTGGAGACCGGCGGTGGCCCACCGATGGTGGTGGAGGCTGGCGGTAGTTGATGCCGGCGGTGGCGGTGGCCGGCATTGATGGGCGGCCGGCGGCAATGGTAGCCAGCCGGTGGTGGCGGTGGCCGGGGAGGGGATTTTATTTTATTTTTATTTATTTATTTAAAACTAAGGGTAAAAGGATAATTTCACCCGAATTTGCATATCCCTCATAGGTCCATGGTACTTCACAGTCTTTTTACAAATTCAACGGACTTCTGGGGGTTTCACAAATTCAAAAGGTATTTATTTGGAATTTTCCCATAATTATATTAATTATTAAAGAAAAGGATAAAATTGTAAAAATAACTCATTAATCCTCTATCTTCCTCCCTTACTATTTTTTTTAACTCCCAAACAAGGGGAGGAAATATCATTCATTTCCCTTCCTTCCCCTCTCCTCCATTCACCTTGCATCCCCTTCCTTTACTTCCCCTTCAAACTCGCAAACATAGCCTTAGGCGTTTACCTAAGCATCTAGAAGTTAGGATGCCTCCCCCAACGCCTTGACCAACTCTAGGATTGAACCCCCTCCCTTTGGTGAGAGTATCCGACCCTTTTACTAGTTGAACTCAAGGACGAGGGGTAGTTATTTTGATTTTGATTCCTAAGTTTATTCGGCTTCGAATCATTAGTTTTAAAAGGACTTGAATATGGGCTTCTATCGGTAGCGTATTAACAATAAAATTATGTTGCAGAACAGGACCATAATGCAACAAAGACAGACAAGCATGCCGAGGTGGAGAGTAGTTTTATTGATGAGGGCGAATCACTTGACGGGGTACCGAGAGAGCTGGATTGCTTGAGTGTCGTGGTGACGATGCTGGAGAATAGAAACAAGGTGGGGGAGCTGAGTTGGCAGCTATGATTGCAATTTTTAACGTGTTAAAATAGATCTTTTTTTCCCTCATAGGATTATTAATTCATTATTTTAAAAAAATTATATATTGTAAAGATTAGATTATTAACTATGGAAAGATTAGGGAGTGAGTTTTAACCAAGTTAAAAGTTTAAGGACTAAGTTGCAGTGAGTCATAGTTGGAGGACTGTGTCACACTAACTCATAAATGAGTTAATACTTGAAAACCAAAAGATTAATTTTCTTTAATTTATATAAGTGAAAAAAATATTTTCTGAAGTCTTAAATATAAGACAGAGTTGACTTTTTTAAAAGAGATTAAGAAAGCTAAATAAGTTATTTAATCATATCATATACTGTGTATTCTTAAACAATATATCAATATAAGTTAGGAAAAATAGTTTAGACAAAAGTGGCAAATATAAATATTTTAAAATAATTTAATTAACTTTCTTAATATATAAAAGGGTAAAGGAGCAAAAATACACATATGTTTTACTTTCGGGAGCGTCCAGCACCATATGCTTTTCTTGGGAGCAAAAATATACACGTGGTTACCATTTTAGAGCAAAAGTCACACCTCACCGTTAATTCAACAAACATTTGTTATGTCTTTGCTACACCATGTTCTTTGGGTTAAAACAAAAGCAAAAAGACAAATACCCAGAGACATGTTATTAACGAGAAAGAACCTCATGTAAATTAACGTCTGAGCTCTCTCATTTTGCTTGCTCTCTACATGTACATTTCCCTCAACTGAACTCGACGCACTAAGACACGAAAGCAACAACACAAACCCTCCGACCTCCTTAATACCAGATACATAGACTCCCATGATTTTGTGTGTGTGTGTAGGTTCAATAAATCTATTTCCCATGAGCAGCGATACTTCTATCTATCTATATATATATATAGGGCAAATCATATATCCTGTCACTGGATATAAGCATTTGTCCAGTGAGCAATATTATACTACGTCGTGTCGTATAGTCAAGTGAACAACATCATCGCCTTCACTTACCACATGCTCTGAATCAAAAGACCAGAATCCATCTTTAGTGACCTCATAGGGCTTGTGGGGATAATCCCATACCATCACAGCCATAAACAGAACCTCAGATTCCATTATGTCAATCTCTTCAAAGTTCCATCCCTTTTTGATTTCCAAATACCCTTAAGGTATCGAAGGTCAACGTCTTCCTCTCGTCACTCACCACCATGTGCATCTTCATCTCCTGCGTCATCATCGTGGTTGGTGATCGCTGCATCAAACCACTTCACTTGCTCGATTTCTGGCTAATATACTTCTGCTCCCCTCTGGTTTCTCTGCCTCTTCTTCAACCTCTCCAACAAATAATCAAAGCCAGCGCTGTGAAAATGCAAATCCTCGGATTCCTCCTCTCGATCCTATATTTGGGTTTCGCCTTCTATTTCTCCGGTTCTCATTGGAAATGGAGGCATCTTCTGCTATTTGGAGCCATACAGAGCAATCAAGTGGAATTCTCTATGCATTTGGGAAAGTCCCTGTTTTGGACTATGCACTATCAGGAAAAGAAGGAGCATTCTCAATCTGATTCTCTTTGGATCAGGTCTGTCAGGTTGTGCATAGGATTCATGGTTGGAGCTGCGTTCTGTGCCGCGTTGGTGGGGATAGGTGTTCTGCTTTTTCGCGAATGTTAATGATGTCGCCGAGTTGAAGCTGCAAGGTTTGTGGTGGTGGATAATACAAATAGAAGAAAGCAGACCAATCCGCGATGCCGTTTCAATGTGAAGGTCTTTTTTGTTTTCCTCGATTGGTGATTCCTATTGGACAGGTTTTCCTCGATTGGTGATTCCTATTGGACAGTATACAGCTCACTGGACAAATGTTTATATCCAGTGACAGGATATATGATTTGCCCATATATATATATATATATAAACATACCACAAGGTCTTTGTTCCGGTTCTCAAACCAGCTATATGTACTCTATTTTCGAGCAAGAAAACAAAGGCGTTTGTGCACATATACTATTTTTTATGACTGTTTTTTCAAGAACAGTCGTTAAAAATACTATTTTTGTATGACTGTTTTTTAAATAACAATAGTTAAAAGTATTTTTTTATGACTGTTTTTTCAAGAACAGTCGTTAAAAGTATTTTTTATGACTTTTTTTTAAGAACAGTCGTTAAAAGTACTTTTTTATGACTTTTTTTAAATAGTCGTTAAAAGTATTATTCATGGTGATTTCAGGCTTCATAGGCTTATTGGTGCAGGTGAAAGTAGAGACATGACGGACGTTTGTTGAATTAACGGTGAGGTGTGACTTTTACTCCAAAATGGTAATCACGTGTATATTTTTGCTCTCAAAAAAAGCATATGGTACTGGACGTTCTCGAGGGTAAAGCACATGTGTATTTTTATTCCTTTACCCTATATAAAAAATAAGTCAACTCTATCTTATGTTTAGGACAGAAGAGAGTAAAAATTAACATATAAGAGTCCAAACAAAGGATCATTAAGGGCATGTTTGGTATAGGGAAGATACAATAAAGGAAAGAAAAGGAAGGGAAATGAATGTAAAAGAAAAAAGGGAAGATTGGGAAGGAATTAAAAAAAAAAAAAAAGCTGTTTAGTAGAAATGAAAAAAGAGAAAGAAGATGATAATTTAAAAAAATATAAATATGAAATATGAAACCTCTAAAATACTCCCTTAACCTAAAAAAGTCTTCCTCTCTCCTTCATCCCTCATTCTTGTCAGCGGCGAGAAGTGAACCAGTAAAAAAAAAAAAAAAAAAAAAAGGAGGATCCCGCCTTCATCCCTCTCCCTCTCTCGACCGTGATCACTAAACCAGGGGGGAAAAAAAAGAGATTAGATCCCTCATCCCTCTCCATTTGTGGGCTTTTAAAGCTTCTTCCTCATCTTGCTTTTCACGATTTGGTTCAGGGAACTGGAGAAACCAAACCAAACCCATAGAGCTTCGGTTCAATTCAATTCAGCTCTCAAGGACTTGATTCAAAACTGCATAGAATTATAAGGACCTCCAGACTAATTTTACTTATATAAAATAAATTTTAGCATAGAAGAATAATTACATTAAGACAAGTAGACAAGAAAAAAAAGTGCTGCGGAATATGTATTGAATAACAGAGCGAGGTTTCCTTTGTTTTTTTTTTTTTTTCATTTTATTATTAACGTGAGTGTTTTGTAGAATACAACAGAGTTTACAAGTGCAAATAAGTCATAAAATTTGCATATCACTTGAAAATCTCACATAAAGGGAGGAGAAGGAGGAGGAGGGAAAAAAAAAAGGAGCTGGTCAGATTAGCTTAAAAAAAAGTGTTTTAATATTTTATAAGATAAAAGTATTTTAAAGCTATTTAATATATTTATCTTGTACAATACAAAATATAAAGTTAATTCGTTACCATTAACCAGCTGGCTAAGGGCCTCTAATGTACTCTCTTATACCCCTTAAAGTTGCATAACTTTCTAATTGTTTTATTTTTATTTCTTATAATCATTAGATTCAATATAAAATAAGCGAAATTTTGATATCTTATGAGTAAAAAATGATGAAGTTTTGATTTTTTTTAATGATTTTTAAAATAAATAAATAAATAATGCACATTTTTAGAGTATTTTTTCTTTAAGAAATCGTTTAAAAAAAATAAAACTTTATTTCTGACCCATAAAATATTAAAATGTCATTTATTTTATAAAAAGACACATAAGAGGCCCCAAATCCAGACCAACAAAGAATTTGCTTTCATTTCTTTCTAATTTTCCAACCAAATTACTTTTCCAACAAAGCCTCATAATTCCTCAATTTTTCGTGCCACACCCGTAACTGGTTTGGTTCTTTTCATCCCAATTTTTCATTTTTGGGCTTGTAAGTGTCATTTTTCAATTTCACAAAGCCTCGTAATTTCCGTTTCAATTTTTGGGCTTGAAATCCATTTTCATGTTGCCTTGTGAGTCCATTTTCTTCTCGTTCACATTCATTTTTTCATAGAAAAGCCACCTCGATCGGTTGTGAATTCTTTTTCTCCCTTCATCTCCCAATTTCCTCCAACCTCTCTCCCTCCTTTCACATGCACTCCTTTTACCGATTTTTATCGTACTCATCAATAATAAACCATCAATTATCAACTTTTAACCCCTCGTTCTTGGATTCAACTGATGAAGGAGTCAGACTTTCTCACCTGGAGGGGTTCGATTCTAGAATTGGTCAAGACGCAGGAGAAGACATCTTAAGGATCTACGAAGCAGTGGAAACATTAGGAAGAGATGGAGGCATGTGTATACTATAACCCAGTATACCCTACATACGGGGGTCCAAGCACCCTGCCCTTGGACTGTGGGTGAGCCCAATCCTTATCCAAAAAATTTCTATATATATATTAAAAAAAAAATTTATCAACTTTTAGTGGTTGCCTGCCACTTCTCTTCAGTTTCCACTTTTTTTTTTTTGGGTTAATAACTAGCTATTTGAACAATGCAAGTGAATTTTGGTCATTTGAATTGGGTTAAACTGGGATATATATAATAATGTAGATATATAAAATCAGATTCATATATTTTTTTACAAAAATCAAAATTTATGATTTAATATTCACTATGCTGCTCATATATTTAAAATTAAATTCAAAATGCACTAGTACTTTAGAAAGAATGTAAGAAAGCCAGCCCCACATGCAATGGCAGACCTACACTAGTGCTTATATGTGGGTAAGTGCAGATAGAAAAAATTGAAAAATATATATATTGTGAAAGAATTTTAAGACAAGTTGTCTGATTAGAATAGTTGGTTATTACATTACACATCTACACTGAGGTCTCGGGTTCAAACGTGCTTTCTTCCATCCTTTTATCCTTTTTATTTTTCCTCTGCTTTCCAAATCCATTTATCCTTTTTTCACTCTGTCTCCAAATCCCTCCAAATCTTGCTTCCACCAACAAATCGATCCCTGTGCAGCCATGCCGCTGCTCTCCAAATCTCTCCAGCTCCTCCGTCATTTAGTTTCAACTCCTCTGTTCGCTGCTGTTGCTGCTCTCCAAACAGGTAATTTTCGATTCTGCCTTTCAGCTCTGCTAGCTTTCACTAATAGGGTCCGTCTATATTTGTTGCTCTGTCCTAATTAGATTCTTTGATTAGTTTGCTAGTATTTGAAGGTTAGAGTTCTATAGTGTTTGAACTTTTTCAATTTGAATGTTGTATTGTCATGTGATTATTGATGAGTTTGATTTTGTCAGGGCAAAGGATTATTCCTTGTCTGATTAATTTGCATTTTGTTTAATATTGTCATTATAGGCAAGAGTTCTGTTTTTCTTATTGCAGATGACAAAAATTTTGATTCCTCTTTAGAGAAAAAGTTAAGGAAAAATAGGGAGAAGTGAGTATTAGGAATGATGGTTTGACATGGCTGATAGCGGCTACAATCAAATTAGAGTGGCTGATAACACAACAAGTGTTCACAAAAATACAAAGAAATCATTTATGTCATTAATATAATACAATTAGGGGCAGGATATAAAATGAGTTAAAATTATTATGTGCCTGAGAAGAAGATGAAGTCTTTCTTAATGGCAAAGAACGAGCTTCTGTGTTGCCTAATAGCAACTTTGTTGAGAATAAGAAAAGCCAGAAGAGAGCAAGTCTGCTTCTTGGTAATGGACAAAGATCTGGATTGAGACAAAGTCTTTTAGGATCAAGTGAAACTAATCTAATTTATTGTTTAGTAGTTAGTACAAGTTTGAAATGGTAAAGTATCTAATGGTGGATGTGATATAATAGTGGGGGAGGATCATGTGGCTGAACTTTTTTTTTGTCTGGTCTTAGGATTTGGTGAAAAAAAGAGTGACAGAAAAATCATGATATAGGCACGTAATGATCATTTCATGACATTAGAATTTTTTTTTTGATACAAATGACATTAGAATTTTATATATGTATCTCTTTTTAACTTTACTGGAGAAAGCAAGGGTTATTAATAATTAAATGCAAGTTATGCAGTGACATCAAGAAACTGATGAATCCATTCACATAGAAAACAAAGAAGTAAATCTTGACTCTTGATTAGTATTTTTCTATGTTAAGTTGAAGTTTTCTTTTCTTTTAGTGTTTATATTTTTTTATTTTTTAATGCATTTAAAACTTTCCTTAAAAAAAATTTCAGGGGCATTGCCCCTGAATCCCACCACTAATTGTACACCCACAAACCTAAAATCCTGGGTCCACCACTGCCTACATGCATGCATATACTTAAATCATATTGTTCCCCAATTCTTTTGTGGAAAAAAAAATTGCGGCGCGTCTTTAATATAAGATCTAGTATAAAGGACCTGAGGTAGTATTGGGTTTTTTTGTAAAAAATAATTTTCTATTCACTCAAAGGTATACATGTCTTCCTATTAGAGCTGGGAATCAGGGCCAGCCTGGCCTTACAGAGTTGGCCCGTGAAGGGCCAAGGCCTAACAAAGCCAGTCCTCTAGGGCTCGGAATAAGAAAAACATTTGTTTTTCAAAGCTTGGTGCGAGAGCACCAGGGCAGGGCCAAGGCCGGCCCTCTAGGGTTCGGAAGTTACTATTCCAAATTTTAACTATTTTTCCTCAGATTTTTTTTAAAAAGAAATATAATTAATAAATTACAACAATTAAAGTTCTAATTTATCAAATAAATGTTATCAACATTAATATCAAAACAACATGAATCATCCAACAAATAAGCACAATTACTAATTCATAATCAAAAGCAAATTATGTTCTCAAATAACTCACATAAAATATAAGAAGTATATCACTAAGCGACATTAGTACGATGACTATTATTGTCATCATCAATGCCACTATCATGAATTTCAACGATATTTGATTGTGTTTTGCTTTGAGTAGGCTCTAGTTCATGAGTAATAGTATCATGAATTTCTTCTCCCACATCATGAATACATCCATAATCTTTATCTGCAACAAATAATAAACGAAATTATAAAATTAGAATATAGTTATTATGTATTTGTACTTAAATGAATAAATAACTCTATAACAAATACAAAATACATATAAATTAGTAAATTACTATCATATGTGAATTCATGTATCCAAAAATAATAATAATAATAATAATAATAATAATAATAATAATAATAATAATAATAATAATAATAAAAAATTAAAAGGGCTTGCAAGGCTGGCCCTTTTAAGCCTGAGACCCTATAGGGCCAGCCCTGCAAGGCTTATTTCATTAAGTTCTTCTAATTTTCAGGCCTCACCCTTGAAGGGCTAGGACTTAAAAAGGTTAGTCCGAAAAGCTCGACCCGATTTCCCAACTCTACTTCCTATGTTAGAATAGTTTTGGTTTATTATTATTTTTTTCCATGGCTCTTGCACTAGTTTTATTGCTATTGTACAAACACCCTATGTCACATTCAGTACTATGCTTCCTTTTACAAGTCCATATTCCATACTTAGAATTATATGCTAATTATGGTCTTACACCTCTAACTAGAGGTATAAACATATTTTTTAAAATTTTTTTATATATTGTATTTATTTAGATTTAAATTATATGCTACTTCCTGAGATTTTTTTGTACCCAGTATTTCAAATTAATTAATTTTCATAATACTGGTATTACTGACAAATGTAGAACTGGAAATTAATTATTTTGATACTGGATGTAAAAAACATCTCAGAAAACAACATATAATTTAAATCTAAATAAATATAATATATAAAAAAATTTAAAAAAATATGCTTATACAATAAGTATGTAATTCTAAGTATGGAATGTATGGAATGTAGACTCTCCTTTTACAAACAACTTTTGCTTCAAACTACAATGCTTCCTTTTACAAACACCATATTTCAATGTTGGAAGTCGTGCATTTTAATTTGACTTGACCTTTTATTGAAGCAATGGAATAAATGGCTACGAGTTCATTTCTACCCTCTTCTTCTTGTATTTATTACCATTCTGGTCCTATTTATAAGTCCCTTTTGACCAAATTACACATATCAAGGAGTGGTAGGTAGCTCAATGATTATGGGGTAAATTTTCAACTTTACCCTCATTTATGATTGGATACCTTTTAACTTTTTCTTCTTTCTCTATTTTTATTGGTACAAATATGAGCAAAATTGTCACAATTTCATTTATTTGGTCAAAAGGGACTTATAAATAGGACCAAATTTTTTTAGTCAAAGGGGACTTATAAATAGGACCAGAGTGGTATAACGCACCAACTAATAAATATTTTTGGTCATTTTTATAATGTATTTGTAAGTTTTCAAGGTGCATTTAATTTATCTTTCCATATCTGTCCATATTTAATAAGGGTAAATTAATATGATATTTGAGTTTAGTGTAGTTATTAAGGGTAGTATTGGAAATCACATGAATCTTTGGACAACTTAATTAGGGGTGGAAATAGGCCAGGCCCCTATCAGGTGGCCTACGGCCTGGCCTATTTAGGGCCTGGTTTAGCCTGGCCTATTTGTTAAAAAGGCCAGGCCAAGGCCTATTTAAAGGCCTGATTGTGTAAATAGGTCAGGCCTATTTTGTTAAAGCCTGGCCTGTAAGCCTTCAGGCCTGGCCTGTTTATAAAAAAAAAAATATATATATATATATATATATATATATATATGATAAAAACAAAATTATATATATATATATATATATATATATATAATTTTGTTTTTATCATATATATATATATATATATATATATATATATATATATTATATACACAATATTTAATTTATATGTTTTTTTATTCATATTTATATTTTTTTATTCTTATATTTTAATTTTATTTTCCTCCATTGTATTATCATCGGTTTTTCTTTTCCATATTGCCGTTCTGTGACTGTCGCTTGCTATTCCACTATTCCTCTCCCTTACCTCGTTCAATCGCTCACTATTCCCCTTGGCTCTCTTTCAGAGTTTCAGTTTATCACAACTCACCCCAAATCCTCTTGCTCTCCTTCGTGGGTCGCTCTATTTTTCCTTCTCAGATTTAAACCTGAGGATCATTTGGTTTTGATCTGAACCTCTGTGCTCCGTGTTTGCAGACTCGCATAGCAGGTAACTCTCTTTGTGCTTCGCTGTTGCTTTTTAAATGGTAGGTGTTTGTTCGTTTCCCCCCCCCCCCCCAATTGAAAGTGCTAGCTGGTAAGTTCTTTTCTTTTGCTCGAAAAAGATGCTCTGTGGTGGTGATGAAATCCGTTCCAAAGCAATAAATATAATAGGATTGTTCCAAAAAAAAAAAAAAAAGCAAAATGCTTTGTGCCTCTTATCTTTTAGTACTAGTAAGTCTGTCATTTGCTTGAAAAAAGTGCTCTGTGCTGAATCCATTTCAAAACAATGAATATAATCGGATTGTTTTTTTTTTTTGGGTTAAAAAAAAGGGTGCTTTGTACGTCTTGTCTTTTAGTGCTAGTTAGTCTTTTTCATTTGCTTGAAAAAAGTGGTTTATGCTGAATCCAAAAGCATACATTTATTTAGGTTTTAGTAGGTTCAAAACCTACTTATGGTTTTTAAGGCTTGCAAAAGAGGCCTACATTGTAATTAGGCCTGTAAAAAGGCTTCAGGCTTACATAGACCTCATATAAGCTCAGGCCTAAGCCTAAAAAAAAGCTTGCATACAGGCTCAGATTTCAGATTCGCATTACAGGCTTAGGCCTATTTAGGCAAGGCCTGACCTATTTCCATGCCTAAACTTAACTACTTCTATTGGTTTGTGTAAATTGGAAGTTTGGTTCTTATAATAAAGACTAGATGAAGTAACTTTATTTCTTTGTTTGTTATAAAGAACTTGAGACAAACTCTACCTTGTACTGGGCATAATATGACCAGCCAAATTAATGTCTTGCAGTCCGCCTGAAAGAACTTTAGTTGTACCAGACATAAGGGTTTGTTGGACTATATATGCTCAGTTCGTTTTTCACTTAAGTTGTTCTCTCTCTCATACATTAACTGATAATTTTCATAAACCAATAAAAACAATTAAAGTCATTAAATTTATCTTAAAATTTAAGTAATTTCTAATATTACCCATACTAATTACACTAAACTCTAATGTTATATTAATTATTATTCTCACCCACTACTTTTATTAATTATGGGCATATATAAAAAATATATATTTAATTCTCTTTGGAAAAAAGAAAATACTTTATAAAAATGATCAAATACACTTGTTAGTTGGTATTTTATAATAAGAAGTGGAGGGAGTACCACAGAGAAGCGTTTGTTGTATTGGAATATATTGGACTGACCCTTCTCTTCAAAAATTCCATGACAAATCCTTCTGTTCACATTACTTCATAGGCTTATCCATTTACTTACATTCAATGTATATGCTTATCCAGTTTAGGCCTAACTGCCTTCCCAACGCCCATTATGGTTGCCGAAGAACAGCAGCCCACATTATGGGCTCTGTGCGTATTATTAACGAAAGAACTATTTCAGATTGCTCTAAAATTGGATTTATAAATTCATTGGGCCATTCTTTAATAAAGGACACGTGGGCTCGGGCAGCACAAACGCATGTCTTGATTGAGTTTTCGTAAAAAAATTACCCCAACCTTACCAAAACATTTAAGACACCCTCATTAATGCATAATCACTAGAGCTAGAAATTAGGGTCAATCCTTGAAGGGTTATGGCCGACCCTACAAGGGCTGAGGTAACAAAAACACCCTATAGAACCCAAAAGTTACTATTCCAAATTTCAATTATTTTTTCTTTATTTGTTTTCTAAAGAAATATAATTAGTAAATTACAACAATTAAAGTTTTAATTTATCAAATAAATGTCGTCAATATTAATAAGCAAATAACACAAATCATTCAACAAATAAGCACATTCACGAATTTGTAATCAAAAGCAAACTATTGTCTACAAACTCACATAAAACATAAGAAGCATACTATTAAGCAACATTAGTACAATGACTATCATTGTCACCTTCTTCCCCATCATCATCAATTTCAAAGACATTTGATCATGTCTCACTTTGATTAGTCGGCTCTGCTTCATGAGTAAGAATATCATGAATTTCTTCTCTCGTATCATGAACACATCCATAATTTATATCTGAAACAAATAATAAACCTAATCATAAAATTAGAGTATAGTTATTATGTATTTATACTTAAATGGATAAATAACTCTAAAACAAATACAAAATACATATAAATTAGTAAATTACTATCATATTTGAATCCATACATCCAAAAAATAATAAGAAAAACTTAAAGGGGCCTGGAGGGCCAGCCCTTTTAAAACCGAATTTAATTCCTTTCATTTTCAAGCATGGCCCTTGAAGGATTAGGGCTTAGGGCCAGCCCGATTTCCCAGCTCTAAAAATCACCCTCTTACTATGACATTACCCAAAACCATTACACATTAAAGTGCATTAATAAGGTCATTGCTCAAACAATTAATTGCAACAAATCCTAATTCCACTCCTAATTCACTTGCCAATGGCAAATCCCTTTGGTTACCTCTTCCTTTGTCTCCTTCCGTCATCTTACTGATAGAGAGTGTCTTCTGATCCTTGTCTGTCACGGTGTTTAATTATGTCCCTCTGTAATAACATGCTCAACATCTTCTTCTTCATCCATTTTACCCTGAGTTAGGTATAATTAGAGCCGGGAAATCGGGCCGGCCCTTTTAAGCCCTGGCCCTGTAGGGCTCGGGCTTAAAAAATATGCCTAAAATTTGAATTTGGCCCTGCAGGGCCGGCCCTGTAGGGCCTCGGGCTTTATCGGGCCGGCCCTGCAGGCCCTGTTACTGTAGTATTTTCAGTTTTTTAAGAAAAAAAATTAGTCAAAGAGTGCCAAGAGGAAGAGGCTAGGAGGCACATATATAAATACATAATAACTATATTCTGATTTTATGATTTGGTATATTATTTGTTGCAGATAATGATTATGGATGCGTTCATGATGCGAGAGAAGAAATTCATGACATTTTTACTCCTGAAGCATAGCCTTCTGCTCAAAGTGAAGCACAATCAAATATCTATGAAATTGATAAAAGTGATGAAGAAGGTGACAATTGACAATGATAGTGGTATGCTTTTATATTTTATGTGAGTTATCTAATGTTGTTTAGTTTAATACTTCTTAAGTTTTATGTGAGTCAATTGTGGACAATGGTTTGTTTTTTATTACGAATTAATGAATGTGTTTATTTGTTGGATAATTTGTATTGTTTAGATATTAATGTTGAAAATATTTATTTGATAGATTAGAACTTTAATGGTTGCAATTTACTCATTATATTTCTTTGGAAAAAACCTAGAAAAAAATAATTAAAATTTGGAATAGTAATTTCCAGGCCCTGTAGGGCCGGCTCTGACCCTGGTACTATCGGGCCGGGCTTTGAAAAACATATGTTTTTCTTATCCCAGGCTCTGTAGGGCCCAAGCCCTGGAGGGCCAGGCCCTATAGGGCCGGGTCGGCCCTGATTCCCAGCTCTAGATATAATTGGTTATGTCCTGGACTAGTAGTGATTCACTAGCATCAACATGTATTTTGAGTTTTAGGTTTGGATTGTGTGATTCTAGAAACTGCATGTACTAGCCTGAGTATGCTGAGTCATGTGTGGCAACCCATTCATGGTTGAAGAAGCCTTCACGTCTTAGTAGCCCGTACATGCATTTGAATAAAAAGTATCTCCGACTATTCCAACAGTAGGATCCAACATAAACTGGCCTGCGGTTGGGTGTAATGAGCTAGGTAGTCATATAATGATATACACAACTTCCACTTCCTAGAAGGCATGGTAAAATTCTGAATATATTAGAACTGGGCTAACTCCATCGACGTGCTGAATCTCCTCAGTAAGTTCTAATTGACCACACCATCAGTGGCGGAACTTGGTGCATATATCTGGGGGCCAAAAAGTACTGTAGTTTTTTTTTTTTTTTGGGGACAGAAATATCGCTGTTACAAACCGAGAAATCACTGAAAGCTTGAGAAAGATCAAGCATCTCCTCCTCCGGAGAAGAAGATTTCGCAGATTTGTTGTTCTTCGATGCGAGTTCGCCAAGCCTGAGGTCGATGACCGGATCCGTCATGGTTTTGCGATAGGCAAGTAGATTTCTCGGTGGCCGTGGTGAAGGAGCAGCTATTGTCATCCTGGAAGAAATTAGAGCGAATGGTTCGCATAGACCTTCCAGTGTGCCGCTGGATTCTGGATGAAGAATTGTTGGCGGAAGTGGTAGTAGAGTAATAGCTTCGGGCTAAAGGGAAACGATTGGAATTGGAGTGAGAATCCTCCAGAGAAACCATTTTCAAAATTTGAGAAAGATATGGATGATTATTGAGCCTCCGATACAGATATTCTTCAAGAGATTTTCATGGTGAAGAAGAAAAAGTGAGTAAAGGTTTTTTTTTATAAAAAAACATTTTTTTGGGGGTGGCCTCAACGAAGTTCCGCCCCTACACACCATAATCTTACATGCACAGCACTCATCTCTTTCCATTGTTGGAGGAAACAAAACTCAGCTTCAAAAGTTTGAAGAGTGTCACTCATATTTGTTTTTTTTTTTTTTTGGTCGAAACACTCATATTTGTATTTCAAGAATACCCACAGTAAAAAGAAAATTATAACTAAATCCACAGTTAAGCATTTCTCAAGTAAATCTAAACTATTTTAATCAAAACCCACTTGTAATCTTCAAAAAACAGAGTGTATATAAGGCTAGAAACACTTGAATATATAAAACACTCTAAAGTAAAAGAGAAGCAAAGTCTTCGTATCTTTCAACTGGGTTTATTCTAAAACACTCTAAGGTAAAAGAGAAGCAAAGTCTTCGTATCTTTCAACTGGGTTTATGTATCTTTCAACTGGGTTTATGTATCTTTCAACTGGGTTTATTCTCAACAACATATGCACAGTTCATTCGGAGACTAGAACATACACACCCAAACAACAACAACATATGCACAGTTCATTCGGAGACTAGAACATACACACCCATCACCAATTACCTCAATTCCAACTAATGGAATCCGTTCACATTTAACAAGCCATAATTTCAATTAAATATTACACAAAACTAGCTTCACATGGCATTATATGCGTGTATGCGCAGCTGGAACAAAGAGGTGAAGGGAAAAAATATGCACAGTTCATTCGGAGACTAGAACATACACACCCATCACCAATTACCTCAATTCCAACTAATGGAATCTGTACACATAGGGGAAGGAATTCATCCATTAAAATCTTAGAATCCCATTGGAGACGATCTATCAACAGCGTTTAAATCGGGTTCGTTAGGAACCGTACCTTTGTATTCATGTGCGTCTCATACGTCGTGCGATCTTGTTCGATCAAACATGAGCTGACTCAGCAAATCCACTCCCTCTACCGGTATCCACACCAATGGCAGCGTGCTAGCGCCTTGAATGCCTTTCGTCTTTTCTTTCTCTAAGTTTTCTCTTTCGTGGCTCGTCTCTTATTTTTAATACGACTAGATCATACCCTAAATGACCATATTAAAATATTCAAAATTAATCTTAATTAATCTTGAAATTTGAATTTGGATTAAAATAATATATTAATTAAATATGGATAACAGATCTAATCTAATATATTTATTTAATCCAAATTAAAAGCCTGCTGATTTAATTTATGTTTGTAAATTAAATCTGAGATATGATATCTATCTATTTAATTAAATCTGAGATACCATATCTCAATTCAAATTAAATCTGAGATATAATATCTCTATTCGAAAATTAAATCTGAGATACGATATCTCTATTTGTTTTAGTTATTTAATTTATCAAATAAATTTAATACTATATAATAATATTATTATTATTTTTGAAATTAATAATATATATATATATATATATATATATATATATATATATATATATATATCCATCCTAGATTAAATGTTGTATTCATTAAATTTTAGACATATCTAGGATTCAATGAATCTGGATACTATTGCTTGTGTTAGGCTATTCTTGTGTGTGACATTATAGACCCACATGAGATTGGCAGCGGGCCAATGTTGTACCAGCCTACAAGTCGCAAATGGTCTCTAGCAAAACAATGCGACTACCCAATTCATATGGAGATCAATGATACGATACAATTTATCATACAACCATGTCACGTCCCTTTTGTCACGCGATAATTTGGTCAAGGATAAAGCATGGATAATGTCAACTTTCTGTTTTTGACCATTACTTTCTCGATTCTTGAGCAGTCTAACAATTGAAATGGAAACTCCTTTCCATCGTAGTATAACCATACATTTCTCAGACTCACTCATCGAGGGACTCAATAATATCTCTCTACAAATGTGAGGGACAAATTCCATTTTGACCATTCACATTTCTCTGCATGAAAACCATTAATCCCGATCGAAACCTTTATCATCACCCGGTCAAATGTGACTTTTGACTAAGTCAAATATCAACGACTCCCATGTAGGAATCCATGATGATCTCAGGTCAAAGAGCATTGTGATGTAGTTATACATGAGATAAGCTTATGACTTAATTCATGCAGCTTTCTTATTGTGTGTCGGTCTAGCACCTTGTACTCTTACACGTGCCTATAACTTTTATTCGTATCTCCATACTTATCAAAGTTATACTAATCTTATTTCATCTTTGCTCCTGTATAGATGATCAACCAGGGACATTTAGGACAATCTTTATAATATGTCCAAGGATACAGTTATCATAATAAACATGCAAATGATATGATAATTAAATGAAGAAATACTTTAAATAATAATAACGTTTAAAGTATAATGATCTGCCCCTAGAGCATAATTTCCTACACCAACTTCAATTTCCCCAACCTTTAACTCGTCCTTCAACTTATTGTTGGATAGTTTTCACGAAAGCCTTTAGCTCGTGCCAGATCTGTTTTTTATCAAGTTTTTAAGGGCTGCTATCTGGGGAAGCTTTTTGAGTTGACACTACTTTTGGTGGAAACTCACTTTTCCATGCTTAAAGGAACATTGGAGTTAGCAAGATTTTGTTTTTTGGGAAGTTTTTGGTGCCAAACGTGTTTTTTCCTTAGCAACATTGTAATCTTCCCTTTCCCTCCCTTGCTTTCTGCATAACAAACCGGCCCTTCGTGTGTTGGGAAGCAGTGGCCAAAAGTTTGTAATTACTTTCCTTACAAGTGTCCTTCTGTTCTTGGGTCAAGGTGAAACTTTTTTCCTTCACTGCCAGCTATGATAAAACATAGTTGAATCATCATGTTAGCCTTAAAAGTAAAATTTAATAGTCAATATGTATTTTTGCTCTAATTTTATAGTCACATAGTTACTTTTGTCTCAAAAAAAAACTTGGTGTTAAGTGCATTTTTGGGAAAACCTCAAGTGTATTTTTTCACATTAACACTAATAATAATAATATTATTATTATTATTATTGTATTTATCTTTCTTTTATTTTTTTCTCCAGACAATGCATGAATGCTAACAAAGACCCCATCCATGAATTCACTAGTATAGTAGGCAGAAAATCTGTGGACATGAAAGGCTAGAATAAAGATAGAAAACCTCAAGAAGAGGTTGAAATTAATATCCACAAGAGGAAGCAGTCACAAACACGACACCAATCTGTAGACCAAATCAACCTCGCAGAGAAAAATAAATAGGAAAGGAAATAGAAATGACTATCTTTGTCTGCAAAAGTTTCCTGGTGTCTTCGAAATCGTCATTTCTACACCAATACACCATAGAAGCAAAAGCCAATTCACTTATACGGGGAAAGGGTTGGCACTTGAAAACAGAATAAAATTGGGTTTTTTAATATTAAAAAATTGGGGGAACGAACGAATGGCATAATTTAGATCGACAGAGGTTTTGATTCATTATAAGTGAGTTTGGCTTATGACGAAGACACTTACACGATAAGAGAAACTGGAAATTGAAGCTAAAGAAGCCCCTTCCATGGCAGAATCCCTTGATTTATCAAGAGAAAACAACAGAAGAAAAATTCTAAGTTGATATGTTAAAATGAGGAGGAGGCGAAACCACAAGCACGTTATCAACAATAAAATGGTGGGCCATCAACATGATTATCTAAAAACAGTACAAACAAACGCAAAATGGACATCGCAATCACAGTAACAAATATCAAACTTTCTCATAAAGGATCTTCAATATGATGATAATTAAGGATAAATTCTGGTATTCAAAGCTAACCATGACTCATACGTACATCTTATTCAAGGACTAAAATACTGAAGGTATTACGTGGAAATAAGTCCAAACAGAAACAGAAAACACAGGGAAGGGGAAACTAAAGACAAACTCCCTACCTCCCCCCAAGCCAACACTCAATATCATGTTTTGGATATTAGCCACTTGTTTTACATATAGGATGAAAAACAAGTCGAACTAAGAGCTGCAGCGTTGAAGTAGCCAGGAGAGAAACTCGTCATCCCAGAGGATCTCTTAGCAATTTCAACAAAGGCCTCTATGAATTTAAGAGCCAACTTTAACTTGCTGTTTGCTTCTGCCTCTTTTGTTGCCCTTTAAATTCAAATTTTGGAGGAAAAAGAAACAATATTAGTAATCATTTCTTTGTTCTAAAATTAAACTTTCTTTCAAAGGAGAATAACAAAACTCACCGGAAATTGACATATGCCCGATCCCTTTCACGTTGTAGGTACATTTGGTTCTCAATTTCTTGTTGCTTCCCAAAATCTTCCTTTCCCAACAATGTCTGCTCCATAAGGATCTTGCTCATCACATTGGCATTTTTCTTGGCCTCACTAATAGTCACCTTCTTTGAAGCCAGGATCTTGTTCACATTGGCATTTTTCTTGGCCTTACTAATAGTCATCTTCTTTGAAGTCTCTGCCTCCTTCTCTACTACTTTCTGCCTTTCAACAGCAACTAACACCTATCCAACACCACCACAAACATGTGGGCTCAACAATAATTTTAGAAATTTGACCAAAAGAAAATGGCATAATTCCTTATGCAAAACCTTACCTCAATGGGTTCCTCTTCCAATTGTTTAAAGTAGCGTCTGATACTATCTGGGATAGCTAGTTTTGTGACATGGACACCAATGATTTCAATGCCCGGAGCATAAAGTGTGCAATCAGCTTGAAGAGCTTCTTTTATCTCTTCACTAATCTAAATGACCCAAAATAATCACAAGTGTAAAGAACTAGCCCTATTCCGAAACATGATAGAGCACCAATATTAAAAATTCTCGGTGAAGCATTAAAACTCTTCTTCTTGGTCCTATCATACATACATACATACATACATACATACATACATACATACATACATACATACATACATACATATATAAAGATAGTTTTACCTTAAGAAAATCAATGATGTAGACTTGTTGAAGGCTATGAGAAGCGCAAACTTGATTAATGTGGTGATGAACCTTGTCATGTATCAATGACTTGTTATAATCCAACTCATGATTCAACAATGTCTCATGCACATATTCCTTATGAAGCCGGTATACAACCTTTATAAACAAAAATGATGGTAGCAAAAATGCTTGTTTTAAAATTTGAGGGGTCAAAAAATTATATTAGCTTTGAATCAATTCTATTACTAAAGAAACTTTTAATTTCAAAATCCCAAATAGGTTACTTCCCAATAAAACAAGTTATCAATTGCTTTACTATTTTTTTTTAATTTCATTATTGTTGTTGTCAAAAGAATTTTGAAGTTCAAATGGTATTTTTCTTATTTTCTCAAACTTATATATATATATAAAAGACTGGTTTACCTTAGGAAAATCATCAATCTAGACTTCTTGAATGGTATGAGAAGCGCAAACCTGATTAATGTGGTGATGAATCTTGTCAACTATCAATGTCTTGTTATAATCCAACTCATGATTCAGCAATGTCCCACCCACATATTCCTTATGAAGCCGGTATTCAACCTATATAAACAAAAACAATGGTAGCAAAAATGCTTGTTTTAAAATTTGAGGGATCAAAAAATTATATTAGCTTTGAATCAATTATATTACAAAAGAAACTTTTAGCCAAAATCCTTAAAAGTGTTATTTGAATTTCAAAAACCCAAATAGGTTATTTCCCAATAAAACAAGTTATAAATTGCTTTCCTTTTTTTTAAAAAAAAATCTCATTACTGTTGTTGTCAAAAGAATTTTACAGTTCAAATGATATTTTTCTTATTTTCTCAAACTTACACACTCACAGACACAAACACATATATATTAGATAGTTTTACCTCAATAAAATCATTAATGTAGACTTGTTGAAGGCTATGAGAAGCACAAACCTGATTAATGTGGCGATGAATCTTGTCAAGTATCAATGTCTTGTTATAATCCAACTTATGATTCAGCAATGTCTCACGCACATATTCCTTATGAAGCCAGTATACAACCTTTATTAAAAAAATGATGGTACCAAAAATCCATGTTTTAAAATTTGTGAGATCAAAAAACTATATTAGCTGTGAATCAATTATATTACTAAAGAAACTATTAGGGAAAATTCTAACAAAATACAATTTGAATTTCAAAATCCCAAATAGATTACTTCCCAATGAAACAACTTATCAATTGCTCTACTATTTTTTAAATCTCATTACTATTGTTGTCAACAGCATTTTGAAGTTCAAATAATTTTTTCTGTCATTTTCTCGATCTTGTATATATATATATATATATATATATAAAACAGTTTTACCTTAAGAAAATCATAAATATAGACTTGTTGAAGGATATAAGAAGCACAAACCTGATTAATGTGGTGATGAATCTTGTCAAGTATCAATGTCTTGTTATAATCCAACTCATGATTCAGCAATGTCTCACGCACATATTCCTTATGAAGCCGATATACAACCTTCATTAAAAAAAATGATGATAGCAAAAATCCTTGTTTTAAAATTTGAGGGGTCAAAAAATTATATCAGCTTGGAATCAATTATATTACTAAAAAAACTTTTAGGGAAAATCCTAAAAAATGTTACTTCCCAATAAAATAAGTTATCAATTGCCTTACTATTTTTTATCTTTTTCAATTTCATTACTGTTGTTGTCTAAAGAATTTTGAAGTTCAAATGGTATTTTTCTTATTTTCTCAAACTTATATCTATATAATATTGTTTTACCTTAGGAAAATGATCAATCTAGACTTCTTGAATGGTATGAGAAGCGCAAACCTGATTAATGTGGTGTTGAATCTTGTCAAGTATCAATGTTTTGGTATAATCCAACTCATGATTCAGCAATGTCCCACCCACATATTCCTTATGAAGCCGGTATTCAACCTATATAAACAAAAACGATGGTAGCCAAAATGCTTGTTTTAAAATTTGAGGGATCAAAAAATTATATTAGCTTTTAATCAATTATATTACAAAAGAAACTTTTAACGAAAATCCTTAAAAGTATTATTTGAATTTCAAAAACCCAAATAGGTTATTTCCCAATAAAACAAATTATCAATTGCTTTCCTATTTTATTTTAATCTCATTACTATTGTTGTCAAAAGGATTTTGAACTTCAAATGGTATTTTTCTCATTTTCTCAAACTTACACACACACACACACATATATTAGATAGTTTTACCTTAAAAAAATCATCAATGTAGACTTGTTGAAGGCTATGAGAAGCGCAAACCTGATTAATGTGGCGATGAATCTTGTCAAGTATCAATGTCTTGTTATAATCCAACTTATGATTCAGCAAAGTCTCACGCACATATTCCTTATGAAGCCGGTATACAACCTTTATAAAAAAAATCGATGGTAGCAAAAATCCTTGTTTTAAAATTTGTGGGATCAAAAAATTATATTAGCTATGAATCAATTATATTGCTAAAGAAACTTTTAGGGAAAATCCTAACAAAATACAATTTGAATTTCAAAATCACAAATAGATTACTTCCAAATGAAACAAGTTATCAATTACTTTACTATTTTTTTAATCTAATTATTATCATTGTCAACAGGATTTTGAAGTTTAAATAGTTTTTTCTGTCATTTTCTTGAACTTGTATATATATATAAGGCAGTTTTACCTTAAGAAAATCATCAATATAGACTTGTTGAAGTCTATGAGAATCACAAACCTGATTAATATGGTGATGAATCTTGTCAAGTATCAATGTCTTGTTATAATCCAACTCATAATTTAGCAATGTCTCACGCACATATTCCTTATGAAGCTGGTATACAACCTTTATAATAAAAAAAAACAGTGGTAGCAAAAATCCTTATTTAAAAATTTGGGGGGTCAAAAAATTATATTAGCTTTGAATCAATTATATTACTAAAGAACTTTTAGGGAAAATCCTAAAAAAATACTATTTAAATTTCAAAATCTCAAATAGGTTACTTCCTAATAAAACTTTTTATCAATTGCTTTACTTTTTTTAAAAAAAAAAAATTTCATTACTGTTGTTGCCAAAAGAATTTTAAAGTTCAAATAGTATTTTTCTTATTTTCTCAAACTTATATATATATATATATATATATATATATATATAAGACTGTTTTGCCTTAGGAAAATCATCAATCTAGACTTCTTGAATGGTATGAGAAGCGCAAACCTGATTAATGTGGTGATAAATCTTGTCAACTATCAATGTCTTGTTATAATCCAACTCATGATTCAGCAATGTCCCACCCACATATTCCTTATGAAGCCGGTATTCAACCTATATAAACAAAAACGATAGTAGCAAAAATGCTTGTTTTAAAATTTGAGGGATCAAAAAATTATATTAGCTTTGAATCAATTATATTACAAAAGAAACTTTTAGGGAAAATCCTTAAAAGTATTATTTGAATTTCAAAAACCCAAATAGGTTATTTCCCAATAAAACAAGTTATCAATTGCTTTCCTATTTTATTTTAATCTCATTACTGTTGTTGTCAAAAGGATTTTGAAATTCAAATGGCATTTTTCTCATTTTCTCAAACTTACACACACAGACACACACACATATATTAGATAGTTTTACCTTAAAAAAATCATCAATGTAGACTTGTTGAAGGCTATGAGAAGCGCAAACTTGATTAATGTGGCGATGAATCTTGTCAAGTATCAATGTCTTGTTATAATCCAACTTATGATTCAACAATGTCTTATGCACATATTCCTTATGAAGCCGGTATACAACCTTTAAAAAAAAACGATGGTAGCAAAAAGCCTTGTTTTAAAATTTGTGGGATCAAAAAATTATATTAGATGTGAATCAATTATATTACTAATGAAACTTCTAGGGAAAATCCAAACAAAATACAATTTGAATTTCAAAATCCCAAATAGATTACTTCCAAATGAAACAAGTTATCAATTGCTTTACTATTTTTTGAATCTCATTATTGTTATTGTCAACAGGATTTTGAAGTTCAAATAGTTTTTTCTATCTTTTTCTCGAACTTGTATATATGTATGTGTGTGTGTGTATATATAAAGACAGTATTACCTTAAGAAAATCATCAATATAGACTTGTTGAAGGCTATGAGAAGCGCAAAACTGATTAATGTGGAGATGAATCTTGTCAAGTATCAATGTCTTGTTATAATCCAACTTATGATTCAGCAATGTCTCACGCACATATTCCTTATGAAGCTGGTATACAACCTTTATAAAAAACGATCGTAGCAAAAATCCTTGTTTTAAAATTTGTGGGATCAAAAAATTATATTAGCTATGAATTAATTATATTACTATAGAAACTTTTAGGGAAAATCCTAACAAAATACAATTTGAATTTCAAAATCCCAAATAGATTACTTCCCAATGAAAAAAGTTATCAATTGCTTTACTATTTTTTGAATCTCATTACTGTTGTTGTCAACATGATTTTGAAGTTTAAATAATTTTTTCTGTCATTTTCTCGAACTTGTATGTTATATATAAGGCACTTTTATCTTAAGAAAATCATCAATATAGACTTGTTGAAGTCTATGAGAAGCGCAAACTTGACTAATGTGGTGATGAATCTTGTCAAGTATCAATGTCTTGTTATAATCCAACTCATAATTCAGCAATGTCTCACGCACATATTCCTTATGATGCCAGAATACAACCTTTAAAAAAGCAAAACAATGGTAGCAAAAATCCTTATTTAAAAATTTGGGGGTTCAAAAAATTATATTAGCTTTGAATCAATTATATTACTAAAGAACTTTTAGGGAAAATCCTAAAAAAAATACTATTTAAATTTCAAAATCCCAAATAGGTTACTTCCCAATAAAACTTTTTATCAATTGCTTTACTATTTTTTTTTTTTAATTTCATTTCTGTTGTTGTCAAAAGAATTTTGAAGTTTAAATTGTATTTTTCTTATTTTCTCAAACTTATATATATATATATATATATATATATATATATATATATATATATATATATATATATATATAAAAGACTGTTTTGCCTTTGGAAAATCATCAATCTAGACTTCTTGAATGGTATGAGAAGCGCAAACCTGATTAATGTGGTGTTGAATCTTGTCAACTATCAATGTCTTGTTATAATCCAACTCATGATTCAGCAATGTCCCACCCACATATTCCTTATGAAGCCAGTATTCAACCTATATAAACAAAAACGATAGTAGCAAAAATGCTTGTTTTAAAATTTGAGGGATCAAAAAATTATATTAGCTTTGAATCAATTATATTACAAAAGAAACTTTTAGGGAAAATCCTTAAAAGTATTATTTGAATTTCAAAAACCCAAATAGGTTATTTTCCAATAAAACAAGTTATCAATTGCTTTACTATTTTCTTTTAATCTCATTACTGTTGTTGTCAAAAAGATTTTGAAGTTCAAATGATATTTTTCTCATTTTCTCAAACTTACACAGACACAGACACGCACACATATACATTAGATAGATTTACTTTAAGAAAATCATCAATGTAGACTTGTTAAAGGCTATGAGAAGCGCAAACCTGATTAATGTGGCGATGAATCATGTCAAGGATCAATGTCTTGTTATAATCCAACTTACGATTCAATAATGTCTCACGCACATATTCCTTATGAAGCCGGTATAAAACCTTTATAAAAAAAAAACGATGGTAGCAAAAATCCTTGTTTTAAAATTTTTGGGATGAAAAAAATTATATTAGGTGTGAATCAATCATATCACTAAAGAAACTTTTAGGGAAAATCCTAACAAAATACAATTTGAATTTCAAAATCCCAAATAGATTACTTTCCAATGAAACAAGTTATCAATTGCTTTACTATTTTTTGAATCTCATTACTGTTGTTGTCAATAGAATTTTGAAGTTTAAATAGTTTTTTCTGTCAATATATATATATATATAGTAAAAGACAGTTTTACCTTAAGAAAATCATCAATATAGACTTATTGAAGGCTATGAGAAGCACAAACCTGATTAATGTGGTGATGAATCTTGTTAAGTATCAATGTCTTGTTATAATCCAACTCATGATCCAGCAATGTCTCACGCACATATTCCTTATGAAGCCGGTATACAACCTTTATAAAAAAAACGATGGTAGCAAAAATTTTTGTTTTAAAATTTGAGCGGTCAAAAAATTATATTAGCTTTAAATCAATTATATTACTAAAGTAACTTTTTGGGAAAATCCTAAAAAAATACTATTTAAATTTCCAAATGCCAAATAGGTTACTTCCCAATAAAACAAGTTATCAGCTGCTTTCCTTTTTTTTTTTTTTTAATATCATTACTGTTGTTATCAAAAGGATTTTGAACTTCAAATGGTATTTTTCTCATTTTCTCTCTCTCTCTATATATATAAGACTATTTTACCTTAGGAAAATCATTAATGTAGACTTATTGAAGGCTATGAGAAGGGCAAACCTGATTAATGTGGTGATGAATCTTGTCAAGTATCAATGTCTTGTTATAATCCAACTCATGATTCTGCAATGCCTCATGCACATATTCCTTTTGAAGCCGGTATACAATCTTTATAAACAAAAACGATAATAACAAAAATGCTTGTTTTAAAATTTGAGCGAGCAAAAAATTATATTAGCTATGAATCTATTATATTACTAAAGAAACTTTTAGGGAAAATCCTTAAAAATATTATTTGAATTTCAAAAAGTCAAATAGGTTATTTCCCAATAAAACAATTTATCAATTGCTTTACTTTTTTTTTAAAATCTCATTACTGTTGTTGTTAAAAGGATTTTGATATTCAAATGGTATTTTTCTCATTTTCTCAAACTTACATATATATATATATATATATATATATATATATATATATATATAAAGATGGTTTTACCTTAAGAAAATCATCAATGAGAAGGTATCGCTCGAGTGATCCTAAGTTACACTCGAGAGTATGTTCTTCGTCTTTAAAAATCAGCGTCTCGATAAATTTGATATCTATAATGAATAACCTAAATAATATCTTAATCATTTATACTACTTCTAAATGTTACTATTCATATTTATATTTAAATTTCAGGTGATTAAACTCTAGATTATTTACAAATTCAACAAAAGCAAAAGTCTTTCGTAAGCATTAAATAATACATTAAATGCGTGGTAGAAAGCCAATGGAAACATGCAATTTCATCAATGGCTACAAATACTCTCTAACAAACAATTCTAATATGGAAGCATTCTAGATAGACAACAAGGAGCCAACAACAAAAATCAATATGTTCATTAAGGCACTGTTATTATTATATTTTGTGATATTCATTTTTACAACATCACTATCAAACCACTCGCTACTAATTATCATAAGATCACTTAAACACTTGAGTGACATGGTAAGCACTCAAGTGATAAGAGATAACTCGAAGTGATTTAAAGTCACACTCAAGTGATTGTTCATTAGAAACTTAGAATCACCGTCTCAAATTTCTTGATATTTTTCAAACTCATTTAAAACTTGATTATCTTGTTCCTAATCATTCTTAATCATCACTAATAAAGTTTACATGAGGATTATAGGTGATTAAAAGTTGGACTAGAGCTCAACAACCAAAAAACAAACTTGTGTTAGATGCTTCAACGGCTACTTCCTACGCACATTCGACGATCATATTCTAAGATACTCAACGGGAAGAATGTGCTCAACGATCAAATACTCTTCGTCAATTATAAAAGAAGAGGCATTCAAGATAAATGGTAGTGAGCCTATGTCTACAATGTTAATATGATGATGCTCTGTATCTTACCTAAACAAAGCTCTATAGGCATATCCCACCATGTACTTCAGTGTTAAGCATCATCTACTTCATTTACAAAGAAGTATGCTTTCAATATAATAATTCTATCTTTGTGAGAGTTACTCAAGATTATATTGGGTATCTTGCGTGGAAACGGAATGTATCCTTACAATATCTAATTGTAA
The DNA here is from genome assembly GCA_034222035.1 of Acacia crassicarpa. Taxonomy (NCBI): domain Eukaryota; kingdom Viridiplantae; phylum Streptophyta; class Magnoliopsida; order Fabales; family Fabaceae; genus Acacia; species Acacia crassicarpa. The sequence continues at coordinate 56,500,857 of JAWXYG010000003.1, forward strand.
AGGCTTCACAAGTGCCTAGATTAAACTTGTAGGATTGTAGTGATTCTCAATTACCCAATTAAACTTGAGGGAGATAGTGGATTGAAATATGAGGAATAGATTGGGAACTAGACGTATATCATCTTGAATTGATTCGAATCGAACCAGGATAAATTCCAATTTGCATATTTTCTTCATAAGCTTTTATATTTCTAGCATATATTAGTTGAATAACTGATTGTGGATGAATTCCAGTTTGCATATTTTCTTCATAAGCTTTATATTTCTAGCATATATTAGTTGAATAACTGATTGCGGATTTATGACTCTTTACTTTCATATTTATTGCTTTTACTAAGATACAAAAAAAAAATTAAAGTTCTTAAGATTTTATCATATACCCAATTCACCCCCTCTTGGGTGTCAACCGATTGTAACATTGGATATCAGGGCAGAGCTCTTGTTTAAAGGACTTAACCGTCTTAAGAGCTTTCCAATTGCTGATTTTAGAGTAGAAGGTTTGATTATACAATCCCACCTTTTTTAAAAGATATCGATTTTTTGTTTTGGAAAGCTAGAATGACATCATATAAAAACCCTTTGAGTTTGATATGTGAGATGTTTTTGCAAATGCATTTGATTTCAAAGAGAGAAAGGATTGAATAGAAAAAAGAAAAGAAAATGTTTTTGTTGAACATTAGAACAATAAAAATTCTATATAGTGCTTTGACTGAAAATGATTTTGAAAAAATCAAACTCTAATGCTAAGAATATTTAGGTCAAAATTCTATATAAATATTTAAATATTTGTTTATGCTAAAGAGGATTATTTTGGTCAAAATAAAAGTTTTAAGAATTAAACTTAGGGGTTTAAACTTCTCATGTTGCATGAGAAAAAGAAGATTCCTACACATAAAATAGTGAGACCCACACACACACACACATATATAATGCTAATTATATATATATATATATGTGTGTGTGTGTGTGTGTGTGAGTCCCATTATTTTATGTGTGTGTGACATGAAAAAACACTTCTCCTATAACATGAGAAATGTTTTTCCATTGAACTTAACAATCAATGTTGATAGACGGTGACAAGTGGGTAGAAATAAAGTTACAACTGTATAAGGAAAATGTTGTAACTTATATTTTAATTTTAAGAAAAATTTATATATGTTTTCATTTTTCAAGATACATAATTAAATAAATAGTTATTAGAAGTTTAAATTTCTTATGTTGCATGAGAAGAAGAAGATTTCTACACACACATGGGATGGTGTGACCCACATATATATATTGTTAATTATATATGTGTGTGTGTGTGAGTCCTAACATTTCATGTGTGTATGACATGAAAATACACTTCTCTTACAATATGAGAAGTGTTTTTCCCTAGTTATTAATATTATAATTTCATGAGCTCATTCCTATTTTTATAAAAATATTGTAAAGGCAAAACTATGTTAAGAATTTCTTCCAAATTAGATATTGAGAGCTTCTAGATAAATACTTTAAATGAACTAAAAATTAATTTACTTATATTAAGTATTATTGGATTTGAAAAAATATTTTAAAGCGTTGGATATTTAAAATATTAAATACTATTGACATTGACATGGACAAAATAAAACACCATCCTCTTGGCCAACGAATTGCTACATATGGGATATCTTTGCAGATCTCCCACCTATGTGTTTAACACTTCCCCAACGAATCCACCCACAGAAGGAACAAGAAGACCGACAGTTTATGTTAAAGATGACCTTGAATCTCTTTTCCATAAAATTTAGTACAAAAGAACAGCGTAATCAGCTTTAAAATATGTAGTATATATCAAGAAAAACGGAGGAGACCACAGAACTTCATAATTTTTTTAAAAAAAAAATTCAGAAAAATCAATCTATGAATTCAGATACGTAGGTAGACATTTCCAAGCAGTGGAACTGGAAACTCAAGTAATGAGAATACTCATTCCAGCAGCGCAGAGACTACGAACACAATAATGAAAGAAAAGAACAGAGTATACTTTCTCTCTTAATTACAGTTCAGGAAAGGCAACTCAAAGAGAGAGTGTTACCATAGCAGACATGATGGCGATGAACGGGAGGAAAAATCTGAGCATGAAGGAGGATGTTTGCGTCCGAGGACGAGCTCTCTGTTGATTTGGATCCATGAATTCTCTGCGCTACCCAGCCCAGTCACAGAGCAATGAATCTTTTCTTTCTCTGTGGCGAAGAATAACTCGCAGACTCGGGAGAGACGAGTATTTAGAGGTTGGGAGGAGGACGAGAAGCGGGAGAAGACTTCTATTGGAAGGAGTGGGGACACGTATTTAATTTTGACCAAAAGAAAAAAAGAAAAAGGACCGCGTATTTAATAGAGTAATTTAAAGATCTCAAGTGCACTTCGGGCTATCTGCTTCAGGTGCCCTTTATATTTACCATAATGCCCTTCTTAACTTTAAGTGCACTTATATTTACTATTTACAATTCGTGCCATCCTCTTCAAGTGCACTTTATATTTACAATAATACCCTTCTTTTCTTCCAGAGTTTCGGGGCACTTGTATTTACTATCAGGGGTGGAAAGAGGCTAGGCCTGCGGTTTACAACCTGATCTGTTTAGACTCTAGTATGACCTAACCTGTTTGTTAAGAAGGTAAGGCTAAGCCTTATTTAAAAGTCTAAATATGTAAATAGGTCAGACTTATTTTGTTAAAGTCTGACCTGTAAGCCTTCAAGCTTGGCCAATTTGCATATTAAAAAATATATTTATATTTATATCATATAAATAATATAATATTTATTGTTTTTCATTCTTATATTCTATTAAAAGCCTACATTTATATAGGTTTTGATAGGCTTAAAGTACACAAAACCTATTTATGACATCCAAGCCCTACAATATAAGACCTTTTTAAAGGCCTACATTGTAAGTAAGCATTTAAAAATATTTCAGGCTCGATCAAGCCTTATGAAGGCTCAAGCCAGAGCCTTAAAAAAAGTTTGCATTCAGGCTCAAGCCTTCTACCTTTATTACAAGCTCAGACCTATTTAGCCAAAACTTGAGTTGATCTATTTCCATCTCTATTTACCATTTACAATTCGTGCCATCTGCTTAAGTACCCTTTATATTTACAATAATGTCCTTCTTTACTTTGAGTGAACTTGTATTTACAATTCGTGCCATCTGCTACCAATGCACACAATATTTACAATAATGCCCTTCGAACCAAACATGCCTTAAGAGGATGTAAAGGGGAGGGGATGAAAGGGAAGGGACGGAGGTGGGAGAATGGAATGAAAGGGTAGGGATTATCTAGTTTGATTTGGTTGATAAGGAGAGGAGGTGATGTATTTTTAATAATCATTTCTTTGATTTAAGAGACCCGAGGAGGGAGGAATGATAATAATTTAGTTATATTTGTTATTTATATATTATATAAATTAATTTACATCTTATTAAAATAATAAATAATATTTTTCTTTATAAGTAATATAATAATATATTTTAAACTTGGAATAATAATTTTTATTTGCAATAATATGTTTTTACCTTGAAATTAATTATAACAATATATTTTTAACTATAATAATATATTTTATGTTGAATTAATTTCCTAATAATATATTTTCAATAAAAATATATATCTTTATCAAAATTTAACAAATTTAATATATTTTTAAATTATAATAAAAAACATTAAAAAAAATACCACTTGAACTTCAAACTTTTAAATTAGTCTTGTTGTCTATAAAAATATTGGTATCAATTATAAGAGTATAGAAATTAACAACTCATTTTAATTTCATATTAAAAGAATTAAATCTGTTACAGAATTTAAGTGATGATTTTTAGCTAATATTACTATGTGTTTTGTTTTCACTCTTAACTTTTAAGCCAAGTGAGAACATGTGAAAATTAAATATAATGGAGAGTGTTAATAGATCTCATGAGCTGTCTATAGTTAGATTCAACAAATGTTTAAAAACGTTTGAATATCATACGAATTACGATTCCTTCCCTTTCTAGTTTCTGCCAAAACACCCATGATAATGGAGCCCACCTTTTTTTTCACACTGGTTAAATTTTTAATTTTAATTTTTTATGAGTTAGAAGAGGCACTAACGGCAAGTTACAAGCAATGGAGTTTAGACTTTAGACAATAGACACTTCCCGGCCCCTATTCCTGTCGGCTTTAACTTTTTTTTCATAAAAAGAAATGGAGCCCAAACGCATTAACTTTTTTTCTTTTTCACATTGGTTAGATTTTAATTTTTTGGGAAAATTCCAAATAAATACCACTTAAATTTGTAAAAACCCCAGAAGTCCGTCGAATTTGCAAAAAGATTAAAAGGTGACAAAGACTTTTGGGGATATGCAAATTCGCGCGAAATGACCATTTTGCTCTTAGTTATAAATAATTAAAAAACAAAGAAAGAAAATACCCCCCGATGGTGGGTGCCGGTGACCGGCCAGCCGGCGGAGGAGGTGGTCGCCGGCCGGCGGCCGGGGTGGTGGCCGCCGGTGGTGGCCGCCGGCGGTGGGCCCCACCGCAGGGAGGGGGTTTTTTTTTTTTAATTATTTATAACTAAAGGCAAAATGGTCATTTGACTCGAATTTGTGTATCCCCCAAAAATTCTTGTCACCTCTCAGTCTTTTTACAAATTCGACGGACTACTGGGAGTTTTGCAAATTCATTTATCATTTATTTGGAATTTTCCCTAATTTTTTTAAGTTAGAAGAGGCACTAACGGCAAGTTACAAGCAATGGAGTTAAGACACTTCACGTCCCCTATTCCTGTTGGCATTATAACATTAACCTCTGTCCCCCCCCCCCAGGACATTAATCATTTTTATAAACTACTACATCCGGTCTTAATTATAAGAACATTTTTATAGTGTAATTTACACTATAAAAGTGTTCATATAATTAGGATTAGAGGAGGTAGTTAACAGTCTAAAATTCAAAAAATAATAGTTGTGGATTAATTATTAATATACACATATTTGTGATTTAGAGAAATATCATATTGTTTACTTTTCCATATTCAGAGAAGACTCAGAGTCGTTTTTACATCAAGCTAACTTTATTGTGGTGATAGAAGTTGAAGTCATATGGAAAGGCGCATGGAAAGTTAAATGAGGTTGAGAAATTAGTCGGAATGAATTGAAGTAGTAATTTCCTTAGTAGTAATAACTTTCTAAATTTCACATTTTAACTAAAATATTCCAAACGTTATGGCCGGGGGTTGGGGGGCATCCGGATCCTCTCACATGCCTCTCTCTCTTTTTCTCTCACAGTCCGATCAGGACCGTTCAAATCTTAATCCAACGATCCAGATTTTTAAAAAAAATTGTCTTTTTCGAAAAAGACAAAAAATAAAAAGTTGTTCTTTTTTTTTTTAATCTGGATCATTGAATCAAGATTTGGACGGTTCAGATCAGACTGTGAGAGATGGGGAGAGAGAGGGGAGAGGAGAAAATCCTCTTCCGTTGAGGGGTGAGGGAAGGAGCACTGAAGGAAGCATATGGGCCCCCTTTCGTACGATTCCTTTCCTTTCTAGTATCTGCCAAAACACACATGATAATGGAGCCCACCTTTTTTTCCCACTGGTTAAATTTTTAATTTTAATTTTTTTTATGAGTTGGAAGAGGCACTAAACGGCAAGTTACAAGCAATGGAGTTTAGACACTTCACATCCCCTATTCCTGTTGGCTTTATAACATCAATCTCTGTTTTTTTTCCCCAAACGAAATTGATCATTTTTATAAATTAGTTAACAGTCTAAAATTCAAAAGGTAATATTTGTGGATGAATTATTAATACACACATATTTGTAATTTAGAGAAATATTATATTATTTACTTTTCCATATTCAGAGAAGACTCGGAGTCTTTGCCAAACTGACTTTACTGTGGTGATACAGTTGAAGTCATGTGGGAAGGCACATGGAAAGTTGAATGAGGATGAGAAATGAGTTAGAATGAATTGAAGTAGTAATAATTTCCTGAGTTTCAGAACCTTGATTTTTCCAAGTCTTTGGGCACATGCAAGAGTCAAGAACAGCATTTATCTCTTTGCTTCTCATTTTCATATATTATGATTGAATGGAAAGAGCAGTGAGGGAAGGAATACGGATGGAAGAAAATGAGCTCCTGCTCTGCTCCTTTTCATGTCTCCGTTTCTTCGACTTTTTGGCAATGACATATGGTCGTGTTAATAAAGCACAAATGATGGAGATGTAAGAATAAACCCACTGTCACGTTCTTTGTGGGTCCTTAAATGGAAAAATTGGGTAGAACATCAGAATTTTTGCTGGTGAGAAGGACCTGAAAAATTTAATACACATATATTACCAGTAAGATTATGCAAATGGATACTTTGAAAAAGGATTCACATAATGATATTCCCTCTCCTCCTTAATAGAAGACATATTTAGGGAATTAATGCTGGTCCTAAATATAAGATATATTTTTTATATTTGTCAATCTTTTCCTACTTTACCCTTATTGATACCCCCTTAACAATAATTAAGGGGGAGAGTGAATGATAAAATTAAAGAAAAAGATTAGGGTGTTTTAGAAAATATACTCCCTCTCGTTCACAATACAATATAGAGCACTTTAAAAAGAATAGCTTGAGCTAAAATATAAGTCACTTATTAAATAATTAATAATACTCATTTTCTAGTTTTGTTTATAATTAATGCTCATTTCCATTTTTGCTGAGTCATTAAATTTTCAAACACATTTTCCAATAAAGATAAAAGTGGAAAAAAAAATCAATTTAGGACATATTTAATATGTTAATTGTCACCTCTTAGTTCTTGTGAATTAGTTAAAGTTTCCTATATCATGAGCTAAATGGAATATCCTATTAACTAACTTAATTAACTCTTTAAATTTGATTACATTTCATAAATATATGTTATAATAAGAATGGACGAGAATATTAATTATGCAGATGAATATGTTGCAAATTTATCGTTGGAGTTGTCAAATCAGTAATTACTTATGCAAACGGTCTTCCTTTGTCTCTCTAGTTCCATCTTTTTGGGATGAAGGGAAATTGTTTGGCAATATGCTTTGAATATGTTAAAAAAGAATTTAAATAATGATATTTTAAAGATACTTAGATTAAGTTATGATGCATTCAACCACATGGAGAAAACAATACTTTTAGATATCGAATGTTTTTTCAATGTGGGGTAAGGATGAAGTAAAACAGTGGTACAAAAGGATTTTATAAATGGAGAAGTAATAAAACATCCGTTTATTGAATTGGATATGGCAAACCATCTTTGTAATTTTTCTACTTGAAAAATGAGCCATGATTTAACTTTTAAACAATAATAATTTTATAACTAACTTTCTAAAATTCCAAAAGCTCAATCAAAAAGTAGTCATCACTGAGGGTTGGGGGGTGAGAGAAGGAGCATGGAAGGAAGCATGTGGGCCCCTTTCGTACGATTCCATCCCTATCACTGTTGTATCTGCCAAAAGCCCAAAACACACATCATAAATTTGCGCAACAAAAAAGCAGACGTGATAAATGGAGCCCACCCACTTTGAAAGAAATTCAATATTTATTTTTCTTTTTTTGGTAAAAGAAATTCAATATTTATGATTGAACGTTTTCGTTGCACTATCTGCCAAAACACACATGATAATGATTAATTAATTAATGCTTAGTTCCAATTTTGCACAGTCATTAAATTTTCAAACACATTTTCTAATAAAGATAAAAGTGGAAACAATTTAATTTCAAACATATTTAATAAGTTAACTGTCATTTATTGTTTTTTGTGAATTAGATAAAATGTCCTATATCATAAACTAGATGGAGTATTATACTAACTAACTTAACTAACTTTATAAATCTAATTAAATTATGTAAATATATTTTATATTAAAAACTAGAAGGAGTATTAATTATATAGGCAGATGAATATGTTGAAAATTTATTGTCGGAATTGTCAAAAGCAATACTTAATTATGCAAATGGATATTTTCTGGGTTCCTTCTTTTGGGACCAATAGAAATTGATTGGGATTATGCTTTGAATATGTTAAAGAAGGATTCAAATGATCATACTTTTAAGATACTTAGATCAATTTGACCCAAAAAAAAAAAAGATACTTAGATCAAGTTATTGATGCATTCAACCACACGGAGAAAACAATATTTTTAGATATCGAATGTGTTTTTCAATGTGTTTGCTTATTATGATACTCTTTTGGTGACGACTATTGTTTCTGATTAGGGAACAAATTAAATCAGTGGAATGTGTGGTTTTGGCCTTTACTTTTGCAAAAGATAAAGCAGATGTAGCATACTGCCAGTATTATTTAGGCAAGACTCAAAAGTCTTCACGTTAGGCTTTTTGCTCAAACTTCACGTTAGGTTGACTTGACGTTGACTATGGTAGTTGAAGTCGTTGTCATGTGGGAAAGAGGAAAGAAGCTAGATGAAAATAGAGCCCACAGTATTTACTAAGGTAGTCAAAAATGCGCTTTATATCGTAAAATCGGCATTTTTACGTTTTTTTTCCAGCAATCCGTGTTACGTTGCAGCCAAAAACGGAAACAGAGTGAAATTGCTAAAAACGCCGACTTTAAACGCAGAAACGCAAAAACGCCTCGATTTTGAATAAAGCGGAAAAAAAGAAACTTCCCTAATCTCGTCAACTCACTCAGATCCGTTGGAAGAAAGAAAGAATCTACATGTGGACTTCTGCAGTTTCTCTTGAGCGTCGTGCTCTGCCGCTGCCGATGGAGTTTCAGACAGGAACCAGCCGGAGTACCTGCTGTATGAGCCGATGGTGAAGCAAGAGCGAGAACAGGAGACTTGGCCTTTGGTGCTATCGCTGGTGCCGGAATCTGAGAGCAAGAGACTTGCACCTTCTCATATCAATGTCTGCTCTTGGAATATAGAGATTACTAGAAAGATGAATTAAGAGACGAAGCAGAGATAAACCAGAGAAGAAATGGATCTGAGAGTATAGAGATGGCTTCTAGTATGTTCTCAAAGGGTGATCTGTGTACACGTGTTAAGTATTGAATTTTTTTTGCTCAGATATTAAAGTATTGAATAAAAAACTTCTAACTATTCTACTTTAGTTTCTAACTAAGTCTGTTGAGTGTTGACCGAACCATTCACCTGGGCCAGCTAAGACAGATGGCTAATATATTCCAATAGAGATGTGATATAAAAGATAAAATAAAGGCTCATAAGTCATATCTGCCTGATTAATATATATATAATATATATGAGAATGAATGATTACAAACAATTCCACATGTTTTGTAGTAGTATTATTATTATTATAATTAAGAATTATTATATAATATTTGTCCATGATGACAGCAGGTGTCTTATTTTTCTCGAATTTTTTTATATACATATGCAGGTAAAAACTCCGTTACGTTTTATGATTTTTCATTCTCCTTCCGTTTTTACTTAAAAACTACGTTTTCACTACCTTGGTATTTACTATATTACTATTAACCGCTCCGTCTATAGTACAAGAGGGACCCTTCACTCATCTTCTAATTTACTTTCCACCGGGAAGTTAGATGAAAATGGAGCCCACAGTATTTACAATATTACTACTATCACTCATCCTATTTATAGGATATAATTTATAATAAAATTTATACAACAAATTATATGTTATATTTAGGACTGAAGGAGTATTATCTACTCAATGTTTAATACAAGAGCGAGTCTACTCTTGTAGAGATTAAAAAACTAAAAAAACTATTTAATTATAGGATATATTATGTATTATTATATTATATATAAGTTTTGTAAGTAGAGTAAATTGATTTGGAGAAAAATGATAAATATAAATAATTTCATGTCACTTAATTAACTTTCTTAATCTCTTAGGCTATGTTCGCGAGTTCTATTTTGGAGGGAAAGAAAAGGGAAGGGAGGGTTTTGGTAGTCCCTTCCCTTGTTCACAAGTTTTAAGAATAGGAGGGGAGGAAATTAAGGAGTTTTACAAATCCTCCAAAACCCTCCTCCTTTTATAAAATAAAGTTCCCCCAATATGGGGGGTTTTAAGAGGAACAATAGATTAATTACTTCTTTACCCCTATTCACTACCACCACCACCCTACCCCACCCCACAGCCGTCGCCACCACGGCCGCCGCCACTGCTGGCCTCCGGTGGTGGTGGCCTGCCGGCCGGCGGCGGTGGTGGCCAGCCGGTGTTGGTGGCCTGGCGGGGGGAAGGGGATTTTATTTATTTTTTATTTATTTAAAACTAGGGGCAAAAGGGTAATTTCACTCGAATTTGTATACCTCATAGGTCCTTGGTACTTCATAGTCTTTTTACAAATTCAACGGGCTTTTGAGGGTTTTGCATATTTAAAAGGTATTTATTTGAAATTTTCCCATAATTATATTAATTATTAAAGAAAAGGACAAAATGGTAAAAATAACTCATTAATCCTCCATCTTCCTCTCTTGCTATTTTTTGAACTCCTAAACAAGAGGAAGAGATATCCTCCATTTCCCTTCCTTCCCTTCCCCTCCTTTCTCCTTGTATTCCCTTCCTTCCCTTCCTCTCCAAACTCACGAACATAGCCTTAAAGAAAACAACATGCTCTTATATCAACAACTATGCATGCAAGTAGCATTTCTTTAAAGGTTAAAGAGTTATTTTACCTTAGAAGTTGATAAGGTGGGGCAATTTTGCCCCAAATTAAAAGTTTGAAAATCGTAGCAGTTATGCTCTTTATGTTTTTCTCATTAAGTTGTACTGTTAATTAACTAAATATATTGATCTTAGTGTCACCGTTTTTATTTTGGTGCAATGTAATGTCCCTTTAATTTCATATTAAAAGAATTCAATTAGTTACAAAATTCAAGTGATGCTTTTTAGCTAATATTACTATGTGCTTTGTTTTCACTTTTAACTTTTAAGCCAAGTGAGGGCATGTGAAAATTAAATATAGCAGATAGTGTTAATAGATCAAGCTGTCCATAATTAAATTCGACAATGTTTAAAAACGTTTGAATATGATATCATAGGATTGGATATCAGATAACTATTTTTTCAAAAAAATTTCATTTTTTTATATAGGAGTAATTAAAAAATTATATATTACATTAAAAAAACATATTTAAAATTGTAATTATAAATATATTGTAAGAATTGCTAAATAAGTACAGTTTTAATAACCACATGAACAATGGAAATGAGCCTTCCAGTGATCTTTTGGAAAAAGTCAACTTTTATTATTATTTTTTTTTGAAAAAAGATCAATTGTATAAAATGAATAAAATCATTCAACCAACAGTGGTACATAAGGGTTTAATAAATGGAGAAGTAATAAAACATCCGTTTATTGAATCGGGCATGTTAAACCAGCTTTTGTATTTTTCTATTTTAAAAAATGAGCCATGTTTTAACTTTTAAACAATAATAATTTTTATAAATAACTTTCTAAATTTCACATTTTAACTAGAGCACTATGTTTGGGTAAGGGGTGGTTGAGCGATGGAGAGTAAAAAAATAAAAATAATATATATATATATATATTTCCCCTCCCCAAATTAGATCTAAAAAGTAACTTAAACTTAGCACCCTGTTACGGCCTTGGACTTGATCACCCAAATACCATGTCGGCCTTAGCTTGATTGTAACATCCCAAAAATTTACTTAACATAATAAGTAATTAAGGGTTCATTAACAACTAAGTAATGCCCATTATTGAATTAAAATATGCAAAAGTGAATCAGAGTATGCAGTATGAGCCCTAACGTGGCATTATACAATCATCCCACATAAACCATAAAGACAGAAGTGCTACTTTTGGCGGAAGTAGTCTAAGCTTCTGGGTTCTTCCCTGATGGTTCTGCACAAGAGCTATCACCTGAAAAATGTGGGTAACCATCAATCCAACTTATTACGAATACTAATGTGTGCTAGTGAGGTGCCAAGTGGGACAATTTATATATATGTATATATATCAAGATATTACTAATATGATTTACCAATATCCACATCACAAAATTTCATATCACAAATTATTTATTACAATTTTTCATTAATACAATCCCCAAAGAGCCTCCCACCAATCCAACTGAACCGCCTTATTTCCTCCGACTAGACCCATGGGCTAAGTTACATCCATGTTACTGGTGACTCGAAAAGCTCTCTGGTCATATGATGAGGATCGGCCAAAATCCTCAGAGCACATGTCCCAGACCATGGACCTTTTCCCCTCATTGAACATGTGGGGTGTCGTATGCCCTTATTGAATTAGAGGGCCCGTCCCTTATTGAATTGTGGGACAATAGAAAGCCAACCATCATGCATTAATGGAGGCCTCACCACGTGGTGGAATAAATTACTCCATCCTCCCAATTCAACCCTTACCATAATTATCAGAATCAATATCATGATATTAAAAATGAAAGAAATTCTTATATATGAATAAGTAAATAAAATAAATATCATGATATTAAAATGAACCATTCTTATACATGAATAAATAAATATGTTAAATATCATGATATTAAAAATGAACAATTCTTATACATGAATAAATAAATATGTATATATTCGCAATTCAAATCATAAAGTTCCACAAGGCAATTTCTATTAAGATATTCATAATCATTTCACAAAATACTCACAAGCAACATATCAATAACCATAACAAGTGGAAAGTGGTTACCTCTCGCCAAAGCTAATTATTATCCCACTCCTCTTAATTCAAGAGCTCAAACACGGCAAAATCAATCTACCACAATCAATTTTCTAATTATTAATAATTCTTCTAAACTCTTCATAAAATTATAACTTATAATTTTATAAGATTAAATATATATACAAATTATAATAATAAATTTGAAATGTTTAAAATAGAAAAATTAGACGGTAATTAAAAAGAAAATCAAGGATGCCATTGAAAATATTAATTCTCCCTTCATTTTACTATTAGTTAATAACTCCCTTACCCAAATAATTTGTTTTCATAGCATTTAATCGGTAAAAATATTTCATAGATATAAAATCATAAATTTCTAAATTTAAAAAAAATTATTTTAAATTACTATATCAACCAAACAATAAATCCAAACCGATTATAATTCACTATTAATCATCAACTACACATACATAGTCTTCTATTGTCAAAACTCGAAACTTTCCCAAAATCTTAATCCCAAAATATTCATTAACCAATATAATAATACTCCCTTTTGAAAGATAAAAATATATAGAATAACTTTCATGAAGGAAGTTTCTTAAAAAGAAGCTAGTTAATCTGCCTAAATTATCTTATAAGATACAAGACATACCTTAGAATGACCACTTCTTCTCTAATTCTCTCCTCTCTCGTCTCTCCTCTCTGCCGTGGGTGTGTGTGTGCGTATTGTGTGTGTGGGGGGTATTTATAACCCCCAGCACACAATATTTTATTGTTTTTTTTATTTTTTTTTTTAATTTTTTTAAATAGGATGGTGGGAGACATGTCTCCCACCATTTCCCCTTATTTCGGCAGTGGGGGGTCATGCCCCCACTGCCAAAAGTATAGTGGGAAGCGCCATGCTTCCCACTTACTTTATTTTATATATATATATATATATATATATATATATATATATATATATATATATATATATATATATTTAAATTTTTTTTTTTTTTACTGCTGCAAATATATATATTATTTTTTATTATTTTTTTTTTATCAAATACATAAAAATAAATTTATCATATTTAATTAACTTACAATTATAATTAAGTTCTAATAAGAAAAATTTTGGATATTACAATTCTCCCCACCTAAATAAAATTTTGTCCCCAAAATTTCTAACAAGTCATTATGGAAGCTAATCCATATCCCAAGTTTTTAACATACTTTAACAGAGTCAAACAATACTGTCAAATTAGTTTGACATAAGACACATCAAAACGAACGATCACCATGTCACACAAATTCAAACATTGACATAACACCACCATAAATGCATTAATTCAATCAAGACAAGTACAACTACACACCTAAGCAAACAAGTTCGGAAAGTCTCGACGCATTCTTTCCTCTGTTTCCCAAGTTGCATCTCCGGGTGTCATACCCTTCCATAAGACTTTCACAAGTCGAATGGTTTTCTTCCTCAGTTGCTTGTCCCGGACATCTAAGATTCTCTCTGGTTTTGCTATATAAGTCAAGTTCTCTCTCAACTCGACTTCCTCAGGTTCAATGACATGAGACGGATCTGGATGATACTTCTTCAACTGTGATACATGGAACACATCGTGCACTTGAGATAAGTGTGGAGGCAAGGCGATCCGGTAGGCAACAGGCCCAATTCGCTCCAAAATCTCATACGGCCCTATGAACCGTGGAGTCAACTTCTTTGCCTTAATAGACCTCCCAATGCCCGTCATGGGCGAAACCTTTAAGAAAACATGATCCCCCACACTAAACTCCAATGGTCTTCTCCGACGATCCGCATAACTTTTCTGTCGGCTCTGAGCTGTCAACAATTTCTGTCGTATCGTCTCAATCTTACGTGATGTTTTATCTACCAAGTCTGGTCCGATGATGGTTCTTTCACTCAATTCGGTCCAACACAATGGCGATCTGCACTTTCGGCCATACAAGGCCTCAAAAGGTGCCATTTGAATACTGGCATGGTAACTATTGTTGTATGCAAATTCTGCTAATGGCAAGTGCTCATTCCAGCTACCTGAGAACTCGATGGCACAAGCTCTCAGCATGTCCTCCAGTGTCTGAATAGTCCTCTCGGTCTGACCATCGGTTTGAGGGTGATAGGCTGTACTATACTTCAACTTTGTACCCATAGCTTCCTGTAGAGACTTCCAAAAGTTCGAGGTGAACCTTGGGTCTCGATCTGATATGATGCTCTCTGGCACTCCATGCAAACGAACAATTTCTTTAATGTATAACTCTGCCAACTTCTCTAAAGAGTAGTTCGCCTTGATTGGTAAAAAGTGTGCTGACTTGGTCAATCGATCTACAATCACCCAAATAGCATCATAACTGGCTCGGATGGGCGGTAAACCCATGATAAAATCCATGGAAATACTATCCCATTTCCATTTAGGAATATCCAGACTTTGGAGTAATCCTGGTGGTTTCCGATGTTCAATCTTGACCTTCTGGCACGTTAAACACTTCAAAACAAAATCGGTCACATCTTTCTTCATCTTCGGCCACCAATACTCTCGCTTTAGATCATTATACATCTTGGTGATTCCTGGATGCATGGCATACTTGCTCCGATGAGCCTCTTCTAGAATGGTTTTCTTGATTTCATCATTTTGAGGGACACAGATTCTCTTTTTGTATCTCAAAATATCAGCATCACCAATGTCATAATCTGCAACTGCTTCATGCTCTAGGGTTTCGCGAATCCTGCCTAACTGATCATCTTCCATTTGAGCGTTTCTCAAGTCCTGATAAAATCCATATTCACCAAGGACTGCATTCAAAATACCCTTTTCTTGATTTGGGACTACGTGGATATCTCTCAATGCATCTAGCCAACTCTGTTCTTCCAGGCTCATGCAAAACAAGTGTACCGACTTCCGACTCAAAGCGTCTGCAACCACATTAGCCTTGCCAGGATGATACTTCAACTCGAAGTCATAATCCTTTAGAAATTCCATCCACCGTCGCTGTCTGTGGTTTAACTCCTTCTGATCTACCAAGTACTTCAAACTCTTATGGTCACTGAATACTTCAAACTGAGCCCCATACAAGTAGTGCCTCCAAATCTTCAAAGCAAATACCACAGCTGCCAACTCTAGGTCATGAGTAGGGTAATTTTCCTCGTGAGGCCTCAACTGTCTTGAAGCATAGGCTATCACCTTGTTATCTTGCATCAAGACACACCCTAAACCCTTTAAAGATGCGTCTGTGTACAAAACATACGGACGATTAGGGTCGGGCAATGTGAGCACTGGAGCGGTAGTCAGTTTGATCTTTAACTCCTGGAAGGCTGCCTCACACTGGTCAGTCCAAAGGAACGGTCGGTCCTTCCTGGTCAACTTAGTCAACGGCATTGCGATCTGGGAGAACCCTTTGATGAATCTTCTGTAATAACCAGCTAGTCCCACAAAGCTTCTTACTTCAGTTACCGACTTTGGGGCTTCCCACTTCAACACTGCATCCACTTTACTCGGGTCAACAGCGACTCCTGCTGCAGATACCACGTGACCTAGGAATTTCACCTCTTTGAGCCAAAATTCACATTTAGACAGCTTGGCATACAATTGATGATCCCTCAATACTCGTAGTGCAATATGAAGGTGTTCTCTATGCTCTACTTCATTTTTAGAGTAGATCAAGATGTCATCAATAAACACCACAATGAACTTATCTAAGTACGGCCGAAAGATTCTATTCATGTAATCCATAAAGAAAGCTGGAGCATTAGTTAATCCGAAAGGCATCACTAGGAACTCGTAGTGCCCATATCTTGTTCGAAATGCAGTCTTAGAGATGTCCTCTGCTCGGACTCTCAACTGATGATACCCCGAACGCAAATCAATCTTGGAGAACACTGATGATCCAACTAGTTGATCTAACAAATCATCGATCCTGGGCAACGGATACTTATTCTTAACGGTCACCTTGTTCAGTTGGCGATAGTCAATACATAATCTCAGACTACCATCTTTCTTCTTCACAAAGAGTACTGGAGATCCCCATGGAGATACACTGGGTCGAATGAATCCCTTCTCAAGCAACTCTTCAATTTGCTTCTTGAGTTCTGCCAACTCTGCCGGAGCCATTCGATACGGAGCCTTTGAAATTGGAGTTGTGCCAGGTACCAACTCAATTGAAAATTCCACCTCTCTTTCTGGAGGTAGTCCGGATATCTCTTCAGGAAACACCTCGGGATATTCTCTTACTACATCGATATGGTCGATCCCAACTTCGTTATCTACACTAACAGAAAAGAAGACTACATAGGCTTGACAGCCCTTTCGAATACATGTATCCACTTGAGCTGTCGATAACATCATAGGAACTATAGGAGTTTCTACGGATGCGGCGTTCATGGCATAAGTTGCCACTTTCTTCTTACAATGGAGTATGACATCATTGTCCACTAGCCAATTCATTCCGATAATAACATCAATGCCTTTCAACGGTAAGCATACTAAATCAACAATAGAATCTCGATTTTCAAATCGAAGAGTAATGCCCACACAAGCATGTGCAGTCGTCACAATAACCCCAGCAGGGGTAGAGATTCTCATATCGTATGGCAGAATAGAGATGGAAAAATCATACTTTTTAGCGCAATCAAAAGATATAAAAGAATGTGTGGCACCGGAGTCAAACAATGCAACAATGTCATGACCTTGAAGAGAGATAATACCTCTGATAACATTAGGGGATGTTCCAGCCTCCTGCTGTGTGATGGCATACACTCTACCCGGAATAGTGGGACGACCGCTTTGGTTGGTCTGCGGTTGCTGCAGCTCTGGACAATAGCGCACTGTGTGGCCATATTGACGACACTTATAACACTGCCAACATGGGCCACCATGAGACTTCCCACACTTCGGGCAAGGACCATTAATACTTGGGGCAGACATAGCCGTCTCACGACGTGATAGTTGGCTTCCTTCAGCATGACTCTTCTGACCCTGCCTCTTCTGGAAATAACTCTGTCGCGGTCCACTCTTCTGCGCCTGACTCTTCTTACTAAAAGTCCCTGTACTTCTGGAATTGAACCCGAATGGCTTGGCTATACCACTTACAGGTTTGATAAAAGTGGAGAACTTACCCTGGTTGACACGGGGTCTTGCATCATCAATTTCACGCTTCATGCGCGCAGCCACCCTCAGATTGGTGCAAGTGTCCTCAAAACTCTTAATTGCATGCATGGACACAAAAGGCTTTAACTCTGGTCTAGCCTTTATAATCAGTTGGCGCGACTTCCATTCTGGGTCATCTTGTCGTTGCAAGTAGGTCACATATCTGGACAAGTCGATGAAAGTAGCAATAAACTCGTCCTCATGCATATCCCCCTGTCGTAGGGCATAAAATGCTGTCTCCTTCTCTTGTCTCAACGCTGGAGGGAAATAATGATCGAAAAACTTTGTCTTGAACTCTCTCCAAGTTGTTCTGGAGTCATCCAGACCACCGGTGCTCTGCCACCATCTCTTGGCGCGATCCCTCAGCAGTATAATGGCCACCCTAGCCTTCTGGTATTCATTACAGACCACAGCTTGAAAAATAGTTTCCAAGCCCTCAATCCAAGCCTCAGCCTTCAGTGGATCCAAATCTCCATGAAACTTCTCAGGATTGTGACGATGGACATCCTTCCAAACCTTGTTAATTGCTAGGTCTTCAGGATTGAGTTGAAATGATGATCCTTCACCCCCACCACTCTTCATAATTTTGTCTTGATTAGTTGAGCCACTTTGCTCAGGTCTCTGTGATACCGATATACTAGGCTCCTGTTTGTCCTGATTCTTTTGCGAGGGAATACCTCCTTCCTCTCTGATCTTCTTTCGAAATTCCTCCTCAAACTGTCGAAACCTTTCATCCATAACAGTCATTAATGTATCTTTAAATCGATGTAATAAGGCCTCATTCTCTTGAGACATCGGTGTCTCAGGAGCATTAGGAGGTTGATTAACGGCAGTCTCAGCAGCATTTGAAGGTTGGTTAACGACGGAGCGAGTCTTTCGTGTGTTTCCCATTCTCCCCACCTAAGGATGAAACCCACCATATTAAGTGAGTGATAAAACAACACAACAGAACACTAAACAGGGAAGGCATATGTGAATGTTGTATATTGCCACTAAGTATAGTGCATGCATGATTGTTATCAGAATCATACGCTCTGATACCAAATTGTAACATCCCAAAAATTTACTTAACATAATAAGTAATTAAGGGTTCATTAACAACTAAGTAATGCCCATTATTGAATTAAAATATGCAAAAGTGAATCAGAGTATGCAGTATGAGCCCTAACGTGGCATTATACAATCATCCCACATAAACCATAAAGACAGAAGTGCTACTTTTGGCGGAAGTAGTCTAAGCTTCTGGGTTCTTCCCTGATGGTTCTGCACAAGAGCTATCACCTGAAAAATGTGGGTAACCATCAATCCAACTTATTACGAATACTAATGTGTGCTAGTGAGGTGCCAAGTGGGACAATTTATATATATGTATATATATCAAGATATTACTAATATGATTTACCAATATCCACATCACAAAATTTCATATCACAAATTATTTATTACAATTTTTCATTAATACAATCCCCAAAGAGCCTCCCACCAATCCAACCGAACCGCCTTATTTCCTCCGACTAGACCCATGGGCTAAGTTACATCCATGTTACTGGTGACTCGAAAAGCTCTCTGGTCATATGATGAGGATCGGCCAAAATCCTCAGAGCACATGTCCCAGACCATGGACCTTTTCCCCTCATTGAACATGTGGGGTGTCGTATGCCCTTATTGAATTAGAGGGCCCGTCCCTTATTGAATTGTGGGACAATAGAAAGCCAACCATCATGCATTAATGGAGGCCTCACCACGTGGTGGAATAAATTACTCCATCCTCCCAATTCAACCCTTACCATAATTATCAGAATCAATATCATGATATTAAAAATGAAAGAAATTCTTATATATGAATAAGTAAATAAAATAAATATCATGATATTAAAATGAACCATTCTTATACATGAATAAATAAATATGTTAAATATCATGATATTAAAAATGAACAATTCTTATACATGAATAAATAAATATGTATATATTCGCAATTCAAATCATAAAGTTCCACAAGGCAATTTCTATTAAGATATTCATAATCATTTCACAAAATACTCACAAGCAACATATCAATAACCATAACAAGTGGAAAGTGGTTACCTCTCGCCAAAGCTAATTATTATCCCACTCCTCTTAATTCAAGAGCTCAAACACGGCAAAATCAATCTACCACAATCAATTTTCTAATTATTAATAATTCTTCTAAACTCTTCATAAAATTATAACTTATAATTTTATAAGATTAAATATATATACAAATTATAATAATAAATTTGAAATGTTTAAAATAGAAAAATTAGACGGTAATTAAAAAGAAAATCAAGGATGCCATTGAAAATATTAATTCTCCCTTCATTTTACTATTAGTTAATAACTCCCTTACCCAAATAATTTGTTTTCATAGCATTTAATCGGTAAAAATATTTCATAGATATAAAATCATAAATTTCTAAATTTAAAAAAAATTATTTTAAATTACTATATCAACCAAACAATAAATCCAAACCGATTATAATTCACTATTAATCATCAACTACACATACATAGTCTTCTATTGTCAAAACTCGAAACTTTCCCAAAATCTTAATCCCAAAATATTCATTAACCAATATAATAATACTCCCTTTTGAAAGATAAAAATATATAGAATAACTTTCATGAAGGAAGTTTCTTAAAAAGAAGCTAGTTAATCTGCCTAAATTATCTTATAAGATACAAGACATACCTTAGAATGACCACTTCTTCTCTAATTCTCTCCTCTCTCGTCTCTCCTCTCTGCCGTGGGTGTGTGTGTGCGTATTGTGTGTGTGGGGGGTATTTATAACCCCCAGCACACAATATTTTATTGTTTTTTTTATTTTTTTTTTAATTTTTTTAAATAGGATGGTGGGAGACATGTCTCCCACCATTTCCCCTTATTTCGGCAGTGGGGGGTCATGCCCCCACTGCCAAAAGTATAGTGGGAAGCGCCATGCTTCCCACTTACTTTATTTTATATATATATATATATATATATATATATATATATATATATATATATATTTAAAATTTTTTTTTTTTTACTGCTGCAAATATATATATTATTTTTTATTATTTTTTTTTTATCAAATACATAAAAATAAATTTATCATATTTAATTAACTTACAATTATAATTAAGTTCTAATAAGAAAAATTTTGGATATTACTTGATCACCCCGCTCGATCTTGCTAAGTCAGCCGAATCCCCTCGAGTAGGCAAGGAAGGGCAAAGAACACAAGAACTTTTAGAGAGAGAAGCTCTTGAAACACACAAATGCTTGAATTCCCTTGGATGGTTTACAAGTGAGGAGGGCTCCCCTATATATAGCCTACCACCTCCTCAATGAACGGCTAGGATCTAAAACATCGTACGATTACAATTGGTTGTCCAGAACCTTCCCTACAAATATCTAGATTTTTATGTACAACGCCTGTGTAAGCGCTTACCTCAGCGCTTTCTAGAATTCTCCACACAACTCTAGTATTATCTACACATATTTACAACACATAGACTTGAGCATGTAAGCATTCCTGCAACGCCCTGTCTGCGTCTTCATGCTGGCTGCATGTCCAAGTCCGAACCTCGAACCATAGAGAGTGCCTTGTGCACGCAAAATGTCCAGCGTTCCATATTGTGCGTGACACTCTCCCCCACCTAATCCAGTGACGTCCTCGTCACTGCACTGCACTAGGCACTCATCCTCGTCTCCATGAAATGGCTGGAACATTCTCACATGAAAGACAGGATGAATCTTCAAGTTCGGAGGAAGGTCCAACTTGTAGGTGCTCTTCCCTACCCTTCCAACGATCTTGTACGGGCCTTGAGCAAGACCCTGGAACCCATTGGTTTGATGGGGAGGAAGTTCCACAATCACCTTGTCCCATACTTGGTATTCAGAGACGCACTCCTTCCCATCCACGATCTCTTTCCTCCCCTTGGTCGTCTTGCCCTGGAAGGATCTCGTCGCCAGAACTCTTCGGCCCAATGCATCACCCACTACATTGGCCGATCCAACTCTATGCTCCATCCCAGGTTCCACCTCTCTTCCAGGAGGAAACTTCTCTTGGAGCCTTGGTGGCATTGGGTTCTCATTCCTCTTCACGACAGGGGGAAGATTCCCACAATCCTTCACATCAGGATCCACCACCTTCAAAGCCGCAAGGTAGGTGATTGACAAGCCAACATCCCGGTCACTGCTTGTCGTAGGCACTGTGCAACCAATCCCCTTCTCAAGGAAGCACAATGAATCTTCACCCGGCAGGAGGACAACTTTTGCCTTGCGCAAGAAGTCCAGACCCAGTACCACATTGAAGTCGTCCATAGGGGTCACCGACAAATCCACGGTCCCCTTCCACGTTCCCATGCATAGCTCTACCCCACAAGCTACGCCTTGGAGAGGCTTGGCAGAAGTGTTCACAGACTTCCACCATCCTCCTCGTACTTGAGCAACTGAGAGACCTACCCGCTTGGCCTCTTCAGGAGTGATGAAGTTATGGGTAGCCCCGGTGTCCACCATCACCTTCACTAGCTTCCCATTCAGCTTCACATTAACAAACATGAGACCTTTACTCCTCGCAACAAGTTCCTCATGTTTAGCTTTCAAGGCATTCAAGACTCTGAGAGATCCCATCCGCATGTTGGGTTCCTCCTCATCGGTTCTCTCATTCCCCTGAACAAGGGCAGACAGACTACCCAGCTTCGGACACTTGCTCATGTAATGTGGCCCTTTGCACACGTAACAACTGATTGTCCTCTTCTTCTTGTCCTCATGTTGGTCCTTCTGGGAAGACTTGCCCGCTCCTCCCTTGATGAACTCCTTATCTTTGTCTCCCCCACCATTCTCATGGTTGGGTTCGGAAGACTTTGGTCCAGAAGTCTCACCTTTCTCGCCCCTTTGATAATCAGTGAGGCTTTTTGCAATTTCAATGGCATCGTTCACACTTGCAACACCACGCCGTTGGAGTTCATGCTTGGCCCAATTCTGAAGACCATCCACGAAGTAGAACAATGTCTCTTCACCACTGAGATTAGGGATTTGCAACGTGAGGGTCGTGAAGTCCCTTACATAATCCTGAATCGTAGTCTTGTGCTTGAGTTCCCTCAACCTCTTGTGCGCCATGTAGACCACGTTCTCAGGGTAGAACTGTTTCTTCAGTTCCCTCTTGAAATCATCCCATGTCTCAACCTTGCAAAGGCCCCTTTCCATGTCCGCATGCTTCCTACGCCACCATAACATAGCATTATCACTAAGGAACAAGGAAGCAGTACGTACCTTGGTTGCATCATCAACCAAGTTCAGGCTCTCAGAATAACGCTCCATCTGCCACAAGAAGTTCTCAACCTCCTTGGCATCACGAACGCTTTGAAATTCCTTCGGCTTAGGGAGATCCAGCCTCACCTCCCTTGCTCCACTGGTACCACCCACCAACGGAGTCATTGTCTGTCTCTCCAAAGAAGTCTTTAGAGAGTTGAGTTGTCCCTGCATCGCGGTAATGGCATCCATTACCTTTGCCTCGAACCACCTCATGGACTCAGCTCGTTCCTCCTCAACATTGAGGTGCGAATCAAGATCCGACCTCAAGTTGTCCAATTGGCTAAGAGTGTGGGTTTCAAGTGTCTCAAAGTCACCTTCCACCTTGTCCACCCTATAAGCCACCCCATGTATGGCCTCCTCCAAAGCCTCCACCTTTGCCATCAAAGTGGCCATATCCACGGCTTGGCGGGACTTACTTGATCCTCGGGTCTTCTTTGCCTCCCGATCAACTTGGGTCTCCCTACCCCTTCCTTCTTCCGACACCACCACGTCCTCAGTTGTGCCCGACATCCTTGCTTACCAAATGGCTACCACGAACCACGTTCACAGCTCCGAACCTAGCTGCCTCGAACCAAAGCTCTGATACCACTTTGTCACGGCCTTGGGCTTGATCACCCAAATACCGTGCCGGCCTTAGCTTGATCACCCCGCTCGATCTTGCTAAGTCAGTCGAATCCCCTCGAGTAGGCAAGGAAGGGCAAAGAACACAAGAGAACTTTTAGAGAGAGAAAGAGCTTAGAGAGAGAAGCTCTTGAAACACACAAATGCTTAAATTCACTTGGATGGTTTACAAGTGAGGATGGCTCCCCTATATATAGCCTACCACCTCCTCAATGAACGGCTAGGATCTAAAACATCCTACGGTTACAATTGGTTCTCCAGAACCTTCCCTACAAATATCTAGATTTTTATGTACAACGCCTGTGTAAGCGCTTACCTCAGCGCTTTCTAGAATTCTCCACACAATTCTAGTATTATCTACACATATTTACAACACATAGACTTGAGCATGTAAGCATTCCTGCACCGCCCTGTCTGCGTCTTCGTGTTGCCCGCATGTCCAAGTCCGAACCTCGAACCGTAGAGAGTGCCTTGTGCACGCAAAATGTCCAGCGTTCCATATTGTGCGTGACAACCCGGTGTGGAGCGTTAAGGCTGTGGGAAAAAGGATAAGAGAGAGGAAAATGTTAGAAGGATTACAGGAACAATGTGTAGGGCCTGTTTTTGTTGCTTTCACATAGTAGTTTTCTATACTTTCTTGTAATTAGACTTATTCTCTTGACTTAATAATTTTTGTAATAATAATTTAATTTTTTTTATCTTCAATTGTTGTAATATGTACAACTAAATAATATATGTAATATTCAATAAGATTCATGCACATTTCAGTCATTTTCTATCTCAATTGACTTTTCAAATAATGATTCAAACACTTTTCAGTTTGGAAAAAAAAACCATTTCTGCAACCGTCAATCTAAACCCAAATCATATTTATAATATAACTTTTTGATAGGGCAAAATTTTAAGCCTATAAACTCCGCAAGTGTACGGGTCATATCAAGTAATAGAGAGTAAGTAAGATATCGTTCCCACGATGACTTAGTACCCATAACTTCAGTTAAGCATTAATTTCACAATTTCGTTTAAGTTGAGTAAATCAGATTGAATTTAATTAAAATAAAATAAAATCAAAATAAACTAACTACCAGAAATATTAAATAAACAACCTAGAGCCACTAATCCCAAATTAGCTTCTTAAACATCGATTTCACTAATTTAATTAGGCTTAATATCAATTTTGTTAATATCAAGTATAAATAGATATAAGTGTCTGTCGGTCCATTTATAACCCTCTTTTAAGGATAATTTGTTATGTCTAATATAATTAGACAAAAGAGGCAACATAACTCAGACACACTCTTCAACAATTATACGGGGCCATTAGGTATATGTCTATCCTAACCGCAAATTAAAATTCCTTCGTCAAGGTAAATCCTAATTCTCTAATTCATATTCAATGATAACCAATCACTAAATAGATAAATCTAAACAAGATTAAATAACCAAAATTAATATCAATTTTAATTAAACAATGAAAATAAAATCTAATCCACAAATAAGTTTATAGCTACTCTAAGTTGCAAAACCAACTAATCACACAGGGTTAAAATCAAATCTATAACAAAAAGATAAAACTTCAGGTTTAGAGAATAAAAAGAGCTAAGAAAGAAAGCTTCTCCGTCACCTCCACAATCCTCTTATTCTTCCGTAGAGATGACAAAAATCACCCCCTTAGTGTGCGTCTTGGCTTGCGTCCTTTCCATTCCACGTCGTGCATCCTTTTTAATTTCTTCTCTTCCCGTTTACTCGCAGTGCGTCTCTTATTGGATCTTCCCTCTCAAAATAATATCTCTAATAACTAAAAGGCACCAGACTTGATTTTTTGCGGGGTCCACGTTATAATACATGATAAGATCTTCTTTATTTAATAATGGATATAATGCATTTGGCTTCCTTTTCCGTGCGTGATCTGCTTCTTTATTATGAGTGATCCCCACGTCACTTCCAACATAATATAAAAATATAATAAAAAATATTAGATTGTATCTTTTTCAATTAAATTTGTTGCCTCTTTTAGATCATATAATATCTACTACACAATAAAATAAGATATCAATAGATTTTCTGTTATAATATTCTTTTATCCTATATTTAATTAAAGGATAGACAAATATATAAAAGATAATTAAATAAGTATAATATTAATAAATCTAATTTAATATATCTCAGAATCTATACTTATTTAATTATAAAATATATACTTATCACTTTTATCCTATCTTATTCCTACAAAGGTCAAATAGAAAATAACTTATTTCTCCACACTAATTCAAATCAGTGGCGGAGCCACTCTTATGCAACGCACGTGCAAACATAAAAACCAGAGATGAGATTGAAGTCGTATGAGAGACAAACGAGGAAGGAGAGAGAAAGAGAGTGAGAACGTGCATGCTCTGTTTAAAGAGTAGAGAATGGAGTGAGGCCGAGAGGAAGAAGAGAGTGAGAACGTGAGGGAGGGAGCCAAGAATGAGAATCATAGTTCTCATTCGTCATCCTCACATTGATTCAAAATGAAGCAGAGATCGAGAAGCACCATGAGATAAAGCTAATGTGAATTTGAAACGTAAGAATGTTGACGGTGAGAATCAGTGAGTTCATATCGTGCAAGCCAAAAAACTAATCTAGGTGAGTCATCAAGCTTCTCTCCTTATGATTTCCATGATTCCCCAACGTGAGTTTTTGAGTTTGAAGCCTTTGGGATCTAGTTTCAATACAACATGCATACTCTATGTTTGAATCTTGAAACAGAGAAAGCTTGGCGCGCATGTCACAATGGAAACAAAAATTACAAACAACCACACAAATCATTAAAAACTAATATGATAGTGTGTGTGTATATATATATATATATATGCATGAGTTGCATGATGAATGGGAAAATTGAGGGAAGTGGTTTTCCCATGAATGAAGGAAGATCAAAGGTTTCCGGAAGGCAGTGCTACCAAACGTCTTCGGTGATGGAAGATCTACAATCTTCCCTTTCCTTCGGCCGATCTTCCGCGTACCAAACGGGCCCTCAGAGTCGTCTTTACGTCAAGCTGACTTTATTGTGGTGATAGAAGTTGAAGTCATATGGAAAGGAGCGTGGAAAGTTAAATGAGGTTGAGAAATTAGTCGGAATGAATTGAAGTAGTAATTTCTTGAGTAGTAATAACTTTCTAAATTTCACATTTTAACTAAAATATTCCAAACGTTATCGTCGGGGGTTGGGGGGTGAGGGAAGGAGCACTGAAGGAAGCATATGGGCCCCCTTTCGTACGATTCCTTTCCTTTCTAGTATCTGCCAAAACACCCATGATAATGGAGCCCACCTATTTTTCCCACTGGTTAAATTTTTAATTTTAATTTTTTTATGAGTTAGAAGAGGCACTAAACGGCAAGTTACAAGCAATGGAGTTTAGACACTTCACATCCCCTATTCCTGTTGGCTTTATAACATCAATCTCTGTTTTTTTTTCACCAAACGAAATGATCATTTTTTATAAATTAGTTAACAGTCTAAAATTCAAAAGGTAATATTTGTGGATGAATTATTAATACACACATATTTGTAATCTAGAGAAATATTATATTATTTACTTTTCCATATTCAGAGAAGACTTGGAGTCTTTACGCCAAACTGACTTTACTGTGGTGATGATACAAGTTGAAGTCATGTGGGAAGAAGGCACATGGAAAGTTGAATGAGGATGAGAAATTAGTTGGAATGAATTGAAGTAGTAATAATTTCCTGAGTTTCACATTCATTTTTCCAAGTCTTTGGGCACATGCAAGAGTCAAGAACAACATTTATCTCTTTGCTTCTCATTTTCATATATTATAATTGAATGGAAAGAGCAGTGAGGGAAGGAGTACGGATGGAAGAAAATGAGCTCTCTGCTCCGCTCCTTCTCATGTCTCCGTTTCTTCGACTTTTTGACAATGACATAAATTAATGTTAACAAAGCACAAATGATGGAAATGTATAAATCACCCCTACTGTCGCGTTCTTTGTGGGTCCTTAAATGGAAAAATTGGGTAGAACATCAGAATTTTTGTCGGTGAGAAGGACCTGATAAATTTAATACACATATATTACCAGTAAGATTATGCAAATGGATACTTTGAAAAAGGATTTACATAATGATACTCCCTCTGGTCCTTAATAGAAGACATATTTAGGGAATTAATGCTGGTTCTAAATATAAGATTTTTTTTTAATTTTATTTGTGAATCTTTTTCTACTTTACCCTTATTGATGCTCCCTCAACAATAATTAAGAGGGAAAGTGAATGATAAATTAAAGAAAAAGATTAGGGTGTTTTAGAAAATATACTCCCTCTGGTTCACAATATAGAGCACTTTAAAAAGAATAGCTTGATCCAAAATATAATTAAGTCACTTATTAAATAATTAATAATACTCATTTTCTAGTTTTGTCCATAATTAATGCTCATTTCCATTTTTGCTGAGTCATTAAATTTTCAAACACATTTTCCAATAAGGATAAAAGTGAAAAAAAAAATCAATTTAGGACATATTTAATAAGTTAATTGTCACTTCTTAGTTCTTGTGAATGAGTTAAAGTTCCCTATATCATGAGCTAAATGGAATATCTTATTAACTAACTTGATTAACTCTTTAAATTTGATTACATTTCCTAAATATATGTTATAATAAGAACGGACGAGCATATTAATTAGGCAGATGAATATGTTGCAAATTTATTGTTGGAGTTGTCAAATCAGTAATTACTTATGCAAACGGCCTTCCTTTGTCTCTCTAGTTCCATCTTTTTGGGATGAAGGGAAATTGTTTGGCAATATGCTTTGAATATGTTAAAAAAGAATTCAAATAATGATATTTTAAAGATACTTAGATTAAGGGGACAATGAGCAAAAATATACACAACCTTTTCTCCTAGGAGCGTCCAGCACCATGACCTTTCAACTGGAGCAAAAATACACACGACGTTACGTTTTGGGAGCGCTCAGCACCACGGCCGTTAGTCAACCGTTAATTGACCGTTAACTTGAATGGAACGCTGACGTGGCGCTGATGTGGCTGCTGATGTGGATGCTGACGTCGAATAAAAAATTCAAAAAAATTAGGAAAAAAAATTTAAAAATTAAAATAATTAGAAAAAAAAATTTAAAATTTTTTGAAAAAATACAAAAAATGAGGGAAAAAATTTTTAAAAATTAGGAAAAAATTAAAATAATTAGAAAAAAATTAAAATAATTATTTAAAAAATTAAAATAATTATAAAAAATTCAAAAAAATTAGAAAATAATAAAAAAATAGAAAATAATTAGGAAAAAATTCAAATAATTAGGAAAAAAATTCATAAAATTAAAATAATTAGAAATAAATTTCAATAGACATCTTTTAGGAAGAAATTGACAAAAATTAGAATGTTGTATTATAATTAGGATCAAAACAGACTCTCAAATGTTGTCTTATAATTAGGACTGGAGGGAGTATATAATAAAGGGCAACCGATCACCGCCGGCGGCTGACGGTAGGGTGGTCAGTGGTAGGGCCCACTGGCGGGGGCTATTTTAATTTATTTCTAATTATTTTAATTTTTTCCTAATTATTTTATTTTTTTATTTTAATTTTGTTTCTAATTATTTTAATTTTTTCCTCATTTTTTGAATTTTTTTCGAATTATTTTAATTATTTTAAAATTTTTTCCTACTTCTTTAAATTTTTTTTCCTCATTTTTTGTATTTTTTCGAATTTTTTAAATTTTTTTCTAATTATTTTAATTATTTTAAATTTTTTTAGATTTTTTCCTAGTTCTTTTGAAATTTTTTTATTCCACGTCAGCGGCCACATCAGCGTGTCAGCGCCACGTCAGCGTTCCATCCAAGTTAACGGTCAACTAACGGTTGACTAACGGCCGTGGTGCTGGGCGCTCCCAAAACATAACGTCGTGTGTATTTTTGTTACAGTTGAAAGGTCATGGTGCTGGACGCTCCTGGAGGAAAAGGTTATGTGTATTTTTGCTCCTTTGTCCCTAGATTAAGTTGTGATGCATTCAACCACATGGATAAAACAATACTTTTCGATATCAAATGTTTTTTCAATGTGGGGCAAGGATGAAGTAAAACAGTGGTACAAAAGGATTTAATAAATGGAGAAGTAATAAAACATCCGTTTATTGAATTGGATATGGTAAACATCTTTGTAATTTTTTTACTCCCTCTAGTCCTAATTATAAAAGTTAGTTAACTTGTTTGGAGAGATTAAAGAAGCTAATTAAATTACTTTAGAGTATTTTTATTTTTATTTCTTTCTTCAAACTAATTAGTTTAACTAATAAACTAATATATAATGTAAAGATACACAACATATAAAATGATTAAGTAACTTATTTAATTTCCTTAACCCCCAAAAAAAATCAACTAGTTCTTATAATTAGAACTGGAGATAGTACTTGAAAAATGAGCCATGATTTAACTTTTAAACAATAATAATTTTATAAATAACTTTCTAAAATTCCAAAAGCTCAGTCAAAAAGTAGTCATCACTGAGGGTTGGGGGGTGAGAGAAGGAGCATGGAAGGAAGCATGTGGGCCCCTTTCGTACGATTCCTTCCCTATCACTGTTGTATCTGCCAAAAGCCCAAAACACACATCATAAATTTGCGCAACAAAAAGGCAGACATGATAAATGGAGCCCACCCACTTTGAAAGAAATTCAATATTTATTTTTCTTTTTTTGGTAAAAGAAATTCAATATTTATGATTGAACGGAACAATAGAATATACTGTCAGGCCATTATCATGTGTGTTTTGGCAGATAGTGCAACGAAAGGAAACGTTTTCATAAAAAGAAATGGAGCCCACACGCATTAAATTTTTTTTTTTTTCACACTGGTTAATTTTTTTTTTTGGTCTTAGTCTCTTAGGGGAGGCACTAACGGCAAGTTAAAAGCAATGGAGTTTAGACACTTCACGTCCCCTATTCCTGTTGGCATTATAACATCAACCTCCTTTTTTGTTTTTTGTTTTTCCTTTTTTTCAAAGGACATTGATCACTTTTATAAATTAGTTAACAGTCTAAAATTCAAAAGGTAATATTTGTGGATTAATTATTAATACATAGTATTTGTAATTTAGAGATATATTATATTACTTACTTTTCCATATTTAGAGAAGGCTAGGAGTCTTTATGCCAAGCTGACTTTACTGTGGTTGGAAGGAGCTTGGAAAGTTGAATGAGGATGAGAAATGAGTTGGAATGAATTGAAGTAGTAATAATTAATTTCCCGAGTTTCACATTGATTTTTCCAAGTCTTTGGGCATATGCAAGAGTCAAGAACAGCATTTACCTCTTTGCTTCTCAGTTTCATATATATTATAATTGAATGGAAAGAGTGGTGAGGGAAGGAACACGTACGGATGGAAGAAAATGGGCTGTCTGCTCTGCTCTGCTCATTCTCTTGCCTCCTTTTCTTTGACTGCTTGGCAATGACATAAAGTAATGTTAACAAAGCACGAATGATGGAGATGTACGAATAACCCCACTGTCACGTTCATCCATGTCTTTCTTTCTTACTTTGTGGGTCCTTAAATTACCAGTAAGATTATGCAAATTATGGATATGTTGAAAAAGGATTCACATAATGATACTATCTCCTACCTTTGATATAAAATATATTTAAGGAGTTGATATTAGTACTAAATATGAGACATAGTTTTTATATTTATCAATATTTTCTTATTTTATCCTTATTGATGCTTCCTTAACAATAATTAAGGGAGAAAGGGAATGATGAAATTAAAAAAAAATGACTAGGGTGTTTTAGAAAATACATACTCTCTTTAATCCAAAATATAAATTACTTGTAAGATCATTAATGCTTATTTTTTAGTTTTGTCCATATAATTAATTAATGCTTAGTTCCAATTTTGCTCACTCATTAAATT
Source organism: Acacia crassicarpa (assembly GCA_034222035.1). Classification (NCBI taxonomy): domain Eukaryota; kingdom Viridiplantae; phylum Streptophyta; class Magnoliopsida; order Fabales; family Fabaceae; genus Acacia; species Acacia crassicarpa. Next base: position 56,532,519 of record JAWXYG010000003.1, read on the forward strand.
TTCAAACACATTTTCCAATAAAGATAAAAGTGGAAACAAATTTAATTTAGGACATATTTAATAAGTTAATTGTCATTTATTGTTTTTCGTGAATTAGATAAAATGTCCTATATCATAAATTAGATGGAGTATTATATTAACTAACTTAACTAACTTTATAAATCTAATTAAATTATGTAAATATATCTTATATTAAAAACTAGAAGGAGCATTAATTATATAGGCAGATGAATATGTTGAAAATTTATTGTCGGAATTGTCAAAAGCAATACTTAATTATGCAAATGGATATTTTCTGGGTTCCTTCTTTTGGGACCAATAGAATTTGATTGGGATTATGCTTTGAATATGTTAAGGAAGGATTCAAATGATCATACTTTTAAGATACTTAGATCAATTCGACCAAAAAAAATAAAAAAAGATACTTAGATCAAGTTATTGATGCATTCAACCACACGGAGAAAACAATATTTTTAGATATCGAATGTGTTTTTCAATGTGGGTGCAAGGATGAAGTAAAACAAATATTAACAAGTTGTGGTCTTATTTTATGCTTGTTTAGAATAACGATTGAAATATTTAAAAACAGCTTTCAATCATGATTTATTATATATAAGGTTAAATATGTATTAAAAAATATATATTGATTTACGTAAATAAACATTTTTAAAAACCCTAAAACATGATCCCAAACAAACACATATATGAAAAGAGTCTTTTTTGGCAAATCATCGCCCGTTGAAATTAAGCTTGGCCATATCAAGTACATATAGATGCTTGATTTGGTTCAATTATTGATGAATCTTGTGATGAGGTTGGAAGACGCAGCAGGTTATGGTTTTCTCATGACATTGATCTTACTAAGTAGAAACAAGGGTGATGAGTAATTAATTTTCTTTAAAAAAAAAACTAACAATATTATTACAAAGTATGGCGAGTAATGAATTTTTATATGCCTCGTTTGCTTATTATGATACTCTTTTGGTGACGACTATTGTTTCTGATTAGGGAACAAATTAAATCAGTGGAATGTGTGGTTTTGGCCTTTACTTTTGCAAAAGATAAAGCCGATGTAGCATACTGCCAGTATTATTTAGGCAAGACTCAAAAGTCTTCACGTTAGGTTTTTTGCTCGAACTTCACGTTCGGTTGACTTGACTTTGACTGTAGTAGTTGAAGTCGTTGTCACGTGGGAAAGAGGAAAGAAGCTAGATGAAAATAGAGCCCACAGTATTTACTACAGTATATTACTATTAACCGCTCCGTCTATAGTACAAGAGGGACCCTTCGCTCATCTTCTCATCTACTTTCCACCGAAGTTAGATGAAAATATATGGAGCCCACAGTATTTACAATATTACTACTATCACTCATCCTATTTATAGGATATAGTTTATAATAAAATTTATACAATAAATTATATGCTATATTTAGGACTGAAGAGAATTATCTACTCAATGTTTAATACAAGAGCGAGTCTGCTCTTGTAGAGATTAAAAAACTAAAAAAATTATTTAATTATAGGATATATTATGTATTATTATATTATATATAAGTTTTATAAGTAGAGTAAATTGATTTGGAGAAAAATGATAAATATAAATAATTTCATGTCACTTAATTAACTTCCTTAATCTCTTAAAGAAAACAACATGCTCTTATATCAACGACTATATATGCATGCAAGTAGCATTCCTTTAAAGATTAAAGAATTATTTTACCTTGGAAGTTGATAAAGTGGGGCAATTTTGCCCCAAATTAAAAGTTTGAAAATCGTAGCAGTTATGCTCTTTATGTTTCCCTTCTTAAGTTTTACTGTTAATTAACTAAATATATTGATCTTAGTGTCACCGTTTTTATTTTGGTGCAATGTAATGTCCCTTTAATTTCATATTAAAAGAATTAAATTCGTTACAAAATTCAAGTGATGCTTTTTAGCTAATATTACTATGTGCTTTGTTTTCACTTTTAACTTTTAAGCCAAGTGAGGGCATGTGAAAATTAAATATAGCAGATAGTATTAGTAGATCAAGCTGTCCATAATTAAATTCGACAATGTTTAAAAACGTTTGAATATGATATCATAGGATTGGATATCAGATAACTTTTTTTTTTTTAAAAAAAAGTGTTATGAATATTATATTTGTGGATGTCCATATCTCTCATTATTTTCTATTCTCTCATAGTTTCCTATTCTCACCCATGAATCACTATGATTGTGAAATCACATTAATTGTAGATTTGAGAGTTGTGCCTATAAATAAAAGGCATATGTTATGTATTGGGGACACATTGGAATACATGGAAATAAGAATTACACCCCTCTTTCTCTCTTCTCTATTCTCTTGCTCTTATTCTCTATCTCTTATCTCAGATATATTGTTATATTTATAATACGTTATCAGCATAAAAGCTCTAGCGAAGGTATTATTTTGCATCATTTTTTTATCTCATTATATGTTCATTTTATCTATCTGGGATGATCTTAACCACTATATAGAATTAAATATATATTTTTACCCAATGTTTTAAACATTGGGTCCCATGGTTAAGATCGGAGGTTATTATTATTCCTTTTATGACTTATATTGGCTGAAATATTTTTCCTTTTATGTCTCACATTATCATATTCTTAGCTCCTTTTCTATTTCTTTTACCGGAGTGGATTACCCCTGGTTTTATTTCTTTTCCCGAAGTGGATTACCCCCGGTTTTATTTCTTTTCCCGGAATGGATTACCCCTAGTTTTATTTCTTTTATTTTTTTTCCCGAAGTGGATTACCCCCAGTTTTATTTCTTTTATTTCTTTTACCGCAGTGGATTACCCCTGTTTTTATTTCTTTTCCCGGAGTGGATTACCCCCGGTTTCATTTCTTTTACCGGAGTGGATTACCCCCGGTTTTATTTCTTTTACCGGAGTAGATTACCCCTGGTTTTATTTCTTTTATTTCTTTTCCCGGAGTGGATTAACCCCCGATTTTATTTATTTTACCGGTGTGGAATCCCCCCAGCCTTAATTCATTTATTTACATGTACTTTATTATTAACATTGTTATTTTATATAGCCAGAAGCTATATACTTTTGACTTATTTTGAAACTATATGACCAGAAGTCATAATTTCTTATATATGGCCAGAAGCCATATAAATTTCTAAAGGGCTAACTGGCCAGAAGCTGCAAAATTTTAATGTGGAAACAAACCTCCATTGAAACTATACGCCTGAACATCTAGCAAAACTTTATCAAGCCTCCATTGAAAAGAATGCAACTAATGTGGAAACAAACTTAATTTTTCAAGATGACAATGTTGAGGCACACAAGAATGATGATGGTATTAATGGCAATAATGCTACGACGCACTTGGAGATGGCTGATCTTTATGATTAGATGAGTTTGGTTGGAAGAACAATAATTTCTATTTTAATGGTTTTTTGAATTTAATTTATGCTTTTGTTTATGCTTTACTTTCTTTTCCGCTTTCTTATGCAATAAGACCATGGTTGCTCATCATGTATTTTGAATTTTTTTTTTTATGTATACTTGAGTTTTAAGGTGATGTATAGGTTAATTGGCTTATTATATATTGGTTTATCTTTGAAATACAAATATAAAGGAAGTATGATTGTATGACTCACACTTGAGGGGGAGATTGTTAGAAAACAAGTGTGAATTCGAATACAAGTATGAGTCAATTTTTGAAAAGTTATATACTTCTCACATAAAGCATAATAGATCTCCTAAAATGGATGTCAGAATATTGAAATGTTTATTATTTGAGACATATGTATACTAGGAGTTTATTGATTCAAAGAAATTTATTGTTGGCATGACTTGTTTGATCATCCGAGTCATATATATAATGCAAATAAGATTATGTATTGACATCCATTGAAGAACCAGAAGATTCTTCATGAATAACCAACATATTATTTATGAATTATGTGCTGTTTGTTCTCAAAACAAATTGTTTGCAAGACTATCATTGATCATGATTAGTACTGGATTTCAGTATTTCTGGAAATATATCAAACAGAATTATATGGGCCCATTGAAATAGCATGTAAACCATATAACCTTGAAAGATGCATCTATGAGATGGTTACATGCGAGATTATTATCTTACAACCTGAAATTTGTAAAAATGTTTGTAACCCGAAGTTTGCAATAATGTTTAATGAATTAAGTGCACAATTGCCAGATTATTCGATCAAGAAATCATGAATTAAAGTCTCCATAAATAGCTAGATCAATTCTTATGAGAACAAAAATTTTATGTTGGTATATTTGATTTTACATATTGCAGCACATATATAAGCCAACAAAATTCTCCCATTAAAATTGGCTTTTGGTTAGTAGCCAGACAAATTCCATCTTAAAAGGTTTGAATGTGCAATGCTTAAAAATCCACCACAATGCACACAGATGGATATGAAAAGAAAGTTGAGATAGATGTTGTATAAAGACCTTCTTCTTCTTGTTTGTCTCTATATGAAACAAAATAATTTTTCTAAAGGAAACAAATGGATTAAGAAGACTTATACTGTATGGTTAGTCAATTGATATTTGACATTATTTTCTCAACATGAGGGGGAGAAATTGAATAGCTGGAAAAGAGAATAAATGAAATGCATTATAACAAAGTATATATCATCGAATTAAGAAGTATGAATCAGAAGTTCATCAGGTTATGCATTCATGATATATTTGCCAGATAGAATTACTGACCTAAATGAGATTTATTAAATCTCATATTCCAGCTAAAAATACTCCAATTAGGAACATGCCTGAAGCATGAGTAAGTATTCGGTTCCAAATATAAACGTTATGGATGAATTAGAGCAATAATTAAGATGATCATATTAAGGAGGTAGATACTCCAGAAGAGTATCAAGACATAACTTATTGCAAAACCTAAAGAGAGGTTCAGGTACTTGAGTAATATTGATATTGTTATGTCGAATTGGAAAAATAAAACCGAAAAGATAAAGTTGTCGACAACAATTTTGATGATGATATCACGTGATCAAATGAGGATATTATATAAAGATTATTGGCCAAGAGGATAAGTGAAATTGAGAATGACGCAAATATAATCATATTATGATAGTATAGACCTGAAGTCCAAATTGGTATATATGATTTTGTGGTAGATACGATAAATCTGGCAGTTTATGAAAGAAAAATTATGCGTCCATTAGATGTTGTTATATGCATATGGGTTACTAAATTATGAAGATTGCATAAGAATCTTCAAAGGATCCAAGAGTGCTAGTAGCACAAGTCCCTGAAGGACTCAAGATGCCAGAAGCATCAAATTCAAAGTTCTCGAGAACCATACTTAATGAGTTTTGTATGACTTAAAGCTATCAGAGCATGTATGATATAATCATTTTAAAGAATATCTGTTGATATGCATCTAGATATATCTTATAAAAATGATTAGAAATCATGTTAGTATTATTATGGTTTTGCTGGAAATATTTAGTTCTTGCAGGTACACAATAGAATGTTTGATGATCAAGAAGACGATATGCTCAAAAGTCATTGAAAGTAATGTAGTCATCAGGGGGAGCAAATCTGATATAATTAAGAGGGGGGATGATACACGCTGTACTCTTTTTCTCTTATCTAGGTTTTGTCCCGCTGGGTTTTCCTAGAAAGGTTTTTAATAAGGCAGCATTAGAAAATGTATCAATGGATGATGTACTCTTTTCTTTGGCTAGGTTTTTATCCCACTGGGTTTTCCTAGTTAAAGTTTGAGTAAATACCCTATTTGGTCCCTGAAAAAAATCGCGGACCCCTTTTTGGTCCCTTAGTAAAAAAAACTCATCCCGTAATCCCTGTAAAATCCAAAAACCATTCACATTAGTCCTTCCAGGTTGAAGAGGACACATGCAGTGAAGTGTCCCAAATGTGGTCAGGGACTACGGGATGAGTTTTTTTTACTGAAGGACCAAAAAGGGGTTCGTGATTTTTTTCAGGGACCAAATAGGGTATTTACTCTTAAAGTTTTTAACGAGGCACATTCATAATAGACATCCAAGGGGGAGTGTTATGAATATTATATTTGTGGATGTCCATATCTCCCATTATTTCCTATTCTCTCATAGTTTCCTATTCTCACCCATGAATAACTATGATTGTGGAATCACATTAATTGTAGATTTGAGAGTTGTGCCTATAAATAGAAGACATATGTTGTGTATTGGGGACACATTAGAATACATGGAAATAAGAATTACACTCCTCTTTCTCTCTTCTCTCTTCTCTCTTCTCTATTCTCTTGTTCTTATTCTCTATCTCTTATCTCACTGCTAGAAAATGCGGAATCTGCGACGGATTTTGCTACGGAATATTTTCCGTAGCAAAATCCGTGAAATTTGCTACGGATTAAGAAATCCATAGCAAAAAAGGAAATTTGCGACGGATGTAACATTCCGTTGCAAATTTTTGCGACGGAAAATAAGTTCCGTCGCAAAGGAAAAAAAATAAACTACCGGAGGAATTTTTTTTTTTTTTTTTTTGCGACGGAAACATGGTTCCGTCGCAAAGTGGCTGCCAAAATGGCCGCCATTTCTTTGCCTTTTTGCGACGGACAACAGATCCGTCGCAAAAAGGCATTTTTTGCGACGGAATATAAATCCGTCGCATTTCTATTCCGTCGCAAAAAGCGAATATAACCCTCAGCTCACACCACACCCGACGCCCTCAGCTCAGCTCACACCCGCGTCTGTCTTTTTGCCGCCCCCAGCTCCGTTATTGCTGCTCCGCCCTCAGCTCGGTGAACCCCTGCCGCCGCCCTCAGTTCCGTCAGCGCGCCGCCTCCCCCAACTCGTTTCCCCCCTCAGCTTCCCACCCCCAGCTCCGTCCTCCCCACACCCCCAGCTCGACCTTGCCACATCCCCACACCCCCAGCTCCGTCCGCCCTCATAACCCACAGCTCCCCCGCCCCACCCAAGCCTTCAGCCCCCAGACCAGACCCAACTGCCAGCGACATGTTTCCATGACCGGTGACTATCGAAGTTGTTCTTCCCTTTGTTCGTGACCACAGTCCAGGTTGGTTTATCCGTTTGTTTGTTCTCTCTCTTTTTTTTTTTTAAAAAAATTATATATACGAATTTTGAAGTTGATGATAGTCTCTTTTTCATATTCTGTGTGTATGGTTTCACTTGAGGTTGTTGGTCTGTATAATGAGAAGAAAATATCTAATTGGTACTTGGTAGGGAATGTACAAGAAAATTAGATGAGTGTTTTGTTTAATCATTTCATATTTTGTTTACTTTTATTTGATGATATATTTTATTTCTTGGCAGACTCTTGTTGAAGATTAATTAATAATAATTTTGCTTATAAATTCCACAAATTTGTTGAAGATTGTTATTCCACAAAAGCTTTATTGCTTTCAAATCTGCTTGTAAATATTCTAGGAATTGAGTTATAATTTTGCTAAATGTGTTGTGTTGCTGATGTGTTTCTTAGCTGATGTGTTTGCTATTAAATGCCAACTTTTTATTAATTTCCTAGATCGGCTATTGAGCCCATCCACTACATCTTGCTTCATGTGGAGGTCTAATATGAAATTCACCATGATTATTATCTTTAAAGATTTTTAAACAGTTATTTTTTCAGAAATTGTTGCGCACTGATCATGTGACTTTACAAATTAAGGTGGTTGTAAGCATTTCTTTCTTTTTTCTTTTTTAACTGAATGTACGATTGCTTTAACCTGCAGAACTGAAAGTGCTCATTGATGATTTTCTTTTTTAATTGATTTTCACCGAGTACATTCTAAATAACTATGAAGAGGTCGACGAGTACTTAAAGTAAGATTTTTGTTTTTCCGTTTTACTATTACGGTAAGTATTAAAGTATTAACTTCATATATATATATATATATATATATATATATATATATATATATATATTTTTGCAGTTACTTTTCTAATTGGGTCCGATCGGAAAATCCTTCAATGTCGGTGTCCCAGGTTGATCAATTCACGAACTCTGAGTTTCCAAAATGGTTTCACACCTATTTCGCGAAACATCGAGAAGATCGCAATGAAGTTGCGTGGAGTTTATCTTATGGAGCTCCAATTAGTGTTACTCAATGCAGCAAATATATAATCAATGGGTATCGGTTTTCAACTGTTGACACGGATGCAGGTACACAATGTTGCAATTACGGTGTATGTTGTCGAGGTGACCAAGTTGACGGGGTGGAGACTGTCTACTACGGGAAGTTACGTGACATAATTCAATTGAAATATCCGTGGGACAAGGTGGTGACCCTTTTTAAATGTGAGTGGTTTGATAACAGTTCGAGTGGGACAAAAATGGACAAGCATGGAAATATTGAGATCCACTGGACAAGGAGATATGCGGTTGGTTATGACCCATTCATCCTTGCTCAACAGGCAGAACAAGTTTACTATACATTATATCCCACATCCCGCCAAGGGTGGAGGGGGGTTATTAAAACCAAAGCACGAAATATCATACCGAAGTCGAAAGAGTCGGATTCAAATGACGGTATGGCTGAACCGTTCCAAGCTGATGTGGAACATCTACTGCCCATAAACATCGAAGACAACAAAATACCAAGCAATCTCTTTGCTTCTGCTGTGGATTTAGAATTGATTCCTATACAAATTGACGATGAGGAATCAGACGATGAGGCAGAATTGATTGACTTTGACAGTGAATCTGAGTTCGACGACTATGAGACTACAGAGGAAGACGGGCAAGCATAAGTCGATGAACAGGAATCGTCCGGTTGAGATTTGTTAGTTCTTTATTTTTGACAATCTGTTATACTACATACTTTGTTACTTCACTACTGTAATCAACCCTAAATATCTTTTTAGTTTTTTTTTATTCTTTGACCTAATGTCTATAAGTGTTCAGAGATGGAGCATCAAGGAGGATCTTCAGGTAGTGGACGTGGTGGTGGTCGATCCCGGCCCCGTCCTATCAGAGGGGGTAGGGCGTCGTCATCTGCCCCTTCTGTAGGTAGAGGGCGGGGCGGTGCCCCAGAGGTGCCACCATTTAATATGGCATCGTCACCGTCGGGTTATTTGGCATCTTCGCCGTCGCTGTGTACGTCGTCGTCACCGTCTACCCCCACTGATCCGCATCAAATGGGACAACAGGTTTACTAGCCCAATTCTGATTGATTTAGTTATGTTTAGTTTCATGAAAACATCTATGTACAAACATCTTTAATATTTCACATTCCTTGTTTAGCACACCCCGTCGCCTCAGAGCCACGTCGGGGAAGAAGGTAGCTCCTCCAATACACCGATCTAGGGCACAACAGATCCTGCGACAGGGATGCTTTGGATCTGTCCTGACGCCGACTAGTAAGTCATGCCAAGTTACCAGTAATGTTACAAATCCCTTCTCTAATTGGTTTGTATGCTAATAATATTTGCATGATGTGCTTTGACTTTAGCATTGTGCCTCGTGATCCAGTGATGGCTTTCATCTCGAACCAATTATTCCGTAACTACAATCAAGCTTGGACTAGCTGGACAGCGATTCCTACGGAAAATCGAGATGCTTGGTTCGATGAGTTTATGGTAAGTTATTTGTTTATGGTTATTAATTAAGTACTTTTAAAAATTACCGCACTAATTGTTCATTGTTGATTTTCAGAGGAAGCATATGTCGTTGCCTGAACATCGTGAAGTTCTGAGAAAAGCTTATAACGCCAGGGCAGCCTGGTGGTTGTCTCAAAAGCTTTATAACTTGAGAGAGGCAAGAGGCAGCCGAAATTGGCTTCCACAGGACACTGCAAACGAATTATTTGACAATTGGGCCAACAATGAAAAGTTTTAGGAGAAGCGTGCGAAAAATAAGCAAAATAGGGCCAAAATGGAAGGCCCGTCATATGTTGGCGGCTCCATTCCGATGACTGAGTGGAGATGGAAACTTGTGAGTACACGTTATTTTCTATTTAAGTATTCAATATTTTGTACTTTGAAGTAATTAACTATGATCATCATTTGCGTTTGCAGGCAGAGACTGGGGTTCCTCCAGAGTCGGTAGGTTGGGCTGCCTTTGAGCGGACCCATTCCCGGCAGTCTGAAGGAAGTGATGAGAGGGAATGGATTAACTCAAGGGCCCACACAGTAGCAGTTAGACATTTATTGCATTTATTACTTGTTTTATGCACCACAATATTTATTTCATTTTACATGTCTTATTTGTTATGTATTTTTATCTTTGTAGGAAAATTATACGAAGCTGTCGCAGGAGAGAGACTCACAGCATGAGACTGACCCGTTATCCTCTGTGTCCGATGAGGATAGTCTGTTCTTTGAGGCTGCAGGTGGATTTGACAAGAAAGGGAGAGTCTTTGGATACGGTGCCGCTGCTAGCCGACTGAAGCCAACAAAGCGCTCCTCATCCGGCATTGAAGATGTTTCTGCAGGTAAACGTATTTGATATTGATAATTTCCATTCTCTTGTCCATTCAAATGAAGTCCAAATAATAAATGTACTTGATATTGTTTTTGCAGATGAGATGAAGAAGATGAAGGCTTTGACAACACAGATGACTCAGGAACAGGAGCGGATGCTTGAAGAGCAAGAGAAGATGAGGCAGATGATGATTCAGGAACGAGAGATGATGGAGGAGCGGATGGCTAAGGAACGAGAGATGATGGAGGAGCGGATGAGGCGGATGCAAGAGGAGATGATGAGGCAGAAGCAAATTCAACTCAAGTCCCTAATGAACAAGGGTTCGGGGTCGGCTCCTGGTGATGATGACCATGCTGGTGATGATGATGATGATCACAATGCTGCTGTTTAGACTACTGTTTAGAGTTTGCCCTTTGTAACATTGTTAGACTACTTTTTAGTATTTGGTATTTGTTAGATTACTCTTAATGTGCACTCCTTATAATTATTATTATATCCATGAATCACTACTTTTTGTACTCAATTTTTTAAAATTAGAAAAAATATTTTTAAAAATAATTATTAGTTTTACTAAGAAATTGTTTCTGTAGCAAACGATCAAATATGGGGAAATTTGCAAAATTTCAAGTTTTCTACGGAAAAATAAAAACAGAAGAAAAAAATAAAAAAATAAAATAAAAAAAAAAAGAATTTGCTACGGAAAAAAATTTCGTAGCAAATTTGCTAGGAAAATATTCCGTAGCAAAATTCAAATTTGCTACGGAATTTTTTCCGTAGCAAATTTGCTACGGATTCATTTTCCGTAACAAATTTGCGACGGAATGGAATTTCCATCGCAAATTGCGACGGATTATCCTTGTCCGTCGCAAATTGCTACGAAGGATTTTGCTACGGAAAAATTCCGTGGCAAAATCCGTAGCAAAATCATTTAATGATGGCCAATCACTAAATAGATAAATCTAAACAAGATTAAATAACCAAAATTAATATTAATTTTAATTAAACAATGAAAATAAAATCTAATCCACAAATAAGTTCATATCTACTCTAAATTGCAAAATCAACTAAGCACACATGGTTAAAATCAAATCCATAACAAAAAGATAAGACTTCAGGTTTAGAGAATAAAAAGAGCTAAGAAAAAAAGCTTCTCCGTCACCTCCACAATCTTCTTGTTCTTCCGTAGAGATGATAAAAATCACTAAAGCACTGCTGCTCCTCTTGCCCCTCTCAGTGTGCGTCTTGGCTTGCGTCCTTTCCATTCCACGTCGTGCATCCTTTTTTATTTCTTCTCTTCCCGTTTACTTTGTGCAGTGCGTCTCTTATTGGATCTTCCCTCTCAAAATAATATCTCTAATAACTAAAAAGCACCAGACTTGCTTTTTTTTTTTTTTTTTTTGCGGGGTCCACGTTATAATCCATGATAAGATCTTCTTTATTTAATAATGGATATAATGCATTTGGCTTCCTTTTCCTGTACGTGATCTGCTTCTTTATTATGTGTGATCCCCACATCACTTCCAACATAATATAACAATATTTCGAGCAAAAAACATAATATAACAATATAATAAAAAATATTAGATTGTATCCTTTTCAATTAAATTTGTTGCCTCTTTTAGATCATATAATATCTCATACACAATAAAATAAGATATCAATAGATTTTCTGTTATAATATTATTTTATCCTATATTTAATTAAAGGATAGACAAATATATAAAAGATAATTAAATAAGTATAATATTAATAAATTTAATCCAATATATCTCAGAATCTATACTTATTTAATTATAAAATATATACTTATCAAATTCCCCACACTTAAACATTTGCCTGTCCTCAAGTAAAAGAACGAGAATTTATTATCTGGAAAGAACATTGGTTGTAAAATTCCTTAACATAGAGTAATAAACCATCACATTTAAATCATATCATCAAATCTTATTTAAGTTAATGTCTTATAAGAATGAGTCACTAAGCCAATAGCCTTAAACAATATAAACAATATTTTAACGTCCCATGATCAACAAATCGGCACACAATAAGTTCAACAATAAGATTAGTAAAAGAATATTTCACTACTCAATTTCTCCAAACAAATTCAAATTCCCCCACTAAACCAAGCTTTTCATTTAATTTAATAAGGATCCTCAAGTAAGTAACTCAATTTTTTTTCTTTTTCCTTTTTTTTTTCCAATTTTTTTCCTTGAGCTGTTGTAGGTTCCCTTTTGACACAACCCTGCACATAGGTAATGCAGCACCGGTTACTCAGTTATTTCAACAGGCACTTCAAGAGGCTTTTAGCCTAACTCATAGCCCTCTTTAACTTTACCGTTTGATGCGAGTGCCAACATTGGTGATGAAGTGGTCCCGATTACTAAGTAAGGTCTAAAGAAGTTATTGGAGTTGTGTGCATTTGTGTGTGTGATAAAATTTTTTTTTTTACACTACCTGAGTCATTTCCCAAAATAACAGTTTTACTTAGCTGGCAAATGTCATCATCTAATTTTCGAAAAGAAATCATGTAGCAAAATATTCATAAACTAATAATCTATTGATCATATTACAAACTAATATCTATTCTCATAGTCAATCTCAAGATTAAGAAAAAAAAATGCAAGACTTTATAGGCTTAATTAGAATTTTTTTTTCATATTTTAATTTTTGACTTGATAATATTCTCCAAGATAGGGAAGTTCAAAATCACGGTCAATCCTAAACAATGCAAAAATCTCAAATAAAAAAAAATCTTTTCAATTGCATAAGGATAAACATAACCAAAGAAATTATATCCCCCTTACCCCCTACATTTAAATCAAACATTGTCCTTTGACCAAAAAAAAAAAAATCAAACATTGTCCTCAATGTTGCAAAAATATGGAGAGGGAAAAAGAACTAATATTCCCCTGGTTTAGGCTTCTAGTTCTGATGTGGAGTGCTTCCTCTAGTACCATCCATGAGTTTCAAATTTTAAGGGAAAGAGTGCACACGCAAGACTTAGCAGCAAGAAGAAGAGTGATCATCTTCAAACTTGAATAAAACTAAAAGAAAAACAAAATAATAATAATACTAAATAATGCAAGCGAAACCCTTGGGTTGCCTCCCAAGAAGCGCTAAATTTATAGTCTTCAGCCAGACTTCTCAAAACAAACCGCTAATCATAAGTGTCAAACACCTCAATTATCTTATCTTCATTCCTTTTCAAACAACAAGGTTTCAAACACAAAAATTGATCATTCAAGTTAATAACTTGTATTTCCTCAATCATAGACAATCTCGGATTAAAATCATTCACTGAATTAAAATAAAGCACAACATGCATATCTTTCAAAATAATCATAAGCACTTTCAAGAATTTAGAGCATTTAATAAAATCCACTTGACTCTCATTAGTAAGAGTCAGCACTTTAATAGAAGAGTCATTAGCAACAACTCTAGGGACATTCATATCACATTGATCATTAAAATCACAAACTTTAGGCTCCACAGTTGGAACCTCTTTTAAACACCCATTATTCTCATCTAAATCAATTTCATGCTCACAATCACTTTCTATATTATCCATAATTTCATGCAATTCTATACCTTCAACTTGCTTACAATAATCATTATCATCATAAGTAGTGGTCATCAAGCTTAAGGAATTATTTTGTTCTATAGTCTCAAGGGTTGATGAAACAATTTGACTCGCATATACCTTAATATTTTGGACACTTGTCTTAAGACTAATGACAATCTCCTTTTGCTCTCTAGTAGATCTCTCTAATGCTTCCTCACACTCTTCAAATAATCTTTCCAAATTAGATTTTTCCATATATTCAATGGTGTGTTCTTCAATAGGTGGATAAGAGTAAAAATGAGGGGTATGTTCATGAGAACAATAGATATGTGGATCCCTAAAATTTTGTTGCTCAAAACTTCACCAGGACAAAATGAATGATCAAAATAAGCTTGGTTCCTAGCAAAATCATCTCTCGCAGAATGACTAGTTGTACTATATGGACAATGCTCAAATAAATGATTCCCTCCACAATAAACACAAGACATGCAAACATATTGAGAAGAATCAATATATTATAGGGAATACAATCATCATTTATGCTCCTTTTATGTTGCCTAGATTCATTCAAAGAATTTAGCATAGCAATCAATCCATCTTATATAGAAAACAAAGAATTTACCTCATTCTCAATATTAAGACTAGTTGGTTACCAATTGAAATCCTTTTTTTTTCCTAAAAATAAAATAAAATATTTATAAACTCAAACTCGAACTACTAATGTTTAATCAATTTTAACCAAGACAGTTATGGCACACAAGTTCCTGGCAACAACGCCAAAAACTTGATAAGGCAAAACTTTAAGCCTATAAACTCCGCAAGTATATGGGCCGTATCAAGTAATAAAGAGTAAGTAAGATATCGTTCCCACGAGGACTTAGTAGCCACAACTTTAGTTAAGCATTAATTTCATAATTTCGTTTAAGTTGAACAAATCAAATTGAATTTAATTAAAATAAAATAAAATCAAAATAAACTAACTACCAGAAATATTAAATGAACAACCTAGAGTGATTAATTCCTTATTAGTTTCATAAACATCGATTTCACTAATTTAATTAGCCTTAATATCAATTTTGTTAATTTCAAATATAAATAGCTATAAGTGCTTGTCGGTTCACTTATAACTCTCTCTTAAGGATAATTTGTTATGTCTAACATAATTACTCAGGCAATATAACTCGGACACACCCTTCAACAATTATATGGGGCCATTAGGTATATGTCTATCCTAACCGCAAATTAAATCATAATCTAATCCCATATTACTTAATCTGAAATCTTAATTAAAATTCCCTTCATCAAGGTAAATCCTAATTTTCTAATTCATATTCAATGATGGCCAATCACTAAATAGATAAATTTAAACAAGATTAAATAACAAAAATTAATATTAATTTTAATTAAACAATGAAAAAAAAATCTAATCCACAAATAAGTTCATAGCTACTCTAAGATGCAAAACCAACTAGTCACACATAGTTAAAATCAAATCCATAATAAAAAGATAAGACTTCAGGTTTAAAGAATAAAAAAAGTTAGGAAAGAAAGCTTCTCCGTCGTCTCCATAGTTCTCTTATCTTTTCATGAAGATGATGAAGATCACTAAAGCACTACTGCTCCTCTTACCCGTCAGTGTGCGTCTTGACTTGCGTCCTTTCCATTCCACGTCATGCATCCTTTTTTATTTCTTCTCTTCCCGTTTAGTCTGTGATTGGATCTTCCCTCTCAAAATAATATCTCTAATAGCTTTTTTTTTTTTTTGGTCAGAATATCTCTAATAGCTAAAAAGCACCAGACTTGCTTTTTTTGTGGGGTCCACGTTATAATCCATTATAAGATCTTCTTTATTTAATAATGGATATAATGCATTTGGCTTCCTTTTTCTTAAAGCCGGTAAAACGGACCGAGTCCATTGGGCCGGCCCATTTAAGCCCTGACCCGTTAAAGGCCGGGTTTAAAAAATAGACAAAATATTTGAAATTGGCCCTGGAGGGTCAGCCCTGAAGGGCCTCGGGCTTAGACGGGCCAGCCCTGCAGGCCCTTTTCACTGTAGCTTTTACTTTTTTTCCTTTTAAAATTTATTAATTTATATATATTTTGTATTTGTTATAAAGTTATTTATCCATTTAATTACAAATATATAATAACTATACTCTAATTTTATGATTTGGTTTATTATTTCTTGCAAATAAAGCTTATGGATGTGTTCATGATGCGGGAGAAGAAATTCATAATATGCTTTTTATGTTTTATGTGAGTTATTTGTGAAGATAGTTTGCTTTTGATTATAAATTAGTGATTGTAGTTATTTATTGGATGATTCGTATTGTAATTTACTACTAATTATATTTCTTTAAAAAAAGCGGAGGAAAAATAGTTAAAATTTGGAATAGTAATTTTCGGGCCTTACGGGCAGGCCCTGGCCCTGGTGCTCTCGGGTCGGACTTTGAAAAACTGGTGTTTTTCTTACTCCAGGCTCTGGAGGGCCAGCCCTATTAGGCCTTAGCCCTTCATGGGCCGGCTCATTTCCCAGCTCTACTTTCTGTGCGTGATCTGCTTCTTTATTATGTGTGATCCCTACATCACTTCCAACATAATATAACAATATAATAAAAAATATTATATTGTATCCTTTTCAATTAAATTTGTTGTCTCTTTTAAATCATATAATATCTCCTACACAATAAAATAAGATGTCAATAGATTTTCTGTTATAATATTCTTTTATCTTATATTTAATTAAAGGATAGACAAATATATAAAAGATAATTAAATAAGTATAATATTAATAAATTTAATCTAATATATCTCAGAATCTATACTTATTTAATTATAAAATATATACTTATCACTTTTACCCTATCTTACTTCTACAAAGATCAAATAGAAAATAACTCATTTCTCCACACTAATTCAAATCAATGGCGGGGCCACTCTTATGCAACGCACGTGCAAACACAAAAACCAGAGCTGAGATTGAAGTCGTATGAGAGACAAACGAGGAAGGAGAGAGAAAGAGAGAGAGACGGAGCTGTGCATGCTCTGTTTAAAAAGTGGAGAATAGAGTGAGGCCGAGAGGAAGAAGAGAGTGAGAACGTGAGGGAGGGAGCCAAGAATGAGAATCATAGTTCTCATTCCTCATCCTCACATTGATTCAAAATGAAGCAGAGATCGAGAAGCACCGTGAGATAAAGCTAATGTGAATTTGAAACGTAAGAATGTTGACGGTGAGAATTAGTGAGTTCATATCGTGCAAGCCAAAAAACTAAGTTAGGTGAGTCATCAAGCTTCTCTCCTTATGATTTCCATGATTCCCCAACGTGAGTTTCTGAGTTTGAAGCCTTTGGGATCTAGTTTCAATACAACATGCATACTCTATGTTTGAATCTCGAAAAAGAGAAAGCTTGGCGCGCATGTCACAATGGAAACAAAAATTACAAACACAACCACACAAATCATTAAAAACTAATATGATAGTGTATATATATATATGCATGAGTTGCATGATGAATGGGAGAATTTGAACCCAAAGATTGCTATCGCCATGGTTGTCAAAATCGCCGATCTTGATCGTAAGATCGGCGATTTTGCGATTTTGAGGAAGAAAAACGAGCTGGATCGCTGTGAAGATCATATCGGAGGTGGGATCGTGGGATCGCCGGGGAAGATCGTGAAATCGTGGGATCGCCGTGCCTGGTCGATCCTGATCTGTGGGTGACCCATTTTGAAAAACCCGTCTACCCGCCCCACATCCGAGATTGAATCCGTTTCTACCTTCCTAAAATCCCTAAATCGACATACCTGGCATCGATTTCTTCTTTTCTCAGCTGCGACGAGGCATTTCGGTTCACTCTCCACTTCACACGAAGGGTTATACGGCGGTCATCTTCGGTCCCTTCTCCACTTCACACGTCGGCACGACGAGGCATCTCTGGTTCCAGGTCTCTCCACCGTCAGCGTCGGGCTTCCAGTAGCTCTCTCCAGTCTCCACGATCGGCGACGGCGTCCACCTCTGATCTCACCGTTGTTGCAGAATTGCAGGTCATCGCTCTCTCCTCTCTCCTCTCTTCTCTCGGTCTCAACTCTCAACTCTTCATCTCTCTGCTCTGTGGCCTATGCGACGGGACTGCCCATTTATTGTTTTGTTTTGTGTTAAAGAGGAGTTTTTTTTTATTATTCAATTAAATGTCATCTACTATGTGCCTCTGCTGTGCATTTATTCATCTCTACCATACCATGTGCCTCTGCTCTGTGCATTTATAATTTATTCATCTATGTGCCTCTGCTCTGTGCATTTTTTTCCATCTCTGATTGTTCATTTTTCAGTTTTTTATTTTGCTCTTTATTTCTATTTTTTCTATATTAGATTGTGGTGATTGTGGTGGTTTAGCATTTGGAAAATGACTTCTAGTTCTGCCGCCAGTAGTGATGCTCTTGCTAAGTCCACCCCTGCTAGTAGAGGAATTAAATTGAAAAATACTTCTGGAAGTAGGACTGATGTGGGATGGAAGCATGGTGTAGAAGTTGATGGCAGTGGGAGAAAAATTCAATGCAATTATTGTAAGAAGACTGTAACAGGAGGTGTTTACCGATTTAAGCACCATTTGGCGGGAACACAAAAAGATGTGGGGGCTTGTAGCTCTGTTCCAGAGAAAGTGAAAGCAGAAATGTTTGGAATTGTATCGTCTTTACAAGAGAGACTACTGAAGAAATCAACCACATCTACAGAAGTTGATGATAGTGATGAACTTGGTGGGAAAAGAAAACAGAGTGAAGAGATTGATAGTAGTGGGCATGATAAAAATATTTTTAAGAAAAGGGGAGTGAGCACTTAAGCTACAATAAATAGTATCTTCAAGAAGAATTTGAGAGAGGAAGCATGTGAAGACATTGCCTCTTTTTTCTACAATAATGCTATTCCATTCCATGTGGCAAAGACGGAGGAATTCCATAAAATGTTTGAATCAGTTGCAAAACATGGTCCAGGATTCAAGCCACCATCCTACCATGAGATCAGAGTTAAATATTTGAAGAAAAGATATGACTTAACAATGCAGGATATTGAAGCACATAAAGCTTATTGGAGGAAATATGGATGCTCAATAATGACAGATGGGTGGACTGACAAAAGGAGGAGGACAATCATAAATTTCTTAGTGAACAGCCCTAAGGGAACTGTTTTCCTCAAGTCTATTGATGCATCAGACATATCTAAGACTGCAGATAAAATCTTTAAGATGATTGATGATGTTGTTGAAGAGGTTGGTGAAGAACATGTTATTCAAGTGGTGACAGATAATGCAGCAAATTACAAAGCTGCAGGAGAGATGTTAATAGAGAAAAGAAAGAGATTGTATTGGACACCTTGCGCAGCACATTGTATTGATTTAATGTTGGAGGATTTGGAAAAGAAGATACCAGTCCACAGTGATACTATTCCAAAGGGAAAAAATCACAACCTACATTTATTCAAGAACTGCTTTGATTACTTTGTTGCACCACTTCACTAAAGGAAAAGATTTGGTGAGACCAGGCCTCACTCGCTTTGCCACATCTTACCTAACTTTAGGGTGCCTCCATGATAACAAAGGAGCATTGATTCGAATGTTCACCTCTGAAGAATGGAAGTCTAGCCGGTTTGCAAAGACAAAGGATGGAAAGCTTATAGAAGATGTAGTTTTGGACAAACTTTTTTGGAAAGATATTGTCACTTGCTTGAAAGGTGCTTATCCTTTGGTCAGGGTGCTTCGTATGGTTGATGCAGATGCGAAGCCAGCCATGGGCTTCATATATGAAGAGATTGATCGGGCTAAAGAGAAAATTGCTCATGCTTTCAACAACGTAGAAAGAGGGTAAACTATTAAGTTTGATTTAAATTTTAAATTTGTACTTTTGTTTTCTACACTAATTCAATTTTTTTAATTCTTTAGTTATTTGCCTTTGTGGGACGTCATTGATAGTAGATGGGACAAGCAACTTCATCGTCCTTTGCACGCTGCAGGCTATTTCCTTAACCCCCAATTACATTATAAACCTACATTTAAGGCTGATATTGAAGTGAAACGTGGATATTATGATTGCCTGGAGAGGATGGTGGGGGATGTAGAGATCCAAAATAAGATTGATACTCAAATTGATGATTTCAAGCATCAAAAGGAGGTTTTTGGTAAACCGATAGCCATGAGATCAATTGACACAAAAGCTCCAGCAGACTGGTGGGAGTCGTATGGGTATGAACATCCAGAGCTCCAACAATTTGCTATTCGTATTTTGAGTTTGACATGCAGTGCCTCCGGTTGTGAGCGTAACTGGAGTGCCTTTGAGATGGTAAATTTTCATGACGATGAAATATGAATTATATTTCATTTCAAGAATGAATTTTGTATTAATTGTTTTTAATATTTGCTTAGGTCCATACAAAGAGAAGAAATCGCTTGAAACAAAAAACTATGAATGATCTTGTTTTTGTGATGGCCAATTCAAGATTGGCCAAGAAGAAGGTGGCTAGAAAAGCAAATGAGTATGATATTGATGATATTTCTTCTGATGATGATTGGATGGTGGAAAATGATGAAAATCCATCTAACATTGAAGACTTAGATGTGGACAACTTGGTGCCAACTCAAAATGAAGCTTTGGTTGAGCCTAGCAATGATTTGGATTTGGAGTTAGAGTTACCAAATTTTGATGAAGAAGCCTTTGAAGATAGAGAGGAACTTGGTGAAATGCTAGATGATGAATGCGATTTGAATGCATTGATAGATTCATAGATTAGATTTGAAGTATTTTGTTTTGGTTTTGAACTTTTGATGATTTGGTATTTTGTATGTGACTCACTCAAGTTAATGCTTTGAAGTTTGAATTGTCTTTTAGAATTATTAAATGTTATTTTCAATGTCATATATTTTTATGTTGTGAGTTAAATGTTATTTTATATTCATATATATTTTTTATTTTTACTAAAATTAAATAAGTAAAATCTTTACGATCCGTGCCGATCCCACGAGTTACGATCTTGCTACCCCCTTCCGATCTTAAGTAAAATCGCGATCTTGACAACCTTGGCTATCGCTGCACATGGAAAACTAGAGAAGAAAACTTTGCTGTCTAATATATATATATATATATATATATATATATAATCGAACCAAAACCTTGAAAACTTGCTACTTGTGTCAAACATATTTTGTATCAATAAACTCCATGAGTTTGATTCATCAATCTACTTATAACTTGCAAAAATGCACTGAAACACTTTTTTTTATTTATTTATATTCTTATGTTTCAAATGCATTTAAAAATTTAATTAAAAGAAATGGGGCACTGTCCCCAAATCCCCCACTAATTATACAGACACAAATAAAAAATCCTAATCCTGTAACTGATTTAGATAGGCTAAAAATTCCAAAAGTTCAGTCAACAAGTAGTCATCACCGGTGCCCTGGGGTTGGGGGGAGGTGAGGGAAGGAGCATGGAAGGAAGCATGTGGGCCTCTTTTCGTACGATTCCTTTCCTTTTACTATAGTATTCATAATGAAGCCCACCTACTTTTAAAAAAAATTCAATATTTATGATTCAATGTAACAATAGGATTCTGTTCAGGTTAAAAACAAAAAGTATTATTTTCATATACTTAAAATTAAATCCATATATACTTTTCATATATTTAAACTTAACTACATAATTCATTGTTAAGGGATGAATTGAAAAGCTCCGTGGGATTGAAAAAAGTTTAGTGGGAGAAATATTGGTGTTTGAGTTGGTTTTTGTGGTTGAAGGACTTTAGTTAAAAAAAAAAAAGTAACTTCTTGTACGTGCAAAAAGTCTCAGCTTCTGGGCGCAACTTTTAGGTGTCACCATTGCATGGTGCTGGAAAATTTCACTGTTGCCCTCATATTGGCACTCAACTACAGATATGACACTGTATAGTGCTGTGTGTGTGGACTGTGTCAGTGCCCACGTGAATTTTAAATCAATTTTAATTTTTTTATTTTCAAATATTACATAATATACAACTGATATATATATATATATATATATATATATATATATATATATATATATATATAATGTTCAATAAGATTCATATTATTTTCAGTTATTTTCTATATCAATTGACTTTTTAAACGCTATTATAAACAAGAGCATTGGGAAAAAAAAAAAATCATTTCTGCCATCGCTATCTCAAACTGCACAAATCACAACTATAATATGACTTTTATCATATTTTTTGTTTGTAAAAGCTTATATGGAAAAAAGTTACTTTTGTCACCGATATTCTAAACGGACATTGGGGAATATTCTTGGGGAGGAAACAATATTTTTAAATATTGCATGTTTTTACAATATGTGGGGCAAGGATAAAGTAACACAAATAATATTGACAAGCTGTGTGGTCTTGTGACAATTGATGATAGATATGAAAAGTCTTATTGGCAAATAATTGCTAGGTGAAATTGAGCTTGGCCATATCAATTACATTAGGATGCTTGATTTGGTTCAATTATTGATGAATCTTGTGATGAGGTTGGAAGGCGGGCAGCAAATTGTGAATTTCTCATGACATTGATAGAGTACTAAGTAGAAATCAGGTGATGAATAATTAATTTTCTACAAAAAATGCTAACAATACTGTTACGAAGTATGGTGAGTAATGAATTTTTATATCCCTCGTTTGCTTGTTATGATACTCTTTTGGTGACTATGTTTCTGATCAGGGAACTAATTAAAGCAATGGAATGTGTGGTTTTAGCCTTTACTTTTGCAAAAAGATAAAGCAATAACAAAAGAGCGCTCCTAATTTTGTAATGAATATTTGACCAAATTTATTATTTTTTTTGTAATGAATCAATGGACTTATAGGTTAAAATGTCATTATCAGTATGATTTATCTTAGAATGAAAGGATGGTCTAGATTAGTATCCCAAAATTGTTGAAGGGTGTAACATCCTTAAATTTTTTGGGCTTATTGGAGAGTCAATTATGATTTAGGATGTATACAATTAAAAAGTATAAAATGATTTTTCAAAATAAAATAAATTTTTATTAATATTATAAAAAATTTAACAACATAATTAATTAATAAAATTAAAAGATACAGATAACTATAATAAAAAGAAGAAGAAAAAAATGCAGGGGGCGAGCTTCATAAAATAATCCAGAACTACATGTGGGGAAAAAAAAAAGGAAATAAAAAGAGGGAGAGAATAAATATATTATTATAAAAAGAATATTATTTCAATAATAGAATCAAACTTGAATTCTCTTTTCTATAAATACCCTCTCTTCTCAGCCTTTTAGGATCCCTGAACTACCGCATATTCACCTAGGTTCTCTCCTTCTGCCTTTCTCTCTCTTCCTATCTGTCCCTTATTTCTTCAACTACACTAATCTATGTCTCTTCGTTTTATTTTCTTGTTTTCTTCTTCCATTCTTTCAAGATTGTTATCTGGTCATGTCTACTCAGCTCTTCCATCCTGTTGCTCATATATGTCTTCATGAGTATATATTTTTCCTGAAAACCTTTCTTTTCTTGTTCTCCTTTTACGTCTTTTGCTAGTTACTATTGGGTTGGTGTGTGAGTTTGATTATTTTTATTTAGTATCATTTCTTCACCACCCAGCCACCCTTTTACCCAACGTAGGTGCGTGGGTGCATCACTTTCTATATATAGTTTTATGTTGTTTCTTTTTAAAAACCTTAACTCTCCAACAACTAATGTGAGTTGAATGTACGGGTGGGTGTATACATCTACCTATTTATATTTTTTATATAGTTTTACATTAATTTTTCATATAAATCCATCAACTTTCATTTGAATATAATATGCATATATAGGGGTTCACTTATTTCTCTCTACTTTCGCTAACCTTATATATATATATATATATGTGTGTGTGAGTCCCATCATTTCATATGTATGTAGAAATCTTCTTTCTCCTTGAGGTCACCTATCCTAGAACTACTCTCGTACAAGCACGCTTAACTGCGGAGTTCTGAGGGGATTTGGTGCATTAGTGCTGGTATAATCGAGCCCAATAGGAGACGCGCAATCATCAGCTATATTTGTGCTCTGTGAAATCTGACAAATGCTAAGACGAGCCAATCTCGTTGGGTGCCATTGGGCCTGACGGTACGGGCCAACCAGGGAACCCAATCCACTTTTCTTTACTCTTTTATTTATTTTAAATTTTAAATTGTTTGTGTTGTTGTCCAAAGCATGTCAAATTCATTTGTTTTGGGGGGAAAAAGTAAAAAGTACGTATGTAATTGCTACTATCAGACGAGCTTTTTGTCCTCTTTACATGCTTGTGTCACCATATATCTTTGAACATGTGTGTGTATGTATATATGTATGTGTGTGTATATATATATAACTTTTATATATTTAAAATATGTTTCCTTCTACAAAATTTATGTTTTCAAAAAATAGTACTGTATCTAAATAATACAGTGGAATATGTGGAGACTTAGGTGTGTGTACAATATTAGCTATGGAGGGTAGTTTTAAGGTTAGTAGTTTAAATTAATATATTAATAAATGTTTATTTGTGTGATTTTGTAGGCTCTTATTGAGAGTTTTGAGTAACTCTTTTGTGGTTAATGATTACCTGTTAGCTAGGGAATAACAGGTAATTCTGAATATTCTTCTATATACTTGTGAATTATATTTGATTATGAATAATTAACATTTATTAAAAAAAAAAGTGGAATGAATTATAAGTATATGTGTATATATTCTCAAGTAAGTAATGTTATAATATAATTATAATCAATGTATTGTTGGATTATTGTTTCCTTTTTGACATGTTTGAATATGTGATGATATTTGATATGAATAAAAACATGATTTATTGTACCTTCTGTTATAATGATATTATATTTATTGGTGACTGAATATAAATGTCATGGCGGTTACATTTGTGATGGGATGAAATTAAGAAAAAAAAATTTGTAAGGTTATTAGAACCAGATCAGTCATTGAACTGGTTGGGGTACTGGATCAAACTGAGGTCAAACTGGTAAAATGAAGATTTTAGGTTATTAATATGAAATTATAAAAAAATTAATTTTCTTTAATAGTAAAAATATCTTATTAACTTATAAAATTAATTATACATATTATATATATAATGGAATAACATTTCCCCCTTACTTATTAATGAATAGCTATATGTCTATTTGCTTTTAATTTTTACTCCTTACTTATTTCACCTCAAACAAAGTCTCTTGTCATCCATTTGCATACCACGCGTCTACTTCTCTGCATCCCTCCCTTGCTTTCTATTGTAGAGATATTTTTATACTTATAATTATAATTTTTTTTATGGTAATATTTTTCACTCAATATTTTGTACTTTGAGAATGACCACTAAAGACTGGTGGCACATGCCTGCTGTGACATCAGTGTATAATGTACCATCCAGATTTCACAATACGAATCATCCAATGGCCAAGATTGGTTCTTTGCCATAGCTAATCAAAGTTTTCAATTTTCCCCCCTTCCCCCCCCCCCCCCCCCTACAACGCATTATGTAATGTTATCATTATTCATTAATGTAATGACAAATTCGAAATTTCCTTTGTGTTTCAAGTCGTAACAGTCCTCGGCAGTCTATCACTCAGCTCTCCCCTTTGCCGTCATCGCTCTCACAGATACAGTAAGCAACGCTCAGATCCCATCCCCTATCAGACACAACCAACGAGTTGTGGGTGTCTTGTCTTGCGTCACGTCTCTAGCCCTATTTTCCTTCTCATCCCTCTCTTCTTCCTTCTTCTCTTCTATGTGTTTACTGCAAGTTATAGAGATTTTTCTCTGTTTCATTGTGAAATTTCTAAGGATCTGGTACGTAATTTTATTTGCATCTCTTGCCTTATTTTGCTTCCCTTCTTCCTTCTCAGAGCTTTAGTGTGTTTCAGGCCACGCTAGTTCACTTCGTAGCTCGCACGGGCTATGTCTGTTCACTCCGAGTCATCTAGGGTCAGCTTTGGTTCGGGGTGACCCCAGTTTCTATGCCATACTAGACCAAATTTGCGGCCACTTCGCCAGCTTCCGGTTTTAACTGATTGGTCTAGTTCGTGTTTCATAATTATGGAAATTTGTATGATGAGATTTCTTACATGTGGTATGCTTCAGTGTATAGTGGATGACACTTGTCAGAGCCCTTTTTTCCATGTTTTCCTTTGGTTGGATTGCATTGGAACTGTGGGATATATAACACCACCTTAGTTGCTCCTTAATTGTGTTCTTTTAAGGAGGGGAGCTAGTCTTAAGTTTTACACCTTTGACAAGGAGTATTTTAAGAACTAGTGAGTTTGAGACAATCCTATCAAGTGGATGAATTTTTGTGTTGGACTATGTGTTAGCTTATGACATTAGTCAATGGTATAAGGATAGACGATGACATAAGAGAGGTTGCATCTTGCATATTGCATAACTGTATAGTATATGTTGTGATGAAAACACATATTGACATAATGATGATTAAATTTGTAATTGTTTTGTATGAGGATTATGGTATTTACAAATATTTACATAATTAGTTCCTTCTTTTTATCAAATGTTATTTGTTTGTGTACAATAGAAACTTTCAATAGTTGCTGAGATGTGAAATCTCATCCTTTAATTAACATTTTTCACATGATTGTTCTAGTAGGAAACAATGAAAGACACATATGGAGTGAGTCTTAAAAGCTCTTTTGTGGTCCTAGAGTTCATGTTATGTCATTTTTATTTGCCATAACCCTAAGAGTTCCATATTTCGTTTTGTTTACTGAAAAATTATAGGGATTTAATTTGACACTCTAATGTGGTATAGTGGGTTTTAGTTGAACTAATTTTGTATTTTTTAGTTAAGTATTTAGTTATTTGGATTGGAGGGTTACAAAGGGACCCATTCCAAACAACACACCTTATTGGGCTTTGTTTTTCCATCCCATGCCCCATCCATGGGGGATAAGTGTCATTTAGCCATTTCATAAGCCCAATCATCACGGGATTTGCTTCTTTCTCGGGTCAAAACGTGAAATACATTTCCATTGTGACTTGTGAGTCTCTTTTCTTCCTCGCAGGTCTCCCAAACATTAACACATTCTTTTTTTCTTTTTCTTTTTTTTTTTCATGAGCATCTAGTAGTTGGACCTACCTCCTTTTAATATGGAGAATTTATCGGGATCCAGACTAATCTAGGTTGAGCCGGATAAGTCTACAAAGGCGGAAAGCTCTACCACTAAACACTGATGCATTCCTTGGTCTCTAATTCGACATCTCTGATTAAGCTGAAACAACCCCACCAGTTAATTTAGGTGCTTGGTGGTTAACACATTCATTTGTTTCACTGAAAGCTGCCACTTTTGTCCCCACTATATGGAAAGAAGTCATGTCTTTGATAATTTAATTAGTAGTATTTAAGTTTTGTATCAATCAAATTAAGTGAACTAAATTTCTTAATTAGCTAAATGCAAGAAATGCTCACTAATTGGAATGATCATATATCTTATATTTATTAAAAAAGTTATAGTTGGAAGTAGTATACTTAATTTAATTAACATCTATTTTTCCAAGTCTTTGGACACATTCAAGAGTCAATAATATAACAGCATTTATCTCTCTACTTCCATTTCATACAATATAATTAAATGGAAGGAGTCGTGAGGGAAGGGGAATATGGGAAGAAGAAAATGGGCTCTTGGCTCATTCTCACGTCCCACTTAATGTTCTTTTTCTTAATTATATACAGTAATCGAGCCTACAGCAAATATCACATCCATATCTTTTTTTCCTCCTTTTATTGATCACACGCGTTTTTCTTTTTACAAAATACTCGTTAATTTCATAAGTCACTCATTATTCAAATAAAACCAGCCAAATTAAAGTTTTAGTGTTTGTTGCAATAATGAAGTAGTTGAACTTTGATAAAGTTAATTTGTGGGGGAAAATGTGGTTGTACAAGTCATGAGGGAAGGAGCATGGAAAGGAAGAATATGCATCCATTCTTTTACGATTATTTTCCTTTCATTATTCTTTTATTGCAGAAAAAGAGAAGAATGTGGCCTTTTCTTTTACTATTCCTTGCCTTTCATTATTCTTTTATATATTGCAGAAAGAGAGAGAGGGGAAAAGTGGAAGAAAAGATGGAGATATAAAAGAAACATAAAGAAATTGTGAGAAACTTGCGAGAAAATTCTAGCTTCAGCCATCTAACAACACCGTCAAGAAGGTAAACTCCATGACCCTGGTATATTATTAAGCATTTGAGTTTAATCCATTTCACTTGTAGTTGTTAGCCCAACTTAGTATATTATACACTTCACTTGACCATCTCATATTTGATTTATTTTCCTTATCCAATGTTATGGTTTAGTTGTTGTAGGTCGTCATATACTATTAATAGTTCGTCAAATTATACTCCAACAGTAATTGGCTCAAATATTCATGGCAAGTGACCAAGAAGCATGTTCCTCAAATTCTTCCAACTGCAATTCAAGCCTAAAAACCTACAAGTATGACATTTTCTTGAGTTTTAGAGGTGAAGACACTCGCAAAAACTTCACAGATCACTTGTATCATGCTTTAAAAAGGAGTGGATTCAGCGTTTTTAGAGATGATGAAGAGCTTGAGAGAGGAGAAGTCATTGCAAAAGAACTCCTACAAGCAATTGAGGACTCTCGTTTCGCAGTTGTTGTTCTCTCCAAAAATTATGCCTCTTCTTCATGGTGTTTAAATGAGCTCCAACGTATTCTTTATTCAAGAGATAATTTGTGTCAACAGGTTTTTCCCATATTTTATTATGTAGATCCATCTGATGTACGGAATCAAAAAGGAAGTTTTGAGGAAGCTTTTGTTAGGCACCAAAAGCTTCAAAGGGACAATGAGGTTTTGAAGAGTTGGAGAGAATCTCTCACAAAAGTTGCTAACTTATCTGGTTGGGATTGCAAGGATCGGTAAGTTAATTTCTTATTGGGTAAAATTATGAGACATATTTTTTGCTTATAATCATTTCATTGAACATAAATCTAGATGCAGTCAAGCTATTTCTATTTGTTTGGCATGTATGTGTTCTTATTTTAAAGAAAAAAAAATTAACTATTAAAATTTTTGTTGTAACAGGGAATTATACTTCATATTACAAGTGTCACGAATCTTTGTATAGTTTATTTAGTTGTTCTCTTCATTTCTGTGTGCATCTATTTAATAAATGAGTTTTCATTATAAACTTTATCAAAAAAACTAAAGAATTGTAAACCTTTTTAAATACAATCATTTGACATTAATATATATACTATTACTTATATTCGAGTACTGGGTCATTTTTTAGTTGTGATATTATTTATTCTAATAAATTTTAAAGTTTTTTTTTTTTTGAAAAAATGAATTTAAAATTTGCATTATTATTTTTTTATTTTTTTGACATTCAAAACTATTCGTTATCAAACTGAAAACTTTAACTTCACAATTAAATTAAAGCACACGCTTGAAATAAAAATTGGAATAACAACTGCAAGTCTTATTTGCTGCCCATATTAAATTTGTTTCAATAAGTTTATGATCCAAAAGAAAAATAATATTAACAATTGTAGACATTGAAGTAACAAATATTATAATTACAAAATCAGTTAAAAGTTATATGTCTTACTTGGGCTCATTCATGTGTGGTTTTAACTTGTAGGCCTGAAGTAGAACTTATTGAGACGGTGGTTGAGGAGTTGTGGACCAAATTACGTCCTAAACTGCCACCTTATCTTGAAGACATGATTGGAATTGAAAATAAAATAAAACAACTGGAGCCACTGCTGGAGATAGGCTCGAACGATGTTCGATTTGTAGGAATATGGGGCTTACCGGGTGTGGGTAAGACAACAATTGCTAGGGCTGTTTTTAACAAATATCATAGCCAATTTGAAATCAAATGCTTTCTTCACAATGTTAGGGCAACTTCAAAAAGAAATGGTGAGGTTCACTTACAAAGTATACTTCTTTCACATCTCAAAATTAGAAACATGAAGATTGAAGACACATTCGAAGGGAAGAAAATAATTCAAAACCGTTTTAGGGGGAGAAAAGTTTTACTTATCCTTGATGATGTTAGCCAAACAAGCCATTTAGAAAATTTGGCTAATAGCCCTAATTGGTTTGGTGTTGGGAGTAGAGTGATCATAACAACGCGAGATTCAAGGTTGTTGTGTAGAGTGCATGAAGTACATGCCCATGAGGTTCAAATTATGAACCCAGATGAATCCTTTCAACTCTTTTGTTTGAAAGCATTTAAGAGTGGCGAACCTCAAGAGGATCTTTTGCATATGTCTAAAACTGTTTGTGATTATGCGAAAGGCCTTCCTTTAGCTCTCTCTGTTTTGGGTTCTTTTTTGTGTGGAAGAAGTAGCTTGGGAGAATGGGAAAATGCTTGCGATAGGTTGAAGAAGCATCAACCTGACGAGATTCTTGAGGTACTTCAATTGAGTTTTGATGCGTTGGAGGAACCAGAAAAAGCAATATTTTTAGATATTTCTTGCTTCTTCAATGGGTGGAGCAAAAAGGTCGTAACACATATATTAGAAAGTTGTGGATTCAATGCGAACTTTGGTATACCAACTCTTAAGGAAAAGTCTATGCTAAAGGAATATGATGATTGTTTAGTGATGCATGATTTGCTTGAACAAATGGGTAGGAGAATTGTTGTAGATAAGTCTTCTGATGATGTTGGAAATCGTAGTAGATTGTGGTATAATGAAGATATTGATGAAGTTATGAAAAACAACTTGGTGAGTGTTGATCTTAGCTCTTATATATTGGATTTAATACATTTTATATACATCTTATCAGTTTCTTGTCAATTAATTCTGATATCATTTTCTTTGTGACTAATGTTTATCAGGGCACAAAAGAAATACAAGGTATGGTTTCATCCACATCTTGTGAGGCATCTATGGTTTCATCCACATATTGTAATAAGCTATCTTGGGATCCTAAAGCCTTTTCAACATTTCGAAACATCAGATTACTCATCGTAACAATTGATTTCAACCTTTCTCATGGCCTCGAATGTCTTCCTCATTCTTTGAAAGTCCTTCACTGGACAAAATATCCTTTAGACACTCTTCCTCTTGGAGCCCGATTGTATAGACTTGTTGATCTTAAAATGCATCATAGCAAATTAAATAAACTTTGGAATAAAAGCCCGGTAAGATATACATCTTATGCTTTGAGGTTATAGATAGTGTAATTGATTATGCAAGCTAGCACAATGTATTCTTTTCACTGATTCTTATATGTTTGTTTGACCAGTGCTTGATGAATTTGAAGTTTTTGGACTTGAGTTATTCCAATAACTTAGTTGAAACTCCTGATTTATGTGAACTTCCAAATCTAGAAAGATTAGAACTTGAAGGTTGTGAAGATATTGTTGACCTTCATGCCTCGATTGGACAACACACAAAGCTTCGTGTATTGAATTTGAAGGATTGCAAAAAGCTTAAAAATTGGTGTCTAAAAAAATTAGAAATGACTGCTTTGCAAGAATTTGTTCTTTATGGGTGCCTTCAAGTAAAATGTCTCCCAGAGTTTGGAGAAAGTATGAAAAATCTAAAAATACTTGATGCTGGGGAGACAAATTTAGTCAAACTTCCTGAGTCGCTTGGACTATTGACTGGTCTTGAGACATTGAAGTTAAGTGGCTGCAAAACTCTTGTTTGCTTTCCCCAAAGCATTCACAAGTTGAAGCGTCTTGTATTTGTTGATATAGCCGGCTGCTCAAGATTTGCTAAATTGCCAGAAAACTTGAATGAAATGGAAGCCTTGGAAGAGATTGATGCTAGTGAAACTAATATAACTGAAGTACCTTCTTCCATTGGTGGATTAAACAATATCAAGAAATTGTCATTTCAAGAGTGCAAACGGTTAAACGAAAACTCTTGGAGGTTGATTCATCTGATGAACCTCATGTTTTGGAGGCATTCAAGCCATAGGGGCTTAACATTGCCTAACTCTATCTTCAATCTTAAATCACTGAAAGAACTAAATTTGAGCTACTGCGGTATTGATGATGGATCTGTTCCAGATAGTTTCAGTGGCTTATCATCATTGGAGAAATTAAATCTTAGTGGAAACTTGTTTAAGAAACTACATGCAGGATGCATATCTAATCTCTTGCAATTGAAATTTCTTTATTTGAATTCATGTTCAGAACTTGGGTCGTTGCCGCAGTTAGGATCAAATTTAGTGAGACTGTATGCAGGAGAATGTGGTTCATTGGAAGCAGTGTCGGACGAACAATTATTGCATCTCTTTACTTCAATCGACCAGGTATACACATATAGTTTACGTATATTCTGTTGTTAGTTATACTATATAATTTGATATGTGATATTTTTGGGTATATAGGACGAAAGATTGATAATGGGAGACAGTCTCGATGTGGCAATTCCTGGGAGTGAAATACCCTCATGGTTTACGAATCAACATGATCTTTTTATGAATTTCTTTGGTGAAGCTTGGTTGATGATAGACATGCCTCCTTGTGGTGAAGAAATATTAGGAATTGGATTATGCATTGTGATTGATGATCAGTTTTTTTCCACTGAACCCAACAAAAGACCGTCTTTTGGTTTGCTTAATTGTTGGTTTGATTTTGCTAAAATTCCTCACCCAACTAACTTCAAGCCCGAGACTTATGCGAGGGTGTGTAGATATTCAGAAGACATGAAGTCAAGTCACCTATGGATAGTGTTTTGGAAACAAAACGAGGAAGTCAATCGTTGCCTACAATTAAGCGAGTACAGTCACATTCCCTTGCTATTTAAATCTTTCTGTCGTTGGAAAAGGGATTCAAAAGATTGGAAAAGGGATGCAAAATTTTGCAAAATAAAGTGTGGATGGCGTGTCATACGCAAATGTGATTTTGAAAACCGGGATTACTCAATGAGTCAAAGTCTCCTTCCAGCAACGGAACAACACAATGACCAAGTATGTCACTTTCATCATACATTCTCCTTTCATTTTTATTCCAAACTACACCCTCAATCCCTAATTATTAGGGGAAAAAAGTTTTAAAACTTAGCCCACAACATACATTCTCCTTTCACCATTACAAATTTATTAGTATTGAGAAAATTAGTTAAATTACTTATTTGTAACTATTGATTTAAAAAATCTTTTACGATTATTTCTAATATTTAATGATATTTCATAGTGAATTTTTTTTCTAAGTAAAAATAAATTGAGCATTTTAATAAAGGAAAAAAATCAAATATTTATAATTAGGAGTATTTTGATGTAGGGGAAAAATTGGATGTGTTCTTATGTTTAAACAGGACAAAAGCAAAGTGCTTAATATGGTTCTACATTTAGGACAAAAAAAGTAATTAAGTGAAATAAGAAACCTTTCATGTTTAAAAAATTGGAAAGATGAAAAGATGGCATTAGTTAAGGATATAAATGAAAAAAGGGCATTATATTAATTAAGGATACAAGTGAACAAATGTAATCAATTTTCTGATATTAACTAATATTAACCGTTTTTTTTTAATAGGATTATGTTTAATTTAAGTAATTTTCTTTTATGGATAATGACTCGCTAGGGAAGGAAGGATTATATGCGAATAATAATTTTCTATCTGCTTATCTCAAAAAATGGCATTAGTTAAGGATATAAGTGAAAAAAGAGAATTGTATTAAAGGTTTATTGTTTGTCATGTCACTTAACATAAGATTATGTCAAGTCACCCTAAAGCTACGTCATTTTAAGAGTTAATGAAATTAATAAATGGTGTTTTTATATTTTTGTTTTTATATTTATTACATGAATTTTACTAAAAGATTCTTCATTAATTCCCCTAATTCAAAAACTACGTCGTTTTGAGAGTTTATTAATTTCTTTAACCCTAAAACGACGTAGTTTTAGAATGATTTAATATAACCTTACGTCAAGTGACATGACAAACGATAATCTCTTATATTAATTAAGGATACAATACAAGTGAACAAATGTAATCAATTTTCTGATATTAACTAATATTATCCATTTTTAATAGGAATATGTTTAATTTAGTTAATTTTCTTTTATGGATAATGACTTGCTAGGGAAGGAAGGATTATATGCGAATAATAATTTTCTATCTGCTCACCTCAGGCGTTACTTATTGAAGTTTTAGGACACACTTTCAATTAATTCTCCGAGATGAAGGCATTGAAATAACACCACGCACATATAATTATCAACAAAATAAATTAAAAGTGAAAATATAAGCGGAAGATGAAAAAAAAATATTAAAAACTTAAACTCTATTATAAATTGATAATACGAGTATAGTGACGAAAAATGAAGTTAAAAAAAAAAAAAAACGAAACGACCAAGAGAAGTAAATTTAGGTTGATTTGTTATACGTAATAATGGTATTAGGTACAGTAAGAGATTTCATAAAATAAGAAACAAGCAAGATATGTAG
This sequence comes from Acacia crassicarpa, assembly GCA_034222035.1. Classification (NCBI taxonomy): domain Eukaryota; kingdom Viridiplantae; phylum Streptophyta; class Magnoliopsida; order Fabales; family Fabaceae; genus Acacia; species Acacia crassicarpa. The sequence continues at coordinate 56,566,948 of JAWXYG010000003.1, forward strand.
ATAGGGGCATGCAATTTAAATTTGAAAAATGGTATATTGGTGATATTAATAAGTATATAAATGATGATGTAGGACGCAGCTTAATTATTTTTGTGATGATGTGATTGTGTTAATGTGATGATTGGGGATTGCAACACGTTGTGCAGGATGTTCGTACCCCAATGCCCCTCAATTTTGAATCGAGATCGATTTCAGGCCGTCCCATCCCATCAAGTTTAGATTTCTCAGTACAGATGGTGCAAGGTACGTGACATTGTAATATGACAATATCCTTTATCTCTAAATGAATTTCAAAGTTGGTGTTATAATTTATCAGTTAAGTTATTATGATGACCACTAAATGCTGTTTTAATGTTCCTAGCTGCTCCTGAGAATTTACATTATGTCCTTTTCTTTATAGGCTTGTTATGTGCTTCTTCCTCTAATTAGATAGATGAGGGCTTTATATATATATATATATATGAGTTTATTGTTTGTCATGTGAGTTGACATAAAGTTATGTCAAATCATTTTAAAATTACGTCATTTTCGGATTAGAGGAATTAATGAACTCTCAAAACAACGTAATTTTGGAGTTAGGGGTAGGGCTGAGCAAGAAATCCATAACCCGGTGAGCCCGCCCACAACCCGGTGTAACTGAGCCACTTTTAGTCCGCCCCAAAAAGACCCATAATGGGTTGAGAAACCCGCTCATTTAAGAATTAAATGGGCGGGCTATGGGCACACCTTTGAGTTGCCCATACCCGCCCATTAAGTGTTTTATTTTATTTTATTAACTATCATAACCTTAATAGGTATTGACTCTCATTCTCTTTCTTTCTATATTTGCCTATTCAACTTGCGAGTCGTCATGACTGACCAGAACAAGAGAATTAGAGTTTGTAATCTTCGTGGGTCAGCATTTGTAGGTGTTGTCTTCATCCCCTCAACCAGATTCTCATTGATTTGTTCCTCCATCTCTACTTTTTTTTCCCTTTAAATTTATTTGGTCTAGCTTTTGTTTCCAAAAAGAATTATTATTTTTTATTTAAATCAATCTTTTAGCTAACACACCACATCCCAAATAATCCAAATGATTTCAAATATCTTGCAATATGTGAAAGTTGTCATGAATTTGGATGTGTGTTTCATGTTTATGTACGTTTTTTCTCAAAAAATAAACAAGTCAAATGTAAATGGGTTACCTAAAACCCAGTGAAACTCGCCCATTTATATGCTAGCCCATTTACACGGTTTAGATGGGTTGAGGTATGGGTATGGGTTAGCCCATACCCATTTAAAGTTAAATGGGCGGGCTATGGGTTAGGGCATGGGCTACCCAACCCGCCCATTGCTCTGCCCTAGTTAGGGGAATTAATGAAAGATCTTTTGGTAAAATTCATATAATAAATATAAAAATAAAAATACTAAAACACCCTTTATTAATTTACCTAACTCCCAAAACGATGTAGTTTTAGAGTGACTTGTCATAATCTTATGTCAAGTGACATGATAAACGATAAACAAAATATATATGTATGTATGTGTATATATATATATATAACATTAAATTTTATGCTACATCTTGATTTTTTTTTATACTCACTATCTTAAATTAATTAATTTACAGTCCTGCATTTAAAAATATTTTTCTTGTAATACTAATATCTTTGAAATTAATTATTTTTGAGATACTGGGTGCACACAAAAAAATCAAGATGTAATATATAATTTAATCTAAATAAATAAATAATGCCCTCATTCCCCTAATTAGAGAGAGAAGCATAACAAGCATATAAAGAAAAGCACTTAATGTAAACCCTACTTGTTACACCTACCAAAGTTTTCATTGTCCCCAAAAACACTAAAGAGCTTTCCAGCATTGATTCGCAAAATTGTTTCATCCTAGAGCAAATAGCACCAATATAATAGAAATTGCAGAATAAGTGAGAGACAATACATTGGTTTATAAGATCTCCTTTTAAGTTTGTTGGGTAAAATCTAATAGACGGTGCCACAAATTCAATAACTAATGTGAGTTGGTAAGCACTCACATTCCTGACTACTTAGCTTCAACTTAATTATAACTAGAGATTAAATTGACTTGCATTATTTGCATGTGAATTCTTGCGAATACTAATGCATTTAAACCAATTTTACATTGGGAGTTGATAGTGGCGAACTCAGGAAATTACTTAAGGGGCACAAGTAGTGGTGGGGGATTCGGGGGTGCTATCCTCGATTTTTTTTTTAAAAAAAAAATTTTAAATGCATTAAAAAATAAAAGAGTATAAACAAAAAAAGAAAAGAATATTTAAAAAATATTCATAATATCAAGTGAATACTGATGATGTAATAAAATAAACAATTATTTTACAAACCTGTCATTTAGAAAAGTAAGGCTAAATACTGTTAGAAATGCAGCTACATAAATTACAATGTAGGCACTGGACACTCAATAAGTTCAAGTACATAAATTTTAAGAACAAAAGTATATCATAATAAAAATAATTATAATATCATCCTTTTAGGCCTTATTTTTTTTATTGTAACCATACATATTATATGGGGAAACAATTTGGTGATGCCATCGATTTTGATCAATATTATAATTTAGTCTGAATTTATTTTTGTATTGTATATATTGAGGCGGGGAAGGTAATGTAGCTCTAAAAAGACATTTTTGTAATTTTCTATCAGAAATCAAGGGGGGCACTTGCCCCCCTTCTAATGTATGTGGGTCCGCCTTTGGGAGTTGAGTTTGGTGGAGAAGGAGCAAGCCCTTCACAATGTGACAAACCAATATTTGAATTCAACTAGGAGAGGTGCCTATATTTAGTATCTAATTACATCTCAAACAAGACTGCCTCTAATAAGAAGAAACTTGTGCCTAAGAAGAAAAAACAATTTTAGGTTCTGATTTTAGACATAGAAAGATGATAGGTGGATATTTTATAAGTAAATGGGTATAGATTTTGGGAAATATACTCTATTTGATTAAATTTATAAATATATTGTATTTGTTTAATTAATTTTTATATATTTTCGTCCCTTTAGCCAATTAAAAGATAAAAAGGAATTTTGCAATACAATCTCCTCACATCTCTCTCTCTCTCTCTCTCTCTTTGCAGGGAAAGTCAAAGAACTCGACAAAGAAAGTTTAAAGAAATTAAATAACAAGAAAGGAAAGGAAGAAAATTTCATTTGCTAGATTACGTGAAAAGTTTAATGAAATTGAAGCTTTGGAAGAGATTGAGATAAGTGAAACTGATATACTCCCTCCGGTCACCAGAGGTAGTATTAGAAGTGCCTTCTTCCATTATATTGGTGGCTGATTATTTCAGTATGTTAAATATTAACTAAATCAGTGAAAGAACTAGATTTAAGCTATTGCTGGATTGATGATGGATCCATTCGGAATAATGACTTACGTGGCTTACCATCATTGTGGAAATACTTATCTGTTCATTTTTATTTCAAACTACTCCCTCGGTCCCTAATTATGAGGCAAAATTTTGTAAACACTTAATTAACCCACATGATACGTACTCCTTTCACTCTTAAACATAATACCCTTTTAACTAATTTATTGATATTAAGAAAATTAGTGCAATTAGTATTTGTAACCAATGGCTCAAACGCTCTTCTACAATTATTCCCATATAAGGCGTTTTGATTCGTAATAATGACTAATGACTCCTCACCAATGTGAAAAATGAGCATTTTCATTAAGGGGAAAAAATTAAGTATTTTAACTAAGAGTATTGTGATGTAGGATAGAAAATGGATGGGTTGTTAATTTGTCATAACAAAGGACAAAAAATATTACATTTGGGACAGAGAGGACTAAATTAAATAAGCAACGTTTTATATCTAAAAAGTCAAAAAGATGAAAGTGATGAACATTAATTAAAGAGTCAAATATTCTAACTACCCTTATATTTTGCCTTAATTACACGGACATCTCATTTATTTTGAAAACTTACACTTTGCTCCAAATCATTAACACCGTTAAAGAATATTCTAAAAAGATTCTTCACGCATATTTTTAAATTAAAAACTATATTAAAATAAATGTTATTTACTAATTTACCCCTCATTATACTAGTTCCCTAATTTATCTTTTAATATTAATGTTCACTAATGATCTATTTAATATTTTTAATAAATTTAATTTAGAATAAGTTTTAGTAATATGTTTATGTGGTAAATATTAATAACTTGTTAAAAATTTGAGTAATTATTTTCAATAATATATGTTTAATGAAGAATTCTCAAAAATTTTGAATTACACGATATTAATATGTCAATCTCATAATAATATCATTTTATAATTATATAACTTAATTGACTATATGTATGTAAGTATTATTGCAAAACATCATTATGCATATTTAAAAATTACATGATAAGCTTAATAAATAAAAGAGATTAAACATTTACATTTATCAAAAAATCAAAATTTATAATGATGAAATTAATTAACTTTATAATATGATAAATTTAAAAGTATGAAAAAAATTTTAAAATATATACTAATTTTTTTTTTAACTTTGAATAAAGATGTGACTAAATGGTTTTTTTTTTGGGGGGGGGGGCTAAAGATTACATGATAAGTAGTAATATTTATTATAATGAGGGGCATTTTGGTCAAAATAATGAGTCAATGTTGTGATTTAACGATCAACTAACGGTTAGATGGATGGAAGTTAAATCTTAAAACTAGAAGGGAAGTTTATACAACATATATTTTGATTTTGAGAAAGGTTCATATAGGTTTTTAAAACAGAAGGGAGGTCTCTGTAATTTAGAATAAATAGAGGGGAGGTTGATGTATTTTACTCTTAATATTAAGGATATAAGTGGGAAAAAATATGTAATCAATTTTCATATATTAACTAATATTCTGTAAGTTAGGTAATATTATTTTATGGATACTAGCATGAAGGGAGTATATCATTGTCGTCAAACTCGCGAGTTAACTTTTCAAGTTTATCGTTCTTATGTTTTTAGCTTATAAAACCATGTTAACTTACTCTTTAAACTCATGTTAACTTCTTCAATTTGATTATGCTTAGCATTTTTATATATAAATTTTATAAAAATTTCTTCGTTAAATATGATAAATTATAAATGTTGATGGATTTAATTTCAATTATTTGGATTTAAAATATATTTAAATCAAATTGTTGTCCTTTTTTATATTTTAATTATTTAATTATACACTATTAATACCTATTTAATGATAAAAATAAACTCTTATGAGTTTATGATTCGATTTCATGATACGAGTTTAAATTATTACCACGATTTTGTCTAAATTCATAAGTTTGACAACTATTTTTTTGGTCAACACGAGTTTGACAACCTTAGAGTATGTACAAATAATTTTTTTGGTTTTGATCTTTCAAATTTTAAAAAAGAAATTTTGGTTCTTCAAGGGGCAAAATGGTCCATATATTTATTTATTGATAGTTAGGGACCAATGTTTTACACCAAATGAAACTTGAGGGACAAAAAAAAGAGAGGCAAATTTAAAGGACCAAAGATTGTATTAACCCATAATTTTATCACCAAATGAAAAAATAATACTCCATCTTGTTTTTATTATAAGGCACCAACTAATAATTCTTATAAATAAATAAAAATAGTTAAAATCAATAAATTTTTTCTAAAATTTAAGTAATTTTCCAATTCCTTGTATGTATTGAAATTTTAGGAATTCACCGAGATGATGAAGGCACATGTATAATTAACACCCACGTACATTCGGATCCCTTGTCAGCACGAAAGAGATTAAAAGTAAACATATAGGTTGAAGATGAAAACAAATTATTGCATTCCAGAACTTAATTTATTCTCTGTCTTCTTATTTTTATTCAATGACAATAGCAAATTCTTTTCAATTTTTGTTTAAATATATCTTGTCCTTAGACTTTGTTTCTCTCTGGGACACCATATTCAATATGCCATGCATACCATTTTGGTCAAATAAAATGGTTCAGCAGTCACACAGTTAATGTATTTTAACGATAGGGGCAGCATTGCCCTGTTGTGAAGCATTTAAAGGCGACATTGCACCATTTTAGAGTTTAGGATACCAGATGCTTATGAGCAAATAGTTGAAGGGCAAAAAAAAGCCCTTTAGGGAAATATATCAACTACTTAGCTTATCTTCTCAATTAATTGTTAACATGCATTGGGTTGCTTGCTTTAATATCTCTAGAAGACACTACAAAAAAAATCAGTTTTTTGCGGCGGAATATTTCCCTTGCAAAAGAGCAAATTTCCGTCGCAAAACTGATTTGCGGCGGAATTTGCGACGGAATTTTTTCCGTCGCAAAAATCGCCCACGCAAACCAATTTCCCGTCGCAAAAATGATTATTTCCGTCGCAAAATTTGGATTTAGCGGCGGAACCATTTTCCCTCGCAAATATTGAAATTTGCGAGGGAAATATGAATCCCTCACAAAATTTTGGATTTTGCGAGGAAATAAGTTCCCTCGCAAAATCTCGAGATTTTGCGAGGGAACTATATCCCTCGCAAATTTGAAATTTTTGCGAGGGAACTAATCCCTCGCAAATTTCAAATTTTGCGAGGGAATGCTACTCCCTCGCAAAATCCAAATGATTGAATTTTGCGAGGGAAGATATTTCCCTCGCAAATCCCAATTAATTTTTTAAAAAAATAAAATGATTTTAAAAATTTAATTAATTTCATAAAAAATATTAAAAATTAGAAAATAAAAAGACTTACATATGATAAAAAGATATTGTAACAAGCATCAGAGTTTACATAGAAATAACAAAATATTACAAAGTATAATGTTTCAACTAAAATAAACTAAAAAAAAGTCTAAACTGCAGCAGTCTGGTCAGGATCACCATCGGTATTGCCATCACCATCAGGAGGCGGACATTGATTTCAAATCTTCAATATAATTTCTTCTTCGGCTTCAAAGACCTTGAAAAATATTACTTGGCCCATTTAGCCATACAACCATAGCAAGAAAAGGCTAGAAGATCGCAATAAAAATATTACAGTGGGGAATATGGGAGGATGAGAAAGTGGAAGCATGGCCTCTTCCTCATTCACTAACCTGAGTATAAAACAATGATAAGTAAAGGAGCTAGGTCTGATCAACACATGACCTTGAAGCATCACTGATTTTTTTTTTATCAATAACGACTTTAGAACGTAGACAATGTTAAATTTTATGGAGAAGAGATATTAGCATGTAGCAAGAATCCAACCGAGGGGAAAAAGTTAATATATTGAACGGATAATTCAATCATAAAAAGAAAATAGAGCGCTCATCGAATAAATAGATATCTTTCCAACCAAATCAAAACCAAGTAATGTAAAACATGCCTGATATTAATTGATTAAAGATAGTATTGGATAATATAACAATATACGCTTCCAATCCGCTGAAAATTTCATAAAACATGCCCAATATTAATTGATTAAAGATAGTATCAGATAGTATTCCTTTTCCTCATTGAAAATTTCAAATCCACTGCATCGATTACTCTAGATAATTGCGATAACGTTATAAACTCGGATGCAACTATAGATCTTCAAGATAGTCAACACCCATGAATCAAACCAGGGCTTGATAACACCACATACGGATGACGCCATATAGAAAAGTCATACAAGGAGAGAAAGAAAGTAAAAATTAGATGGAGAAGAGGCTTACTCTGGACAAACTGAAACTCAGCGATGATGCGATCGAGTAGCAAGAAGCTAGGGTTTTGCACAGTACCAAGAGACGCAGAAAAGGAAAATATAATTGGGGAATAAAGAGTCGGCGGGCGCAGATCCGTTTTATCTTCTTATGGATCCTGATTCTGAAGTGGGGATGGTGAGGGAGTGGGGACGGTGCTCGGTGAGGGCAATCGACGATCGTGAAATTAGGGATTTGAGGATTAGGGTTAAGCCACACAGTCGCGGCGAAGGAAAGAGGCAGACGCAGTCACGACGTGGAAATGAAATGGGGATTGGAATTTGAGGAATTGGCTCTTTTTTTTTTAAGAATTCGCTGGACACTTGTCACTTGGGCAGTGGGCACAAAGAGTTTTAATTATTAAAAAACATATATGCGACGGAAAATGAATTTCCCTCGCAAATTTCCTAAAATTTGCGACGGAATTTTTTCCCTCGCAAATTCCGTCACAAATACGATATTTTCTTGTAGTGAGACTTTTCTATCTTTTCTGTAAATTTCACTTTATAAAGGTATCAAAATATCTTTCAATTTCATTGAACAGGATATACAGGCACTAATCAACAAGATTAACAAGTGTATAGTGGCTCCACTGCCAACAACGTATTTTGGTGCATTGTACGTCTTTGTCTTTTCATCATTTTGTTATTTTGCCTGCCCTATCTGTTGCAACTTGCATCTATATGTTTTGCATTATTGAAACTAACATTCCCACAATTTCAGTGCCTAAAGTTGTGCTTAGCATGCTAATTAAGGATCATTAAGAGTGGGTTTCCCTATAAAATTATTGTGAATAATGATCAGTTGGTTCTAATACTACAACAACAACAACGCTTATCCTACTAGGTGGGATTGGCTATATGAATGACACGACACCATTATGCTCTATCAACAACCAAATCTTTAAATATATTGTTAATAAAAAGGTCATGTTCAATGACATTATTGAACGTTTTCTTCAATCTTCCTCTCCTCATTTTTAGAGGACTCCGTACTGTCTAATCTATCTTGTTCATTAGTGTCTCCAACAGCTTTCTTTGTACATGTCTAAACCACCTTAAATGATTTTCTGCTAGTTTCTCTTCAATAGGGGTCACTTATGCTTTTCCTCAAATATCATCATTTTGAATCTTATCTTCTCTTATATAACCATACATTCATCTCAACATCTCTATTACCTCAACTTTATGCTCTTGTTGTCCCTTTGAGTAAAGCAAGGAAATCGGGTCGAGCTTGTCAGGTTGGCCCGTTTAAGCCCTGGCCCTGCAGGGCTCGGGCTTGAAAAATAGGCTAGAAATTTGAAATTGATCCTGTAGGGTCGTCCCTACAGGGCCTCAGGCCAGCCCGTTAGGCCCGTTTAACTGTAACTTTTTCTTTAAAAAAATGAATTACTTAGACTTCTACTTAATGAATGTGTTTATTTGTAATTACTTAGATTTTTTTAGTTTGAACTATAACCCTTTTTTATGTTTATTATTATTTTGTATTAAAGCACATAATTAGTTATTATAAATTTTAAAAAAGGGATGTTTTTATATTAAATAAACACATATTTTGGTATTACAATATTATATAAGTAATAAATTATAAAGACGTTTTGTGAGTATAATTATTTTTACCTGTCAGTAAAATCATACATGAACTACAAAAATCTGTAGACACACACAAAATTACGAGAGGGAAAGGCATTTTGTCGTGGGCATGAAGCAATTCCTTTATTTAATATTTTTTGAAAAAAAAGGAAAAAAACATATTCTTTGTGTTTATTTGTTTTTTTATTACGAATTAATGAATGTGTTTATTTGTTGAATGATTTACATTGTTTAAATATTAATGTTGATAACATTTATTTGATAGATTAGAACTTTAATAATTGCAATTTACTAATTATATTTCTTTGAAAAAAATCAAAGGAAAAATAGTTAAAATTTAGAATAGTAATTTTCAGGTGGCCGACCTTGGCCCTGTTGGCCAGGCCGGCCCTAATTCCCAACTCTACTTTATAGGCCAACATTCACTATCTATCATGTAGCAGTTCGATAAAACATTCCTTTAAGCTTATTAAGTAGTTTCATATCAATTGGTTTTAATATGAATGATATATTGGTTCTAATCCTATTTGTTTTCTCTTTATGCAGTCCGAGTCTTGTTAAAAGTATGCTGCGGAAAAATCCTGAGCTTAGACCTAGTGTATGTATTACTCTCTTCTGACATAGATAATGCAATCCAATATATGGAGTTTCAATGCTCTTTATTTCTCAAGATTTTGTTAGCTTGGTGATTGATCCATTGTAGACATAAATATAATTATGTGTGCTGTTCACAACAAGGCTATTCAAGCATACTTCGCTCAAAATTTAGCATGTGCTTGCAAAAACGAATTTCCTGATCTCTTTCCAGCACTTCGTTAGGTTTGTGTTCACAAGAGGATGTCCTCCTTGTTCTTGTACGAGGGAAATAATTTGAGTTGATGATACATCACAGATTGATTGTAAGTACTTGGGAATTTGGTTGACATAGCTGAGATGGAGAATCACTTTCTTTGATATATTTGCATATGATTTTTAAAATTAGGCTTGCTTCTGCTGAGTAGCTAAATTGCTTCCGACCAAACAAAAAAAAGAGTAGCTAAATTGCTTCCTTCTCTACATCACTTACCTTTTGCTGCTGTACATTGTGCTGTGCTTGTAGGCCCTACATAAATTTGAAGGTTTAATCACACTGATCGCTACATATAATTTCCATTGCACCCTGTCACACCCTGCATGACACTTGTGATTCTCACTCTTGTGCAGTCCGATTCTTTTTGGTTGAATGACACTGTTGAGCTTTTAAATCCTGTGTCTTTTGACACTTAGTTTTTTGTCTGAAATCTTCTGTTGAATTACTCCAAACTAATTGCAGGCAGATATGATGCCTGTTTGCTATCCCATACACATAACATCTGATCTATCACATGGCTTCATATTCTGATCTGAAGTAAATTTCTGGTGGCAGGCTGCGGAGCTGCTTGGACACCAGCATCTTCAACCTTATGTTCACAAGATCCATCTAAAGCTTAATAGCCCCAGGCGAAGTACCCTACCAGTTCACTGGTCAGAATCCAACTACATGAGGAAAACTAGATTTCTGGAGTCAGAAGATGATCCTGTTTCAGTATACAGAGATAAGCTACATTCTCTTGGTTATGATCTGACTCCTAATCATAGCATTTATGTTGCTAAGCAAGATTTTGTTTGCTCTACCCTAGAAATAGATTGCACTCCAGATCATTTGAATAAAGGGTTGGCGGAGCTATGTTTTGGAGACAGCCTCGAGGTGAAGTCAATCTGTAAGCCTATCGTTTCAAGGACATCTAGTTTCACTGAGACTCCAAGACATACCTCCCCATAAAGGCTTCTGCCACCTCTAAGACATCAAAGGAGCCCACAAAAAAGCGTGTGTCGGTAAGATGCAGTGAAAGTTAGTCATTGTGTTGTTTTTTGCTCTTTTATTCCCCCCCCCCCCCCAAAAAAAACACAAAATTAAGTGGAAGCAGCATAGTTGTTTGGCTTCTAAAGTACTTGGTTGTTGCAGTTCCCTACTCCACGCAAAGCCAGACAATCAGTCTATACAACTCGCAGAGCATCATTTCCATTGCATACAAGAAGTTCTGATCAACACTCTGGTCATGGGCCTGATAGAATACAAACTTAATTTAATATTTATCTCTCTCTCCTCATTAATTCTTCACCGCCAATCAAGATTTATGTGGAAGGATTATGTTAAAAGTAGAATATTGTGGAAGCTGCTGATGAGGTGTAAAGTGATTTGGATAAAAAGGATAAACTCAACATATTACATATTTAGGCACGAAGGAAACAAGAAGCTGAATAAAAAATCAACAATTGCGGCTACAATTGAAAGCAAGAGTAAAGCTGCGAAGGTAAAATTAATGTGTCAATATTGGAGGCTTGTTAGAACAATAAGGAAGAAAAGTGAAGCTGCAAGACGGTGTCAAAATAATCATAAAATAATACATGTTAGGCGGTTTTGTTATTCTATATATATGTGTGTGTTATATTGTAATTTTGTGTGTGTCCCTGGCACTTGAAAAGATTAGAAAGAAAGAGAGAAAAGAGAGATATAAGATAAAGTGGTGTAGCACTTAGAGAAGAATATTAGAGAATTATTTTGTGTGAGAATTACTTTGTGTGTGAGAAAAATACTGTTGTGTAATTTTCTTGTCTCATAATAAAATTATTGTTCTTCATCTGTCTATATCTCCCATTTCTAACAAGTGGTATTAGAGCTAAGTCGATCAAAGATGGCGGAGATGGTGCAATCACAAATTCCAAAATTGTCGAAAGGCAATTATGGAAACTGGAGCATTCAAATGAAGGCGTTACTAGGTTCTCAAGATATTTGGGAACTTGTGGAGGATGGATACACAAAACCCGCTAATGCAGCCATTGAAGCAGCCTTATCAGATGCTCAAAGAAAGACACTCAAAGATTCACGAAAGAAGGACAAGAAGGCTGTATTCTTGATCTTTCAAGGTGTTGATGAATCAACCTTTGAGAAAATATCAAATGCAAAATCTTCCAAAAATGCATGGGAAATTTTACGAACAACTTATGAAGGAGTAGACAAAGCCAAAAAGGTACGATTGCAATCACTTAGAGCAGAATTTGAGAATTTGAAAATGCAAAATGTGGAGCCAATTACAGATTATGTCTCACAAGTGCAAAAGGTGGCCAAAGAGATGAAAAGAAATGGAGAAACCTTAGACGATGTCAGAGTAATAGAGAAGATTTTTCAGTCATTAACAAGAAAATTTGATTATATTGTCACTACCATTAAAGAAGCCAAGGACTTGTCAGTTATGTTTGTTGATGAGCTTGTGGGTTCCCTTCAAGCTCATGAGTAAAGAATGAATCTAAATGAAAGCTCTACCAATTTGGAGCAAGCCTTGCAAAGCAAATTATCTCTAAATGAAACCCAAGCCAGTAGCAGCAACTATGGTTGTGGTAGAGGAAATCGAGATGGATATAACACCTGAGGCGGCTTTAATGTTCGAGGTGGTCCTGGTAGACGCGGTGGATATGGCCAAACAAATGGAAGATTTGAAACCTATACAGCAGAATATGAACGTGGTCAAGGGTCATACAATCAAGGTTGTGGTCAAAGTCGAGGTTGAGGATTCTTAACCAAAAAAGGAGGTAGATCTCAACAAAGAGGTGATAAATCCCAATTACAATGTTATAATTGTAATAGATTTGGTCATCTCAATTATGAGTGCAGATGCTGCTAAAGAGAAAAGTTTTTATACAACAAAAGAAGAAAAAATTGATGAACCAATCATTTTGTTCACTTACAAAGATGAAGAAGATAGTGGAAAAGATGTATGGTATCTTGATACTGGAGCAAGCAATCACATGTGTGGCAGAAAGGAGTTATTTATAGAGTTGAATGAAGAAGTTCAAGGAGAAGTCAAGTTCGGTAATCTTTCTAAAATCCTAGTTAAAGGCAAAGTAAGATTTTAATATTTGCAAAGAATGGAGATAAAAGATACATTACAATGTCTATTATATACCATCTTTGAAAAGCAATCTTCTCAGCCTTGGTCAACTATTGGAGAAAGGATATGACATACATTTAAAAGATATCTCCCTCATCATGAGAAATCAGAAAGGAGAATTGATAGCGAAAGTTGTTATGACAAGTAATTGTCTTTTCAAGTTGAATATACAAACAGATAGAATCAAATACATGAAGTTTATCATTGAAGATAGTTTGCGGTTATGGCATCTCAGATTTGGTCATCTCAGATTCACTGGCTTGAAGTTGTTATCAAAAGCAAAGATGGTGTATGGATTGCCAACAATAAATTATCCTAATCATCTATGTGAAGGATGTATGCGAGGAAAGCAACATAGACAAAGCTTTGAAGTTGGCACGTCATGGAGAGCAAAAAGACCACTACAACTGGTTCACTCAGATATAGCTGGTCCTTTTGATATTCCATTACTTGGAGGAAACAGGTACTATATCACATTTATTGATGATTTTAGTAGAAAAGCTTGGGTGTATTTTCTCAAAGAAAATTCCGAAGCTCTTGATAAATTCAAGAAGTTTAAGGCGATGGCAGAAAAGCAAAGTGGACAGTATTTAAAGGTACTCAGAACAGATAGGGGAGGAGAATATACTTCCAGATTATTTGAAGCATTTTGTCGAGAACATGGAATAATTCATCACCTGATAGCTGCCTACATGCCACAACAAAATGAAATTGCAGAAAGAAAGAATCGCACAATTCTTGATATGGCAAGAAGCATGATTAAAGGAAAGTATATGCCAAGAATGTTTTGGGCTGAAGTTGTTCAGTGTGCTTGCTATTTATTAAAGATGTCTAACAAAAAGTGTTAAGTTCAAAATTCCAGAGGAAGCATGCAGTTATAGGAAGCCGAAGGTTAGCCATCTAATAATCTTTGGTTGCATAGCATACGCTCATGTTCCAGATCAGAAGAGGAAGAACTTAGATGAAAAAGGAGAAAAATGCATTTTTATTGGTTACGAGCATCGGAGTAAAGCCTACAGATTGTATAATCCCCTAACTAAAATGGTGATCATCTCAAGAGACGTTGAGTTTGATGAAGCAAATTACTGGAAATGGAGTGATAAAGAAAAAGGAGTGGAAGACTTATTCTTTAAAGATGATGTTGATTCAAAAGATCAAACGGTCAAGGTAGACAATGATCAAATTGCTCCACCAAGTCCTAATCCAACAAATCCTGCATCAACACCATCACCATCAGGTAGCGGTAGCAATAGCAGTAGTAGCAATTCAGGGGGAGCAGGAGCAAAAGTAAGAAGCTTAAGTGATATCTATGATACTACAGATCCAATACAAACTACACTTGATTATTCATTATTTTGCTTGGTAGCTGAATGTGATCTAGTGACATATGAAAAAGCAGTAAATGATGAAACGTGGAAGAAAGCTATGAACAATGAAATCACAGCAATTAAAAGGAATGACACGTGGGAACTCATAACTATGCCTAAGGAACATAAGCCCATTGGAGTAAAGTGGGTATACAAGACAAAGACCAACAAAGAAGGAAAGGTGGAGAAGCACAAGGCGAGATTAGTGGCTAAAGGCTAAAAATAGAAATATGGAATTGACTATGAAGAAGTTTTTGCACCAGTTGCAAGGATTGACACTATTAGACTTCTTATGGCAATTTCAGTTCAAAACAAATGGAAGATATACCAGATGGATGTGAAGTCAGCTTTCCTTAATGACTACTTAGAAGAAGAAGTCTATATTAAACAATCACTAGGATATGTCATAGAAGGAGAAGAGGACAAAGTTTACCGGTTGAAGAAGGCACTGTATGGATTGAAGCAAGCTCCAAGAGCGTGGAACACAAGAATATATGAATACTTTTAGAAAAATAGATTTGTGAAGAGTTTGTATGAGCATGCTTTATACACAAAAAGGAATGAAGATGGAGACATAATGATCGTATGTTTGTATGTGGATGACATGATTTTCGCAGGAAATAATCTAGGTATGTTTGCTGAGTTTAAAGAACAAGAGAGTTTGAAATGACAGATATTGGAGCAATGTCTTATTTTCTTGGAGTTGAAGTGAAACAAACAGGGGAAGGAACATTTATGTCACAAAAGAAATATGCAAAAGAAATATTGAGCAGGTTTAGAATGAAGAATTGTAAGCCCGCTTCAACACCAATAGCAGCAGGAATGAAGTTGACAGCTCACTTAAACAGAAAATCATAAACCTAACACTATTCAAGAGTCTGGTCAGAAGCTTGAGGTACTTAACTTTCACTAGACCAGATATTATGTATGCAGTTGGTTTAATTAGCAGATATATGGAGTAGCCAAAGCAATATCATTTCATGCAGCAAAGAGAATTTTGAGATACATCAAAGGAACTATCAATCATGGACTGTTCTATACACATTCCCAAGATTCAAAGTTAATTGGCTATTTAGATAGTGATTATGGTGGAGATTTAGATGATCAAAAAGCACATCGGGATACACATTTCATATTGGCTCGGCAATATTTTCATGGTCGTCAAAGAAACAACATACAGTTGCTTTTTCATCATGTGAAGCTGAATACATAGCCGTTGCAGCGTGTACATGTCAAGCAATATGGCTTAAGAATATTTTGAATGAGTTATGTTATGAGCAAGAAGGTTTAATCACCATACATGTGAACAACAAGTCAACAATTTCACTAGCAAAGAATCCAGTCTCTCACAACCGAAGCAAACACATTGACACCAAATATCATTTTATTCGAGAGCATGTCAAGAATAACGTTGTAGACTTAGATTACTGCAGAATTGAAGACCAACTAGCAAATATCTTTATAAAGCCATTGAAGACTGATACATTCAACAAGATCAAATACATGATTGGTATGAGAAATTGAGTTTAAGGGGGAGTGATAGAATACAAACTCAATTTAATATTTATCTCTCTCTCCTCATTAATTCTTCACCGCCAATCAAGATTATGTGGAAGGATTATGTTAAAAGTAGAATATTGTGGAACCTGCTGATGAGGTGTAAAGTGATTTGGATAAAAAAGAATAAACTCAACATATTACATACTTAGGCACGAAGGAAACAAGAAGCTGAATAAAAAGTCAACAATTACAGCTAGAAAATAAAAGCAACTGGAACTAAGTTGAAGACCCTACAACTGAAAGCAAGAGTAAAGCTGCGAAGGCATAATTAATGAGTCAATATTAGAGGCTTGCTAGAACAATATGGAAGAAAAGTGAAGCTGCAAGACGATGTCAAAATAATCATAAAATAATACATGTTATGCGGTTTTGTTATTCTATATATATGTGTGTCATATTGTAATAGTGTGTGTCCGTGAGACTTGAAAAGATTAGAAAGAGAGAGAGAAAGAGAGATATAAGATAAAGTGGTGTAGCACTTAGAGAAGAATATTAGAGAATTATTTTGTATGAGAATTACTATGTGTGTGTGAGAGAAATATTGTTGATTTTCTTGTCTCATAATAAAATTATTGTTCTTCATCTGTCTATACCTCCTATTTCCAATAGGGCCTGATACTCTAAGCCATATAAAGTCGCCGGACATTTTAGTAAACTCTCCTAGAATTGATAAGATAGCTGAATTCCCACTGGCGTCATTGAGGATCCACTTTTTCCCATCCATAGAACTCCAACCTCAGTCCAGCGTTCCTCAGGCTTTGCAACTTGTGGTGATCGTTCAATCATGAAGGATAAATACACGGTTCAAACATGTGATAGGGCCTCTGTCAAGCATCAGTTGAAAGATTCATGGTAGGGAATCAAGCTAAACACGTTTCGGGAAAATGCTGAGGATAAAAGTGGCTCCTCTGATCGAAATGCAACCGTTGGAGCATCAAGCCATGCCTCTTCAAAAATGTACCACCGGCAGTTTGACACTTCATCATTCCAACGTAACAATGGGCTGAAGCCTTTGAAGGGTTGCTTGAATTTAGTGCAAGATTGCTACAACATGAAAGGTATGAAGAACTAGGGGTTTTATTGAAACCATTTGGGCCAGGGAAGGTTTCTCCAAGGGAAACTGCTATCTGGTTGAGTAAGAGCTTCAAAGAGAACACACTCAACCGTGAAGAATCCCTATAATCTGGCATTTTATGCGCTTTAGTAATAGATGTAACAATTTGGAGTATTCATTTTTCTCAACCTCCCACACCATGGTAGCATTTAAACAACAACTGATTTTGTAGGTTATCATTAACAAGTTTCTTCATTCAGTTCTTTTGCAAAGTCATGTTAATTCAAGTTTGCAATCTGACAAAACGAACAATTCCTGTCCGGCAATTGTTTACGTGGCCATATTCTGCCCTTTCCCTTTTCTCAAACCTTATCTTAACTGGAAAAGGACAAAGAGTTAAGGTTCTAGTCTTGACTTCAATGCATCGATTGATTACATGAGTAGTGTTTCTTGCACGGACATAGAAAAATGTACAAGCAGCAATTATCGTTAACCATTATATATCAATCGACGCTTTAGTTGAACACAATTTAAAAAATTTTCATCCAAGCCACTATGCTTTGCTGCTTCTGATGCCTGGACTGCCCATCTAGAATCCCGCGCAACGACACTCAACGGCTCCAAAGATGTTCAGAAAGGTAGTTCACGGTATTCAGGTAAAATTCAAAAAGGCTATAATTATTATAATCGGTTCACGGAACATATCCACTCTTCTGGGATCCCATTAATTATGGAAATTGGATTTCTTGCTTTTTGTTGGGAGCAATGTAATTTCACTTTCAATAATAAGAACCATTACTCGCCATGCCCATGCTGGTGCTGAAGGATTCGTTTTTGCTGTCTATGGATGACTCGTAATGGTTCATAACCCAATGATCCATGTTTCCGGGGTAGACAAAGCGTGAGGAGTATGATGACATAGACTACCTTCGACCATCCAAATCCAAAGAAAAAATCAAGTCCTTCGTAGATTCTATGGACTTGCTTTTGCGCCTCGTACCTTGAGCGGGGTTGTTTTGGTTCACTGCAAGACCTAGCTTTAGCCCTCGAAGGTTCTGCCCTGGTGAGGTCATTGGGTGCCCATGACATTGAATGGCGCTAGCTACATGATAAGTTGTTGAAAAAATCCATACGAGGGCCCTTTTAGCCCCAAAAAAACCCAGAAAAATCCCCAAGACTCTACAATTCCCAGTAAAGGCCTAGGGCCCTTTTTGACATGTGAATGTATGGTCAAATGACAAAAATGACCTCAACTAACACACACAAATGAGTCTGTCTCTCTCACTTGTGATTGTCTCTGCCCTCCTCTGATCTCTTTCCCGCCTGCTTGACTCTCAGGCCCTGTTTGTTAGAGTGAAAGCCAGCGATGGAAAGGGAAGATAACAAGTTTCCCTCGAAAAAAAACATGTTTGCTTGGCACATCTTCCATAGAGTAATCTTCCCGCCTGTACGAAAGTTCCACCAACCATTGGAAAGTCGATTCCATCAGAAATAGGCGGGAAGATCCAAATGTTCCCGGGAGAGTGAAAATTCAGACAAAAAAGCCCCTTTAAAAAAACACTGCTGCTTCAATCTCCGCCTTCGATGCGAGAACGAGGATCTGCAACAAGGACGAGTTGAAGGTTGCTTAAATGACAGTCGAAGGACAAGTTTAAGGAAGGAGAGACGATTTTTGAATGCAGGTAAGTCGAAATGGGTATTGATTTTGTGTGAAATTTTGCTCGATGGTTTATGTTACTGTACCTGCTTCTTGCAAATTTTCGAAAATTTAGTTTATGTCACTCTACTTGCTTCTTGCAAATTCTCGAAAATTTGGTTTATGTTATTGTACTTGCTTCTTCTAACAAACAAACATAGCACAAGCTTGGTTGTTGTCAAGTATTGAATTTTGGACTTACTTTCGTTCTGCTGTTTTGATATGAAATTATGCAGAAGTTTGGTCACTATCAAAATTTTGGTTCGATCGCGTTCGTTTTTTAGTTACTTACGTTCGAACGTATTGCTAAAGTTCGAACGTATTATTTTTGGTTGATCTGAAATTATGCAAAAGGTTTTTTTGTTTTTTGTTTTTTTAATTTAGGGACAATCTTGGAATTTCATCTAATCTTCCCACTTAACCAACATTCAATTCTTCATACCAAATATTACATTTTCCCTCAACTAACTTCCTTTTCCTAGTATACCAAACAATTCACATTTTTAAAGTTCCCTCCTAATCTTCCTTTCCTTTCCTTTCTTTTCCTTCCTCAAATATTCCGTGTAACAAACGGGGCCTCACTCTCCTCTCACCCGTCAGAAGCTGAAAGTCTCGTCGTCATCGTCACCGGTTCGCCAAAGGTAGGAAACATTTTAAGGATTAAGTTTTTTTGGTCCCTTGTTTTGTTTCTGGAAATCCCATCTTTGATTCTCGATTATGTGTTCTTTGATTTGATTCATTTGCAACTTCGCTTGACGGCCGATGGTTTTCTCATTAAAAGACTCCTTCTTCCCAGTTCCAACTCTTTAAGCAAACTGAACGTCTTTCCCGTCATCGAGTCGCGGCAAATGAAATTTCTGTTATCTGTGATCGGTCTTCGGTCTTTGTGCTTCCCTTTGTATTGAATTTCTGTTATTGCTTTCAGGTGCAACAAATGAAATTACCTTCTGTTTGATTCTTACACAGCCATATGCTGTTTTTGTTTAATGTCTTTATTTGAACTTACACTCAATGTTCTGCAAATTTTGCTAATTAAATGTTCGCCTAAGAATTTCTCCACATGGGGGCTATTGCATGCCTTTGACTTTCTGGAAATTTTTCTGTGCCTGCCATCTTTTGTCTCTGTTCATTACTTCTCCATATTGGTTATGTGCCTTTAAAAATGAGAATCTGTTTATATGAATCCGTTTTATTTATGGCCACAATCTGTGTTGAATATGATCTTCTCCTAACACATGGGCTTTTATCTTTTTCCTTTTTTATCAGCAACTTGGTGCTACATTAAAATCAGGTTATTCTACTTCTTTATTAGTTAATGTATCGTACATTCTATAGTTTTCTATCTCTACTGCTATAATTACGTTTTTGTATTGTACCCATGTAAATCTATACTAAAATGCTTTCCTTTTATGTCAAGCCTTGCACCAGCCTACTTAGCAGTCACTGTTTCTCAGAAGTTTAACCTCGACTCCTTGTCAGTAAGCCGGTGCCACAAATCTTGCCCTTAGCTTGCGCTAATCAACAAGGAAGTTAAATCACTGATAAGCAAACTGAATTTATTGAATTAAGAACTAACAATTGGGTTCATTCAAAACTTAAAGATTCATCCTCGTTCAACCATAGGAAATTTAGTTCATGACTGATGAGGAAAACACAAAACAGATAACAACAAAATGACCCATGATCAAAAGATTAAAAACTAAAAGGAAATAGAAAGCTTCATGAAGTTCCGACAGTGTAGAAGAAGCCCTGTCACGTCACCACTCCACGTCTTCTTCTCTCTGTCTTACTACAAGGAATGATGCTGCGTTAACAACAATATCAGTCCCCACTGACAATAATAATAGGGGCCACTAACAACAATAATAAATGGCATTAACAACAATAACATGTTGCATTAACAATAGGGGGCCTTAACAACAATAACATGGGACTCTAATAACAATAATAGGGGGCATTAACAACAATATCAGTCCCCACTGACAACAATAACAGGAGCCACTAACAACAATGGGCTTGTTTGGATTGAGTGTTAGGAGAGCGTTAGGAGCGTTTGTTATAGAGTTAATGGGCTTTGGAGAAAAAGCTCAACGTGGTGTATTTGGGTTCGGCGTTAAGTTCACTAGACTTAAAGCTCTTAATGCTCAAAACGCCCGTTAAGGAAAAAGCTCCAGAATCTAGTTTTTTCCTAAATGCTCTTAGCTTTTTGACGTAGGCCCTGCCACTTTTACCACCATCAATCCAAACACAAACCATTATCTATAACCTGACTTTTTTCCTACCGAGTTTTTTTTTCAAAGTCAGATAGCTTTTAAGTCATCGCTCCTACTGCCAACCCAAACAAGTCCAATAACAAGGGGTGTTAACAACAATAACAGGGGTCACGGACAACAATAACAGGGGGCATTAACAACAATAACAGGGGGTTCTAACAACAATAACAAGGGGCGTTAACAACAATATCAGTCCCCACTAACAACAATAATAGGGGCTACGAACAACAATAACAGGGGGCGTTAATAACAATTACAGGGGGCTCTAACAACAATAATAGGGAGCGTTAACAACAATAACAAGGGGCTCTAACAACAATAACAGGGGCATTAACAACAATATTAGTCCCCACTAACAATAATAACAGGGGGCTCTAACAACAATAATAGGGGGCGTTAACGACAATATCAGTCTCCACTAACAACAATAATAGGGGCCACTAACAACAATAGGGGCATTAACAACAATAACACGGGGCGTTAACAACAATAACAAGGGGCTCTAACAACTATAATAGGGAGCGTTAACAACAATAACATGGGGCTCTAACAACAATAACAGGGGCATTAACAACAATATCAATCCCTACTAACAACAATAAAAGGGGGCTCTAACAACAATAATAGGGGGTGTTAACAAAAATAATAGGAGGCGTTAACAATAATAACAGGGGGCTCTAACAACAATAACAAGGGGCGTTAACAATAATATCAATCCTCACCAACAACAATATCAGTCCCTCCGAACAACAATAACGGGGCCACTAACAACAATAACAAGGGGCACTAATAATAATATCAATACCCACTAACAACAATAACAGTACCCACTAACAACATAACAGGGCTATCAATTTATCAAGAGTATCTTTGCAAATGACAATTCTTTTATGATATGCCTTCTGTTGCAATTCCTATTAAGATATGCAGTTAGAAAAAGTAGTAGTCAAACTTATATAATCATCGTGTTTTTCTTCTAGTAAATGTTTTTCCTTTTGTTGTGGCAAAAGTCTCTTTTAAGATTTTAATGAGATTTATTTTCCATGTTATTTGGTCAGTTTTGGCATCCATGTTAGCAAGTATCTTCCTCGGTGCCTATGCAGGGATAGTTGCTTATCAGGTAATTAAATCCCTTATCTTTAAATTGGAGACCATTTCTCTTGTGATGGTTTGCTAAAATGCTTGAACAAACGATATCTATGTTTCTGCTAAACACCTCAGATACGAAGCCATGTACCTTATCTTGATTCAAGAGTGCTTTTTAAAATGTTAATTTGTTCCTTGAATACAGGAGTCTTCTATCTTATTTGGGTTTCGGTACATTATTGCGGCTATGTCAATTTATGATGAATACAGCAGTGATATTCTTGACATGCAAAAGGATCCTACTTCCCCAGGTTTCATTCTACTCCCTAAAATTTACTGTTGTGACGTGTTTAATTCTCTTATGTGTTTTCTTACAAGCTTGATATTTTGATAGGCCTCAATATCGAAGAAAGAGTAATGAGTTGACAAAATCAACTTCTCGTGCACCTTCCCTCTCAAAACCGAACTCCTTCAAAAAGACTTATACTCACAGTCCTTCACTGAAAAATACCATTGGAGAGCTAAAACCACTTGAGGTATTCTTTGTAGCACAATGTGTCCAAGTATTGGTGACTGACAATTCAAATGACAATTTATCTAACAATAAGT
This sequence comes from Acacia crassicarpa, assembly GCA_034222035.1. Lineage (NCBI taxonomy): Eukaryota > Viridiplantae > Streptophyta > Magnoliopsida > Fabales > Fabaceae > Acacia > Acacia crassicarpa. The sequence goes on from JAWXYG010000003.1 coordinate 56,589,862, forward strand.
CGATTCTTTTCAACACTGGAAAGCCAAAGCAAGAGAAGAGTAGTGATACAGAGGAAAGAGGAAAGTGATACAAGGCTATCAACGTCATTTGAACACATATTCACATGTCAATAAGGGCCCTGGGGCCTTTTCTGAGAATTGCAAAGTCTTGGAACCTTTTTTGGGTTTTTTGGGCTAAAAGGGCCCTATATGGATTTTCCCTGAGTTGTTTCCCGAGCTGCTTTGTTCTACGGTAAAAGCATTATCCTTGTATTGATACTTTTGCTTTGAATAGAATGACATGGCAACATGCTCTGTATATGTAGAATCTAGAGGGCCGCTTCTACTTTCCATAATTTCCATCATGTGTTCTAGGTACATATCCTTTGAGTCTTGTGAAGACAAGTGGCCACATGATAATTATATGCTATGAATTTAGTTTTCATATCTAGAACAATCATATAGTGCATATCTTTCAGCAAAAATACTACTATACATGTGGGGAGCATTTGACTGCAGGGACCTACTTTGGATTCTCTCAGGAGATGTTTATCTCGAGGAATTCGTGGATGTCGGGATGAGTGTTTTGTAAGCAGCAGGTTAGCTTCTTGCACGGCCTGAAGTCTGTGAATTCTGGCTCTTACTTGAATAGCCATCAAGGCATGCAAGCCTCGCAATGTAGCACTTGTTTGTTTCCTTACAAGATGGCCTCTCACTAGTGCCTGTATCTTCACTAGTCCCTTCAAAGCATGCAACACTTTCCTCGCCTAACAAAGTTGAAGTTTCCGAATTCAAAGGAGAGGAGGGGGCATAAAACTTAAAATGCGAGGAAGATGAAGAAAAGGACTTTACCAAATAGGAGCGAAAAGCGGCCTGAATCTGGGTAGCAGCAACGCTTTGAATGTCTCTGGGAGCCTTTGGCAGTAGAGAAGTTGAAAAACTATATGGAGCTTCACTACGCAGGAACGATTGTATTTGGAGGTTATCAGAGTGGCTTGAATCAAAAGAAGCGGAACATCTACGCATAGATGTGTTTCCTGTTATTCTGGCGCTTGACCTTTTTCCAAAGCTCCATCTGCGCTTTGTTCTGGGATTTTCAGCAATGTTGTTCACCATGCACGACCTCTCCACCTTACGTTTTTCTTCCTTTTTCCCCATAAGATGGTTTCTTATTCATTTGCTCGCCCTCTCCATTTCTTCGTGCCTGCAGCTTTTGCTAACCGCGACCCAGAAAGTTAGTGATTGCTAGCTAACAAAATTCTAGGATTAAAACACACACACCCCAACAGATGCTTCTTTATATATGTTGAGGACCAAATCTTGTGGTTTGTGAACCGTATTTTAGTTTTTGGTCTCCTTGGACTTGTGTTATTAAATACTACAGTCTTCAACGAGGTCAGTGTAGGATTTCTTCTAAATTGAGGGATTTTCCTGTCGTCAATTATTAGGGCTTGGCCTGCAAAGCTTTCGCTCATGAAGCCACTTGTCATCTGTGGGGATTGTTGACTATATAATTCGACGCAGCTCTCCATTCGACCATTGCCTCAGCCGGGCGCTGAATAACCGCGTATTGTATTACCGGAACTCATGAAATAACCGCCCGTTCTTTAATTGGGTTCATTATGCTAAATTTAAATAATCTTGTTTTCTTCCTCATGCAAGAAAGGACCACTACAGCTTGCTTGTGATGACGGTGTTGTTATTGAGAATTGAGAATTTACAACTGTCACTCTTCTATTCCTTTTTTTTTTTTTTTTTTGTAGTCTCTCTTTGGTGTAAATATGGGACTGGAACTTAATGGCCGTCACAATCACTCATCAGCTGCTTCAACAAATCACTAGGTCAGCTGCATCTTATGGATAAAGGCTATGTCCTCCAACAAAAACCCTTTTTATCAAAGTACAACATGGCAACATTTTACTTCAATTTCAAAATCTGATCAATTTCTTAGTCTTCTCTTTGGGCTGAGATTCTCACCGGTTGCACCCCTCTAGAAATCCGTTCCTCTTCTCTTTGGCAGTTTGGCCTGTCTACATCATATAACAGACACGCTTTTCATCTTCCATTTTCCAAGCGCAGTTTGTCAATGACGTCGTCGTTTCTCCTAATTCAACGGATTTTTTTTCCCATTATCATCTGCATTGATTTTATCATGTCCGTGTTAAAAGGAGGAGTAAAAGAAAAATGATCTGATGTTATTTAATTTCTTTATCTCAGCGTCCAAAAGCCATTCCCAACATGATAAGGAAGTGCATGGCAACCATTCTGTTCCCAGCACTGATTCTGAGATGAAACAGTTTTTTTTTATTCTGTGCCTGGAAAGAATTCTGAGAATCAAAATTACATTTGTTAACTCATTTTATTTTTACTCCAAATATTATAATTATATTTGTTGACACATTTTATTTTTATTATGTGAGAATTAGAATTACCTAATACACTACAAATGTATTTCTTTATTTTTTGTTTATAGATTTCATCAACAGGATCATTCTGCAGTCAAATTTAAATAGAAGAGATACGATTTCCTGTGTCTGCTAAAAAAAAAAAAAAAAGACAAAAACGAAGACAATTTCTATAACTCAGTATTACTAATTTATTAAGAAACAGCTTGTCCAAGTTATTTCTCCCAGACTCATTCGGCTAAAAAATGAAATCATAAAAGAATGTAGATAGCCATTAACAGGACAAGCCATGAATGCAGTAAGCTTCTTTATACAGGAAAACCAGACCATCTTGTAAATCATTCCCTTCAGAAACTGCCATTCCTATTGCCCCTCCTATTCTTCCATCTCCAACACCTCTATAATACAACCTCCAACCATCACCTGCATCAGAATCCACTGAAATTTGTGGCTGTCAATTGGGTTTTTCCTTGTACAACATGCTCAAAATGCACTGGCTAACATCATCAAACTTAAAGAAATGTTGCTGAGAAATCTCAAGAACTTGAAAACTCCATTACTATGTTGGGATCCATGAAAAAAGTGTTGATTCAACATAGTTAATGAGATGATATGAGATACTTAAAAAAAACCTCTAGTGACAATGACAACAAAAACAACCAAAAAGAGGGATGATCCACCAAAGGACTTGGGATTTCCACATAGAAAGAACTAGCTATTGATGTAGTAATCCATTTAAGTCAGTAAACAGAAGGCTACAAGTCTAAAGTGGCTGCAGCTTGATCCTCAGGGATCAATGTATTACGAGGATGACAAGACAATAATCCTGCATTATCATTAGCGTCTCATCTCTACAACTGAAAGAGACGGCGACTAGTGATTGTGATGGTGTCAAAAAGATATGGTATTTTGAAGTTGATAAAGAAGCTAAAGCTAAATTCACACATTAACACTCAATTTCAAACAGTGTCTTCAAGGGGAAATCAACTGGAAACAGTTCCATACAGGATCAAGTAGGCTGAGAATTCACTCAGCGGTTCCGTAAGCTTGGAGAGTGATGAGGAGCTTACTTTCGTCGCTAAAGCAGTCAATTAAACTAGGTCCTAATTAATTATGCAATATAGGGTCAACCTAGGTCATTTTCCCAAGGAGCAAGTTGTGGGTTTTTCTTTAGGTTGAATTTAGGTGATGAAAAATGCAATAAAATGAAATTAAACTAACTAAATGCACTAATGCAATCGACTTTAAAACCTAAATGAGAATGCAACTAATGAAACTAACCTATATGAATATGAATGCAATTTTGGGGGTTTTTGTTATGAGAGAAAAATTAAAATCCTAAGAAGAAAATTGATTAAAATCAAATTAAATGACAAAGATCTAGTTCAGTTATGAGGAAGAAGGGGACAACTTAGGAATTGCATGGAGTTAACTTTCTTAGCCCAAACCAATTAATTAGACCAAAGGAAGATCAATGAATTTAATTACCTAATTGAACATGCCCTCTAGCTCAATAACACATATTCCACTAGAAAACTCATAATGAAATAAGCGGTGGCTAATTAAACTCATTAAAAATCAATCACAAAATAGTCTTGGAAATATTGTTTACAATTATCCAATTGAACAACTAGATAATTTATCAACCCAATTAAACAATTAAGATGATAAACCAAATTGACAATTAAATTAATAACGAAAACTCAATTAATAATTCAATTGACAATCAAAAGGTTGCAAACAAAACTCCAACAATTGTCTCACACATAAAAACTTCAAATTATCAATCCAATCCAAAAGAAATATGTTTACAATTTAAAACTAGATTGTTCTCAATTAACACAACTTAAAACCCTTTAAAACTAAAGAACCTCAAGTTTGAATTAAGACGATAAAAAGAAAGACACTCCCTTATGGTCTTCAAGTGTAAATTCCTAGGCTCTAGCCTTCTCCATGCTCCTCCCAAATTGCCTCCTAAAAATCTCAAGCTACCATTGAAACGCTCTCCTCTTCAAACTCCTTCAAGCAGCTAATCACGGCCATCCGAATTTCTGAATGAATGATTGATGAATAGATTGTGAATGAATAATTAACCACTCCTTTAACGTTGCGTGGCTGTGTGAGTTTATGAAGAGGGTGGAATGGATTGATGAAATAGGTGAAGGTGGGCCGTGGGGGCTGATTCTATTTAATGGAATTGGAAGCACTCCCAGCTCTCGTCCTCAGCGTGCGTCTTGCGCTCTGCGGCTCTCCCCCAGAACGTGCGTCAATCTTTTGTCTAGGTTAAATAAATGGGGAGGAGGAGATTTTGGGTATCAACTTGAGCAAATTAAAATTCCAAAAGCCCAACAAAATTCCACCATTAGATCTTCTTTTAGCTTTCAAGGTTAATTCTGTATCGTAGGATCTTCCAATATGTTTTTTTCTTATCCTGCAAGAATTAAATAAAATCGTGATCTATCATATATTTAGAAATATTATTCAATCACAAGATCTCAATCAGAATATTGATAATTTAAGTCCAATAATCTCATAATTAATTCTGATTTATATTATTTCCTAAAATAGGCTAACAATCCAAATATTGTCTAATAAATCCAAATTAGCCTAAAATAGTCCCCAAAATAAATGAATAAGGCGGGATAAAATATATTAAATTGGGATTTATCAGATAGCCTCACCGATTAACCAGCAAATCCTCCATGGCTGATAGACCTTGGCTCCCATTTCCTCATAAAACTTGATGGCATTGATGTTCCAATCAAGCACGACCCACTCCATTCTCTCATACCCCATCGCCACCGCTTGCTTCGCCACCACCGTAAGCAGCATTTTCCCAAACCCCTTCCTTCTGTAACACTGTCTCACAAACAAATCCTCAACATAGAACCCAGGCTTACCAGTAAGCGTGGGGAAATTGGGAAAGAAGAGCACAAATCCAGTAACCACAACGTCATTCGCCTTCCGATTTGAACTGGAAGGGCTCAGAATTGAAGAGAGTGGAGGCCAGAGAGGACTCGGTGGCAGAGAAGATATCGGTAAGGCGCTCGAACACGGCCATCTGGTGGATGAGTTTGTGTATGTGACGGACGTCTAAAGGGGTGGCCAGGCGGATGCTGGAGAACAGAGGGCGGCCCAGCAGCGTCAACTCCGGCGATGCTTCCACCGGCGCTGGAGTCGGTGGCAGTAGCGGTGCAGCGGCAGCCATTGATGGAAAGATGAGCATGAGCTGGTGATGGTGCAAAAGAAAAGCTGAGTTTCAAAAGAGAATGTGATTTTCATTTTGTGCCGTAGGGCAGAGGAGCAGAAATTTTCTACTTCTTTTTTTTATTATATAGCACAAAAATAAATTGATTCATCCCAAAAATAAAAAAATAAATCAGATTTACCAAACATAATTTTTATTTATTTTTATTTTCAGGAAGAGAAATTTAAAAAACACACACACACATTCTATAAGCATTACCATACACACCCTTAAATAACATTGCAGCTTCCGTTGGAAAACGCTTCTGGCGCTAATGCTAGTTTATTTGAGAAGCACTAAAAAGCGATTTTAAAGCAGTTTTTTGTAAGACAAAACTCCTTTTAACATATTATTTCAAAATTCGTAAACTAGAAGGATTTGAAGCTTAAATTTAAAAAGGGAAGAGAAGGAAATGGTCTCAAATGGAAGATCATGCATTCATGCCACTAGTTTGTCCAGACCTCAAATGTAGATCGCAGTTTCCTTTATGTGTGTTTTCCTGCTTAGTTTGATGGTAACCCTCTCAGAATGAGTTTTTTTAAAATTTTTATTCCTAAGAACAAAAATAAATGAGATTTGTGTTTGATAAATCTAGTTTTTTTATTTTAGGATGAATTGGTTTATCTTTTTGTACTGAAGAATTTAAAAAAAAAGAAGACATAATTATTTTTCTTTCACAATAGATCACGACGTTATGTGTAGGTCCACTGATCATCTTCCTCGCTCGCCTTAAACACATGACGGCGCCGCCCCCAACATAAAAGCTGTCTACGTTCACGTGTGGACGTCGGTGTCGGAATTAAACGATCCCTTGCCCCAATTCCTCACAGGTCGTCGAGTGTTTGTTGGAATGCTCCAACGTGAAATACGTCGTGAACAGAGAAGGGAAGACGGCGTTTTCTCTTGCTGTATAGACAATGGGCACTCACACTTGCGGGATCTTCTGCAATGGGGAGGCGCTTTGCTTCGAGCAGCCAGACTCGACGACGTTCATGGATTGACAAGCTGTATTGCAAAAGGAGCGATGGTAAATAGGAAGCTATGTTGTTAAATGGGGCTTTAATCGAACAAGACCAAAATCGATGGTGTCTCTTGTATCTCAAATTGGGATACAGTCATGAGGTTGAATTGACGGTACCACCTGCGGTTCGGGTTTTCTGTTTCAAAAACAATGTGGTTTGCGGCACCGACATAGACACGCAAAGGGTGCACCAATTTGCTGCTACTATGCGCAGTTGCAAGCCACCTGAAGTCTACAAAGGCAAAGGTATATTGTACATTGATGAAGTTATCAAGAAGAAGCAAGGAAAGAAGTCTAAATGATCAAATGCATATTTCAAGGCAATATGTAGCAATACCTGGCTCCTAAAACCCAGGAAAAAAAAAAAAGGAAAAAACTATTTTGGCTTGATTAGGAATTGGATACCATTTTGGTTTTGCCATGTTTCAAGAGGCATTGATCATTTCTTAGAGATTTTATTCAAACTTGTAATTGACCATGATGTTCAACTATATGAGCTTGGATCAGAGAAGATTTAAGCAAAGTTATTGGCTTTTGGGGACCTTGAACCAAACCTCAGTTTCAAGCTTCATTCATTTTCCTAGATCAACATATCTGCAATATTGCTATCCCCATTGTTTCACTCTCAATACCTTCAAAATTACTTGTCTGATTTGCGAATTAAGAATAGTAGGAGGATTGCTTTATGTTTTTTAAACATTGGAAGGGCACCAAGCATATTTCTCGTGGCTTAATAGAGAATTGGGAATCGATGGAATTACTGTCAGATTTGTGGACCTTGACATGAGCTTCTTGATAGTTTTATGTGAGGGAGTTAAGAATGAAGCTGCAGATGGAACGATGACTTGGTGAGTGAAGGTGCAGGAACTTGATAGGATAGCTTCCAGAAGTGAATCAACAATCAAATAGCAGGGACAGAGACATTTACAATAATAGGCTACAGCCATATTGATACAACAAGCATGAGGGTTAGCTGGTTGTTTTATAGATGAGTAATTATTGATGGATGTGGAATCAATTTCTCCTTGTAGATTCATTCTCTAGCGCAATGCATTATTTTGTGAATCTTTTTACTTAGGGTGAAAGTGCAGATTTGCCAACCAATATTACCCGAGGAGCGTCTGGGCCAAATAACTATTGAGGGGACCAAAATTACCAATCAACAATTAAAAAGTGAAAAAAAAAAACACCAAATAACTATTAAAAGTGAAAAAAAAACACCAAATAACTATTAAAAAAAAACAACTATCATAATTAAATTAAAATATGAGGCACTAGTGTAGGACGATGGTGGAAACGCTAGATAAAAGAGCGGTTAAGCCTTCTTGTTAGAAAAGGAAAACACCAACAGAAATGGGACCCATGGGAGCAGGCATTGCGGCAGCAGCGGTTGCTGCTTGTGGCATCGGAGGGATGGAACCAGGGTGCAAGGTACGTGTCAGTCAAACGCTATGGACTACTGGATGAGTTCAAGAGGGTGAGTGGAACACCCAGCAACAATAAAAGCTTTGGAAATGCCGACGTCGCTGACACTGTGACAGTCAATGGAAGACAGAGACACCAAGACAGTAACGGGGTAATAGTTCGTTGGCAAATCTACTCCAAATTGTATTTTTTTTTCACTTTTTAATTGTTGATTGGCAATTTTGGTCCCCTCAATAGTTATTTGGCCTAGACGCTCCTCGGGTAATAGTTGGTTGGCAAATCTGCACCTTGACCCTTTTACTTATACAAACTCTATTTCATTTGATTATTTTACGACTGGGACGAACGCACAATTTAAATCTTTTCTTATTGAATCTCAAAATGAAAAAGAAAATGTGTTAACAAACGTAATTTTGATTCTCAGAATAAAAATAAAATGAGTTAACAAACGTAATTCTGATTCTTAGAACTCTTCCAAGACACAGAATTAGAAAAAACTGTTTCATCTCAAAAATAGTACTGGGGAACAAAATGGTTGTCATGCATACCCTTGTTTGATCAAGAACACCAATTCTCAGAGGTCTTTTATCTCTTTCTTGTTAATGAGTCGTGAAAATAAGACATGTTTTTGTAGTTTTGGCCATGCTTCTCTTCTTTCTACTACGTGTGAAAGCCATAGGGAATATATCCTTTATAAGATATATTTGGGCACTTCCATATTCCAGTACATGGATAAGACCACAGGTACTGATAAGTGCAATAGCTTCACTGTTGCAAATAAGGCTGAGAAGAAGTAAATGTGGAAAGGGGTACTTGCGTTGTCTTGTACAGTGTCAGTGTGTTACTGTTAGGTCCAACAATGGAATAGGCCCAGTAGCTGATACTAGAGAAATAACAGGGCCCAGACGCAGTCACCGCATGAGAAAAGCCTCCAGGAAATTGCGTGAATTCAATGAGGACATGGCTATATAAGAGGACAAAATAACGGATACTGACAGGAAATGATTATAGTCTCTACCTCTCTCTTCAATACCTCAATTTCTTCTTTCTGTTATTCCTCTCTGTTTCTACCCTTTTCAACGTATTTCTGTCACACTTCCAGTGATTGTACTCAGATATGATTTAATATAACCGTTGCACGAGTAATTTAAGTAATATACGATCATTTGAGTTTTCCATTTTATCAGTTTATACTCTACCCTAAGCTATACCCATCACATTTTGGTGCTTTCATTGATCTCCATTCTCATGGCCGAGAAACAACGCCTGAAAGACCTCCACACTGACATTTAGCGAGCTCACGAGTTCATCAAGGACACCAACGTTTGCCTGGCTCGCGTTGATCATCGTTTCAACCAGCTAGACTCTGTTCTCAAGCTTTTGGCCGACTCCATGTCCGATATCACCAAGCGTTTGGATCTCTTATCGCCTCCACTGTCATTCCTCGCTCCGTCAAAATGGATTTTCCCCACTTTGATGGTTCTGATGCTCTGAATTGGTTGTTCAAAGCTGACCAATACTTTAAGTATTACAATACCCCAGAAACGCAGCGTTTTCTCTTAGCCTCTGTCCATTTCGACAGTGATGTCTTGCCGTGGTTTCAAATGTTGGAGAAAGCTCAACGTCTTCCTAACCGGTTAGCCCTTACCAAGGCCATTGAGGTGCAATATGGTCCCTTTCAGTTTGAATGTGCCCGTTCCTCGCTCTTTAAACTCACTCAGGTTCAGGTATTATTAGATGGCGGTAGTTCCGACAACTTCATCCACCCCCATATTGTGAAACATTTACAGCTTCCCATTGAATATACAGCTGAGATTCGTGTACTTGGGGGTACGGGCCAAATTTTAAGCAGTAATGAAGTTGTTACCAATGTTCCGGTCCAAATTGGTAGCCATACTTTACGGTTGACCATGTTCGTGCTTCCTATTGCTATGGTCGATTTGGTCATCGGCGCTGCTTGACTAGCTACGTTGGGACCCCACGTGGCCGACTACAGCACTGCCACAACTAAATTCTTGGAGAACGGCCAATTCGTTACATTACAAGGGAATCGTGGTCCCTCTGCAGCCCCTGCTCAGTACCACCACCCTCTGCAGCCCCTACTCAATACCACCTCCTGGATATCGATGATCCACCCTCTGTCGTGGTCGAATTTCCTCCTGAATTACCTCCTGACCTGCTTCGAGTTCTTCAACAATATGCTCATGTGTTTGCCAAGCCGCTGGGTTTGCCCCTATTCGTGATCATGAACATCGCACTAATTTGCTCCTCGGTACTGGCCCTATCCAAGTTCGCCCATATCGATATCCATTCAACCAGAAGACCGAGATTGAACACCTAGTCACTGAATTATTGGCCGATGGATTAATTCAAACTAGTAACAGCCCCTGTTTCATTGGTTAAAAAGAAAGATGGTACTTGGCGCTTCTGCATTGATTATAGGGCTCTGAATACGATTACCATCAACGATGCCTTCCCCATGCCCACCGTCGACAAGCTCTTGGATGAGCTACATGGCTCCTCTTTTTATTCCAAGCTAGACTTATGTTCTGGGTACCACCAAATCCTCATGCGTGCCTCTAACCGTGAGAAGACGGCATTTCATACACACCAGGGTCTCTACGAATGGATCGTGATGCCTTTCGGTCTTACCAATGCTCCGGCAACTTTCTAGGCGTTAATGAATTCCATTTTTCGCCCTTTCCTTTGCAAATTTATACTAATTTTTTTTTATGATATTTTGATTTACAGTCACTCCTTGGCGGACCATTTAGAGCATGTGGATGTGGTGCTCGCTCATCTGTCTCAGCATCAATTATTTGCTAAGCTGGCCAAGTGTGCTTTCAGTCAACGCCAAATTGATTATCTGGGCCATATTGTCTCAACCGCCGGTGTCAACATGGATCCATCCAAGGTGCAAGCTATCCAATCCTGGCCTACTCCGGTTAATCTTCGCCAGCTGAAGGGATTTTTGGGGTTAAGTGACTATTACCGGCGCTTTTTCCGCCAATTTGCTACTCTTGCTGGCCCTTTAACTGATTTATTGGGGAAAGATCATTTTACGTGGACACCTACAGCACAGTCTGCTTTTCTGCAACTTAAACAAGTGCTTAGCCAGGCTTTAGTGTTAGCCTTACCGGACTTCACCAAATCTTTTGTCCTGGAAACTGATGCATTGGGTGTTGGCATAGGTGCAGTCTTCAGCCAAGACAATCATCCCATCGCCTACTTCTCCAAAAAGCTTTCTCCACGGCTGCAATGCCAATCAACTTATGTTCGGGAGCTTCATGCCATTATTGCAGCTCTGTCCAAATTCCGCCATTATCTTTTTGGACACCATTTCACGATTCGCACTGACCATGCTAGTTTGAAGCACCTGCTTGAACAATCCATTCAAACACCGGAACAGGAAGCTTGTCTCCCCAAGTTATTAGGCTATCAATTTAATATCGAGTATAAGTCTGGGAAGCACAATCAGGCCGCCGATGCCTTGTCGCGAGTTCGTTGTATGACCCTCACGACTGTTACAAATTCCTTCATGGATTTTGTTTATGCCACAGTTCGCTCATTCGATTGGATTGCACAATAGAGGGAAAAATCATTGTCGGATGCCCCTGGCGACTTGAATTTCCACGTTTGTAACCATAACTTACTCTGGAAAGATAAGTTAATGATTCCGCCAGATAACCCCGACTTGATTAATCGAATCTTGCTCGAATTTCATGCTTCTGTAGTTGGTGGGCATGCTGGTTTCTTACCCACCTTTCACCGCATTGCTACCCTGTTTTTCTGGCCTCACATGCGTTGCGACATTCGTCGTTTTGTCAAATCATGTTTGGTGTGTCAGCAGGAAAAAACTTCTCAACTCAGTCCAGTCGATTTACTTTAACCACTCCCCATTCCGAATCATACTTGGGAAGACATTGCCATGGACTTTCTTATTGGCTTACCACTTGTCAAAGGTTATTCTGTAATTTTTGTTGTTATCAACAGGTTATCCAAATATGCTCACTTCATGCCTTTACCAGCTCACTTTACCAGTCAAATGGTGGCTGAGTCTTTTTTAAAGAGCATCGTCCGTCTTCATGGGATCCCAAGCTCGATTGTATCGGATAGAGATAAAGCATTTACTAGTGCTTTCTGGCGTTCTCTGATGAAATTACAAGGTACCAAGCTGTGCCTTAGCTCTGCATACCACCCACATACTGATGGGCAGTCCGAGGCTGTTAACAAATGTCTGGAAATGTTCCTTCACTACTTCGTTCACAATTACCCTCGGCAGTGGCTTTTGTACCTTCCTGGGCTGAATTCTGGTATAATACTGCCTTTCATACAGCCATCAGTATGGCGCCATTTAAGATTGTTTATGAGCACGATCCTCCGCCGCTCCTTCTTGCTACCTCTTTAGAAGACACACCCTTTGAGGTTCACCAACAATTAGCACAGAGAGATGAATTGCTTCAGGTTCTCAGGACCAATTTGCTCAAAGCTCAGCATCGCATGAAAGTTCAAGCTGATAAGAAACGCACTGACGTGGAGTTCGCTATGGGTGATCTGGTGTTGGTCAAACTCCAACCATATCGACAACATTCTGTCCAGCTTCACAAGTTTCAGAAATTGGCTCTGCTATATTTTGGTCCTTTTCCAATTACTCATGGTATTGGCCAAGTAGCCTATCGCCTGGCGCTGCCTGAAGGTAGAAAATCCATCCGATTTTTCACGTCTCAGTCCTAAAGCCATTTCTTGGTGAGACACCTTCTCAGGCTTATCTTCCACTGCCGCTAATGTCCGTTGCCGAGGGACCTGTGTGTCGCCCTATTGACATTCTGCAGTCTCGTTTATTACAATGTGGTTCACAATGGCAAACTCAGTATCTCATGCACTGGGATGGATCCCACACTCCTACATGGAAATGGGCTATAGACCTACGGGCACTTTATCCAGAGCTAACCCTTGCAAACAAGGTTCAAGTTAAGGAAGGGGTGATGTTAGGACCAACAATGGATTAGGCCCAGTAGCTGATGCTAGAGAAATAGTAGGGCCCAGACGCAGTCACCGCATGAGAAAAGCCTCCAGGAAATTGCGTGAATTCAATGAGGACATGGCTATATAAGAGGACAAAATAACGGATACTGACAGGAAATGATTATAGTCTCTACCTCTCTCTTCAATACCTCAATTTCTTCTTTCTGTTATTCCTCTCTGTTTCTACCCTTTTCAACGTATTTCTGTCACACTTCCAGTGATTGTACTCAGATATGATTTAATATAACCGTTGCACAAGTAATTTGAGTAATATACGATCATTTGAGTTTTCCATTTTATCAATTTATACTCTACCCTGAGCTATACCCATCACAGTTACTTCCTTCAACGTCATATTTATTGATCTCATGGGGTTCATCAGAATACATCCAATAAGGTACAAGACGGAAAAAAGAAAAGCCAAATTTGAAAAAGGACCAACTTCACCCGTCTGAGATTTGATTGCCAGAAGTTCGAAATGATTAGTAAATAGGGAACGAGAAACAAATAAAAATCCAAGCTACAGAGGAGTTATGAAGTCCTCACCACGCCTAGGATGTAATCAATCACTTGTTCTTCACTTCAACTCCACTCTTGCCAGCAATTATCACAGAGGTGGCCATATTCAAGAACAGTCCATGCTCCACAACGCCTTCCAACACTGATATTTCAGCACCGGCAGCCAGCACATCCCTAATCGAAGTCTTGAAGTACAAATATACTATGTAGTTCAAATTATCGATCACATAGGGTTTTCCATCCGCATCTAATCTCAATTTTTCATCGCATCCTTCTTCCTTGAACAACTCTTGAAGCTTGATCAAGTTGTACTTCCAACATAATTGAACCACTTCAACTAGTATTGCCAATCCACTCCCACCAAGATCGGTCACCAATTTTGTGTCATCAACAACCACAACAAATTTGTCAGAGGTCTCCACCATTTTCTCTCTCAGTAGAGCTCCACCGCGGCCTTTGACCAGATTAAGGTCAAGGTCAACCTCATCTGCGTCGTCAATGGCCAAATCAAGATGAGGATTGTCACCGAGGAAACAAAGAGGGATGCCAAGAGAGCAGGCTTGCTCTTCGGTGCGCTTGGAGGTGGGGACTCCAACAATGTCCTTCAATTGACCAAACTTGAGGAGCTCGCCGAGCTTGGCGACGACGAAGTCAGCAGTAGAATCGGTGCCAAAACTGAGGATCATGCCGCTACGAACGTTGTCAACAGCTTTATCGGCGACGAGCTTCTTAAGGCCATCTTGGGTGAGAACAGGGTTGAAGAGGGCTTTGACGGAGACTGCGATTCTGTGGGGGAAAGTGCGGAATTTGGTGGAATTAGGAGTGCGCAAGAGAAGGTGGGTAGAGGCAATATGGTGTGGGGAAGATAAAGAATGAGGCGATGAGAGGGATAAGGAGGTCATTGATTGTGTGGAGACAAATGTCAGCACCAGCGCACACAACAGCCAATATGATTCTATGAAGCAAGGAAATTTCAAGGAAAATCCACATAGAGGCCCTTTTAACCAAAATAAACCCAAAAAGGGCCCTATGAGTCTGAAATTCCCAAAACAGGCCCTAGGGCCCTGATTGGGATTGAATTGTAAAACAAAATGACTAAAAAACCCCCCTAGATTAAAAAGGCAAAATCTGAAGTCTGGATGAAAACGTTAAGTCAGGAGGTCTTTGTCTTTGGCGCCTGAAAAGAAAAAACCAGGAAGACAGGAAAAATCTAAAACGAACGTACAGAGGGAGAGAACGCAAGGTTGAAGGCTAAAACTTTATATTTGCTAAACTCAGCGAGGGAGAAATTGTTTATATTCCCAATCATCCAGTGCATTATAGGCTAAGCTCAGCGGGTTTAAATTTGTTGTTCCTTCACATTTTTTTCGGTTGGGTGGCTGAAAGTTTGAAGCTTGGTTAAATTTATGTTATTATCTTATAGGAAATAGGTAAGAAATACAAAGATTTTGCTCAAGATATCATTATCACCATTCAAGTTGGTCTTTAATCATTGGAGGCTAGGGTGGAAAAAAACGTTGCTCTGTTTTTTGACATGAAAACAAAGGGAAAGGTGTCTTTTTAAGTGGGAATGGCTGAATGGAATGAAGCTACATTTGGTTCAAAAACGCTGAAATGGGATAGTTGTTAATACATATTGTTTTAGTTGTTAATATGACTGATATAGTTGTTAATACGAGTTGAATGTTAAAACGCTGTAGGTTGCTCAATTTTGGGGCATGGAAACAGAGGGAGGTCTGTTTGTTAGTGACCCCTGATATTGTTGTAAATGACCCCTGATATTGTTGTAAGTGACCCCTGTTATTGTTGTATGTGACCCCTGATATTGTTGTAAGTGACCCCTATTATTGGTGTAAATGACCCCTGTTATTGTTGTAATCGCCCCTGATTTTGTTGTAAATGACTCATGTTATTGTTGTAATTAAGTGCTGTTATTGTTGTAATTAGGTGTTGCTATTGTTGTAATTAGGTATTGATATTGTTGTAATTAGGTACTGATATTGTTGCAAGTGACCCCTATTATTGTTGTAAATGACCCCTGATATTGTTGTAAATGACTCATGTTATTGTTATAAGTGACCCCTATTATTGGTGTAAGTGACCCCTGATATTGTTGTTAGCAACCCCTATTGAAGTTGTTAATCCTGTCCATTATTTTGCAGTTCTCATTCCATGACCACATCAAAACAGAAGCTAAAATTTCTTGTTTTCATTCTATGACCACATCAAAACACATAAGCTAAAATTTCTTGTTCTCATTCCATGACTACATCAAAACAAAATCAAAAAATTTCTGTTGTCATTGAATAATGATTATCGAGTTAGCATCAGTATACAATTTACAAAATAACAAGAAGTTTTAATGTTATCCTCATGAATACAAAGGAGTCATAAATACATATGTGTCCTAACACTTTTGTCCTAATACAAAGTATCCCCTAATGTCATCTCCCTCCTCTATGTCATGTCCATCCTCGTCCTCAGACTCCTCAGAAGAAGATGGCTGGTTGTTGGGTGGCTGACCTTCATGCTGGCCTTCTTGAGACAAGCTATGTTGAAGCGCCAGCATTTCTTGTTACAAGTTGGAAAGCAGTCATGCATATGTCGTACGCACTACCTGGAAAAACATATATCAGTTCACATCATATATCACAGCATCAACATTTGTACTGAAACAACTTAAACAAAGGGAAAAAAATATATCCAAGAAGAAATTTAGGACAGTAACAGGAAGTTGCCAAAGAACTAATGGTGCAGCTAATGAGCAAGGTTAAATCCAAGAGTTCGCTCATTTGCAACGAAAAATATAAGGCCAACCAATTAAGTCCAAGAGTTCACTCAAAAAGGGGATAAATTCCACTTTTTAGTTATTTCCAAAAATATAAATCCAACCAGTTTTTTGGGCCAAAATCCAAACAATTTTACTAAAGCCAACATTGAAAAATCTTTAAGTAAATCTAACGTTTCACGGTGTCCTCGCAACTGACCAAACTAATACAATGGCACTTGAGACAGCAACCATAATATCAGCCACACATCTTATTTATCATTGGGCTCATCACTAGAATGATTACAAAATATTTCATGTAATAAGCCACTTATTTATCAGAATCCAGTCACCCAACACCATAAAATAAGGTTTCCATTCTTTCTCACATTTGTTAGTAATGTAATGGAGATAATAGCCCAAACAACAGCATGCATGGAGACTTCAAACTTACCTTTTTTCCCTTTTACATGAGATGGATGGTATAAGTTCCACTCTTAAGATCCTAAAGCATTTTCAACACAGAATGAGCCTATAATTGCTTCCTTAAACAAAATACTAGTAGCATTATATGGCCCGGCAAGGCAAAACAATACTTAAATGGCAGATGCTCTATTTGCTAACAAAAACAAAATTAGATTTTAGATTTTTCTTGCACAATCTATGACAAAAGATTCAACAAATCAGGGCTTTCAATTATGTGCAACAAATAAATCACCAAGCTCTCCCACTCCCCAATGATTCCTTTTCATTTATATCAGATCAAAATCATTGTAATAAAGAAAAACTGAAAATATTTTATTTTTCAATAGTATGACTTACCTTAGCTGGACTTCGATTGAATAACAAATCTTTCAATAATGACTTGACTAGACCTATAGAAGTAGGAGGGTGGTCACTCCCATTTGCATACACAAAAAAATCTGAGCCTGTTGCATCAGATCATTTGATCCTGCTGCAATAGAATGATAAAATCAAATTCAAAACATATACTCAACTCAAACAAAATTAAAGAACTCTTTATTTATGGAATTCCCTATCTTCTACCCTCACTACATTACTGAGTTAAGTTCTTGAATGGTTAGTCCTAATGACCCCTGCCTTATAAATAGGCATACTGCTATTGTAACTCTCAGACTTCACGTAGAAGGGGAGAGACTTCACTTATAAATTTTCCATAGGGTGAACTGTATTACAATAGTTAAAATAGTCTACAGAGCAATGATTATCATTTGTTGGGGGGTGGGGTGTTCAAAGTCACGAAAACACAAAACTGAAACACAGCCCTAAAGCTATAGGACAAAACACTATATTCTGGGGGGGAAAAAAAAATAAAATCTGCCAGCGAATCACAAAATTGAAGTCCAATTTCAAGCTCGAAATGCATACCAAACACCACAGTGAAGAATGGTAAAAGCAAGAAATGATAGCTTCAAAATCCCATATAAGACAAATTACAATAATTTCTTACTCAAAGAACAATCAAAGGCGAGGCGATTCGGAATCAAAGGCAAATGGAATTACCGACTTGCTAATGCAGAGTTTTTTAGCTTTTCAACGACTCTGGCAGCAATCTATCTTAGATCAGAATCCACAATGGACAAAACATCAGCAGACCTGCAAACTAATAATCGTGTCAAAGGCAAGGCGATTCGAAATCAGTTAGCTAGGAGGAAAGTGAAAGCGTACCAGGACCAGCAAGGCCAACCGACGGAAGTAGGAGAGGGCTTGGCATGGACAAGAAGGAGCTTGAATCGGCGACAGAGGCGGCGACTTCAGAGTGGGGGACGAGATCGAGATCTAGGTATGCACAAAATTTCATTTTTTTTTTTCAGAGTGGGCGACTTCTTTGTGCCTGCAGCTGCAGACAAAGGCGCCAGTGTAGCTCCGCCACTGGGGTCGATGATGGCAGACAGTTTCACCTTCAGCACGAGCGAAAACCTTATCGGACGAGAGAGAGACTCAAGGAGCAGAGACGAGTGTAGGTTGTGACGTACTGATTTTTAATTTCCAGTCCCCTCATTTTCAACATGTTAGTATGAGTTTTTTAGTCATTTATTTTTACAATTAAATCTCAATCAAGATCCTAGGGCCTATTTTGGGAATTGCAGAGTTATAGGACCTTTTTTGGGTTTATTTTGGTTAAAAGGGCTTCTATATAGATTTTCTCAAAATTTCAAGCACAGAAAAATTTAAGCCAATTACGCCTTTTTGTCTCTTTGCTTCACTAGCTAATAAGAGTGTTCATGATGCCCACGGCCCTGTCCGCCCGCCCGAACCCACTGAAAAATCGCCTTACCCAACACAAAGAAAAGCTGCACGAATTGGGCAAGACACAACTGGGCTAGGCATTATTGCAGACAGAGCTGGGCATCGAGCATGGTATGTCGTCCTGCCCATTTGGCCCTGCCCAGTAGTTATCATATTTTTTCTTTTTTAATAGAATAAAAAAGTATTATATATTTTTTACAAATTATATAACATATAAAAAAAAATATCTTCATTTCTTCAAATGAATGCTTTCACCAGATTGCTCATGTTCAGAAAATGTTGCGAAAGAATGTTATCTAATAACTTATTGGGAGAAATGAGCACTAGCATGCAGGTGAAGTATGATAAGTATTGGGGTCAAGCACATAATATGAATCCATTGCTATTTGTGGTTGTAATCCTTACAATTGCCGATTTGTGGCTGTAATGGTTACGATTGCCGGTTGGCTAGTAGTGGATGAAGTAGGTAATTTGCAACCTTTAAAGTTTAAACTAAGACTAAGAGCCTACAATTAATAGTTACTTTCACATGTAAATGATGTAATAATATGCTTTCTTGTAAGTGATTCTATATGCTTCGTCCTTTTGACATTTTGAGGCCTTGATGCAACCTCTAGGAGTTTTGAATATCTACAAGGCTTTAATTTCTATTTTTTGATGCCTTGTATTTAATGGATTATAGACTATTTTTTGATGCCTTACTAAGATATATGGTTATCTTTTTAATTTTAAGAGTTAATTTGTAGACTTATATTGAAATATTCAAAAGTGTAGAATTATGGGTGTTATTTAATTTTGTAATTACTTAAGCTGTTTTTTCCACATAGGGTATGGTAAGGTATTGGCACTTGGGCATAGAATGACCGCCCTGCCTAGCCTATTATTGTCTTACCCAAAAATATTAGGGCTTCTATCGGATAGGGTTGGATACTGGGCTACATTTTATTGCCCAGTAATCTTTCGGGTAAGAGTTTCACCCTACCCATCTCCATGAACACCCCTACTAGCTAATCCTATCTCCTTTGTTTCGTTGGTGGAGCCACCAGATACAAAGGCTGGTTGGCACCTACGGTTCTACTGTTACTTTTAAGTTTTCACCGACTCTTGTCCTCACAATCTTTGATTTTATTTTAGTTTATGCTTGTTTAAACCTTTCACCTCTAATCACACTTCACTTTCATTATTCATATTCTCTATTTTATCAGTTATAATTGTAAGATACCATTTAGTTCAGATTTATCAGATGCTATTAGCAACCAAGAAGTATGATTCGCAGAAATATAAGATATTATATAGTTGTACCGAGACTATCTATAAAACAGGAAAATCCCAAAAAAAAAAAATGAAAAACTTTAAAAAATGAAAAATGAGAATATACTATTTTGAATATTCATAATATTATAGAGATGTTAATATCTGATTTGTCCTTTCTGAAATTTAAAGGAAATGACACAAATACCCCATATAAAGGCTCAATGTATGCTTCTTCTTCTACTCAGTTTTGCATCTGAGCAACAATCATATCAATCCTTTCTGTGCATTCAGCTGCAACATCGGAGAGTAATAATGACTCTATTACTAACAACCATTGAACACAAGTAGAAAATGACTTCCTCTTTGTTAACCACGTCCTCTGTTTGAGACGTAGAAATGAAGAAAATAGTGTTGAGAGTTTTTTCTTCATGACTGTGTTTGTGGGCCTAACACGGGGTAAAATCTGGATTAATCTGAACCGAAAATTCCAGTGAACCAGGTGGGATATAATAATAATAATAATGGCTCTGTTATCCTACTTTCCCCATCCTCCTCAACTGCTCTTCAGTTTCTTCCTTTTTCTCAATTTCAAAGGTAAATTTCATAGCTGGAAAAATCTAGGTGTCTAACCTTAAGAGAAAAGTTAATGAAACTGATTTTT
The DNA here is from genome assembly GCA_034222035.1 of Acacia crassicarpa. Classification (NCBI taxonomy): domain Eukaryota; kingdom Viridiplantae; phylum Streptophyta; class Magnoliopsida; order Fabales; family Fabaceae; genus Acacia; species Acacia crassicarpa. Next base: position 56,610,436 of record JAWXYG010000003.1, read on the forward strand.
CTTGCTTTGTTTTTTTGTCTTATTCATTCTAAGAACTTTCGATGCTATATTTATGTTTGTGAATAAGTGTAATTACAGAGTATGGCCAGGAATTCTAGGAAAACCGAACATTGGAAATAACGGATTCGAGCTGGCAAGAGGGATCCCTAAAAGCTTGCAAGTCCCGTGGGTTGGTTCGGAAGATTATGGGCCTGAACCGATTGTAAGTTTGATGAGTCTGGCCATAGAAAACTTGTGCCACCAACGAATGGCGCCGACGCCACGCTTCCAACAACCCAAGCCGAGCTCACCCTTGGCTCATCTGATTCCCATGACTACTATGACGACAGCCTTGTTGACGTCTTCAATCTACCGATGGCGATGGAAGCGAGTAGAGGGTCAGGGTCCTGCTCAAGCACAGGCCGTGTAACAGTGCGTGTAGAGCGTTTGAGATTACTGTAACGTGACGCATGGGTCATCGTCAACGTGTAAACCGTCAATTTACTCAGTGATTTTCAAGTCGACATGCCCAAAATCGTATAGCTGAATAGAGGACACATCAATAGTGAAGTGCAAATGACTAAATATTTAAAGGCATTTATATCATTTCATTCAAATTTTCAAAAGGACAAATTAAATACTAACATATTTTGATATTACGAATATTTAACATATCATTTTATCCCCCATATTTAAAGTTCTTTTTGTCTCCCTTGTAAAATTTATGAAGCATATATTGATTTTTTTTTTCTTTTTTCCCCAACAATTTATTGATTCTCTAAGATTACTTCGTACATAAAGCTTTAGCAGTGTGCAGGTAAGTTTTGAATTCACACTATAAAATCTTATACAATTAAGTTGCATTGATACAAATAAGCCACTCGCCATGCAATTTTCTGCATTGCTCCTCCTCCTTGGAGAAGAACTAGGAAATTTACACCATCCAATTCTGCTGGTAACTTTTTTATACTTTACGTTGTTCTTGCATAAAGGTCAATGCTACCAACTTGCAGCCGAGAAGTTGATTGAACATCCCTAGATGCCAGAAACCTCAACCTGCTAATCCATACTTTTTGAGTCCGGAACCAAAAATATAAAACAGGGCCAAGAGATGCGAAGGTTAATACCTGAAAACATTGGATGGCAAACTCACGGAGGAAAGAGTGTATGTTCTACGCTGGAAACGATCTTCAAAGACCTGAGAGGTTTGCTTATCCAGAACTTGCCAGCTGTTCCCATCATCATCGCTCCCTTCAAGGACCCTGAGGACAAATGCTACAAAAGGTCATCCATAGAAAACTTGCCTTAACTGAAGCAACCACCGAAATATTCTTTGACAAAGCAAAGAAAGGGTCGCCACAGCTTTCTAAGAGAAAATGATCAACAGAAGAGAGTCCCTTGCAGGAGTATCAATTCCAGTTTATTTAAAAAGAGTAAGTAAACCAAAGCATCATTTGGTCCTGAAAACAACTTTGCATGCTATTCTTTTTTTTTTTTCTTTGATAGGGATCAAATGAAGAGCACAGACATATATTATTGAAGCACAAAGGGACTTTTGTAATTTAGTCCGATGATATCCTTCATTGACTCATGGGAATTATATAGTTTACAGTAGTATAATCTGTTGTAACAGATTAGAGAACTTCTAGGGAATTTAAATTTCAAATAGAATCTGATCATAACTAACCTAGGATAACAACTTGATGCTATTATCTAGCTTATAATATTATTCGCATACTAATAAGATAAAAAAATGTTTGATGAGCAGAAGGTGGTTTTGGCCGGCGAGGTTTCCAGTCTACTGGCCTGCCATAGATTGCCCAGAACTTGTCTTTAGTGTGGCCAACCTTTTTGGAGTGATCACATGAGGGACGTGGTTTGTTAGAAGGAGAACCTGAGTACACATGTTTACTGACCAAGCCAGACGCTTCTAGACTTGGAGAAATGGCCTTAAGGAGCATGGTATGCTGGCGAGATTCCTCACTGCGTATTTTGGAATAGACCTCCCCGAGGGGTGGAAGTTCAGAAGGATTTAATATCCGGCCACGAGTATCATCAAATTCCGGATTTAGGCAAGCAGGCAAGATCATTAGTTGGTCAGTATTGAGATTTCGTTGATGGAGAGCAGCAGCTGGTGATGAAGTCCATTTAGTTTCTGCCATCTGATCCTCCTCTTGACATAGTGCAACTAGCTCAAACCAGAATTCAGAAATACTCCTGGAGCCTTGAGAAGATTTCCAGATTTTGTGGCGAAGATTAAATAATTGCGACAAGTCTTTGGCATCAACATATGAGTCTCAGACTGCCTCCCAAATGTCTTTTGCAGTAGGGAGGTACAAAAACTGCATTTAATTTGAGGAGACATGGCGTTAATCACCCAAGAGCAGACAAGGGAATTGTCAGTTTCCCACTGAACCATGGCTGGGAGTTCGGGTCTGACGGTAGCGAGATTTCTCCAGTGAGAAACTTTCGCTTTCCGCGGCCTCCGACGGCAAACAGAATAGCCCGAGCCCAGTCATGGTAGTTATGCAACATAAGCCGTTCCGAAACCAGATGGTTGCAATCAGATTTGTGAGAACAGAGGTGTCGCTGGGTTTGAGGGATTGACCAGTTGAAGAGTGGTTATGAGATGACCCATTCGACGTGAAGGTTTCCAGGGGATTCATCTTGTCGGAGCTATCGATGTTATGGTGCTTCGATACCATGAAGCACAAAGGGACTTCTGTAATTTAGTCAGATGATATCCTTCATTGACTCATAGGAATTATATAGATTACAGTAGTATAATCTGTTGTAACAGATTAGAGAACTTCTAGGGAATTTAAATTTCAAATAGAATATGATCTTAACTAACCTAGGATAACAACTTGATCCTATTATCTAGCTTATAATATTATTTACATACTAGTAATATAGTTACCACAATTATCACACACAAACACACTCACACTACACAAAATCGAACCTGTGACCTCTACCCCAAAGGGAGCGGTTCTAACCTTTGCATGCTATTCGGGATTACAGTAAAGCTTAAGACGTAAGGGATAAACTGGTCAAACCTAACTATACTATTGGATTCTTTTAGCTTTCCATGCAGAATTGAATTGTTTGGAACGCTAAACATGAAGTAAGCAAGATGACAACTTAACTTGGTTGAATCCGGATTTTTGCTCAAGCTTGTTGGTTGATTTGGAAAGCAAGATTTCTTCAAATTCTCAAGACATGGATGACAACAGGTTTCCTCCTAAGGTCAGTTGGGTCCATTTTTGGATGTGGACTGATCAGTAAATCAAAAAGGGAAGGCTAGTTGTAAGTGTCTAGTATGAGACTCACAGGAAAACCATATCAGATGTTTCATGAAAAAGCTAGGATTAAGAAGAAGCCCAGAGGCTGAGTTGTTCCTAGTGGCTTGGCAGAAGCAGCAAATAAGATTATCATAGATAATGCTGTGAGCTTGCCTATGGTTGATATGACTGAGGATATTAGGAATCTCCTTGATAAGGAAAGGAACATTCCGTTTTATCATGCCTACTGTGAGGCCAATGAGTATGTTGATTGACTTGCCAGATTGACTCACAATCTTCATTTTCCTTGCTTTTTTTTTTTTTTTTTTTTTTTACTGATCCTTCTTTAGGTTGCAGGGCGTTAATTTGATGTAGATCAGCAGAGCATTCATGGTAACTGCTTTTGCTTTTTGTCTTTGTTGGAATATTAATCTCTCAGATCCTTAATATAAGAGCTACTTTGTTAATGTGATTTGATCTCCCTAAAATTCCTATATGCAATATTAAATTATATGTAAGTTATAAGTTAGGTAAATTAGCTTGAAATAAAATGGGTTGAGACTTGAGATATTGTATTTTAGACAAATCCAACCCTACAACTAACTCTTATATTAGAAACTGGAGGTATAATTTATTTAGATTGCATTTATTTGTATGTAGTTCGAAGTCAGTAGATGGTAGCATTTATTAACCAAGTGTTTATTAATAGCTCAGGCTTTTAATGTTCCTCATCTTCAAGTCAACATAGAAACTCTTCTTTCTCTACTTTTCAGAGTCTTCTCATTTGGTTTTCCCGTAGTCTATTATTTAAAAAAAGGAAAAAAAGGTAAAACATCATTTGACTAAATGTTCTAAGGATCGTACCAATCCATTGGATCCCTTTCTGGTGCATCATCGGCTGACATCAACTCATATGCTGCAAGTTCATACTTCTTATCAAATGTCCTATACTCGATCCAGCAACCTAGGAGATCCATCAAAAAATAATCTATTAATATCAGAATATGCGAAGTAACATTTGTAGCTTTTAACCTCATGAAAACGGAAGAGAAGATTGGGAATAAAGTAGGATAACGCCTTAATGCTGGCATTTAACCTGTATTCAACATATACTTTGGTTGCATGTAAGAGGTAGAGGTATTATCTAATTACAATGAAAATATTTCATCAGAAAAGAATTAGTTGGGGATTTAAAATACAGGGTGATCAGTATTTAGAATGATGGTTGATGAAACACAGTGCAAGCTATTAGCAGAGCGGAAAGCATGGCCAACCTGGTCCAGATAATCCTTAGAAGCTAAAGCACTATCTTGGTTAGCAAGCTCTACAGAACTAAATTTAAGTTTTTGTGACATTCTCCACTACATTAAATAAGTTATTTCTTTTGGTCAACTGTACCTCCAGCACCATTTGGTTCTTCCCATTTTGACACTCGGTTTCCATCAAATGCTGATGTTACCTGAAACACGATTGTTATAATTATATATACCCAAATATACAAGTAACAAGAAGCCTAAACTAAGCTGGCTGTATACACACTTACAATCCCAAAAGGAAACTTTTCTGCACTAGCAACAACCCAACCAGAGTGTATTCTGTTCAACTTCAGCATTGGCAATGCAAGGGAATCTCTACTAAACTTTTCACATTTTTCAAGATTGGATATCATATCATCCAGGGCATCCAGCAAAACAGGCAATGCCAAAGAAGTTCTAACAGGGTCACCAGCCAAGTAAATTTCAACCCTTCCATCTGTGTTCACCTTCTTTTCCAGTGAAAGAGCATCAAGTAGCTCATCAAAGGATGGAAACAACTTCTGAAACATTGAATTATTTAGAGCAGAATCAGATGAGGTCCTTCTTGTTTTGAAGGGGGAATCTCGAAGGTTTGAGACTATTCCCTGCATAATCTTAAGTACTTCAACAGCTTCCGATATTGTTAGTTTTTCAGCAACAAATCGATAAAAGATGGGACGAAATGCATTATAAATTCTTGTCACATGCTCATCTACACACAAACGAACAGGACATGAAGAAGAACTTAGCATGGAATTCTTGTTGGAACCTAGTTCCATTCTTGATTTACGCCATTCCTCATCCCCACTTCTCCTTCCAGGTAATGAGATTGAGACATCATCTTCGGAATGTAAACATCTCTCAAGAAGTTGTTTTTCCTCCAGATCACGGGCTTCAATGATTGAAAGTTGTTGAGATGCGAAACCTCTTTGACATTCTTTTGTTATATTAGTGAGTACAGATGACAAAGCAGGCTCTGTGATAATGCTACGTCGCGATAGAACCTATGATTTTAATTTGATGGGAAAAATGCTAACAATGGTTAAACACTTTAGAATATTATGTCTCTTTCAAAATCATTATTGATAAGGTAGGTTTCCCCCCCCCCCCCCCCTTTTTTGGGGGGAAAAAACGATAGTTGCAAAATCTACCTCATGCCACTTCCTTGTGTACCGTTTGGTGACATCATAAACTCCATCTTTGGCCACCGCAATACAGTAGTTTAATTTCTTATTCCACCTATGGCATAAATAAGAAAATGACATAACACTGAGCAAGGCAAAAATTTCTCTGTACTAATACCAAAAAAATTTATAAAGGCACTACAAAAGTGAATATACCCCTTCTCGTATAATAATGGCTTGTCATATACTGCTTCGCATGGGTCAAGATGCATCCAACTGTAAGATCACTAAACCTCAGAGACAAGTAATGCCAGAGCAGAATATAAAAGCCAGCAGATTTTGGGTCAATTCTACCTTCCCAGGAATTCTGAGAAGCATTCTGTCCAAGCATGATCCGTAAAGTCCACAACCTGGAGATAAACTAAAACCAGCATTGGAAAACTTCCACAGGAAATTTACTAACAGGCATATTCCCTAGCTAGATGATGATAGCTTCTTCAAAGTTTATAGGACTTAAAGTTGATCTTTAAATGCATGTTGTGCAAACAAATTCGGGTGTTTGGGGGGGGGGGGGGGGGTTGTTTGCAAACCAGGCGTGAATCATAGCCAAAAGCTCGGCAACAGAGTGTAAAGCAATTAGCCCATTCCCCACAACGGCCCTTTCTTGTCTCCAGTAACTGCAAATTAAAAGCAAAAGCAAAGAATGAGAACAACCATTTACACATGCTTCAATTAGCCCTTATTTTTTCCATTTTGCCAATAACATATTGGGCCTGTTTGGAGAGAGATTTAAGTAGTTTAAAGCCAGAAGTAGAGTGTTTGGATTGAGCTTTAAGTTCACTGAGCTTTTAAAAAAATAAAAACTCCATAGAGTAGCTTTTTGACGTGGGCCCCGCCACTCTTACCGTCATCAATCCAAACACAAATCATATTTACAACCTGGCTTTTTTCCTATTGGGCTTCTAAAAAAATCAGATAGAAAATAAGTCACCGCAAATCCAAACCGGCCCATTATAAAACTAACATTTTATCACAAGTTGAATACCTTTATTGGATCATTGTAGCGAGGGAAACGAGTGACTTCAGAGCAGATGGTACATCTGTGTTGTAAAAAATGAAGATAACAAAGGAAGAATAAAGCCAGTCAGGTAGAGAATGGAAGCAGAACATTAGCCAACCCAAACAGGACTTGAAAGAAAAGCTTTATAACCAAAAGACCAGAACTTAAGTAACAATTGTCAATCAAGTTAAACGATTGTAAAATCATCAGTATCACCAGGTCTCCCAAACTTGCATAGGAATGTCATGAAGGAGCTTATACCAAGATAAATTTTGCAACTATTAAACTTAGGCCAAATATTGTTCAAATTTCAAACAGGAAAGATAATAGGAACTTAACGCACATGTTCTTTGTTTTTCTGCTCTGTTTCTCCCCCACCTCAATGAGGTAGAATAAGTTAAAATCAATCTACTGATAGTCAAGATCAGAGCAAGCATATCATTTAAAAGAAGAAAAAAGTAATCAGAAAGGTCAGCACGGAATGGCAATAAAATATTACCACAATTACAAGTGAAACCTCTAGTTAATTAACAAGAAAGAGCTTGTTGATCCTGAAGCAATAAAATGGTCTTAGCTATATGGAAACCACTTAGCTGATTCTTAAAATAAAAGTTTAAGATTAATTGAATCATAATGAATGTGCAATTAGTTCATCCAACATGTTACCAGATAATTCAGACATTTAAATTTGGTAATTAAAGAAGTTGCATGCCATGAAGATTGCACAAGGAAAATAGGAAAAGAAACACACACCAAAATTTAAGTCATATATTTTATGGTCATACCTATAAAGTTCAACCCTGCGTGGCACATAAGGAGCCTCAGACTCATTAGCATCAGCCATGCCCTGGCCTACAGTTTCATTGCCACAATCACGGCAAGGTGGTGAATTAACCCATCTATTGAAAGAGGGCATAATCCGCCCCAAAACAAAAAGAAAAAGAATGATCAGATGCAACAAGTACAGGAAAACAATAAAAATGAAACCTGTAGAAGAGAACACACATGAAAATTTACTGGTGTATAAAATATCGCAGCAACGATGAATCATGGTTAAATGAAAAACATTTCCACAAATTAATGAACAGGAGAATTCTGCTCTATCCAATTTCAAGGGAAAGATTAGCCATCAACATATTCTATATAGGGAAGTTCACGCCCAAGGCAAGGGCCAAAATCACATTGTCACCTCAATCAAAGTGTGTCATTCAATCTTGTGGCTTGTGCCCATACCATATAACCACTCTACAGTACTTTTAGTCTTTAACAGAAATGATCACATGGATGTCAAAACCATCAAAAATTTTGGAAATTGAAAGCATGTTTCCTCACTTACTTTGAACAATTCCATGGTCATCTAAGGCTATTATTGGGAACAAGGCAGAATTTGGAAATTGAAATTACTTGCTTAATGCCAGCAGATCTGCCCATTGTTTCAACATTCACAAGTTTATCTCAAGTTTAAGAACTACAGAGTGGTTAGATTATAGTGTTACAAAAGCCCAAGGGTTGAATGCCACACTTTAAACCACAAGGGACAAACTAACCTTGAGCCAAACCAAAAGGAGTAAATTCATTTTAAATTAAGAGTTAACAGCAAATGTAATGAATAATGATCTATACCTGAAGAATTTTTTAAACCAGAAAAGCAGCTGCAGTAGAAAAGCATGATCTTTTTCAGATTTTGATGGATTGAAGTTCCCTTTCTGAAAAATGTTCATTAGATTTACGAATCACCATATAGCAGCCTTCAACAAGCTATGCAATGAAGAATAAGAAGAGAACATTCGGGTACATAAATCAGTGAAAGACTTACTCTAGGTGAAGAAAATCTAGGATTATTTATTTCATTTCAGAACTTAATTTATTCTCTATCTTCTTATTTTATTTTATTCTCTGGCTTCTTATTTTATTTTAATTTACTGTCATGAGCTCCCTACAGATCAGTAATTGTATGTTGTTTTTTTCATGCCAGATTGAATTGTTAGTTATCTGACTTATCACCTTCCAACCATCTTCCCTTCCTCTCTCAAACTATGTCCCTCTTCCTCCTCCCTCTCCGCTTTTCCCTCGACCGATCTAAATCACTGCGCTCATAACATGGAGACAAAATCTCAACTCTCAAGCTCAACACTAAAACAGAACCAAGACTAAAATGAAAGATATCCAAGGGTACTTGAGAAATCAAGAATAAAGTAATTTCCAAAAGAATCCAACAGTATGTGAATTTTAGATCTTCATTTTCAACTGGGGCTAGGCAGTCAATATCTGGTCTTAAAGAGTTACGTTATATTTGGTAGTGATCCTGCCGTTTTATGGTCTTTCATTATATACATTATCAGCATTCCTGTAAATCACCCTCATAGCGGTGCCCATTATTACATTAGATGCCAAATACAAGGCTGAATTAATAATTCAAAAGATTCACAACACGTAAACCATGACCAGACTTGCTTAGTAAAGACCTTCGTTTCCAAACTGGAAAAGGTTTCTTGAATGAGCTTTTATATTTATAATTGCATATAGCAATTTTGACCGCCAATCAATTTGGCATTAAATTCCTAAAACGATAAGTAAAAGGAACTCTATCAAACGAATTGACGTCAAGTTGTAGTCCTCCCCATGAATACGCTCATAAGTCATGCTTCCTTTTAAAGAAACTCACTAACCTTGGCCAAAGAAACCAACGCTTTCTCCTCGAGTTCTTCCACAGGAACGGTTTCCCGAGCAGCTTCCTGGCGTCTGGAAGCCTCGTACTGTAGGAATCAGGATATAAGACTTAAAAAGATTGCACCATTGGAGATTTGGAGTTGGAAATATTCATTAGGAAAAGGAATCCGAATTATTCTACTCCGTGGACTATGGCATAGTTTTATTTTTACAGGCCGCTTCATGAACTCAAATGTCGCGTATTCATCTCTCTCAGCTACCAAACATATGAAATTACCATTTGGACTTGATCAACGAAAGGCCGTATTTTATTCCCAAATTCACGATACTGCTGCAACATCAATTCGGTATTCTGAGTGCTTGATTCAGCCTGCTGTTCATGTTCGTCGATGGAAACCAATCGCAGCTTCTCGGAAATGGTGATGAGATCGGAGTCACTTGCCACGGGGGGATCATCTTCACAACCATAAATCTGTACTGAAAGTTATCGATGAACAAAACAAAGCATAGCGCACACAAGGACAAGCAAGTATAAGACAGAATAGATGAAGTAGAACTGAGACCTTTTGCTCATCGGGAAACATTGAGTCCAGTGAGGGTTTGCTGTCTGCCATTTTTCTTTCTCTCGATCTTCTTCTTCCACCCTTTTGGCGCTACCAACAAAACTTTAATGGAAAATGGAAATGGGGGAATCGACAATATGCAGTACTGGAAATTTCAACAATGGAGCTGAGGCAAATGTAACAATTGGTTAGAATGTTGATGCTAATCAAACCGTAGAGAATCAAGGAAGGATTTATCTCATGAACGCTGCAACAAACTCAGATATTATTACAGGTACTTTCTTACTCCGGTCGCACCTGTTTATATTTGTTCGACAGCAGTGCATTGCTCTCTGTTATCTCATTTTCTTCGGTTGAGAATATGAGAATGGTACCAGGACCTTCTCAACCAACATTACCTTACCCAGAGTTGTCTCTTGCTCCAATGTTTATGAAAACATTCTGATGGCTGGTTCTAGACTACCAGCCGATCTCACCTTGAGGGCTCTAGTTTTGTTTGTACGTAATTATTAAGTTTTGAAAACAAAACTCATTTTAAGAAGGAAGGTAGAACGTAATGACCCATTTAAAAAAAAAAAAATTAAGTTTTGAGGATAAAACTTATTTTAAAGAGAATAAAATGTAATACCCAAAGTATTATAATAATAACAATAACAACAATAACAATAATATAGTAATAATAAAATTTAATAATAATGATAATAACAACAACAACAATAATAATAATTTAGAATTTAATAATGTTAGTATTATTATATAACTTATTAATTGCAATGGTTAAAGAGCCCAGCTCATAACTAAATCCAAATTTTAAATTATAAATAGAGGTCTAGCCACCTAACCCTAGTGAAGGCTCAATACTTCTCTTCTCCGCTACTACATCCTCTATCCCTACTCTACATCAAATTACTCTTAAAGGAGATTAGCAAAAATGAAGATTAGGTCCTAATCCCTAGGTCAATAGAAATTCATTGCTACATGGCATAATTCTTTTTAAATCCCAAAACTGTCGTCTCGTTCTTTCTTGTGATTTCCATTCAGTACTATAAATCTTGTGTTTGCCTTCCTCTATGAGAAAGTTGTTTTCTTCATATGATATGATTCTGGATTTTAACTAGTCTTAGTTATTGATTATGTGCGTTTTGCTTTGGATGTTTCAGTCTTTAGTAATTGAATACATATATATTTCTTTTTATTGTTTTGCGTGAGTAACTTTTTGCAAAAGTCACATACCATTGAACATAAGATACCTGTACGTTTTGCTTTTGGTGTTTTGGCCTTTGTCAATTGAATACATATATATTTCTTTTCTCGTTTTGTGTGAGTGCCTTTTTGCAAAGTCACGTACCATTGAATATAAGATACCTGTACGTAGTTGCTTCGGGTCTTTAGTTTTGATGATCGAAATATATATAATATATACATATATAATACCTGTACATTTTGCTCGGGGTGCAAATTTTTTGTGTGATTGAAACCTATAAGTGCCTTTCATTAATATATATATATATATATATATATATATATATATATATATATATAATATTTAATTATGGGAAGATAACTTTGGGATGACACCTCCTAAAGTGATGAACATAACCCTTAGACTTTATGCCTCCGATATATATTATATGACGTGAACAAAAATTATCTGTTCTTCCTAAAGTGGCGTCTAGCAGGGTTTCCCAGGACACTAGTAGCAACTTTTGGAAGAGGTGCGTACACTAGGAAGAAATGTTTTATAGACAATTTGATTAATTGTGACTGGCAGAGTTTCCTAGGTCATAAGGTAGACTGACAAGGTTTTCCAGGTCTACCATGGTTCTCTTCCCACTAATTAAATTTAATAAAGAATAATAAAATTGACATTTTTTTCTATTAGATATATATACATGAAGGATAATTTTATTATTATGTAAATATTTTATTTTCACTATATTATCTTTATTTTGATTAGGATTACCAGCTTTGCTGACTTTTGTTTTTGTATTTGTGTCACTGCGATGATCCTTTGGTGGAGTAGAATTTCAGTGAGCAGGTTCTGCAAGTTGGGGCTAGTAGTGAAAAGTGAGGAAAAATATTCAGTGATTCTAACTAGTTTTTATTTTATTTTATTTTCTTTTCTTTGTTCTGAATAAAACACATTTATTTAAGTTCGGATTTATGTTATTGTAATAAGGTAGTCTTGCACTCGTCTCATTACTAAAATTATTGAAATAAATAACTTTGAGAAGTATTACCGCCGCACTTGTACTAGGACAAGTACAAGGCTACCTTATTACAATAACATAAATCCGAACTTAAATAGATGTGTTTTATTCAGAATAAAGAAAATAAAATAAAAGCTAATTAGAATCACTGAATGTTTTTCCTCACTGCTCATTGCTAACCCTATCATTTGAAACCTGTTTTATTGAAAATCTACTCCCCCAAAGGATCATCACAGTCATGCAAACACAAATCAGCAAAGCTAGTAATCCTAATCAAAACTAAGACAATATAGTGAAAGTAAAATATGTACATAATAATAATAAATATCATTCATATATATAACCAAAAGAGAATGTCAATTTCGTATTTCTTTATTAAGTTCAATTAGTGGGAAAAGAATCATGGTAGACCCGGGAAACCCTATCAATCTACCATGTGACCCGGAAAATCCTGCCAATCACAATTAATCAAATTGGTCATAAAAATTTCTTCTTAGTGTGCACACCTCTTCTCAAAGTTGCTACTAATGTCCCGAGAAACCCTACCAGACACCACTTTGGGAAGAACAAATAATCTCTGTTTATATCATATAATATATCGGAGGTACAAAGTCTAAGAGTTGTATTCATCACTTTAAGAGATATCATCTCAAAGTTATCCTCTCACGATTAAATTATTTTAAATACACACATAATACAATTCCTAAATTATTTTCAATATGTGAAATCAAAAATACATACGTATATACACTGTAGTGCCTAGACATACATGTACCGAAACGAAAGTGGTACTTAATATATATATATATATATATATATATATATATATATAGTACGATGGTATTGGGATGTGTATCCCCCCTTAGGTCCTTAGTTCGAATCCCCCTCCCCGCCTTGTAATAATATATATATATATATATATATATATATATATATATATATATATATGCCCTCCCTATATACATAACATGGGGTAATCAATTCGCGAAAGCCAAAGGTAATCAATATACATGTACAGATATAATGGGTAATCAATTCATGAAAAACCGAGGCCGTCAATATACATATACATACTCAATGGTTAATCGACTGAGGCAATCAATATACATACATACATATATATATATATATATATATATATATATATATATATATATATATATATATATATATATATATATATATATTTAATGGGTAATCAATTCACGAAAATCGAGGGAGATCAACACACACACACATATATATGGGAAATCAATGGAAATCAAAGCAACATACGCATAGGTATACTCACATAAAACAGTAAGTGGTTTTTTTGCAAAAGTTAATCACGTGAATCAAAGCAAAAGTAATTACTTACATTATATATATATATATATATATAGATCTATACATACGGAAATCAAACAACAATTGATTTCTATTGATTTAGAGATTAGAATCACTAAGATCTCCGTTTTTGCTAACCTCCTAGAAGAATAATTTGACGCAAAGTACGAAAAGAGGATGTAGGAGCGGAGAAGAGAAGTCTTGAGCATTCGCTAAGGTTAGGTAGCTAGACCTCTGTTTATAATTTAAAATTAGGGTTTAGCTATGGGCTGGACTCTTTAACTATTGTCAATTAATAAATTACATAACAATACCAACATTATTATTATTATTATTGAATTTTATTATTATTATATTATTGTTATTGTTATTAATATTATTATAATAATAATCTGGAGTATTACAAAATTTATCCCATTTACAACTTTAATATTGCTATTAACAACTCAAGTATCCATATTGACAACGTTAGCCTGAGAAAATTTTTTTTTTTTTTAAAAAAAAGCCACCGAAGCTCAGTAGAAGTTATTTGGAAATATTTAACAAATACCTCGTTTACAGCTTCAATATCGCTATTAACAACTTAGGCCCCGTTTGTTACAGAGAAGGTTTGGGAAAGGAATGGAATGGAAATGAAAGGAATGGAAGATTATGAGAGAAGTTTAAAAATGTGGTACACTAAGGAAAGGAAGTTAGTTGAGGGAAGATGATATGTTTGGTCTGAAGAATTGGGTGTTTGTTAAGTGGAAAGATTAGATGAAATTCCCACAATGCCCTTAAACCGTTCGAACGTTGGCGTCTGGTTCGAACGTAAAGCACTAAAGGGACAACCCAGTTCGAATGAAAAATTGGACAGTAACCAAACTTGTGTAGCTGTTTATATCAGAACATTCGAGGAACAGCAAAATGACAGAAACAGAAGTAGGCTTTTTTGACAGAAACAAAAGTAATATAAATGCAAGATAGTAAAAAACCACAACACAGACCCACACATCGTCTTCTTGTTCTTGCTCATGTTGTTCCACTTCCTCTTCGCGGTCATTCTCATTGATTTTCTCAAGAACTTTGTGGTGGGTATTTTGGGTTTTGGGTTGGGTTTTGCAACTGGACACATCGGAGACACGATCGAAGCAAGAGAGTCAGCAAAATTTCAGAGAGTTGAAGCATCGAAGCAAGCGGCCATGAGATTGCCGATCTTAGTCTACTATATCTGATGAAGAAGAAGCAGGAAGAAGAAGAACTGCAGTGGCGCAAGAGATGTGATTTTTTATAGGGCATTTCTGTCCAATTTTTTAGTCTCCCGGAAAGATTTGAACTTTCCCTCTATTTTCGGATGGAATGGAGGTTCCTACGTTTAAGGGAAGATCAAGCGTTGCTGGAAGATGGTTTCCGGGAAGATGCCGCAAACAAACACGTTTTGTGATGGAAGATATGTAATCTTCCCTTTCCTTCCGCCTACTTTCAATGTAACAAACGAGTCGTTAAGTGTCAATATTGACGCCTTCTGCCTAAAAAACTAAAAACAAATATATTATACTATCGTTTATAACTTTATAACTTTAGCATCGCTAATAATAACTCAAGTATTTATATTAACAATTTTTACTTGAGAAATTATTTTTTTTAGAAAAAACATAATTATGCCACTGGAGCTCCTATCATCGGTCGCTGGCGCCAGAGCTCCAACACCAGTAAGGGGGTTGAGGTTTTTTATATTAAAAGAACTAGTGATGGTTAGGTAATTTTCCAAATTTTGTAGCATTTCAAAAATCCAAATAATTCTTTTAGAATTATTGAAATTCAACATACTTATTTATCTATAACTGATATCATTTTCCTGTTTTTTTCCCAAAATTATTAGCAGCAACCAATTCCTAATTCATGCTCAAGTGGTTTTAAACAATTATATTTTGTCCGCTATTTAATAGTATTGGCCAAAAAAAAAAGCTATTCCTTTTTAAATATAACACAAATTACAAATATTTCACAAACATCTTAATATAATGTTTAAACAAATAACTCATCACCGTTGTTACGCCTTTATATCTAATTTAGATGGGTTAGATTGAATTTTTTTTTTTATTTTCAACTTTGTTAAAAAAATTCTTTTAATGTGTATAAAATAATAAAATAAATAAATCTCTTAACCATATATCAAATTTTTGAAAAACGTTTTCTGTTTAAAATCATTAGTTTACTTATGAGTATGGTAGTAAAAACGTAGATTTTATATGAAAACGAAAGGAAAGTGAAAAATCGTAAAACGTAAAATTGTAACGTAGTAAAATTGTAAAAAAAATCGTAAAAACTTAACAGCGTTTGGAAAATTAGTAAAATCGTTTTAATGGAAAAAAAAATCGTAAAAACGTAAAATCGCAGTGATAAATCGAGTTTTTAACTACCATTATGAGAGATTATAGTTAAAACTTGTATATCTCACCTTAGTGATATTCTTCGGTCCACATATGTAGTCGATTTTTTTATGCAATTGCTTATTTATAAATAAATATATAACCTCATTAATTAATAGATATACTATATTTGAGTAATCTCCCTGAGCGATAAAATTTAAGGCTGTCAGCTTAATGATTCCGAGCCATGACTTTTAATTTCTATATTATACCTTCTAATTAATCTATCTGCACATCAATTGAAATTTACCACTTTGAGGGGTAAAAATCCAAGAAAAAGCACTAATGTATCAACTTTTATTAGAAATTGTACCTAATTAAAGCAGATGAATTTTTTTTTTTACCGACGCGACACCATTAGTGGCGTAGAAGGCCTTGGCCACTCAACAAAATGCACTGAATTTGCTGAGTGGCATCATGATATGACGCCACTACTTTGGTGAGTGACGCCACTCAACAAAAATAATGAGAACAGGTGAAATGGCGCGTAGTGTGAGGCCTGGTCAGAGTATTGTGGAAGAAGGTGAGTCATTGGAAAGGAACATGAGTTACTAGGAAAATGAGGTGTGGATGTACTGTGAATGTTTAAGATTATAATTTGGAATAAAAATTGTTTATTTATATAAATTTATCTCCACATATCCTAAATTATCATTTAAAAATTATTTTTTAATGTTCTAATCTATGTCAAATTACAATAATGTTGTGGGTAGTGGGATTTCCACTCCAAATGTGAAACGTCACCATCAACTTATTCCCAATGTTTTTGCTTCTACTTCATATACTCATCTTTTCCCCCTCTTTTATAGATCACGCGTTTTTGTTTGACAACTCTCATTAATTTTATATGCGCGGTCCTTGTTGCAAAGATGAAGTGGTGCAAATTTGATCTGCTAATTTTTGGAAAAAGAATGGGAAACCGACATATTATGTGGAAAAAATGTGGATATACAAGTCAAGTCATGAGGGAAGGAGCATGGAACGAAGAATGGGGACACCTTCTTTTACAATTTCCTTTCACTGTCTGCCAAACACACACGATAATACGGAGCCTATCTTAAAAAGCTACACAGCAACATGGGCTCTGTTTGGGTTGGCGGTAGGAGCGGTGGCTTAAAAGCTATTGACTTTAGAAAAAGCTCGGTAGGAGTGGTAGCTTAAAAGCTATCTAATTTGTGTTTGGATTGATAGTGGTAGAAGTGGCGGGACCCACGTCAAAAAGCTGAGAGCGTTTTGGAAAAAGCTGCATGGTGGAGCTTTTAGCTTAACGGGTTTTTTGAGCGTTAGGAGCTTTTTCTTAACGCTCAACCCAAACAGACCAAATGAGCGTTGGCAGCGTTAGTGGACTTTTTTTCAAAATTACTGGTTCTAACGCTCCTAACGTGGTGCATTCCAAACAGAGCCATGGTATGACATGGGATCGTGTTAATAAAGCACAAATGATGGAGATGTAAGATTAACCCCACTCTCACGTTCATCCATGTCTTTCTTTTGTCCTTTTGTGGGTCTCAAAATTGGGGAAAAGTTCCCATTATTGGTAGAATTATTTTTTTCTTTTTTCAAATATGATTTTTATAAATTTAAAAATAAAATATAAGTTATATGATAAATATAATTTATATTTAGATTGATGGTAGAAAAAATCAATCTGCATTGCAAAAAGCAAATATTAATGACTTCTTCTAACAAATAACTTTCGACTTGAAACCCAATTTTTTTAAAAAAGAAGATCAATCCAAACATTTACAAAATTACAATTCCAAAAGTTCAGTAAAAAAGTAGTCATCATCTGGAATGGCGGGGTTGCGGGAAGGAGAGTAGAAGGAAGCATGTGGGCCCTTTTTCGTATGATTCATTTCCTATCATGATCTGCCAAAACACACATATCGATAATGGGGCCCACATACTTTTGAAAAAATTCAATATTTATGATTCAACGTAACAGCAGTATTCTGTTCAGGTAAAAAAAATAAAGGGCTAAGGTGTAATTTTATCAATGAACTATTAATCTAAGAGCGTTCACAATAAACTTTTAACTTGATCAAAAATACCAACAAACTCTTAAAATTGTAAAGTTGGCACAATCCGTTAGAAGCAAAATTAACGTCTATTACTTTATTACTTTGACCGGAAATGTTGCAGATGTGGCATACACATGGTAGCAAAGTTGCAACATTTTCGAAATCTCAGGGTTTTATCAACTATGCCATTGAATGTGCACAATGAAGATTGAGACGGAAATGAAGAGAGCAACAACGAGGATGACATATAGCAGTGCCCATCAAACTAATCACCCCCGTAATCCTCGAGCAAAAACTAATTGAAGGAACCAATAGGAAAAAGAGGGATCTCCCTGTTCCCTTTATGCATAATGCTGAAAGAAACTAAAAAAAAGAAGATAATGAAGGAATGGCAATACAGAAAGAATGAAAATCCAAAGATACAGAAATTGCAATTAACATCTCCAAAATCGCAATTAACATCAAATCTGTTCCTAATTATGACCTGAAATTGCAATTAACATCTCCAAAATCGATAAACTCCTTTTCGATCACGATTTTCGTTCATAAAAGAGACGGAAGGTGGAGAAGGAAATGGAAGAGAAAGAAAATTGAAGATCTGCACCTGAAACGCCGAGGTTGTAGTCAAACGTGAGGCCGCAGCTGAAGCAAGGACAATCGAAGTGATCGAAAAGGAAATTGGAGGGGGAAATGTCCGGCGCCGGTCATGATAATTTTGGATCTATACAGGAAGATCGAAACGACACAAAAAATCAATTAAAGCCAAAGTAAGAAGAGGAAGAAGGAGATTGGAGGGGGAAAATACAACTAATGTGGACGGAGTGGAGAGAATAATAAATATTAAAGGAAGTGGCTCCACCACCACCACCATCACAATCGCCATTACTTTCCAAGACGAAGCGAGTAAACGGCGAATACGGACACATTAGGATTAGGAAGTAGCAGAAAGAGTCATCGATGCTCCGATTGGCGTTTATAGTCCGCGATTCCACGGGGAAAATTTTTCAATCGCCACTTTACAGGATGAGAATTCAAAATTGTTTCCTCCTCCGACGATCCGACCCATTTAATCTCCAGTGCCCTCTTCTGTTCCAGTACTCCTTTATTCCCTTCAACATGCTCACCAAAATGCCTTCCACGCCCTCTTCTTCTCTTCCCTTTTTGCAGGCAGAAAGAGAATGGGAACAGCGATGGGTCTTCTTCTGATTCAGGACTTGGGATTACTTCCCTCGAACTCTCCGTCGGACGCCTTCAACTCCGCCTTCACCATCTCTGTTTCTTTCCACTTCTTCGAACCCAATAACCCATCTCAATCAAAAAGCAAAAAGGGCCACCTGTACAAACAAACAAATAGGCCATCTGCAATAGTTGACATGTGTACGCACATCTACAAGAACTCCAATGGAACTAACGGACGTTAATGTGTTTATCTAACAGATTGTGCCAACTTTACAATTTTTAGAGTTTGTTGGTATTTTTGGTCCAGTTGAAAGTTTATTGTGTTGGACGCTCCTAGACCAATAATTCATTCGTAAAATTGCACTTTAACCCAAAAACAAAAACAAAAAAAAAAGTTCTGTTCATATATTTAAAATTAGGGTTAAGGAACAAACTATTGGCTCAAGAGCGTCCAACACAATTAACTATTAAGTGGACCGCTCAACACAGCAAACTTTTAAAAAGAAGCGCCCAGCACAACGCTGTTAGCAAAAAGTTAACGTCCGTTATCTAAGGTGTGTCTAACATAATAAACTATTACTTCAAGAGCACCCAGCACAAAATTCTAAATTTTACTAAATTAAATAATTTTTTTCCTCAATTGTCATTATTCAAAACTATTTGTACACATATTTATGGACAAAAATTACTCATTCTTCAATTTTGCCAAAATTATAATTTGCTAAAATAAACAAAAGTTTTGATTAAAAATATAATTATATGATTTAAATAAAACTCAAGGTGTTTTATAGTTTATTATATATGTTATATATATATATATATATATATATATATGATTTATTTGTATTTTAGAAGAAATTTATGTGAGTTAAAAAATTCATTTAATCTTAATAAAATTTTAAAAATCTTAAAAATCTATTATATCCAGAAAAAAATGAAATGAGTTTAATTTTTATTTTTATCAAAAGAGCTTAATGAATATCAACGTTGATACTTAATAATATAAATCCGGTAATTTGATGATATATTTGTTAATTAAATGATCTACTGATTATATGCATATGGGACTTGTTGAAAAAAAAAAGATAACTTAAGAGGTTTGAGTAAGGACAATTTAATAATATGTTAAAGAGCAATTTTAATGGGTTAAAGAGTAATTTGGCATATGAAAGTCCCATATCCATATAAACAATACATCATTTAATTAACAAATATATCATCAAGCTGCCGGATTTATATTATTAAGTATCAACGTTGATATCCATTAAGCTCTTTTTATAAAAATAAAAATTAAACTGATTTTATTTCTTTCAGGATATAATAGATTTTTTAAATTTTATTAAGATTAAATGAATTTTTTAACTCACAGAAATTTCTTCTAAAATGAAAATAAATCATATAATTTTTTTTTGTTTAACATATATAATAAACTATAAAATACCTTGAGTTTTATTTAAATCATATAATTACATTTTTAATTAAAAATTTTGTTTATTTTAGCAAATTATAATTTTGACAAAATTGAAGAATAAGTAATTTTTGTCCATAGATATGTATACAAGTAGTTTTGAATAATGACAATTGAGAAAAAAAATTATTTAATTTAGTAAATTTAGAATTTTGTGCCAGGCGCTCTTGGAGTAATAGTTTGTTGTGTTGGACGCACCTTAGATAACAGACATTAACTTTTTGCTAACGGCGTTGTGCTGGATGCTCCTTTTTAAAAGTTTGTTGTGCTGGGCGCTCATTTTTAAAAGTTTGTTGTGCTAGGCAGTTCACTTAATAGTTAATTGTGTTAGACGCTCCTAAGCCAATAGTTTGTTGTGTTGGATGTACCTTAACCCTTAAAATTAAATACATCCCACACGCATTCACTTAAAAAAAAAAAAAAAATCAACCGTTTAAATTATTACATGATATGTGTGTGTTATTCCAGAAAATCTCAATTTATAAGTTTTGTAACATATTGTCATGTTGTGTTACTCGGTTCATATTATTTTGGTGATAATAAAGCGTGAAACGTCAAAATTTGCTAACCATCTCTTTGTGAAGAATAATATTATCTTTTTTACGGTTAAGAAAAATTAAGATTGTTCTATTTTCCCATATGTGACTGATGCTTTGAGGAATATTAGTAATATTTTTTATGTGGAAAAAATGTGGATATACAAGTGAAGTGATGAGGGAAGGAGCATGGAAGGAAGAATGTGGACACTTTGTTTTACTATTCCTTTCCTTTCACTGTCTGCCAAACACACATGAATACATGATCATGCGGAGCCTATCTTAAAAATTATTGAAGCCCAATGGTTCTTGCTTCTTCATCTTGTTTTGATAAATATAATGCACCTAGTCAATAAATATACTTTATGTATTAAGTTTGTTCTCACATTTCAATGTGGTTCTCATTACCTCATATAGTTACATTGTTTATATTATTTTTACAAACGACCAGCTCAATTAAAGTTTGATATGAATAGCATGTAGTAGTATTTACAATTCCCTGGCAATTGCTCTATATGCTGATTGTTTATATTATTTTTATGTGGATCAATTATTAATACACATATTTGTAATTTAGAGAAAGATTAGTTACTTTTCCATGAAGAAAAATCAGAACACAAATAACAAAAGTTTAAAATTCCAGCATATTCAGAGAAGACTCGGAATCTTTACGTGAGGCTGACTTTACTATATAAGTGAAGTCACGTGGGAAGTGAAGCATGTAAAGAAGAATGAGTATGGGGAATGAGTTATAGTTGGAAGTAGTAATTTCCTAAGTTTCATATTCATTTTTCCAAGTGTTTGGGGATACGAAAGAGTCAATAACAGCATTTATACTGAGCCAAAAAAAAAAAAAAAAGAGATGATCCATGCTTTACACTTTGTTATAACTAAATTATCTACACTTTAATTATTTGATTAATTATTGTTCTCTATTTAAACTTATCTTATCTATCTTAGGATACTTTATATATCAAATTGTTAATGTACAAAATATTAAATAATTAGTCATCTATCTTAAGGTTTATAATAATTAATTAATTAATTTACTAATTAATCTTATTCCTAAAGTTTATAATAAATTTTAGATATTTTAATTTTCTTAATTATTAATTAAAATTATTATTAATTTTTTTTATTATTTACAATTAATTAGATATTTAATTAAAGTATTTTAATTTTTTAGTTAATCACGTGAGACTCTCTCACATCACTGGTAGTGTGAATTTAATTCACGCCACCAGTAGCGTGAAACAGTCTCACGCCACTACCCAGTGGTGTGGAACCCTCCCACATCACTGGTGGCGTTAGCATCATTGTTGTCAAACTCGGGAGTTGACTTTCCGAGCTTACCGTTTTTACGTTTATAGCTTGCAAAAACGAATCGAGTTAATGGTAAACTCGTAATAGTTGTAAACTCGGTTAAACTCACGAGTTTATATACCGAGTTTACCGTTTTTACGTTTCTAGCTTACAAAACTGTGTTAATTTACTCTTAAACTCGTATTAATTTTTTTGACTTGATCATGCTTAACGTCTTTATATAGAAATTTTATAGAAATTTTTTTATTAAATATGATAAATGATAAATGTTGATGGATTTCATTTCAATTATTTGGATTTAAAATATATTTAAATCAAATTGTTGTCATTTTTATATTTTAATTATTTAATTATACACTAGTAATATCTATTTAATAATAAAAATAAACTCTTACCACTCTGGTCCTATTTATAAGTCTCATTTTGACCAAATCACACATACCAAGGAGAGGTATTAGCTCAATTATTATGAGGTGAATTTTCAACTTTACCCTCATTTATGATTGGGTGTTTTCAACTTTTTCTTCTCTTTCCATTTTTATTGGTACAAATATGGGCAAAATTGTCACAATCTCATTTATTTGGTCAAGGGGGATTTATAAATAGGACCAAATTTTCTTAGTCAAAAGGGACTTATAAATAGGACCAGAGTGGTACGTGTTTATGATTCGAGTTTACGATACAAATTTACGTCATTGTTATAAGTTTACTTAAATTCGTAAGTTTGACAACCTTAATTAGCATTAGTTTAAAAAATATTTCTGAAAGTGTATTTTTTTTCCCCTATTTTGGTAAAAAGCCAGTCCCACACGCATTAGCTTCTTTTGTTTTCCACACTTCCTGAATCCTGCCAGTCCTGACATGTCCCTTTCGGCTTTATAGCATCAGCCTCTATCCTTTCTCAAAGGACATTGATCATTTTTATTAATTAGTTAACAGTCTAAAATTCAAAAGGTAATATTTGTGGATTAATTATTAATACACACATATTTGTAATTTAGAGAAATGTTATATTATTTACTTTTCCATATTCAGAGAAGACTGAGTATTTACGCCAAGATGACTTTACTGTTGTGATACAGTTGAAGTCATGTGGGAAGGCGTATGAAAAGTTGAATGAGGATGAGAAATGAGTTGGAATGAATTGAAGTAGTAATTTCCTTAGTTTCACATTGATTTTTCCAAGTCTTTGGACATATGCAAGAGTCAAGAACAGCATTTATCTCTTTGCTTCTCAGTTTCATATATTATAATTGAATGGAAAGAGCAGTGAGGGAAGGAGCACGGATGGAAGAAAATGGGCTCTCTGGCCTCTGCTCTGCTCATTCTCATGTCTCCTTTTCTTTGACTTTTTGTCAATGACATAAAGTAATGTTAATAAAGCACAAATAATGGAAATGTAAAAATCACCCCCACGTCACGTTCACGCATGTCTTTCTTTTTTGCTTTGTGGGTCCTTAAAGAGAAAAATTGGGGAAAAGTCTCCTATTAAAAATTTTATTGGTGAGAAGAACCTGAATTTAATGCACATAGATTACCAATAAGATTATGTAAATGGATATGTTCAAAAAGGATTCACTTAGTGATACTCCTTCCTGTTGTCCTTGATATAAAACATATTTAAGAAATTAATGTTAGTCTTAAATGTAAGACATATTTTACATATTTGTTAATATTTTTTCACACTACCCTTATTGATGTTCCCTCAACAAAAATTGAGGGGAGGGGGGAATGATGAAATTATAGAAAATGACTAAGTTTATTATAGGGTATTTTTGTATGAGTTTAATGATCTAAAACTCATACAAACTCATGATTAGGCGTTCAGATCTAGACATCTTTAGTGGTCCATATTTTCTTAATGATGGAATTATTGAATTCTACGGTATTTGATATTTCAGGTATCTTTCTTCTTGCTATCCTTCTCAGGATGTCTTGCTGGTTCCACCATCCATTGCATTCTGGATAATGAAATGCCCGGTCATTGAGGCTCTCAGAGAGTTCTTAGAGGCCCTTCATTTGACCGATAAGACACTAGGGAGGAGGGAATGATGATATTAAAGAAAACAATTAAGTTTACGTAAGTTTATCATAAGATATGTTGTGTATTATTATATTATATATAAGTTTATAAGTTGAACAAATTAGTTTGAAAAAAAAAAATATAAATACTTTCATGTCACTTAATTAACTTCATTAATCTCTTAACAAAAATTCAACTAACTCTTATATTAAGGATTATATAAATACCATTTCTTTAAAGGCTAAACAGTTATTTTGCCTTGGAAGTTGATAAGGTGAGACAATTTTACTTTAGAAGTTTGTAAATCGTCACAATTTTGTTCTAGTTGTTATCCTAATTAAATTTCACCATTCATTAAATGAATATATTGAGCTTGTAGCTAGTCCACGTGTCATCGTTTTTGTTTTGGTGCAATGCAATCTCTCTTTAACTTCATATTAAAAGAATTAAATTTGTTACAAAATTCAAGTGATGCTTTAATTTTTAGCTAATATTAATATGTGTTTTGTTTTCACTTTTAACTTGTAAGCCAAGTGAGGGCATGTGAAAATTGAATATAACGGAGTGTTAATAGATCCAGCTGTCCATAATTAGATTCAACAATATTTAAAAATGTTTGAATATGATATCATAGGATTGGATATCAGATAACTTTTCTTTTTAAAAAAAAAAATCAATCTTTTTTATATAGGAGTAATTTAAAAAATTATATATTATTTTTTAAGAAAATAAAACATATTTAAAATTGTAATTATAAAGATATTGTAACAATTACTAAATAAGTCTAGTTTTAATAACCATATGAACAATGGAAGTGAACTTTCCAGTGATCTCTTGGAAAAAATCAACTTTGATATTCTTGGAAAAAAGATCAGTTGTATAAAATAAATAAAATCACAAAACGAACAGTGCTACAGAAGGATTTAATAAATGGAGAAGTAATAAAACATCAGTTTATTGAATCGGGTACATCAAACCAGCTTTTGTAATTTTTCTACTTTAAAAAATGAGCCATGTTTTAACTTGTAAACAATTGTAATTTTTATAAAAGATTAAGGTGCATTTTTGCCACTAAACTATTACAAAAAGAACATCCAATACAAATATTAATTAAGCGTACTTTAAATACCAACAAACAATTAAAAATGAGCAGATTTGCCAACGAACTTTTACACAGGTGCGGTCGACACAACGCCGTTAGAAAAAGTTAATTAACCGTTATCTAAGGTGTAGATTGATCAACGAACTTTTACTCTAAGAGCACCCAGCACAAAAAAGTTTTATTCAGGAGCTCCCATCACAAAATTCTTAATTTCACTAAATTAAATATTTTTTTTCTCAATTTCAAAACTACTAGTATAGATATCTATGGACAAAAATTACTCATTTGCTAAAATAAACAAAAATTTTAATTAACAATATAATTATATAATTTAAATAAAACTCAAGGTGTTTTATAATTTTTTTATATATTATATATGTTAAACAAAAAATATATATGATTTATTTTTATTTTAGAAGAAATTTATGTAAGTTAAAAAATTCATTTAATGTTAATAAAATTTAAAAAATCTAAAAAATCTATTATATCCGGAAAGAAATGAAATGTGGTTAATTTTTATTTTTTATAAAAAGATCTTAATGGATATCAACGTTGAGACTTAATAATATAAATCTAGCAACTTGATGATATTTTTGTTAATTAAATTATTTATTGATTATATCAATATAGGAGTTGTTGAAAAAAATGGTCATTAATTAAGTATCTTGGAATAGCCTCAGCAAATTATTTATGGGACTTTTTTATTTTTTATTTTTTTCAACAAGTCTCATATTCATATAATCAATAGATCATTTAATTAACAAAAATATCATTAAATTGCCGAATTTATATTAACGTTGATATCCATTAAGCTCTTTTTATAAAAATAAAAATAAAACTCATTCCATTTCTTTCCGGATATAATAGATTTTTAAAATTTTATTAACATTAAATGAATTTTTTAACTCACATAAATTTCTTTTAAAATAAAAATAAATCATATAATTTTTTTGTTTAACATATATAATAAATTATAAGACACCTTGAGTTTTATTTAAATCATATAATTATATTTTTAATTAAAACTTTTGTTTATTTTAGCAAATGAGTAATTTTTGTCCATAGATATCTATACAAGTAGTTTTGAGTAATGACAATTGAGAAAAAAAAATATTTAATTTAGTGAAATTAAGAATTTTGTACTGGGTGCTCCTCGAGTAAAAATTCGTTGGCCAATCTGCACCTTAGATAACGGTCAGTTAACTTTTTCTAACCGTGTTGTATTGACTGCACCTGTGTAAAAGTTCGTTGGCAAATCTGCTCATTTTTAATTGTTTGTTGGTATTTAAGGTACGCTTAATTAATATTTGTGCTGGATGCTCTTTCTGTAATAGTTTGTTGGCAAAAATGCACCTTAACCCTTTTATAAATAACTTTCTGAATTTCACATTTTAACAAGAAAATTCCAAAAGTTCAGTCAAAAAGTAGTCATCAACTAGGGCTATGGGGTGAGGGAAGGAGCATTAAATGAAGTGTAATACCCTAAAAATTCTATTTATCATAAATACTATATTTTGATAAATAATACATATTAAATAAAGGTGAATAGGTGTCTCAAAAATTTTAGTAAGCTATTGATTAATTTTGTAGGCAATTTCTCTTGAAATTAAATAAACCAAGGGTCAATTTTAATATTTCATATTTAGGGGTCATAAAATGATAATTAATGCTATGTATACACTTAAACAAATCAATGGAAATTAGCATCAGTAGACACGATTTCAAGTATAGAATTTAGGGTGTTATATTTTGGTATCGGAGCTAGTTTCAAAGCATGGTTTGGACATCTAGGTTAGGAGTACTGATATAATACTGGTATTTTGATACAGAAAGGACGCATACTGGAAGGAAAAGGGTTAGGGTTTGGTTAAACTCTAGAACTTTTGTTATGGAAATCGGAGTCTGAATTAAAACCCCGCCGAATATTTCAGGATTTTAAAGGGGAAATGGTATAGAGAAGTTGGGACGACTTAGGTTTTCCGGTAGACACTAACCTACTGTTTAGGTTTCCCTGTAGAAACAGTGACCCATTGATTAAGTTTCCTTGTAGGAACAATAACTTACTAAGTTACCTTAAGAGGATAATCTCTATCCAATAGGGGCCAGACACCATGCATGCAACGGAGCGTGGCTCCGGGGACAAAGTCTTTTGACTAAGTCCTTGATGGTGATCATTAGAAAAAAAGGGGGAAGGTATCCGGTATTTTTTGGGGAGGCATTTATGTTGTACTAGTACCTATGAGAATTATCGGTATGCAGTGGTATATGTACTGGTATTAGTACCCTAGATCCGATAGACACTATAGAGTTAAGCATGTTTAGGCAAGAGAAACCTTAGAAAATGATCCTTGTGAGGTAGCTTGTCAGCATATGTCTGGGCATTTTATATTCAGTTACTCATTATCCAACTGATAGTGCATGCTCTCCGTTTCCGCGCGGTAGCACCTGAAACTCTGTCAATTTTTCTAAAACTAAGTGTCAGTAGACACGATTTCAAGTATGGAATTTGGGGTGTTACATGAAGCACGTGGGACCTTTTTCTTACGATTCCTTTCCTTTCACTATTTGCCAAAACACACATGGTAATGGAGGCCACCTACGTTTGGAAAAAAAAAATCAATATTTATGATTCAACGTAACAAGAGTATCCTGTTCGGGTAATATATATATATATATATATATATATATATATATATATATATATATAAAATGCATTGTTAAGGGATGTGAGAAAGCCAGCCCCACATGCATTCACTTTTTTAGAACACGTACAATGTAAGGGGCAAAATCCTAGAGTTAATCCCTATAAATAGGATATTAACCTCATAGGTGCACACCATCTATTCACGATCTTTTATTATTCTGTCTCACTGTGTACATACCCTACCCCTTTTGGCTAAACACCATCTTCGTGTAGCACAGTGATTCACTAGTATTCTTTGGTGTCTTCCTCATAGACATCATAGAACCATCATCTTCTCTTCGTTGTATTAACTTGTATATCCCAGAGAGCATAACAGATCCTATATAAATCACTTATTAATCTACTGAAGTTAGACATCTGTGTTCTTACAACAAAACATTGGCATCGACTGTGAGGAGAGATAAACTTCGATTCCCCAACCATTGAGAATGGCTACAAACACCAGAAGTCGAAGCCAGATACTCAGCAGCAAGATCCGTTGCAAGATCCTCCATCCAAGTTTCAAATCGAGAATCCAGACGTTCATCTTTTGCAAAATACACTGGCTTTAGTATTAAGACGGATGGACGATATGGAGCTTTGTAGCAATCTCCAAAGACAGGAAGATATTTGCTTAAGGAGGGAGGAGGCAGACCATGAAAGACGAAAGATACAATTGCTGGAATAATGTCTCAGACAAGTCGAGGAACCAGAACATGACAGGAACTGGGATGAAAGCGAGCACACCCGAGTTGACACTGCGTCCTCTACACGAACTGTTACGGAGGACACTCAGCAAACAGAGAATCAAAGAATAAGATTGCTTGAGGAGCTCCTTAAACGAATTGAGAGAATTGATAGCTCAAGGCGAGACAGAAACCGAGATGATTTCAGCACTCCTTCAGTTTCTATCAAAGTTAACATCGAATGACCTAAGAATGATAATGATGGAAAAGATTTGATCAACCAGGATCAGGCACGGGCTCAACAAGCCTAGGGTCCAGATCAAACGAACAAACAAGCTGAGCCTATCTGGGATATTGTCATGTCCAACAAAAATGCACCACTAACAGCCACAAGTGTACCTGGAAAGTACAAGAGAAAGTATTGCAGAGGGGATAATAATGGTAGCCCCTTTTCGAATGAGATTGCGGATGCTTTATATCCAAAGAACTTTAATTTGGCCGAGTTACCCACGCATGATGGAACTCAAGATTCGCAAGCTCACATTAATACGTTCGAGGAGATTGTCATATCTTGACTATTTGCTGTAACCTTACGAGCTGCAGTGCAGATGTGGTTCCACACTTTGCCTATAAAGTCGATTCATAACTTTGAAGATCTCGGAAAGAAGTTCTTGTTGAACTTCACGACAAGCAAGAAATAGCCCAAATCCGAGTTTAACTTAAGCAAGATTAAACAGTTGCCAGGAGAGACTCTCCAGAAATACCTGAACCACTTTAGAGACACTGCTTTGCAAGTTCAGGAATGAAAAGAAAGCGTGCATGTGAATCTTCTTATAGCCGGCCTAGATTCTTCATCAAGGCTGGCAAGATCTCTCATCAAGGAGCGCGTCGAGGACCTGGAAGCTTTTGGAGAACGTGTGGAGAAGTACTTGGAGCTAGAGCAAGTGGAACTCGCCAATGCAGCGGCAAAAGAAAGGGGAAAGAGCCCACTAACAAAGGAAAAAGAACAGCTCAAAAAGTCGTCAAAGGGAAAGGAGGAACATGGCAGTCAAAAGCGAGAATTCTGTGGGCGGAATCCAGACAACAAATACTGGGGGGGGGGGAAAAAGTGAGGCCAAAGCGAAGTATGAACAATACACTCCTTTGAATATACCATGAGCGCAAGTTTGGAAGGAGGTGGCTCAGACTGAGATGATAAAAGTGGAGTGACCTCGGCCTTCCTACAACAGACCAGGAGCAGATCAATCTCGATATTGGGCATTTCATGATGGCATAAGGCACACTACGAATCAATTCTACGAGCTCCGGGATGCCATTGAAAAGTTCTTCTAAGAAGGGAAGTTGCAGAAATATGTAATAGAAATCTAGGGATAGAAGAGCAAGCGCAAACAGTCAGATCAAAGCAGAAGTCCGGCCCGGCAGCAGAAGAAGATGAATGAGAAAAATAAGAAGTCAACCAATGAGGATGACAAGTTTCCGAAAGTCGACTTTGAAGTGTAACTAGGTCGAAATAAGTGTCATATGTTAATTTCATTTTATCTACGGGAGATTTTTTTAAAGTCGACAATGGCTTAATTCCATCTAATTTTATCTTACAATTTCAAATGAGGAGTCATCGGGGTAAATTACGTCGGGAAATGAAACCCAGTTGCAGTTGAAGCTAGAAAAAGAACAGTTAAAAGGTGTTCCGATTGGAACACGGTAACACTGAAAAAGAACAGTTAAAACATGTTTCGGTCGGAACACGGTAGAACTGGAAAGAACAGTTAAAACGTATTCCGGTTGGAATGTGGTAAAGCTAAAAAGACAGTTAAAACATGCTTCGCTGGCACTCAATAAAACTGAAAGGTTAAAACACGTCTCCTTTGGAGCTTGGTAAAATTGATGACGATTAAAATATGTTAATATTGGAATACGGTAAAGCCGAGAAGGCTTTGTGGCCATGATGCATCTAGACTAGGAGTAACAAAGTGAACCACCACAATGACCCTGATCAAGTCAAAATGTTTAGAATTTGGTTACCACACTGAATCTAAACATGTGGCGAGTAGCTCTTACTCTGAATTAAAGTATGGTAAACCACACCGAGGCATGTAGCTCATGGGTAGTCCCGGACTCATATTTTGTGCAACAAATTTATGACTTTGGCCAAGTCATTTAATAGAACTTTGAAGATAAATTCAAGTTCACAAGATGCAGCGCAAAAGCCTAATTCGGAAGAATATTCAGAGTGAATAAGGCATATGTAGATTGAACAAGTTTGCAACAAAAGTAAGTATTTGTCCATTAATGCTTAAATTGTTTACATGATATTCTTATAGGAAGATGAATTGGGTTATCAACCCAAGAAAGAACTATAAAATCGGGGGCTCTAGAACCCCAGGGGAAGAGATAAAAACTAAGCCAGGCAAAAACAGAGGCAAAACAAACAGCAGTTAAGCAGGATTTACAAGCTTGCCATAGGATAATTGAACTCCCTAATGTTGGACAAGTTTTAGATGATCATCATATGGTGAAGGCTGTCAAATATATTTGAATTGGGAGGTTATCAGGAATGAGCTCCAGTGTCAGGTTGGACCTTTTCACCTCCGTCGTCCCCTTGGGTCCCCTCAAATTGGCTTCTGGAAACAGTGTCAAGGGAAGGAAAGAGCGGGACTATCTTATCTCCATCGATAATAGACATACAGTCCATCCAAGTGGTGTTGAAGTTGACATCGGGATTCAGAAGGCAAATCTGTACTAGGGCATTCTCAAAAGACTCCCCAACAGATTTCATTATTGCCACGTTCTTCTCCTCAATTGCGGCGTTAATGGCATCCAAGGCATTGCGGCAGCCACTTTAGCTGATCTCGGAGTTCTTTTTGTTCCTGCTACAACAGCCCTATATTGGACTTGTCCCTAGCATGAATCTCTTGAAATTGGTTCAGATGAAAGACTACATTGTTTAGATCCATTTTTGTTATTTCTACCTCCTGCTGTATCTTGTTCCTTGCTGCCTCAGTAGCCTTCACTTGTCCCAAAGCATCCGACTTGACTGCTTCTATCTTAGCTCTTCTGCTTCTGACTTGGCCTTTTGCAACTCGGCCTCCTTAGAAGCGTACAGAGTGTTCACAGTCATCAAAGTCTGGGCCAAGCCGGTAAACTACAAGACACATCACTCTAGATCTTTGATTTTTTGAATCTCAGTAGTACCATATTTAGTTGGCTCAAAGAAGCACTCTAAAGGACAGATAGAGTGACAGAGCTCAGACGGGACACTATGACCCTAGACAACTCCACAGGGAAACCTCGGAGTTGGCGGAGGAGGAGGTGGAAGACCTGTAGAAGGAGGAAGGACGGAAATCTTTGCAGCAGGTGTTTCAGTGTCGGTAGTTTCTTTGGATTTTTGGGAGGAGCTTGATGAGCCGATCTTTGGTCTCTTAGTCGGATTCACTTGACTCATTTTAGCACTGGTAGCTCCAAATGTGGGCACGACCCTTTTCTTGTCGGCCCTAGGTTGTATAATACTAGTGTTGGCCAAAGCGGTAGCAAAGAAAGGCCTTTGTCCCATAGTCCGATCTACAAAACAGATATCCATACTCGCCATAAGTCGTCTCGTGGCCTGGAGTTTTAGGATATGATCGACCGAGTTCAATAAGTCGTGTTCTATGATGTGATGTTCAAGAATGGATATGGTTTTGTGTTCGGCATCAGAAAGGTTATTGGCATGAAAATCAAAATTGGAAGGAGAGTTTATGGTGATCGTAAGTCCAATACAGGGGGAATTTCTCCTCCACCTCCCCGGACTTAACATATTGAATTGTTCCAAAAATTGGTTCAGTAAAACAAATCAATAGTGATAATATTTATGTTTGTATAAAGTGATCATTTGCTTAGATTATAAGTGATGCTTCCTCTTGGTTTTACGACAGACCTTTCAGTCCCTTTGACCAGTTCGGCTTCACAAATTCTGGCCGTCTTGAGCTCAACATCTCAAGGATCTCCTTCTCTAACTCCAAGTTCAACCTTTTCAAGACATAACATGTGTGATTTTTGACTGATTTAATAGTCAAATTTAATTTTGGGGGAAAGAAAGGAAAAATTGCTACGTTTTGTAAACTTCCGGGGCAAAATTGCTCTTTACTGAAACCTTCCATGGCAAAATTGTTCCTCAGTGAAAACTTCCAGGGCAAAAATGATACTTAACTCTTATTTGATTGATGAGGTGGCATGCCATGTGTGATGAGGTGGCATGCCACGTGTGCACTCAGTTAAACTTAACGGTTAAAATTAACGGAGGGGCAAAATTGCTACGTTTTGTGAACTTCCGTGGCATTTTTGGTCTAAAAAAAAACTTCCGTCTTACCAGTGCTCCTGAGCGAAAACTTTCATGACATTTAAGACCCTTATCACTATATATATTTATATATATTGATTAGGGCATTGTACTTTATGCATTAGCTTTTTTATCCATTTCAAAATATGGGATCTTTTATGCATAGTCATCTATAATCTTTTAACATTTTTTTTTCAAATCTGGTTTTTTATTCTACCAAGTTCCCTACCTATCAAGTATCAAACGAGAAAAATGATGGGCATGGTAAGAAAAACAACAAAAAGAAGAAAAACATCAGAGAAGATATTATATTTAACGTGTGTATTGACATAGAGCATGATTAAGAAACACGGATCCAATACAAAACATTAGAAAAGATAAGCCTTCCCTACAATCACGCATTATAACCCAACGCTATTCTTTGTTTTATTAGGGTTTAGCATAAAGTTAAAATTACATAAACAACATTAAAATAAGGGTGAAGTAGTAAATCTGCCCTAAAAGCATACGTCTAAAAGTAATGTTGTTCTTAAAGTTTTTTCAAATTCAATATCATCTCAGAAATCTAAAAACATGATAATGTTGTCATATCCTGTTAAGAAACTAATGTTAACCACTAAAAAATTGACGTTGACCGTTAACTTTTAATAGAAAAAGACAATATTACTATATTTTTAGACTTTCAGGGTGATACTGAGATTAAAAAAACTTCTAAAGCAATAATAATCTTAAGTATATATTTCTAGGATGGACTTACTATTTAATCTTAAAAATAAGGGTTAAGTGCCAATTTTGCCCTAGAAGTATCTCGCCAGAAGCAATTTTGCCCCGGAAGTTTTTCTTAGAGCAATGTTGCCCCGGAAGTTTTTTTTGGAGCAATGTTGCCCCTCCGTCAACGGTCAAGTAACGGTTAACGGTCACCGGTTAGTTGACCATTGACCGATGGACAACATTGCTATAAAAAAAAAAACCTTCCGGGGCAAAATTGCTTTAAAAAAAAAACTTCCGGGGCAAAATTGCTACTTAACCCAAAAAAATGTTAAAAATGTTATTTATGATATCATATATTTTTAATTCTTATTTATATAATATCTAGGGGTGGAAACAGGCTCCAGCCTAGGCTTCACCCTCCAATTCAAATTTTAAATATAAAAATTAAATAACTAATTTATAGAATTAAAGAATTTTACTTTTATAAAGAATTATATAAGATTATATATTTATAAAGAATTAAAAGGAAATTTTTATGTAAAATATTTTAATTTTTTTTAAAAAATAAATAAAGGGCACTTCCAATTTTTAACATGTTTTTAACAAATGCTAAAAGAAAGGAATTGAATTAAAACTTAAGAGAGTAATTTTTATATTTTTCATTTTTTTTATTAAATTTGATCTTTCTGTTAAAAGCGCTATGTGAATATTGTAATTCTTCTATATATTTATTATCTTTCTATTTAATTATTTTTCCTGTGACTTGTAAGTCGTTTTCTTTTTCCTTTGAACTTCTTTTTTTTATATATAAGAAATGTATTGTAATGGATATAAATTTTAATTTTCCTGAAATATGTTTAACCCATAGAGATATTTTGGTGGAAATGTTGACATTCATTTGTTCAGTATTAATATTGTATTATATTTTAAATATATTTTATTCTCATGGAAGGATTCAGTCATGCACACACATAACCATTTTATAATAGGGATCAAAATTTTAGTAAAGTCCCACTGTATAAATGATTAAAAAGAATATTTCAGAAAAATAAAATTTTTTTAAGGGTGAAGGTGCAGATTTGCCAACCAACTATTACTCGATGAGCATCTGGGCCAAATAACTATTGAGGGGACCAAAATTGCCAATCAACAATTAAAAAGTAAAAATAAAACATCAAATAACTATTAAAAGTGAAAAAAAAAACACCAAATAACTATTTAAAAAAAAACAACTATCACAATTAAGTTAAAATATGAGGCACTGGCGTAGGACGGAGGTGGAAACGTTGGAGAAAAGAGCGATTAAGCCTTCTTGTTGGAAAAGGAAAACACCAACAGAGATGGGACCCATGGGAGCAGGCATTGTTGCAGCAGTGCTTGCTGCTTGTGGCATCGAAAGGATGGAACCAGAGTGCAAGGTGCGTGCCAGTCGAATGCTGTGGACTACTGGATGAGTTCAAGAGGGTGAATGGAACACCCAGCAACAATAGAAGCTTTGGAAATGTCGATGTCGCTGACACTGTGACAGTCAATAGAAGACGGAGACACCAAGACAGTAACGGGGTAATAGTTCGTTGGCGAATCTGCTCCAAATTGTGTTCTTTTTCACTTTTTAATTATTAATTGGCAATTTTGGTCCACTCAATAGTTATTTGGCCTAGACGCTCCTCGGGTAATAGTTGATTGGCAAATCTGCACCTTGACCCTTTTTTTAATAAAAGATACTTTAATTAAGTTTTTTATTCTATAAATTAGTTATTTAATTTTTATATTTAAAATTTGAATTGGAGGGTGAAGCTTAGGCTGGTCAAGCCTATTTCCACCCCAAAATATTATATAAATAAAAATTAAAAATATATGATATGATAAATAACATTTTTAACAATTTTTTTTGGGTTAAATAGAAATTTTGCCCCGAAAGTTTTTTTGGGAGCAATTTTGCCCTGGAAGTTTTTCTTTAGGAGCAATTTTGCCCTTCCGTTAACAACCCTAATAGTCAACGGTTAGTTGACCGTTGACAGAGGGACAACATTGCTCCAAAAAAAATTTTCCGGGGCAACATTGCTCTAAAAAAAACTTTTGGGGTAAAATTGCTCCTGGCGAAATACTTCCAGAACAAAATTGATACTTAACCTTAAAAATAAATGAAAGATGAAGAAAGGGTCGGTACGAGTACAAAAAGTGAAAACTCACCGAAAGTCTGTACCCGCCTGTTGCGTCCGGGAAAGATTCCTGGGAAGAAAACAATAGTTTTAGATATTGTTACAAAGTATGGTGAGTGATGAATTTTCATACGCCTCATTTAATTTGCTTATTATGATACTCTCTTGGTGACTATTGTTTCCGATTAGGGAACTAATTAAAGCAATGGGATGTGTGGTTTTGGCCTTTACTTTTGCAAAAGATAAAGCCGATGTAGCATACCAAATTAAAACATAAGAGTGTTCTCAATTCTGTAATGAATCAATGGACAAATAGGTTAAAATGTCATTATTAATACGATTTATCTCAAAATGGATGATCTAGATCAGTATCTTAAAATTCTGATTCATTAGTATCTTAAAATTGGTGAAGGGTGTAATATCCTTAAATTTTTTGGACTTAGAGAGTCAAGTATGACTGAGGATGTATACAATTAAAAAGTATGAAACGATTTATGAAAAGTGATTTTTTAAAATAAAATAATATTATAAACAAATTAATAAAATTAAATGATACAAAAAAGAATAATAAGAAGAAAAAAAAGTAGGGGGCGTACCTTCATAAAATAATCTAGAACTACATGTGGAAAAAAGAAATAAAAAAGTATTATTATTATTAAAAAAATAATATTTTAATAATAAAATCAAACCCTAATTCTCTTCCCTATAAATACCCTCATTTTTCACCCTTTCGGACATCCCTGAACTGCCGCATATTCACCCAGGTTCTCTCCTTCTGCCTCTTTCTTCCTATCTGTGCCTTATTTCTTCAACTACATTAATCAATGTCTCTTCGTTTTTTTTTTTTCCTTCTTCCATTCTTTCAAGATGGTTGTCTTGTCATGTCTACTCTTCCATCCTGTTGCTCACACATGTCTTCATGAGTATATATTTTTCCTGAAAACCTCTCTTTTCTTTTTCTCCTTTTACTCTTCCATCCTATTGGGCTGGTGTGTGAGTTTGATTTCTTTTTAGGGTGAAGGTGCAGATTTGCCAACCAACTATTACCCAAGGAGCGTCTTAGCCAAATAACTATTGAAGGGACCAAAATTACCAATCAACAATTGAAAAGTGAAAAAAAAAACACCAAATAACTATTAAAAGTGAAAAAAAATAACCAAATAACTATTAAAAGTGAAAAAAAAAATAACCAAATAACTATTAAAAACAAAAACAACTATCACAATTAAGTTAAAATGTGAGGTACTGGCGTAAGACGGTGGCGGAAACATTGAAGAAAAGAGCGGTTAAGCCTTCTTGTTGGAAAAGGAAAACACCAACAGAGATGGGACCCATGGGAGCAGGCATTGCAGCAGCAGCGGTTGCTGCATGTGGCATCGGAGGGATGGAACCAGGGTGCAAGATGCGTGTCAGTCGAACACTGTGGACTACTGGATGAGTTCAAGAGGGTGAGTGGAATACCTAACAACAATAGAAGCTTTGGAAATGCCGACGTCACTAACACTATGACAGTTAATGGAAAACGGAGACACCAAGATAGTGATGGGGTAATAGTTCGTTAGCGAATTTGCTCCAAATTGTGTTTTTTCACTTTTTAATTGTTGATTGGCAATTTTGGTCCCCTCAATAGTTATTTGGTCCCAGACGCTCCTCGGGTAATAGTTGGTTGGCAAATCTGCACCTTGACCCTTCTTTTTATTTGTTGGGTTAATGTGCTCTTTAGTCACTTAAGGCCAATAAGACTTAAATGAGACTACAGCCCAAGAACTCTATAGTCCATGCGGTTTAGGGTTAGGTCTTCGATGTAGTAGCATATAAACTCACTTTCACCTGCTTGTGAAATAGACGCAAGAATTAGGAGGCTTTCATCAGAAACAAACCCTAGAGGCAGACGTTCATCATTTGAACGGTTGCCCACACAACCATCTTATCCCCCTCGAGAGATAGTCTGGAAGATCAATCATAGAGCGGACTACTTATGCCCTTAGTTTTAAATATTAATTACACTTTTGCTCCTAGTTTTAAATATCTAAAAAAATAAAAATATCTCCGCCGGTGGGCCCCACCGTCAGCCGCCACCACCACCACCGCCGGCCATCGCCGCCGCCGGCCACTGCCGCCGCCGGCCACCACCACTGCCAGCCGCCACCCCCACAAGCAGCCTACGCCGCCGCCGGCGACCACCACCGCCGGTGGGGGCGGTCGCCGATGGTGGTGGTCGCCGGCGGCCGATGGTGGTGGTCGCCAACGGCCAGCGGTGGTGGTCGCCGGCGGTCGGTGGTGGTGGTCGCCGGCGGTGGGGCCCACCGGCGGGGATATTTTAATTTTTTTTTTAAATATTTAAAACTAGGGGCAAAAGTGTAATTAATATTTAAAACTAAGGAATGCATCATATCTGCCTAACTATAACAAACATAGTCACCTTTGCAACAGCAACCCATCAAAATCCTCTGTTGCTGCAGCAGAGTTAGAAAGTCTTGTTGTAGAAATATCTCAACTTAGCTTCAACACTCAGCCATGAGATACAGTGACAGATCTCAATCAAATCCCAAAAAGCTCTGAAATCTGGTAGTGCTTACTCCAACATCAACTGTATCCAACCTACAAAGAAAATCAAAGATTCATCGACAGATAAGAGACTTAGTTAACCAGATTAAATGAATGTTTCAAGGAGTAAGAAAGCATTGATGCATAATGCAGAACAGGATTCTGAATTTTTTTTGGGCAACCGAAAAATCCCATCACATTAGCTATTCTAAATTGATGATAAATAAAATTAAAAAAATTACTCATATTATACGTACTTATATCAATAACTAACAAATTTCATCAACCGTATATCAATTTTTATGCATATTATACGCACATAATTATGTGATATTTTTAAAAGATTGAATAGAATTACAACAACAAAAATTTATTTTGAAGAGTAAATAATACAATATTATTGTCAACAATTGCATAAAATAACTGATAATAATAATTAATATAAGATAATTAATATAATTTGTGATTTTTTTGTTACATTCACTTTTTTTAATCCCAATGAACATGGTTGGGGATACGGATAAGGACTTAAATAGTCTGATTTTAGGTGAATTACACATGGACTTTTTTGTGCTAGACGCTCCTAAAGTTAAACTTTTTTGTGTTGGGCGCTCCTATAGTAAAAGTTCGTTGGCCAATCTGTACTTTAGATAACAGACGTTATCTTTTTCTAATGGTGTTGTGCTGACTACACATTTTTAAAAGTTTTTTGTACTAACTGCACATTTTTAAAAGTTTGTTAGTATTTTTGGTACCCTTAAAAAATACTTGTACTGAGTGCTCCTGAGGTAAAAGTTTGTTAGCCAAATTACTCTTTAACCCTTTAATTTTAAAAGGTATGCGTATGCATATTTTCCATCCTTTAACTACTAACATCGTTAATCTCAAATGATGAAATTTTTTTTAGTGATCATTGATATTTTGAAAATTAAACTTAACATGTTAGTATTTAAAAAAGTTTTTTCAACATCTAAAATACTAATATCAGCATTTTTTGTTAAAAACATTAGGATTAAAGACTTAAGTTTAACTTTTAAACCTTTTTTAATCAAAATGGCCCGCTCTAACATTAGAATTATATGCATATAAACACACACATACAAATATATATGTATTTGTGTGGCTAAAAAAAAAACTTTATACCACCAAAAATTAAATCTAATATATTTTCTAAATTTCTAATGTGCTAAAAAAATTTTAATTTTGAGATTATAATTTTATTTTTCATTGTATTTATTGAATATATCAAACACTTATTTTTTTTTCCTATCGAATATAATAAACTATACAGCTAGGTTTGAGAGATTCTGCAAGTCATTCATTTTTCATATTTTTTTCTAC
This sequence comes from Acacia crassicarpa, assembly GCA_034222035.1. Lineage (NCBI taxonomy): Eukaryota > Viridiplantae > Streptophyta > Magnoliopsida > Fabales > Fabaceae > Acacia > Acacia crassicarpa. The sequence goes on from JAWXYG010000003.1 coordinate 56,650,455, forward strand.
AAACATTTGAAAAATTTAGTCAAATTTTTAAAATTTTATGATATTTACAAGCTGTCAATCAAAATTTTGGATTTAGTATTAAGAGTGTATTAGGAAATTAAATATATTTATTATATAAATTTCGATAAAAAATATTTTCTTATAATTTTTTTAAAATATTACTAGCGGAGTTAACAATTTGAACTTAAGTGTATGTTTTTAAAATGAAGGGGAAGTCGATGTAATTAAGACAACATATAAGGCTGATTATAATATTTTACTTAATTATTAAGATGAAAATCTTAATTAGTTGTAACACCAAAGTAAACTTCATATTACAAGTGTCATGAATTTTTTTTTGTCGTCTATTATTCACTGGTTCCTTCCATTTTTATCTACATTATTTAATAAATTTATGAGTTTTCACTTTTAAACATTATAGAAAAGATTATGGTGAAACTGGTTTACTACAATTATTTGACATTAATACAGATAGATAGTATTCTAGCATTGAGGAATCAACTTTATAGTACCAGGTCAGTTTTCCAGTTATGATATTAAGTTTGTTAATAAATTTAAAATTCAAAATTTTAAATGTGTATTGTTAATTTATTTTTCCCCCACATTTAAAACTATTTATCCTCCAACTAGGAAGCTTTATCTATCTTCACAACTAAATTAAATCACTCTCTTAAAATAAAAATGGAATAAGAACTGCATGTCTTGGCTTCCCTTATTAAAATTCTTTCATCGTGAAGGCAAAAAAAAAAAGAAGAAGAAGAAGAAGAAGAAGAAATGTTTCATTGTGCTGATATTCCCAAAGTACAAGAGAAGAGTATTAACAATTGCAAACATTGAAGTAACAAATATTACAATTACGTACAGAATAAATACTTACTGTATAAGATTAACCTTTATTTTTTCGAAAGACTTAAATCATTTTTATAAAATAAATTAACTTTAAAAAATTCAAGCGGTAATTTTTGTGGATCAATTATTATTTATTAATGCATACTTATTTTGTAATTTAGAGAAATATCTCCATAGAGAGAAAAATCATAACACAATTCAGCGAAGACTCTAAATCCGTAAGCCAGGTTGACTTGATTTTGGTGATGCAACTCGAAGTCACGTGGGAAGGAGTATGGAAGGAAGAATATTTTTAATAAATATGTTTTATTATTATTAGCTGATTTCAAATTCAAATTTATAATTATTGCTTTTGTGGCAAAGCTGACGAGATTTGAGACGAGCGACAAAAAGGAAAGAGAGGTTTTTCTTGATTTATTGTCGGCCAATACCAATGGTGACAAACACAGAATAGAAATTGTTCACAAAGAGAAGAGTTTAGATTCAAAACAAAATGAAAAGAAACCAGACACGAGCATCTTCCAGGTTTGCTCGCAGACTTTGAGACAACGAAATATGATCTTGGATTTTCATTTGACAGCTTTTCTCTAAGAAACTAGATAAGTCCCTGGATTCAGACAAAAACCATACAAGCCACAGCTCACAAAACAAGCACGACAACAGCACCATTGTCTTCGTCAAGGGCTTCAACCTTCGATCCGCTAGAGCAGCTAACCGCTCTAGGTTCTAGTGTTTCTTCGGTTGGGATTTCAGCTCCCCCAAGTACCTACCCGCATCTGACATCTCCACCTTCGAAGAATCAGAGCTTCGGAGGGTATTTTTAAGGGGCATTTTGGTATTTTCTGAACTATATAGTATCGGCCTGCCTCCAAAATTAACACCGTCTGGTAAGATTTAACAATGCTGTGACTTTTGCTCCAATTTTTAAAGCTCATGGTTACTTTTACATCTCTAAAAAATATTTAGTGTTAGATACTCCTAAAAGTAAAATATATGTACATTTTTTTACGTTTACCCTATAAACTAAATAAAATCGTACAACCAACAGTAGTACAAAAGGGTTTAAATAAATGGAGAAGTAATAAAACATCTATTTATTAAATATGTCAAACGAGCTTTTGTAATTTTTCGACTTTAAAAAACAGAGCCATGTTTAACTTTTAAACAATAATAATTTTTAAGGTTAAGGTGCAAAAATATACATATGTTTTTTTTGGAGATAGAAATTAGGGTAAAATACAGAAATAGCAAATGACTGCAGGCTCAGATAAATCATCTGGCCAGTGTATTGTATTAATAGGAGGAGAATACATCATTCTAGAAAAATATTCAGATATCACAATCGTACAGAAATCAAGGGCATTAATTACAATTAATTATAATTGTAATTGTAATTAATTGTAATCAAGGGCATTAGTTACAATTAATTACAATTATAATTATATTATAAATTGATTACAATTAATTACTATTACAATTATACTATAATTGATTATAATCTAACATTCCCCCTCAAACGAGAGGGTGTGACAAGCAAACCGAGTTTGTCTCGAAAATACTCAAATTGCGACTGTGATAATGGTTTGGTAAAGCAATCAGCAATTTGATCTGAGGAAGGAATATATCTGATATCAATCAAACCAGAGGAAACCAAATCTCTAATAAAGTGTATATCAACTTCAATGTGTTTACTCCGAGCATGCAACACAGGATTAGCAGCCAAAGACTTGGCACTTAAGTTATCACACCAAATCACTGAAGGAGTCTTGATAAATAATCCTATTTTAGACAGTAAGGAATTCAACCATTTAAGCTCAGCAGACCCATCAGAAAGTGATCTATATTCTGACTCAGTACTTGACCGTGAAACTACTTTCTGCTTTCTAGAAGACCAGGACACCAGATTAGTTCCCAGGAAAACACACATACCAGCCATAGAGCGTCTATCATCCAAGTCACAGGCCCAATCAGCATCTGTATAAGCAATCAGCTGAGGGTTATTGAAAGGCTTAATGTGCAGTCCTAGGTTGTAAGTACCCTTAAGATACCTAAAAATCCGCTTCACAGCTTGGAAATGAGTAGTCCTAGGCTGAGATAAAAACTGACTCAGTTTATTTACTGCAAAAGAAATGTCTGGACGTGTTGTGGTCAAGTATTGTAAAGAACCTATGGCACGCCTATACTCAGTAGGATCAGACAATAATTCACCATTGCTAGAGGCAATTAAACGTCCAGTTACCATTGGAGTAGCAACATGTGCACAATCAGACATGCCAAACCTTTTAAGGATATCAACAATGTATTTAGTCTGGTTAAGATAGATTCCCATATTGTCTCGATAAACCTCCAGCCCCAAGAAATAGTATAACGGTCCCAAGTCTTTCAGGGAAAAGATTAAATTTAGCTTCTTCACAAATTTGTTCACATACTCAGAATTGTTCCCAGTAACTAGTATATCATCCACATAGATAAGTATAAAAATAGTCAAATTAGACGTTTGCAGCAAGAACAAGGATATATCACTTCTCAGATTTCGAAATCCCCAATTTAGCAAAGTTAATCTCAAACGATCAAACCAAGCTCGGGGAGCTTGTCTCAAACCGTAAATAGCTTTAACTAACTTACAGACATGTGTTGGATGATTTCGATCAATGAAGCCTTCGGGCTGAGCCATGTAGACATCTTCTTGTAGGTATCCATTCAAGAATGCGTTATTCACATCGAGCTGCCGAATCTCCCACTTGAATGTGACCGCAATTGACAGAATCACTCGGATCGTTGTGGACTTAACGACTGGACTGAAGGTCTCAGCAAAATCAATTCCAGGTATTTGCTGAAAACCCTTGGCCACCAATCTTGCTTTATGTTTGAGAATCGAACCGTCGGCCTTGTACTTGACTTTGAACACCCATTTATTATCAATTAGTTTCTGACCAGTGAACGGAACGAGCTGCCACGTGCGATTACGCAGAAGAGCCTTGAGTTCTTCTTCCATGGCGTTTCTCCACTTTGGTGAAGATAAAGCTATCCGAGTTGACGAGGGTTCTGGACTTACACCGTCAGACACAGCGAGACCAATATATGGATGTTTGGGCCGGGTAATACCATCCTTAGCCCGAGTCACCATAGAGTGACGATTAATGGGTGGCCCAACTGTGTGATGATTTGGGCTGTCACTGTGTTCTACAGGTCTGCTACCAGTAGAGGATGAAACAACAGACGATGTGCGCAGAGGTGAACCTTGATCAGGTGAACTTTGATCTCTTGCTTCCACACTATGTTCTACAGATCCACTACCAGTGGAGGATGGATCAATGGACGGTGTGAACAGAGGTGAAGCTTGACCTCGTGCTTCCATTGATGTATCAAATACTTCAGGATCAGAAAGCACAGGAGAAATTTGCCCAGAGTCTTGATTCATTTGTATAATGAGAGGGATTGAATTCATATTTTCTGGAGTAGAAGATTTCGGTGTTTGCTGCATAAAACCTGTTTTGAAGGGAAAACTGGTTATATCAAATATAACATGCCTGGAGACAAAAACTTTACCTGAGGCACTAAGACACCGATGCTCTTTCTACTGAGGAGCCAAACCAAGGTAGACACACCTTTGGCTATGGAATTGAAATTTATGATTATTGTAGGGCTTCAAACATGGGAAGCAGGCACAACCAAACGGTTTGAGCTCGTTGTATTGTGGCTCTGTTTTAACTAAGCGAAACAGAGGCGTATCACCCTCTAGTACTGGTGTTGGCAAACGGTTGATGAGATATACAGCTTGTTGAAAAGACTCAACCCAAAATGATAGAGGCATCCCTGCATGAGCTAATAAGGTGAGTCCCATTTCGACAATGTGCCTATGCTTTCGTTCAGCTCGCCCATTTTGAACAGATGTATATGGACAGGTTAGGCGAATGCGAATTCCTTCTCCTTGTGCAATGGATATTATCGGCTTGTATTCAGTACCGTTATCACATTGAATTGATTTGATTTTTGAATCAAACTGGTTTTCAACTAGTTTCTTGAAATGTTTAAAAACATGTACAGCTTCACTTTTGTGTCGCAATGGATAAAGCCAAGTATAACGGCTAAAATCGTCGAGAAAATGTATGTAAAATCGATGTCCTCCATTAGATTCAATAGGTGCTGGACCCCATAGGTCAGTGTGGATTAACTCAAGTGGTAATCTAGATTGAGAAACAGAACTTGGAAAAGGTAGTAACTTAGATTTCCCCTGTTGACAAGCTTCACAAACGAAATTGTCACACATGGAAGCATTTGAGAGCTTCTTATTACATTTATTCAAAATAAGCTTTAAAACTCGTGCACTGGGATGACCGAGGGTGTGGTGCCACTTCAGAAATTCTGCTTCACTGCCATTGTGCTCTGCTGCCATCACCATCGGATTGCCATGACTACTTCTTTCCTTCTTCATTGGATACATTCTGTGCTTTGGAACCCCCTGCATTATTATTCTTCCGGTCGCCGGATCCTTCACATCACAACGTTGATTAGAAAAGTTTACAGAGACAGAATTATCCTGAACTAGACGATTTACACTCATGAGATTCTTAGTAGCTGAAGGAACATATAAAACATCCTTAAGATGAAGTTTAGATTGTTTGCAGGGTATAGTCACAGTACCAATGCCCAGAATAGGTCGTTGTTCCCCAGTACAAGTAGTACTATGTGACTTACCAGTAGGAATCATTTCTTCGAATTGCTCAGAGTGAGGAGTGATATGATAATTAGCCCCGCTATCCATATACCAGTCAGAGTAGGAATTTGAATTTGCATAATACGCTTGAGGAGGTGAGTGATTGAAGGCTGCAGATTCATCTCGATAGTAGCATGTGGATAGCGTGTGACTAGATCGCTGACAATTAATACAGAACGGCCGTCCACCGCCGCCACGGCGACCTCCACGATAACGTCCGCCTCTGCCGCGTGAATTCCGATAGTTGTTCCTACCGCTGCGATGGTTGACAGAATCAGAGTTGTCGGTGGTGCGTTGTGCAAGATTAACAGAGGGCTGGATGCTTAGGTTGGCAAAATGACTCTGCTGAGTAAGCCGGGATTCAAAGGACAGAAGAGCGGCTTGAACTTCTACCCACGTGATAGCGGGTTGATCTAGTAGTCTCAGCTATTGCATTATAATCCGCATCAAGACCGTTGAGTGTATGCAAAATCAAATCATCCATAGCGATCGGTGAACCAGCGAGCGCGAGTTCGTCAGACAGGTTCTTCATCTTGTTAAGGTATTCGTCCATTTTCAGGGAGTTCTTCCGTGTGTTGTGTAGATCAGACTTAATAACCATTACTCGAGCCTTTGTGGAAGCGCAGGTCAGCGCTTTCACCCCATTCCAGAGATCTTCAGCAGTTTTGTGATGAAGCAATTGAGCTCCAATTTCCTGAGACATTGTGTTTCTCAGCCACCCGACTAAAAGCCGGTCAACTGAGAACTACTCAGACCAGGCAGGACTTTCCTTTTCTCCTTTCTCGTCGGAAATGACCTTCGGCGGTGCTTGAGAGGTTCCATCGATGTGGCCCTCCAATCGGTTACCTTCGATGAGAGGAAGGACGATTGACTCCCAGACCATGAAATTCACACGATCCAGCTTGATCGTGGTGGTTTGACTAGAGGAGCTGAAGAGTGAATAGGTTCGTCCATTTGAGGCAGCAGCAGAGACGACTGAGGATGCTGTCGACATACCGTGTGCTCTGGTACCAAGATAGAAATTAGGGTAAAATACAGAAATAGCAAATGACTGCAGGCTCAGATAAATCATCTGGCCAGTGTATTATATTAATAGGAGGAGAATACATCATTCTAGAAAAATATTCAGATATCACAATCGTACAGAAATCAAGGGCATTAATTACAATTAATTATAATTGTAATTGTAATTAATTGTAATCAAGGGCATTAGTTACAATTAATTACAATTATAATTATATTATAAATTGATTACAATTAATTACTATTACAATTATACTATAATTGATTATAATCTAACATTTGGAGAAGTGGCCAACACTAAATATTTTTTTTAGGTGCAAAAGTGACTACATGGTTACAAATTATATGTAAATATACCATTTAACTGCTAACTTTGACTTTTTTTGCTGATTGGACGATGACGTGGCTTTTAAGGTGCAAAAATACACACGTGATTTGGCCAAAAGAGAGTTCAACACCGTTAAGTTTGAATTTTTTTGGTGTGGAAAAAAATAGTACCAATAAGTTCCGTGAAATATAGGATTTTGAAAAAATATTTTATGCTAACCGGTACTAAAAAAACACTTCAAAATGCTGACTGGAACTGAAAAAAATATTTCATGATCTTAAAAAATTATTTTAGGATCTTGAAAAAATATTTTAGGGTACTGATTAGTATTAAAAAATTACTTCAAGATATTCACTGGTACTAAAAAAATACTTTAGGGTAGTGACTGGTATTGAAAAAATACTTCAGGATACTAAGTGATACTAAAAACATACTTCAGGATACTAACTGGTACTAAAAATTCTTTATGATTTTGAAAAAGTATTTTAGAATACTGAATGGTACTAAAAAAAAAAATACTTGAGGGTACTGACTGATACTGAAAAAAATTTCACGATCTTGAAAAATTATTTTAGGATCTTGAAAAAATATTTTATGGAACTGAATAATACTAAAAAATACTTCAAGATACTGACTGGTATGGAAAAAAAAAATAAAAAATAAAAATAACAATCAAACTGTAGTTTTGCACATTAAAATATATATATATATATTTAGTATTGGACGCTCTTTTAGCCAAATTATATATATATTTTTATACTTTGAAAGCCGTATCATCATCTATTTTTATACGTTGAAAACCACATCATCGTCCTCATGCACGTCACCCTAATTTTTTTTATAAATAACTTTCTAAATTTCATCTTTTAACTAGAAAATTCCAAAAACTCAGTGAAAAAGTACTCATCGCGGGGGTTGGGGGTGAGGAAAAGAGCATGGAAGGAAGCATGTGGGCCCTTTTTAATATGATTCCTTTCCTTTCACTTTTTTTTTATCTCGAAATTTCCTTTCATATTAGTATCTGCCAAAACACACATAATAAATTGGGAAAATTACACACAGGTCCTAAGAAATATATATATTTACATTTAGGTCCCTTCAATTCATGAAATTACATAGTTTCAGAACCTCAAATTACTTTTTTGCCCATAGTGAATAAAAAATAAAAGAATCAGAGGGAACATTGACAGAACGTGCGGGAGAATTGGTTTTCTCAAAAAGGGGAAAAGGGAAAAAAGGAAAAACGGAGCATTCACGTGATCAATCTCCGACGTTGAAGGCATTTAAGGCAAGTAAGTGACATTTTCATCTCCTAGGCAAAGCTTTAAATATGCAGCTGTCATGTGCTCTACTTTTCATCTCCTAGGGTTTGTTCTTTGCATTTAGAGAGTGAAGGGTTGAAGTTTGAGCTCATTAGTGGACTATAAGCTGGTACCTAGCTAATAAATGTTTAGATTTTGCTAAAGATATCATCTTTATCATTGAAGATGGGGTTTCATGCTATTGGGTAGGGCTAATGGAATTGTACTCTGTTTTTTGGCAATGTAACAAAGGAATAACAGAGGGAGTACTCTGTTTTATTGGTTTCTCGTTGATGTGATGATGGAAAGTTTAGTTACAAGTTCTGATAAGATTTAAAAAAGTTGTTGGTAATATATACATTTTTTGTTGTAAATACATGCATTTTCAATTGTTAATACAAGCTTGTTGCTGCAGGTTGTTTGGAAATATGGCAGGTACTTCTAGGAAAAATCTATTCTGTTTCCTTCATTTTGGGGGGAAGTTTTTAAATGGTGGGAGAGATAAAAGTCAATATGTTGGAGGTTTGGTAAGAACAAAATTTATAAAGGAAGGTACAACCTATGACGAATTGCGAAGAATCACATCATCTATGATTGAAAAAGAAAGCAATGACATTCGACTGAAATTCAAAGTTAGCTTTAATCCATCAACATACGTAGATCTTGTAGACAATGAAGAGGTGGATCATTTAATAAAGTTTAATGAAGAATCTGGGTATGTTTACATTGAAGAGAAAGGGAATAATGACAATGTACATCCACCATTGAATGCTGAAATGCAAGAGGAAGAAGAAGTGTAGGTTTAGTTGCTATAACAAAGCTAATTTGTTTTTGTATAAGTGTTGAATGAGGGCTCATACATTATCATTACTAATACGGTAACTTGTTGTTTATTGTAGGGATGAGGACTTGTTTAGATTTCCAAATGAATTGTCTATGTCTCCACCTCATTCGTTAAATGAAAGTGAAGAGCGGCCACCTTTGACATGGTGTACTCAAATTGTGCCAACACCAAGACCGGAGATGAATCATAACAAATGGAGGGATTTGATTGTTCGAAAAGGACAGATTTTTGCCAATGCTTTGACCCTTCGTCAAATGTTATACAAATTCAGCATTGCACACAAGTTTTCATACCATTTTTTGAAGAACGATCAACAAAAGGTAATTGCAAAGTGCAAGGTTGATGGTTGTCCTTGGTACATTGGTGCATATTCATTGAGAAAGCATCAAGATAAAGAGTTCCTAACAATCAGAACATACCGAAGTGCACACATCCACCAACTGCAGGACAACCTAATTGTTTCTCATCCACCCCTTTCCAGCTTGACATCCTCAATTGTAATGGATGGTTTAAGGTGCAATATCGACAAGACTGCCCCTGAAATTTGCTTAGACATGTATAGAGAGTATGGGGTGAGACTGAACTATTCCCAAGCATATAGGGCCAAAGAAAAAGCATTGATGGAAAAATACATACTTGCCATGTTGCAAAAATACAGTTTAATCACAGTAGAAAAATAACAACGATTAAACAATAAAATCTTTAGAAAGAGAAAAGCATACCAGAGTAGTTGCAGCAACTAGAGTAGAATGATTAGCAGTACTTAACTTCAGTTTTCACTATCCCAGGCACACCAGAGTAGAATGGTTAGCACAGTTTGGAGGTGAAGCTTCTACTTAGACCTTGAAGTCCTAACTCCACTGAAGGTTAGATTGAGTAGTTGCAGCAACTAGAATCAATTTCCACATTTACTAAGACATACTTGCCATGTTGCAAAAATACAGTTTAATCACAATTATACTGCCCAAGTTCTGTCTAACAGCCTCCAATTTGAGCTTGAATTTGAACAAGGGAAGACTAAAACAACGATCTTGTATTAAATCTCGTGACCCTGATTTCAATCCATCCCTCTCAGGGGAGAGGATACAAGAGGATTATAAATTGAAACATGTGTCTTAATCTGGGTCACGAAACCCCCTCCTTCAATTTTCAATTGCAATTTCCCGCGATAGTCAGATTTGGCACATTTATTACTGCCATGATTTTGTTCAATATCTGTTAATATGCGAAATACATAATTTCTATCTTTACACTGAATAAAGACTCTCTTAGTCCTATTAGTTCTATTATGAAAGAATAATTTCATTGCATACTTCATTTTTCTTGCTGATCCTCTTGAAGCTGTATTTACATAGGCCTAGAACAGTTGACAGTATGGATAAAAGAAGTGGGAATGTTATCCAAAATACTATGGGCTTGAGAAGTGACATTACAACAGTTAAAGGAAAAGAGGTATGAAGTGGAACTTGCTTGTTGTCTATTTCTCAGTCTTCACTCAAAACCAAAATCGCAGATTAAGATAGCAGAGACCTAAATCTACATAAATCCAAAACTAAAAATCCAAAAAATAAAATTGAAAAAAAATACATGAACAGCGTGAGCAAGGGAGTTTAAGCAACATTTTAAATGCATTAAATTTTGCATCGAGAGGAATATGAGGGCATTAGTGTACTAGTATCTATTTAATCAAAACAAGGAGTTAGGATTTAAAAAGTTTCATGAGATTGCGGTGGGAACAGCAAAAGGAATTTCATATTTGCATGAAGAGTACTTCCAACAAAGGATGGTCCACTTTGACATAAAACCAAAAAACATCCTCTTGGACAATAACTTCTATCCTAAACTTGCTGACTTTCGTTTGGCCAAGCTTTGCAATGAGGAAAATGCTACCATTTCCAATAACTGGTTACAAGTTCGATGCCTACAGGGTGCCCAAATACAGAGACTTCTTGACAACCAGATGGCAATTTTGCAAAACCAGATAATTCATCAACCAAAATCAGAGTGAACAAATAATTCACCATAACTTCCTCTATCAAACAATCTTTCAAGTTAACAACAGTAAAAGCAACCAGAATTAGAGTGAACCAAAGTCAGATATAGCATCAACCAAAATCAGAGTGAACTAAAATTCATCAAATCTAGTCAAAACTCAAGCCTTATATGATAACTAAAATCACAGATTATAAAAGCAGAGTGAACCTGAAAACTCACGACGAACGGCGACCCACAGCTTAAGACCAAAAAAGGAACTGATGAATGGCGACGCACACATGACGAATGACTGGGAGAGGCGAAGAATAAACTTCTGTAACAGCAACAATAGCCGACGAGAGGCGAAGAAGAAGATCTAATTTTACAGCCTTAAACCCTGTGACCTGCGTTCACCTCCCACGTCTGAAGTTTGAACCGAAGATGAAATGAAGGTTTAAGGAAGATGTGAATATGTGATTCTGAATTTTACCCTAAATTTTTTTATTAAAAAAAACGTCGTTTAATTGGGGAACCTTCTACCTGAATCCGCCACTGGAGGGAGTGATGTACCTAAGCCGACGGGATGAGGGAGGGAATGATTCTTCGAGCAAGGTTTAGGCATTGGCGAGGTTGAGGCCTCAGATTCCCGACCACAAGATCAACAACAAACGCGAGGCTTCTTCGAGCAACAGCGAGAGCGAGTGAGAGTAGGGTTCAGTAGAATGGCCGAACAATCCCCTTTGTGCGCATTTTCCCTTGTCCAAAAGGGTAATTTGAGGTTTTGAAATAATTACACAGAAATCTCTTGGGACTTCTGTATAATTTCATGAATTGAAGGGACCTAAATGTAAATATATTTATTCCTTGGAACCTGTGTGTAATTTTCCCTAATTAATTTGCGCAACACGTGATAATGGAGCCCGCCTACTTTCCTACCAGCCCCACACGCATTAACTTTTTTTTTCTTTTCTTTTTCCCACACTTGACATGTTCCTTACGGCTTTATAACATCAACCTCTATCCTATCATTTTTATAAATTATTTAACGGTCTAAAATTCAAAAGATAATATTTGTGTAATTATTAATACACACATATTTGTAATCAGGAGACATATTATATTGTTTATTTTTCTATATTCAGAGAAGACTCAGAGTCTTTATGCGAAGCTGACTTTACTGTGGTGATACAAGTTGAAGTCATGTGGGAAGGAGCATGGCAAGTTGAATGAGGATAAGAAATTAATTAGTTGGGATGAAGTAGTAATTTCCTTAGTTTCAGATTGATTTTTCCAAGTCTTTGGGCACGTGCAAGAGGCAATAACAGCATTTATCTCTTTTCTTCTCAGTTTCGTATGGCTTTTTTTTTTTTTTGGGGGGGGGGGAACTAATTCAAACACCTCATTTGCCTTCTACCATGATTTTGATTTTTCAGCCCTATCAGTCTCCTAAACAGACCATTTTTGGTTTGGAGAAAATTTGAGAAGGGAAATGAATGGAAAGGAAGATTTTGAGAGATGAGCTGAGGGAAAATGAGTTGTTTGGTAAGAAGAAAATGAAAGGGTGACAACTGGTAAAGAATTAGGAAATACATATTTTACCCTCAAAACTAATTAATTTAAAGTGGGAAGTGAAAATATTTTTTTAAAAATGTATTTTTAAAAATATCCTCTTGTCAAGTTTGAATTTGTCTAAAATATTCTTTTTCCAAATTCGAATTTGTCTAAAATATTTTCTCTCCAACTTTGAATTTGTCTAAAAATATTTTCTTATCAAGTTCGAATTTGACTAAAATATTGTCCCGTCAAGTTCGAACTTATCGTATAAGTTTGAATTTATTGCATAAATCCGAATTTAATAATATTTTATTGCATTATAAAAAATATTTTATAAAGGGTAAATATGTTCAAAAAGCATCACAGTTCAAGTGAGAACTTGGATTCTCATCAATTTTGGTGGGATCTTATTTTCACGTCTTTAAAGAAAGATTAACGGGCCCAAAAACTTGAGATCCATACAAAAAGTATACAAAACAATAGAATTTGCTCTCTTCCTATCTCTTTCCTTCCTTTCCCAACTGTTCCTCATACCAAACACGCCCTTAGAAATTTACAAAAGTTCAGTAAAAAATTAGTCATCACCGTGGGTTCGGGGTGAGGGAAGGAGCGTGGAAGGAAGGAATCATAAATTTCCTTGCCTTTCACTATATGCCAAAACACGCATGATTTCGAGGGGGAAAAAACAAGAAAAGAAACGTACATGATATTGGAGCCCATCTACTTTTGAAACAATTCAATATTTATGATTCAACGTAACAAAAGTATTCTGTTCAGCTCCAAAAAAAAAAAAGCAGTATTCTGTTCATATATTTAAAATTAAATGCATAATGCATTTTTAAGGGATGTGAGAAAGCCAGCCCCACACGCATTCACTTTTTTTTTTTTAATGAACTATTTAAATTATTACATGATATGTTTGTGTTATTGCAGAAAATCTCAATTTATAAGTATTGTAACATATTGTCATTTTTTTGCTCAGAATTGTAACATATTGTCATGTTGTGTTATACTCGGTTCATATTATTTCGGTGATAAAAAAGCGCGAAACTTTAAGAATTTTCTAACCAACTCTTTGTGAAAAATAATACTACGTATTATCTTTTTTATGGTTAACAAAAATTTAATATTGTTCTATTTTCCCATATGTGACACATATGGGAAAATAGAACAATATTAAATTTGTGTTAACCATATGTGACCGATACTTTATGGAATATTAGTAATATTTTTAACAATAATTATTAAGTACGTAGTAGTAATTATTATTGGCTGATGCTAAATTAAGTCATTACTCATTAGCATTTAGCCGTTAACTTTCAGGCCATCATTCTCTTTCAACCTAATATATATATATATATATATATCGATTAGGACATTGTATTTGTCCATTAGCTTTTATTAAAGTTAAATCACTCGATGTGTACCCTTGGCCAGTAGTCAAATAAATCAAAGATGAAGGAAATTAAAGATTAGTGCAAATAAAAGGGAAAACCCACCGAAAGTTGGTCTTGTTTTGTTTGAAGAATTCTTTACGATAAATTAAATCAATATATATATAAAATGTTATCCTCGAAGCCATTCAAAAAATGGCTTATCATCGGCTCTTCTCAGATATTGCTATTCATAAGCCGATTACTCCTGCATCGGGCTGCGCTGCCTCACGGACATCTCTCTCTTCCTTTTCCTCCTTATTCACTCTTCCTCTCCCACACCCAATCCCCTGACCTCTGCATGCTCTCTCCATTTCCTTTCCCTCTCTTTCTCTTCTCCCTCGCTCTCTCTCCAGCTCAAATTTCAAATTTTGAATTCTCTCCTGCCATCCTTCTCTAATTTCGTCTTCCCCATCCTCTCTTACTCTCTCTATCATCGTCTTCCAAATTTTTTTTAAGCACTTCGTTTTTCTTCCTACTCCTCTCTTGATTGTTCATTATTTTCTCTATTACGTTTCATTTTTCTTCCTCTAATAACCCATGCCTCCTCGTCTGTCCCTCAGATTCAAAATTCAAAATCTTCCTCCTCAGTCATTAGAAGAAGGGGTATCAATTGTAAACCTAAAAGTGAATCGGCAGTGTGGAGAGAGACGGGGAAGAAGCACCCCTGAAGGAGTGTGAATCAAGCAAGCATTTCCTCACTTGGTTGAGCTCGCCGTCGAACGCCACCCATCGTTATCCACGACGGCGAAGAAGCATGCTGAAGTCTGAGGACGGACAGGAAATGCTCTCACCGTTTTTGTCAAATGCCCTTATACAAGTTGGGGCTTGGTTAATCTGGAAATATTGGGAGGCTCACTGTATTTGTCTTATTTTTCTTTACCGAAAATATTTCTGTGTTATGGCAAGAAGCTCGCAGGAGGAGAGAAGCAAGTTACAATGTCAATAAGTTCTGACAATGTCAATGAAGTTCTGACAATCCATGGAGGCCGAAGAAAGCAGCTCTGCAAGTATGGTTCCCCTCTCTCTGATATGCTTTTTGTTTCGTTCTGTTTAACTACATTTTCCCTCTTTTGATTCGCTGGCTTAAGTTTGTAAACCCTAACTGTACATTCTAATTTCCAATCCTGCTTTATGTAGAGGTGCATGTGGACACATATAACTGATCCATTTTGATTCATCAGTTTCTTGCGGAGGAGAACTTCAAAGAGAGTCTTCATCTGTAAGATTAACTTTTTATCCTGTTATTCTAGTCATTCTGGCACTATGTGTGAGTTTGGGAGTTCTGTTTTGCTCAACCTTTTTCTTCTCTTAAATTTCTCTGTGAAGATTGGATTAAGAATCAAATATTTCTTTCATGTTTTTGAATACTCTTAATTTCCATGTTTTTGAATACTCTTAATTTTGAACAATTGAGGTGTTGGATGCAGTTTCGAACTTATTGAGACGGTGGTTGAGGAGCTGTGGACCAAATTACGTCCTAAATTGCCACCTTTTTTTGAAGACTTAATTGGAATTGAAAATAAAATAGAAAAACTGGAGCCACTATTGGAGATAGGCTTGAATGATGTTCGGTTTGTAGGAATATGGGGTTTACCGGGTGTGGGTAAGACAACAATTGCTAGGGCTGTTTTTGACAAATATCGTAGCCAATTTGAAATTAAATGCTTTCTTCACAATGTTAGAGCGACTTCAGAAAGAGATGGTGAGGTTCACTTACAAAGTAAACTTATTTCAAATCTCAAAATTAGAAACATGGAGATTGAAGACACATTCGATGGGAAGGAAATAATCCAAAACCGCTTTAGGGATAAAAAGGTTTTACTTATCCTCGATGATGTTAGCCATACAAGACATATAGAAATTTTGGCTAACAGCCCCCATTGGTTTGGTGCAGGGAGTAGGATAATCATAACAACTAGAGATTCAGATCTATTGCATAGAGTGCATAAAGTATATGTACATGAGGTTGAAACCATGGACCCATCTGAATCCCTTCAACTCTTTTATTCAAAAGCATTTGGAAGAGGTCAACCCCAAGAGGATCTTTTGGAGATGTCTAAAACTGTTTGTGATTATGCGAAAGGCCTTCCTTTAGCTCTCTCTGTTTTGGGTTCTTTTTTGTGTGGAAGAAGTAGCTTGGGAGAATGGGAAGATGCTTTGGATATGTTGAAGAAGAATCCACATAATGATATTCTTAGGGTACTTATACTAAGTTTTGATGTGTTAGCTGACACAGAACAAGCAATATTTTTAGATATTGCATGCTTCTTCAATGGGTGGAGCAAAAAGGTCATAACACATATATTGGAAAGTTGTGGATTCAATGCAAATATTGGAATAGCAACTCTTCAGGAAAAGTCTATGCTAAAGGTTTATGACGATTGTTTAGTGATGCATGATTTGTTTGAACAAATGGGTAGGAGAATTGTTGTAGATAAGTCTCCTAATGATGTTGGAAATCGTAGTAGATTGTGGTCTAGGGAAGATATTGATCGAGTTATGGAAAACAATTTGGTATGTATGTTGATCTTAGCTCTTATATTGGTTTTAATACATTTTATGTCTTATTAGTTTCTTATCAATTAATTTTGATATCATTTTCTTGGTGACTAATGTTGTTTATCAGGGCACAAAAAAAATACAAGGTATGGTTTCATCTAATCTTGTGAGGCATCTTGGGATCCTAATGCCTTTTCAAAATTCCGTAACCTCAGATTACTCATCGTAACAAGTGATTTCAACCTTCCTAATGGGCTGCAACATCTTTCGCATGCTTTGAAAGTACTTCATTGGACAAAATATCCCTTAGACACTCTTCCTCCTGAAACAAGACTGGATGAACTTGTTGATCTTAAAATGTGTCATAGCAAATTAAAGAAACTTTGGAATAAAAGCCTGGTAAGATACGATGATTTGATGTTATAGATATATAGTGTAATTTATTATGCTAGTTAGCATAATGTATTGTTTTAGTGATTCTAATATATTTGTTTGACCAGTGTTCTAGGAATCTAAAGTTTTTGGACCTGAGTTATTCCCAAAACTTGATTGAAACTCCTGATTTTTCTGAACTTCCAAATCTGGAAAGATTAGAACTTCAAGGTTGTGAAGCTCTTGTTGATCTTCATGCTTCAATTGGACAACTCAAAAAGGTTCAAGTGTTGAATTTGAAAGGTTGCAAAAATCTAAGAGCCCTTTGTGCAAAAAAAATCGAAATGAGTGCCCTGAAAGAATTTGTTCTTTGTGGGTGTATTCAAGTTAAATATCTCCCAGAGTTTGGGGAAAGCATGAAAAATCTAGAAATGCTTGATGCTAAGGAGACAAATTTAGTGAAACTTCCAGAGTCACTTGGACTATTGAGTGGTCTCAAGACATTGAGGTTAAGGGGCTGCAAAAATCTCGTTTGCCTTCCCCAAAGCATTCACAAGTTGAAGCATCTTGTAATTGTTGATATTGCTGGTTGCTCAAAATTTAGTAGATTGCCAGAAAAGTTGAATGAAATGGAAGCTTTGGAGGAGATTGATGCAAGTGGGACCAATATAACTGAAGTACCTTGTTCCATTGGCGGTTTAAAAAAGGTCAAGAGACTTTCATTTCGGGGTGCAAAACTTCAACGTCGAACTCTTGGAGCTTAGTTCTTCTATTGAAACGCACATTATCTTGGGGGCTTTCAATTCATAAGGGCTTAACATTGCCTATTTCAATATGGAGTATTAAATCATTGAATGAATTAGATTTAAGCTACTGCAATATTGATGATGGATCCATTCCATTTGACTTGGGTGGCTTATCTTCATTGAAGGACTTAAATCTAAGTGGAAACTTGTTTAAGAATCTGCCTGCAGGCTGTATATCTAATCTTTTGAAACTGAAATATCTTTCTTTGAATTCTTGTTCAGAACTTGGGTCATTGCCACAGTTAGGACCCCGTTTGGTTAGAGTGGATGCAGGAGAATGTGGTTCAATGGAAACAGTGGTAGACGAACAACTATTTCATCTCTTTGCTTCAATTGACCACGTGCATACAATTGACCAGGTACATATATATATACATAGATTAGATAACTGTATTATGTTGTTAATTATACTATATAATTTGATATGTGATTCTTTGTTGGGTTTAGGCAGAAAGGGTGAGGTTAGGTGAGTTTTTGTCGATGACAATTCCAGGGAGTGAAATACCATCATGGTTTGAGAATCAAATTGATCTGTGTCTAAATGACAAAGGTGAAGCTTCAATGATGATAGACATGCCTCCTTGTGGGGAAGAAATGTTAGGAATTGGGTTATGCGTTGTGCTGGATAATGATAAGTTTTATTCCACTATACCCAACAAAAGGCCTTTGGCTTTGCCTCATTGGTCGTTTGATTTTACTCAAAGGAGTTGGGAAGGGATTTCTTTACGGAGGGAGCATTTCGATGTTGACGAAATAAAGTCAAGGCACCTTTGGATAGTGTTATGGAAACAAAGAGAGGAATTCAGTCATATTCTACAATTAAGCAAGCACAGTCAAATTCCCTTGACATTTGTTGTCGAAGGGGAGAAAGTTGATGCAATAAAGTGTGGGTGGCGTGTCATACGCAAAGATGATTTTGGAAATTGCACCAACTCAATGAGTCAACAACACAAGGACGACAATGAGTCAACAACACAAGGACCAAGTATGTCATTTTACTGTACTTAGTACTTATCCTCTATTCATTATTATTTCAAATTTCTCCTTCAATCTCTAACTGTAAGACAAAATCTCGTGTACACACTTAATTTTTTTTTTTAAATAACAAAATGATATTAATAAAGTAGAAACATTACCAATTATAACAAGACAAAAAGAAAAATTAACTACACTTAGAATAGAGGGAGGGGCCGTGAATAAGGAGACCCAATGAAAAATTTGCCTTAAAATTATTTGCCCTTCAAACTTCATCCTTGGTAGTTCTGTGGAGGTTAATTCCTCTTTTTGTTCATGCAAAAAAATTTCCAACGAGTCATTCCCAGAAATTAGTAGTTCCATAGAAGAACAAATAGGTTTCAGCTCCAAGTGAGTTTGGTCCAGCAAAAAGAATGAGCATTTTCATTAGCGAAAAGAATTAAGTATTAGCTAGGAGTATCTTGATGTATGTATATAGGAGAGAAAAATGAATGGACGGAGTGATAATTAAATGGTCATCACGGGCTGTCTGGGATCCTTCAGCTTGGTTGAATCCTGAATGGACGGAGTGATAATTAAATGGTCATCTAAAACCTACGAAGATATCGTTGAATCCTGTTTGGAGGGATGGGAGGAAGTTGATCTTAAGGATCCCAGACAGCCCGTGATGATGTTTCGCCGGAATTTGTCTCCGGCTAGTGCTGTTTCTCGATCGCCGTGTCTTGCCGTGGAAGGGAACTTAGAACACATTGACTGGGATAACGGTACAGTAGCCTCAACGGTTACCCCTACTCCTGCTATGCAGTCGACCTCCTTGCTTTTTTCTGATGCCCAGCCGAAAGGAGCTGTACTGACGGTGGAAGGTATGATGGCAGATGACGTTGGTGATAGAAAGGAAAAAGACGAGAGCTGCAATTGGATGAAAGAGGGTGATGGGGGTGATGGGAAGGGAGTTGACCGTGGTAGGGATAAGGAAATCATGCTGGTGTGTGGGCCCTCTGCCCCACTTCTTTTTCAGAAGGCTTTGGACGGTTTCACTCAAAGGAATCCCACGTGCATTGGGCCGGTTGAACCGGTTGAAGTGGATATGAAACAAATGGGCTGCATAATTGATTCAATTGGGCTTAAAACGCTCTTGGGCTCAACGCTGGAAGAGGCTCATGATCAATCATCAATTCCAGCCCAACCGTTGGACTCTTATGCTACCGGTCCTGGACCTGCCAATTCGTGCCTTATTCCTAATGCTCATTTAGCTTTGGCGGACCCTAATTTGACATGTCCAACCAGCCATGGCCCAGGTAAGTATTTTCAATCTGGTGCTCCTATTATTTCTAACTCTTCTATATATGCAGAGGTGGCTTCGGAGTGTATTAAGGAAGCGCGGGGAGGAGATAGTGTGGTCAAAGGAAAGGGAAAAATCGACCAAGAGCCGCTTCACCCTTATATCGTTCAGTACCCCAGTGATGAGGAAGATATGGCTAAAACTAATAATTCTCTGACTGTCCTTTCCCCTATTTCGGCCTTGACTTTGAGCTTGGAAGGTATTCACCTGAAGCGTACTCGAGAGGATGATTTGACATGCGGTGAGCGGAAAAAAGTTAGGAAGTTAGCCCCTGTGCAAGTTGTTCACCCAGATTTTACTCAATATGGAGCGGGGAGGTTTCAAAAGGAGCGCAAGAAGAATTGTATGTCGGTTAAGAAGTATCTTCGTCTTTGTGGAGCTCTTGAAAATTCGGGTATGGCGGGTGAGCTACCCAGGCCAGATGATTTTGGTTTTCCTAATAGCAGTTTGGCGGTTGACAAGGCACATGATATGGATCATGACTCTTTTCAGTCTGACACAGCCGGTGGTTGGATGGGACCAACCACCGGTGCGCCATGAATCTCCTAGCATGGAACTGTCAAGGTTTGGGGGTTGCCTTGACAGTTAGGAACTTAAGGGACGAATGTTCTAGGAAGAAACCCCACTTAGTTTTCCTTATGGAGACTAAGCAAAAAGCAAAGGTGGTTAGGAAGGTGAGGCGAAGATGCGGTTTTTATGAGGATTGGATTGTTAACCCTATTGGAAAAAGTGGTGGCTTAGCTTTGTGGTGGTAGGAGGGCCTAATTGTGAATATTCTTTCTTCGTCCGCGAATATCATTCATACTAGTGTGTCGTCTGACACTGTCTCGACTCCATCGTATATCACTTTTATTTATGCTCCCACTGACGAGGGGGATAGGATGAAGTGCTGGCAAGACATTAGACGTTTTGGTGGCAATATTGGAAGTGCATGGATGTGTATTGGGGATTTTAATGACATTCTCTCTCAGCACGAGAAGAGTGGGGGACGGCCTCATCCATGGAGGAGGATTCTGAATTTCAAATGCTTGTTGGCAGATTGCGATCTTGAAGACCTTGGGTACAATGGTCCTACTTTTACTTGGTGCAACAATCGGGATTATCCGGATACTATCCATGAGCGTATTGATAGGGCCTTAGGCAATTGGCAGTTGAGGGAGCTATTTCCATGTCTTCAGGTGTTTAATGTAGTTCCGGCGGGATCTGACCATCACCTCTTGTTCGTTAATTTCCATCATGAAAATCGTCATCATTATCGGGTTTTTCGGTTTGAATCTGCGTGGGTTCTTCATGAGTCTTTTCGCGACATTATCAGGGAATGTTGGCAGGATCATATTGAGCAAGGAGACTCGTCATTAGAAAATTTTGTCTGTAATCTGAAGAGATGTATGCGTATGTTAGTGGCCTAGAACAAGAAGGAGTTCCCTAATAGTGGCAAGAGCATTGAGTTTTTGAAGGGACAACTGGTGGATTTATCACAAGAGGTCCGGTCTTCGGACGTTGCAAGAAGGATTATGGAGGTTAAAGGGCAGTTGGATATGTTTTTGGAGCGGGAAGAACAATATTGGTGGCAGCGGGCTAGAAACAATTGGTTAGGCGCTGGTGACAGGAATACGCGGTTCTTCCACATTTCTACTATCAAGAGGAGGCAGCAGAATAGAATTTCTTGTATCAGAAATGATGATGGCAATTGGTTGTATGAGAAGGATGAAATATCTAAAAATATTGCTAGCTTTTTTCAGGAGCTGTTCACTACTTCTGGTAATCGTCATATGGACACTGTTTTGGCCTTTATTGAGCCCACTATCTCTCCTGACATGAACAGAAGTCTCCTGGCGCCAGTATCTGCGGAAGAGATTAAAGCAGCGGCCTTCAGTCTTGGTAGTTCCAAAGCACTTGGACCTGATGGTTTTTCGGGTAAATTTTACCATTCATGTTGGCTTGAGATTGGTGAGTCGGTTTGTAGCATGATTAAAGAGTTTTTTGCTGGTCAAGTAGTGCTAAATGATTTAAATGAAACTAATATCACACTTATTCCTAAAATACATAAACCTAATCATGTATCCCATTTTCGCCCTATTGGCCTGTGTAACTTTTCATATAAAATCATTTCTAAAATCATGGCCAATAGAATGCGGCCCTTTCTTGATACTTGTATTTCACAGAATCAGAGTGCTTTTGTTCCAGGGCGGTGTATTCATGATAATATTATCATAGCTAATGAGGTGTACCATTACCTTCGTAGTAAGAAAGACTCAGGTAAGTATGAATTTGCGCTTAAAATGGACATGAGTAAAGCTTATGATAGGGTAGAGTGGAATTTCTTGGAAAAGGTGTTGTTGAAATTTGGTTTTTGCTCTGAGTGGGTCTCTCTGGTAATGAAATGTGTTTGCTCTGTTAGTTTGAATATCTGCTTATCAGGTGAGAAAGTGAGCTCTTTTGTCCCGAGCCGGGGTATCCGACAAGGGGATCCACTTTCTCCATATCTTTTTATCATTGCTGCAGAGGTTCTTTCCATCATGATTACGAGGAGCCAGACTGATTTCTTCATTAAGGGCGTTAAATTGAGCCATGGGTGCCCGGAGCTTACACATAGCTTTTTTGCTGATGATGCTCTCTTGTATATGTCTGCTTCCCAACGCAATTGCGACCATCTGGCTGATATTTTGAATCGATACTGCACTGCCTCGGGGCAAGTTATCAACCTTGATAAATCCAGTATCTTCTTTTCCTCCAATACCCCTGAGGATGTAAGAAATATGGTCGGGAGGACTCTTGGTATTCCTGGGACGGAGGACCCGGGCAAGTATCTTGGCATCCCGAGCATATGGGGGAAGACAAAGCATCAGGCATTGGCTTACGTTCGCGAGCGCATTGCTAATAAGATCCAGGGATGGGGGAATTCTCTCCTATCTTTTGCGGGCCGTGATGTTATGATTAAAGCAGTGCTCCAGGCGATTCCTATCTATCCTATGAATGTATTCAAGTTTCCAGTCAAGACCTGTAAAGAAATTAGTAGCCTAATTGCTAATTTCTGGTGGAGTGGGACGGTTTCTGGTAGTACTATACATTGGAAAGCATGGGAGTCTTTGACAACAGCAAAAAGCACAGGCGGGATGGGTTTTCGAGATCTAGCTGTCATGAATGATGCTCTTCTGGCTAAAACGGCATGGAGATTGCTTACTCGTCCCAATGATCTGTGGGCTAGGGTCCTGAAGAGTGTGTATTTTCCCAAGGGAGGTTTCATGAAAGCTGTAAAAGGACATAAAGCATCATGGTGTTGGTCTAGCATTCTGGGGGGTAGGGATTTTCTCAAGCAAGATGTGCACTGGGACATTGGTGATGGAGCTAATATCAGTATCTGGGACGATGTATGGGTCCCACAGGTTACCTTCCCGGAGAAACCCGCAAACCTAAATCCTACTATAGCCAACGGTAGGGTTTGTGACCTTATTGTCAATGGTCAATGGGATCTCTCGCCCATTGATCAGTATATTCCCTCGGAAATCAAGACGGCTATCTATGGTATTAACATTTTATCAAATGGATTGCCCGATAAACTGGTTTGGACAAATGCTCAGAATGGTGAATACTCGGTAAAAGCGGGGTATAGTGTAACTAAAGAAAAGATGCCTTCGGATAGCAACAAGGCTGGGTCTTCTATAGTTGTTACCTCATCCTGCTGGAAGTCAATTTGGAAGATTCGCGTTATCCCGAGAGTTCAGATTAGAGCTGGGAATCAGGGCCGGCCCGGCCCTACAGGGCCTGGCCCTCCAGGGCTTGGGCCCTACAGGGCCGGCCCTCCAGGGCCTGAGATAAGGAAAACATCTGTTTTTCAAAGCCCGGCCCGATAGTACCAGGGCCAGGGCCGGCCCTACAGGGCCTGAAAATTACTATTCGAAATTTTAATTATTTTTTTTCTAGGTTTTTTCCAAAGAAATATAATTAGTAAATTGCAACCATTAAAGTTCTAATCTATCAAATAAATATTATCAACATTAAATATCTAAACAATACAAATCATCCAACAAATAAACACATTCATTAATTCGTAATAAAAAACAAATCATTGTCCACAATTGACTCACATAAAACTTAAGAAGTATTAAACTAAACAACATTAGATAACTCACATAAAATATAAAAGCATACCACTATCATTGTCAATTGTCACCTTCTTCATCACTCTCATCAATTTCATAGATATTTGATTATGCTTCACTTTGAGCAGAAGGCTGTGTTTCAGGAGTAAAAATGTTATGAATTTCTTCTCCTGCATCATGAACACATCCATAATAATCATTATCTGCAACAAATAATATATCAAATCATAAAATCAGAGTATAGTTATTATGTATTTATATATGTGCCTCCTAGCCTCTTCCTCTTGGCATTCTTTGACTAATTTTTTTCTTAAAAAAATGAAAATGCTACAGTAACAGGGCCTGCAGGGCCGGCCCGAGGCCCTACAGGGCCGGCCCGATAAAGCCCGAGGCCCTACAGGGCCGGCCCTGCAGGGCCAAATTCAAATTTCAAGCATATTTTTCAAGCCCGAGCCCTACAGGGCCAGGGCTTAAAAGGGCCGGCCCGACGGGCCCGGCCCGATTTCCCGGCTCTAGTTCAGATGTTCATATGGAGGATCCTAAATAATGCTGTTGCTACTAATGGGGCCCTATATAGGACGAGGAGAACAAAGAACCGTATATGTCCAATTTGTACCGATGCGGTGGAGTCGGTGGAGCACTTGTTCTTTCATTGCCCTTGGACCAGGTGTGTCTGGTTTGGGTGTGCTCTTGGTGTAAAACTTGATGTAGCTAGCATTCATAACTTTAATGCTTGGTGGATTCAAATTTCAGGTATGTCTTCTTTAGACCATCATAATCTCTCTTTAATCTTTTGGATCTTATGGTTCATTTGGAAGCAAAGGAATGACCTTGTATTTAATCATAAAGAACCTAATCCTACTGTTGTTATTGAATGTGCGAGGAAAAACAATTTTGACTTCTGGGTGAATTATGGCAAGAATCACAGTAATCCGGAGGTACCAAGGGTTAATCTTTCTCATCCTGTTGGCTGGTCACCTCCATTAGCGGGCACTTTCAAATATAACTGTGATGGGGCCTTCTCGGTTAATAATTCTGGCGCGGCTATTGGGATCATCTGTAGGGATCAATTTGGTGGTTTCAAATGGGGTTTTGTGGATAAGGTCAAATCAATATCTGCTTTTATGACCGAAGCGCTAGCTCTTAAAAGGGCTCTGATGCTCGCTGTTGACCTTGGGCATGATAACGTTATTTTTGAAACCGACTGCCTTTCTCTTGCTAGATGTGTTGCTGCTAAAGCTCCGGATATGTTTGATTGGAGGAGTAGGAGTATTATTTTCGATATTATTTGTCTGATGGGTTCCAAGGTTGGGTTCTCGTTGTCCTTCACCCCAAGGGGGGGTAATTGTGCAGCTGATCAGGTTGCAGCAGATGCTTATAAAGGGGTGTGCCCGGTTGGGTGGGTTTTTCAACCAACACCTTCTTTGATGTCTATTCTAGCCTCGGACTCCCTCTTGACAGATGTTGTCCCTCATAGTGCACCTCCTTCTGGTTGTCCATTGAGGGGTGTTTGTCTGTAGTTGTTGTTTATTTGTGTGTATTCTCGTTTGTCTGTTTTTAATTATGTGTACCCTAGTTTGATTGTACCTTATGGGTTCGGTGTGCTTCACTTCAGGTCCTGTTGTTGCTTAGCTGTTTGGCCTCTTGTATTTGTTATGTTTGCATGTACTATTGATTGAAGTATTAATTCAAATATCCTTTGACCAAAAAAAGAAAAAAAAACAATAATAGACCTCTATATATACGACCTCCCATCCAGCAATAAATTAATTGCAAAACAATGAGACTCCAAAAAGATGTACTGCCTTTAAGAACAATACATACGATACCTATACCAAAGCATAAATAACTTTCGAGAGATAATACAAAATTAGGAAGGATATTTTTAAATGAATTTTGCATTTCACATTGTTACAGTGACTTGTCGATATACTTTGTTGAACTTCTCAGTCAAGACATCTGCCCTCTGTTTTTTGCCGATCACATGATGTTGATATTCTTAGTTTTATCAATATATTCTTGTCCTCGTCATTGTTTGGTTGAAGATAGACTAATTAACATCATGGAGAGATATATCTAAAATAATAAAAAAAAAGGATGGGCACGCAGGCCGGTAAAAAAACACAAGAAGAAGAAGAAAACCTTCACGGTAAAATATCATTTGTATGTGTATATATATCACGATTAAAAAAACACTTGTCCAATACAAAAATTAGAAAAGAGAGGACTCCCATATAATTACGTTATAACCCTAACGAGAAATTCTATGTATTAATACTCATTCACACAATAAAAAGGCCTACAAAAGAGAGAAGTCCCCCTTTCAAACCAACAACACTGAAAGCAAAATATCAAAGAAATATCACATCCTGCAAATCGCAAATAAACTCTTGAAACTTGTACTATATAAGTAAGCATTAGAGTTTAGACACTTCACTTATAGCTGTAAGCCAGCCTAGATCAGCATACACCTTCCACTATTTTTCCTTTCCTTCTTTCTGTATTATCTGATATGGTTTAGTTGTTGTAGGTCGTACAATATTGCTGCTTTGGCAAATTATAATCCATAACTTTTGGCTCAAACAATTATGGTGAGGGATTAAGAACAAGAAGCGTCATCTTCCTCAAACTCTTCTCACTCCGAGTCAATTCTACCTTCTAAAGAGCACATGAACCATCTCGTATTTTTCCAAATGCAAAATAGCTCACTTGAGCGCTTTTTTTAATGATAAGCATTCTCTCATAGCATGATGATGAAGCTAAATTTTTCTTATGACTAATTTCTCGTATCTTCTATTTGACCAGATTATAGTGAACCTTCAAAGTCTGTAGTTTTTAAACTGGAGCCCTTCCATTTAAATTCCATACTCCAAATTCCTTTGGACTGCAAAATTTTAAAGTATTAATTATTTTATTTTGATAAGTATATATTTTATGATTAAATAGGTATAAATTTTAATATATATTTGATTAAATTAATGGATATTTTATTCCTATTTAATTATTTGTTATATATATATTTTTAGTTAATTATACGATAAAGAGGGATTTTGATATACCATATCTTATTTTATTTTGTAGGAGATATCACTTGATATAATAAAGAAAATAATACAAAATAAAGGAAAAGCATGAAGCAAATCATTGGGCTAAAGAATAATATATACACACACATGTATATAAGGATAAAGGGAGAGAATGTAGGAAAAAACAAATCTGATTTGGATAGAGTTGCAAGCTCACGCACACAGCCCAATAAATATATAATTTATCCAATAAAAAAATGATTTGGTTCACGTTATAAGTCGAGAGTTTTTTTTTGGTTAATTTTGCTTCTGTAATTAATATTTAAATATGACTAATTGTATTTTTCTCTCTCTCATTTAAAACCTTATTTAATATGAGTAAAGTTCCAAATTTTCTTTAATTTAGGACAAAATTAATGAGTTAATACTGGATGGAGTATTTATTATGAGAGGATAGCAGCGAGAGAGATCCGAACAGCAGACGACAGAACAGAGGGGAGAAGGGATATGATTTATTATTGTCAGCTTCTTCTTAGTCACGCCTTCTTCCTCTTCATGGTTGAGAAAATTATTAAGGCAATCCTCTTTTTCTCTTATTGTTTGATGACCTGTGCTTCAAACTTCCAATGAAAAGAAACAATAAATAATGTCTCGTTTAATTTGATAAGAACTCATATGGATCTTCACGTTTTGTCAGTTGTTACTCAATTGCTGTCTACTTCAACTGAAAACCAGAGATTAAATTCAGTTACATCAATTGCATTTGAATGCTTGCTGCTACTGATGCATTTAGAGCAATTTCAGATTTTGGTTTTAGACAGAGAAAGACTCCAATGAGCTTACCAGTCCTGATCTGAGACAAATGCTACATCCTACACTCCTTAGCCATATTCCTCAATACAATCTATTTCAGTCACCAGAGCGGTAGAGCCCAATGACATATAGCTGTTAGGGAATTGTAAACTGTAAACGAATAGTCTGAATGTTCTATTATTCATGATAAATGTATGGGTATATATAAGAAGGAGGAGCCTTATACATAATGGCTCATAACGATAATTATATGTGTAATCGTAATTAATACTAATATGTTTATTATACCTAACTTATTATAAAGATACTCAACTCGTGTGTCATTTAAGGTTTTTGTTAAAAGGTTTGTCAGCTAGTCATTTGATCACACACGTGCCTTGGAGATACAACATTCTCTTTGATCCTCCAAGGCACAGCAGCACTCGAGAAATTCTAGTTTAAAGAAAAGGAATTATTTTAAAAGGTTTTATGTATATCCAAAATAAATCATTCTTTTATTAAAAAAAAAATCATTATTTTAATATTATCACCCATCCACTTCCAGAAGAAAGGATGAAATCATCTAAATTAGAAGAATGGCACAATAGGTTAGATTTGTTAAATATTTATTGCTTGTATTCGGCGCGAGGATATAACTAAATTGAAACGGATCGGAAATACCCATCGGGTCATCGGCATGATGCCCATCGGGTTTAAGCAATGATCAAAACAGCACACGCGGTAACGACCACCATAATGGAAATGGCAGTACTGACATTGACTAGCTTCGCTCCTTAGATCTCATGAGCACACCTTCTTCGCCTACATCGACACAGCAGAGTCCGCGCATTTGCAGTTGCAAACCCTAGCTAAATTGCACATTCTCTGCTTCTCATGATCAGGTACCTCCAATCCTTTGGTCCGACTCTCTGTCCCAGTGATGCTACCAAATGCGGTATTTTGTTGGTGATCACTTTGTGCTGCTCTATTTTCAGGTTGTAGATTGGGTTTCCAAGGTAGTTGAAAATGCAGCAAGTTACAATGACAGTTGATGAACAGTTGATTCACAAAGCTATTAGAGAAGAATGTCCTTGGGAGAGTCTCCCAAAGCGACTTCAGGCAATTCATTCTACTAAAGAAGAATGGCACACACCGTGGCAGAACTTAGAGGAAAAATTTAAGGGGCTAAATAGTGGTAGGGGGATTTGGGGGTTCGAGGGCGCTTTTTTTAAAGGAAAGTCTTAAATGCATTAAAAATAAAAAGAATAAAAAAAAATATTCATGAGATCAAGTCAATTAACTGCATCAACAAGTGTAGTATAGAATAGGTAAAAGCATAGTAATTAGTTAGGATACACCACAAAAGAAAATTTCACTGATAAGCTAAAAATTTCATGTAATTAGAATGAAATATAGAAAAGAATGATAAGATTAATATAAATCATACAAGACCCCACATGAAACAAAATTAAATTATAAGCCCAAAGATATAAAAAGAGGGAAAAATGTAGAAGAAGAAGAAGAAGAAGTTGAGGGGCCAAAATTTAATCTTGGGGGGCCAAAGTGGTATTATTCACTAAAAAATAAAAAGTCCTATTAAAAATCTTTAAATAATTTTTTTTGGGGGGGCCATGGCCATTGTTTTTAAACTCACGAGTTGACTTTCCGAGTTTACCGTTTTTACGCTTCTAACTTACAAAAACGAGTCGAGTCAGTGGTAAACTCGTGGTAATTGTAAACTCGGTTAAACTCACGAGTTTATACACCGAATTTACCATTTTTACGTTTCTAGCTTACAAAATCGTGTTAACCTACTCTTAAATTCGTGTTAACTTTTTTTTATTTTATCGTGCTCAACGGCTTTATATAGAAATTTCTTTATTAAGTATAATAAATAATGAATGTTGATGGATTTAATTTTAATTATTTGGATTTAAAATATGTGTAAATCAAATTGTTATCATTTTTATATTTAAATTATTTAATTATACGCTAGTACTACCTATTTAATAATAAAAATAAATTCTTACGAGTTTACGATACGAGTCTAGGTCACTCTAACAAGTTTACTTAGACTCATGAGTTTCACAATATTGATTGGGCTGTGCAGATTTTTCTTGCAAGTTTCTCACAATTTATTTCTGTTTCTTTTAAATCTTCGTCTTTTCTTCCTCTTTTCCTCTGTCGCTTTCTGCAATAAAAGAGGAACCACTTCATTATTGAACCACATTTTTCCCCACAAATTAGCTTTATCAAAGTAATTGAACCACTTCATTATTGCAGCAACCACTAAAACTTTAATTTGGTCGGTTTTATTTGAATAATGAGTGACTTATGAAATCAATGAGTGTTTTGTCAAACAAAAACGCGTGGGTGATCAATAAAAGCAGGAAAAAAAGATTTTTTTTTTTGATAAGAAAAAAAGCAGGAAAAAAAGATATGTATATGGTCTTCACTGTAGGCTCGATCACCGTATATCATTAACAAAAAGAAAATTAAATGAAACATGAGAATGAGCCCAGAGCCCATTTTCTCTCATGACTCCTTCCGTTTAATAATATTGTATGAAATGGAAGTAGGGAGATAAATGCTGTCAAATTATTGACTCTTGAATGTGTCCAAAAACTCGGAAAAATATATGTTAAATTAATTAAATACTACTTCCAACTATAACTTTTTTAATAAATATAAAATATATGATCATTCCAATGAGTGAGCATTTCTTGCATTTAGCTAATTAAGAAATTTAGTTAACTTAATTTGATTGATTCAAAACTTATATACGTCACAAATGTGATAGCTGTCATTTGAGAAAATGAACGTGTTAAAGTATGAGGGTGCTGCGAGGAAGAAAAGGGACTCACAGGTCACAATGGAAATGGATTTCACCTTTTGACCCGAGAAAAGCAAATCCCGTGAAGATTTGCTTTATTTTTTTTTTAAATAAAATTTTAGGAAAGGGGTTCGGTTTGCCCACAGTTCAAGGGGAGGTCGCTTGGAACCTAGTTCACAGGACATACTGGCCAGAGAGTACACATGTCTCCACCTCTACCAGTGTTTTCACTACTTTCTAGACCCCTAGGATGCCTTCCCCAGTACCTTAACCAATGCAAGGATTGAACCCCTTCCCTTGAGATGAGGAAGTCCAACCCCATGCACCTTCCCTCCATGTCGGGTTTTCAGGTGGTGTCGCAACCTGATATGGTTCTCGCGAGGATTCTTGAAGAAGATAAGGCTTAGATAATTAGTGGCTGCTTATTTGTATTTAAAAAAAAAAAGTAATTACATGGTCCTATTAGGTTTGTTTAGACCTTTAGCTTGGGGTTAACGGTTGTAATGCTCTGGATGTATTCTATGTATCAAAGAAAATCGGAGACTGACTTGCTTTACGTAGGCCTTTATTTGATGGTGTCAACTGATTAATATATTAAAGAGTAAATATCCTATTTGGTCCCTGAAAAAAAAACATAGACCTTATTTTGGTCTCTCAAACAACGAAACCCCTTTTTAGTTCTTGAAAAGGATGAATTTCTAAAAAAAAAAAAAACTCATTTTGGTCCCTCGAAAATTCCCAAAAACCCTTTTTTAATTCATAAAAATGTCTCATTTTAATCCCTTGGAACGAAAAAAAAAGTTTGTATTTTTTCTGAGGGACCAAATAGAGTATTTACTCTATATTTAATTTCTCGTAAAGAATCTTTCTCCGACACAACATGCGGGAATGAACTTTTGGTGGGTTTTCCCTTTTATAGCACTAACCTTTAATTTCCTTCATCTTTGTTTTATTTTACTACTGGCCAAGGGTACACATTTAGTGATTTAACTTTAGTAAGGTTTTATTTTGGAATATTGTATACCTTTGAGTGAATAGAAAATTATTTTTCTTTCACAAAAAAACCCCAATACTACCTCAGGTCGTTTATACCATATCTTATATTAATTATGAGAGGCATCAATTTTTTTCCACAAAGAATTGGGGAACAATATGATTTAAGTAGATGCATGCATGTGGGGCAGGCTTTCTCACATTAATTATCCCTATAGTACCAGTGCATTATGTATTTAATTTTAAATATATGAGCAGCACATTGAATATTAAATCATAAATTTTGATTTTTTTAAAAATATGAATCTGATTTTATATCTATATTATTATATAAATGCCAGTTTAACCCAGTTCAAACAACCAAAATTCATTTTTATTGTTCAAATAGCTAGTTCATTAAAGAGAAAAAAGAAGTGGAAACTGAAGAGAAGTGGCAGACAACCACTAAAAGTTGATAATTGATGGTTTGTTATTGATGAGAACAGATAAAAATGGGTAAAAGGAGTGCATGTGAAAGGAGGAAGAGAGGTTGGAGGAAATTGAGAGATGAAGGAAGAAAAAGAATTCACAACAGATGGAGGTGGCTTTTCTATGAAAAAATGAATGTGAACGGGAAGAAAATGAACTCAGGAGGAAAAATGGAAATGGATTTCACTTTTTGACCCGAGAATAAAAAGAAATCCCGTAATTTGCTTTATGAAATGGAAAAATGACGCTTACAAGCCCTAAAATAAAAAATTGGGATGAAAAGAATCAAAGCTCACGGGTTCACATTAAAAATTGAGAAATTATGAGGCTTTGTTCGAAAAGTTATTTGGTTGGAAAATTGGAAGGAAATCAAAGGCAAATTATGTGCCGGTCTAATATGCCCAAGGTAGTGAAAACGTAGATTTTATCTGAAAACGGAAGGAGAATGAAAAATCGTAAAACGTGAAATCGTAACATAGTAAAATCGTAAAAAAATCGTAAAAACTTAAAAGCGTTTGGAAAATTAGTAAAATCATTTTAATAAAAAAAATCGTAAAAACGTGAAATCGCAATGATAAATCGAGTTTTTAACTATCATGAACATGTTTTTCTCTAATTTCGCAACTTTCTAAATATTTTGTTCTGTTTTTTTTTTTGTTCTGATTATTAGATTTTATATAAAATGAATGACATTTTGATATCTTATGGGAAAAAAAAAATAAAGTTTTGATTTTGTTTTTTTCAAAGTCGAAATAGCCTAAAAAAGTGTATTATTTATTTATTTATTTTAAATAATCAATCAATAATCCAATGAGAAAATTGCAACCGTGGCTGCCAACTCAGCTCCCCCACCTTGTTTCTATTCTGCAGTATCGTCGCCACGACACTCGAGCAATCCAGCTCTGTCGCTACCCAGACTCTCGCTACCCAGTCAAGTGATTCGCCCTCATCAATAAAAAACTGCTCTCCACCTCGGCATGCTCGTCTCTATTGCATTATGGTCCTGTTCTGCAACATATTTTAATTGTTAATACGCTGCTAACAAAAGCCCATAACCAAACCTTGGTCACTTCCTGAAATCATTATTATTTTAGGAAATTTTACAGCAAACTATCCCAGTCTGAAATCCAATTAATTAACTTCACGTAAAGTTTCACATTGCTGCTTTAACTTTATAGTGTATTTGGAATCCATTTTTTATGAGATTAGGTTTTCTCCCTCGAGGTTTAGAGGGCAAAAGATTGTCACACCTCTCAACAAGTGCGCTTCTCAAGCTAACTTTAATATCACTATTAAAAATCCAAGTATTTATATTGAGAATTTGTACATAAGAAATTTTAAAAAAAAAATATATTAGACCTCGGAGCTCCGGTGGCCGGTCACAAGCAAAGACACTGGAGCTCTAGTGCTGGGCAAGGTTTTTAGGGATTTTTTAAACAAAATAAAAAGTAAAGGTCCTTATTTAATTTCATACGTACATTAGTCAATATTTCAAAATTTTAAATAAGTCAATTTAGAATTATTGAATTTCACCACTCTTATTTATCTTTGACTTATTTTAACAGTTTTTTTTTTTGGTCATTTTCCCTTTAAAATATTACTACTGTTAGAATATCTGTGATTGATAGGATTTGATAGAATCCCTTGATCCTTGCCTTGATTATAGGATCTGAGATGATCTGATAGAATCCCTTGATCCTTGCCTTGATTATAGGATCTGAGATGATTACATCTAGTTTAGGAAAGATTAGGTTATTATGTTAATTAATGACTGAGTTATTTGCCTTTATTATGCTTTATTGTATTTCCTATTTCCTATTGTTTCCTTGTAACGGCTGTCTACCTTAAGCCTATATATTGTAAACTTTTCCTCATGAATAATATACAACAGAGAGAGTAAAAGCACCTCTGATTTTAAACATGGTATCAGAGCTAGGGCATCTGTCCGAAGCCAGAAAAAATGAGAGAAACAGTGAGTGGCGGTGAGGCAGAGAGAAATAGTGCAGTGGATTTTTCCGGCGACTCTCCGGTGAAGTTTTCCAGATTCAGGCTACTATTCTCCTCCCAGAAACATGGATCCTCCTCAGTTCCCTCCTTTGTTTGAATCAATTCCAGGAAAACCAACCGGAACATCTCCCATGGTTTTTATGTCCGGTACCGATTCTCAAACTCAAAATTCCTCATCTTCTTCTTCTCTAACCAGTAACCCAGTATCAACCAGAACCTCAGAGATAGCTTCAGAATTTTCAGACCATCACGTTATGGCTGTTAGCCATAAGTTCAATGGCAGGAACTATCTCTAATGGTCACAAAGCGTACTGAGGTATATTCGAGGTAAAAGAAAAGAAAAGTACATTAATGGGACAGCCCCTCAACCAGCCCCTGATGACCCTAATTTTGACACATGGTTTGCTGAAAACAACCAAGTTATGACATGGTTGTGTAACTCAATGACCTTGGAGATCAGTGAGGGATATCTACTTGCACACACTGCAAAGGAAATATGGGATGCTGCTAGGAGAACCTACTCCTCCCTTGAAAACACTGCTGCCTTGATTCACCTGAAGAGACAACTCCGGGATTTACGACAAGGTAATCTATCCGTAACTGAATATTATAACTCATTGCTGAAATTGTGGCAGCAACAAGACTTGTTTGAAGTTCATCCCTGGAAAAACCTCGACGATGCACAATTGTACAAAAAGATTGTAGAAGAAGGAAGGATACATGACTTCCTCCTAGGCTTAAACAACTCTTTTGAAGAGATAAGGGGCAGAATTATGGGGCTGAAGCCACTCCCACAACTCTTCGATGTTGTCAACTTTGTCCAATTTGAAGAAAGTAGGAAGCTCTTAAATCAAAGTGGACCAAGTCATGTTGAAAGCTCCGCACTCGCAGTTCAGAGACCACATGGGGAACGGAGAGCTAGTAAATGGTGCAACCATTGTAAGAGGAAGGGCCATAATAGGGAAGAATGCTGGAAACTCCATGGCAAACCCTCCGGGGGAAAATTGACCTACCAAAGCCACCTCACCACAGCTGAACCAAAGGTGGAAAATGATGATCGACTAAGTACAGAAGAACTACAGATGTTTCGCAAAATGCTCAATAAACAGAATAAATCTAGTTCTGTTCCCAACGTGAACCTTGTTCAATCAGGTAACTCTATTATTGCTCTCAACGCTGTGATGACTAGTGGCGATACCTGGATCATAGACTCAGGAGCAACGGATCACATGACCGGTAACAAAACACTATTCCTCAACCTTAAACTTTGTCCTGAAAATCTCAAAGTAAAGGTAGCTAATGGTGTATTCACACGGGTTGAGGGTATTGGCACTGTTACATTATCTCCTCAGTTGACAATACATAATGTTCTGTTTGTACCAGAACTTACTTGTAATCTGATATCTGTAAGCAAATTGACCAGAGGTCAAGTATGTCGAGTGATTTTTGAT
The DNA here is from genome assembly GCA_034222035.1 of Acacia crassicarpa. Classification (NCBI taxonomy): domain Eukaryota; kingdom Viridiplantae; phylum Streptophyta; class Magnoliopsida; order Fabales; family Fabaceae; genus Acacia; species Acacia crassicarpa. The sequence goes on from JAWXYG010000003.1 coordinate 56,686,148, forward strand.
GATGGTGTATGTGTTTTTCAGGATTTAAGAACGAGGAGGACGATTGGGACTTCTAGAGAATGGGATGGATTGTTCTACCTTGAAGGATCAAATTCACATAATAAAGATACATGGAAGGCAAGACGGGCGCTGGTTAGCTCAAATTCACAGAATAATGATGTATTGTTGTGGCACTGTCGATCAGGTCACCCTAGTTTTGATTATATGAAACATGTGTTTCCAAATTTATTCAATAAAAATTCTGTTCCTTTTCATTGTGAAACTTGCCAATTTGCAAAACAGACTCGATCCTCATATCCTAAACAGTCCTATACTCCCACTTCACCTTTCACACTGATCCACAGCGATATTTGGGGCCCTGCTCGAATAACTACCCTCACTCACACTAGGTGGTTTGTTACTTTCATTGATGATCATACTCGAACCACATGGGTTTACTTAATGAAAGACAAATCCGATGTTGCCCAAGTCTTTCAGAACTTCTATACCTTTGTCCGAACCCAGTTTAACACATCCATTAAGGTCCTTCGAAGTGATAATGCCAAGGAATATATGAGCACAACCTTCAAAGAATTCCTTGATCACCAAGGAATTCATCATCAGACTTCTTGCCCTTACACCCCACAACAAAATGGGGTAGCCGAGCAAAAAAACCGTCACTTGTTGGAAGTAACCCGTGCCTTGCTAATGGAACGAAATGTTCCCACCATATTCTGGGGCGATGCCATCCTTACAGCAGCCTATCTAATTAACCGCATGCCTTCTAAAGTTCTTAAATATGACACTCCAATTCAAAAACTTCTAGAACTTTTCCCAAATTGCCTACTCATCAATTCGTTACCTCCCAAGGTGTTTGGCTGTGTTGTCTTTGTTCACAGAAAGGAGGGCAACAAATTCTGTGCTCGAGCTGACAAGTGCATCTTCCTTGGCTACTCCTCTACTCAAAAAGGGTACAAATGTTACTGCCCGTCGTCCAAGAAACTTATTATCTCTCGGGATACAGTATTCTTGGAAGACGAGGCTTATTATCCCAAATTACCCATTCAGGGGGAGAATTCTGATATTGAATGGCTAATTCCTAATGCCAACACTTCAAACTCACCCACCACATCATCATCAATGCCTCCTAACCTTATAGCCTCTCTTGACTCACTTGCTCCCACAAACCAGCCTAATACACACATTCTACCTCAACCTGAACCCAATGAACCGGAAACTCATGTTGAGATCAATTCAGGGGTGGGTGAAGAGTCACGACAAGAGATAGAGTCCAGCTTACAAGTCCAACCTGAACCAGACACAGGTAGAACTATCTCTCCCATTCAAAGGAACGACCATTAATCCAATCCGGGACTAAATCCTGAAGAATTGGGTTGGCCTATTGCTTTGAGAAAAGGGGTAAGATCGTGTACTCAGCATCCCATTCAACGATTTGTCTCATATGGTAATCTATCTGCAAAAATGCAAAGTTTTGTTGTAAACAGTGCACAGATAACCATTCCAAAGACGTTTCAACAAGCTATGGGTGATCCAAAGTGGAAGCAAGCTGTAGAAGAGGAATTAAGGGCACTCACAGAAAATAGAACATGGGAAATCACGAATCTTCCTAAAGGAAAGAAACCAGTCGGATGCAAGTGGATCTTCACTCCAAAATTTAATCCCGATGGTAGCATCAACAAATACAAGGCGAGACTTGTTGCAAAAGGATATACCCAGACGTACGGGATCGACTATCAGGAGACATTTGCTCCAGTGGTCAAGTTCAATACAATTCAGGTTCTGTTATCACTTGCAGCAAACTTGGATTGGTCACTGTACCAACTGGACGTGAAGAATGCATTCCTGAATGGCGACTTGGAGGAAGAAGTATACATGGAGATTCCAGATGGAGTTCTAGCTCCTAATAACTCTGTGTGTAAGCTAAGAAAGTCATTGTATGGATTGAAACAATCTCCGAGGGCATGGTTTGGTAGATTCACCAAAGCAGTGAAAGGACTTGGGTACACTCAGGGGCGAGCAGATGACACGTTGTTCACCAAACGTATTAATGGCAAAGTCACCATATTGATTGTCTATGTTGATGACATAATCATTACCGGAGATGATGAAGAATCCATTGCTCAACTAAAACGGGACTTGTCCACTGAATTCCAGGTAAAAGACCTTGGACAAATGAGGTATTTCTTAGGCTTGGAGGTGGCTAGAACGAAGAAGGGCATCAATGTATCTCAGCGCAAGTATACACTAGACCTGTTACATGAGACAGGTATGTTGGGCACTCAACCAGAAGGGACACCAATGGAAGAGGGTTGTCACTTACAGATCAAACCAAAAGGTGTTCCAGTTAATTCAGAAAGATACAGAAGACTTGTGGGGAAGTTGATATACTTTACCCACACTCGTCCCGACATTAGCTATGCAGTTGGAATAGTAAGTCAATTTATGCATCAACCACAAGAAGAGCACATGGAGGCTGTATACAGAATCTTAAGCTACCTAAAGCTTAATCCTGGAAGAGGAATATTCTTTAAGAAGGGTACTACCAGAAACATTGAAATCTACACTGATGCAGACCATGCAAGGGATAGAGAGACCAGGAGGTCAATCTCAGGGTACTGTACATACGTGTGGGGAAATCTGGTTACATGGAGAAGCAAGAAACAGACAGTGGTGTCACCAAGCAGTGCAAAAGCAGAACTAAGAGCTGTTAACAAAGGAGTTTGTGAAGGAATGTGGATCATCAGATTACTAAAGGAGTTAGGGGTTCAACATGAAGGACCAATGCAACTCTGGTGCGACAACAAGGCCAGCATTGAAATGGTCAAGAATCCAGTATATCATGATCGAACCAAGCATGTTGATATTGACAGACATTTCATTAAAGAGAAGATTGAAGCAGGCATTATGACCCTGTCTCACATAAGATCTGAAGAACAAATTGCAGACATCCTGACTAAACCACTAGGCCGAACGAAGTTTGAAGGATTTCGAGGCAAGCTGGGACTAATCGACATATACTCTCCAGCTTGAGGGGGAGTGTTAGAATATCTGTGATTGATAGGATCTGATAGAATACCTTGATCCTTGCCTTGATTATAGGATCTGAGATGATCTGATAGAATCCCTTGATCCTTGCCTTGATTATAGGATCTGAGATGATTACATCTAGTTTAGGAAAGATTAGGTTATTATGTTAATTAATGACCGAGTTATTTGCCTTTATTATGCTTTATTGTATTTCCTATTGTTTCCTTGTAACGGCTGTCTACCTTAAGCCTATATATTGTAAACTTTTCCTCATGAATAATATACAACAGAGAGAGTAAAAGCACCTCTGATTTTAAACAACTACTATTCATTTAAAATATTTATACCTTTGGGTGACTAGATTTTAAAAAATATATATATATATATAAGATTTAGTTTGCAGTGAAATTTATGCTACAAACTAGATATTATATCAAGACGAGCCAGCTGTTTTCACAAAGTTGGGGAACAAAATCGTTCAAGTATATGCATGCATGTGGGGCTGGCTGTCTGTATTTCAACATGGATGTATTATCAATGTAGTGAAGGGCCCAAATGCTGAGATGAGTGTTGAAGAACTCAATAGTGAATGGGATCTTCGATTTGAGCAAAAAAAAGAATGGGATCTTAGAGAGTAGAAAAAAGTATCATGTCTTCTTAGTAAGATAATTTAGTAATTAATAATGAAAAGCCTTTGGTTCATGTCTTCTCAGCAAAGAAAAAAGAAAAACAGAAACTGAAGCATACCGTTGGTAATGAACCATATCTTACAATTAGGCCTACGTTCTATCTAAAGTTCACTAAGTACTCTATTATTTTCTAAAAATTGACTAACCAAAAAAAAAAAAATAGAATCTATAGAATTACTATTCAACTTATAGCATTTGCATTTGCATTTGCAAACCCTGGCTGAATTAGACATTATCTGCCACTTCTCATGATCAGGCACCTTCATTTCTTTGTTCTGTGCCAGTGATCTTACTGAATGTGGTATTTTCAACTATAGATAAATGGAATTTTAAATTGCACTTTTTTTTTTCTTTTTTAACGTTGAATTCGGATCATGTAAAAAAAATTGGAATATGAAATTATCTTTCCAATTTAGTAATTTTATCCTCTCTTTTTTTGGCTGGATGGGTGATAGATTTTAAAAGAATGATTTATTTTTTATATACATATAACCTTAATACTAAAATTCATATTCAGATTAGTCACTCAATAGACAAAGCTAAACAAGATTAAATAACTCATATTAATATCAAATATAAATAAACAATGGAAACTAAGTCCACTTATAAATTAATTCATAGGTTGCAAAGAAAATCTAGCAACTTAGCTTTAACGAAATCCATCACAGCAACAATAAATTCAGAGTTCAAATCCATAAGAAAAAATGAAAGGAGATAAGGAATATAAAAAGAGCAGCAAAACGAAGGATAATCGGAGTTCCTCAGCTTTTCTCTGACTCAACGTTCCCAGCATTGCGCCTCTGTTTTCTTTTTCTCCATTCGTCCGCAAAATCCGTTTCCAGCGCAGCATTGCTGTCCAAGTATCTCAGTGAAATCGCCTCTGCTCCTTCCGTCTCTGTCTTCTCGTTCAGTCCGTGGCGCTGGCTGTGGATGAGCTCGCCGGCGGCCTGTGGTGGTGAATAACGCCGCCGGTGAGAGAGGAAGTGTAACATCCCGTCTTTTAATATGCGATTTTCAAAAGAGATTATCAGAGTTTTGAATAATTTAAACAGTGTGGCATCGGAAAAGAGTTTTCATTTTAAAATAAAACGAGTATCTGATATTTAACCAACATTGGTGTGTTGATACTAATACAGTCATCCAAATATTCAAGTACTCAAAGTACATAAGAAAACAGCAACAGATAAACAATCCTCCGTCCGAGTCCTTATACAGCCTGCTTACCCTTGTCAGCAACCCTGTCTTCGCCAGAACCTGAGGCTATGGTAAGAGCTGAGGTTCAATTCCCATTGAACCTCAGGTAACAGTTAACCTCATGCTTATGTAACAATTTTATATATAATAGATATTCATGATAGTTATAGCATAATCACATTTTAACAGCACAACCACCTCATATTTTAATCCAGTCTGCACTACCCAGTGCCACGGTGTACATCCGTGTCCTCAGCGCTAGGAAAACTCAACGGCATTATCATGACTATAACCCGTATATAGCTGAATGTGTATGCACAATTTTATAAAAACAGAATCTCAGACTATCCATCACATACAAATTTACAATAAGCATCAGAGTTAAGGTTACAGTACGCGTCCGTACCTTCGTTGATGATGTTTTGGTACGTTTGACTAAAACGGTACTTCTAACGGAAAACAGCGGTACAAGTTCACAGATACCCTATAGGAACAATATCACATTTATCAGTGGCCATCAACTTTGCAATACTTGTGGAATTCTACGTTGAAGATTTACTATTCATGTGAATAGTATTCACTATTCATGTGAATAGTACCAGTAAAAATATTTTTACCGTGACGGTAAATAATTTTTACTGTTTGGTAAATAGTATTTACTGTATTGGTAAATAACATTACTGCCCAAGAATAATTCTTTTCTGATGTGACAGATCAGACTAAGCTGCAGCCACAGAGCATACTCAGAAAAAACTCTATCTGGCATTTCTACTATAATTACCAAAAGAAACTACCAAATCTTAAGACTAGAGACCAAAGAACTTACCCTTGAAGTTCTTACTCCTTCTCTCCAGCTCCGAGAACTTTACTCTAAATTCTCACTCTAAACTCTAAGAATTCTCTCTCTTCTATTAAACTCGACCGTTGTGATCTGAGTTTGGTGTGAAGAAAATGAAGAAGTGAGGCCTCTATTTATAGTGTTGGAAAATGGGTCCTTAAGTGTAATTTCTTGTTTTTGGGTCATTTTTCGTAATTTTTCCCTGACTAATTTTTCAAACCTTCACGTGGGCAGATGGAAAATTTTTCCCATGGGTCCCACATCTTTAAATATTATATTATTATATAAATAATTTAATAATATAATATAATATTATAATTATTATTGAGTGGGTCCCGCGTCAACTTTTTCAACATTCACGAGAATTGTTGTCGGATGAGTGAATTATGAAGCTGTGGGTCCCACAAAATACCGTTTCAAAATTCGCCATTTTTAAAATAGAGCCTAGTAGTCTTTAATAACAGACAAATTTCTATGTCTTTAGACCCAGAATTTAGGATATTACATTTCTCCCCCCGTTAAATAAAATTTCGCCCTCGAAATTTACTCCATACTAACTAAACATTGAGCCATGAACTCCGGATATCTTTCCCTCATATCTTTCTCTGTTTCCCAAGTCGCCTCATTAGGAGATAAACCCTTCCAGACCACTTTCACAACAGGAATATTTCTGTGTCGAAGCCGTTTCTCCTGGTAATCGAGAATTCGCTCCGGCTCGACCTCAAAAGTGTTATCATGTCGCACCTCGACATCCTCATACTGAATAACATGGTCATGGTCAGGTTGGTATTTCTTCAACTGGGAAACATGGAAAACATCATGGAGTTTACTCAAGTTCGGGGGTAAAGCTAATTGGTACGCAACTGGCCCTCGTTTGGCCAGGATTTCAAATGGTCCAACATATCGCGGACTCAACTTTTTCCTTTTCAGCGTTCTACCGATACCAGTGACTGGTGATAGTTTCAGAAACACATGGTCTCCGACTTCAAATTCTAACGGTCTTCTCCTCTTATCAGCGTAACTCTTCTGTCTGCTTTGTGCTGTTAGGAGTCTCTGTTTGATCAATGCAATTTGCTTGGAGGTCTTATCAACTAAATCTGTCCCAATGAATTCTCGCTCCGACAATTCTGTCCAGCATATAGGTGATCGACACTTCCGCCCGTACAATGCCTCAAACGGAGCCATCTGTATGCTCGAATGGTAACTATTGTTGTAAGCGAATTCGGCCAGCGGTAAATGTTTATCCCAATGGCCTTTGAAATCCAATACACACGCTCTAAGCATATCTTCTAGCGTCTGTATTGTCCTTTCAGATTGACCATCGGTCTGTGGGTGATAAGCCGTACTAGGTCTTAGCTTAGTTCCCATCTCTGCATGCAAAGCCTCCCAGAATCGGGACGTAAATCGCGGGTCCCGATCAGAGACAATACTCTTAGGTACACCATGAAGTCTTACGATCTCTTTGATATAAATCTCCGCCAAACGTTCTGGTGAGTAGTTAATACTAATGGGGAGAAAGTGTGCCGACTTAGTCAATCGGTCAACAATTACCCAAATCGCGTCGTGTTGTCTGATCTTAGGTAACCCTACCACTAAGTCCATGGTAATATTCTCCCATTTCCATTCCGGAATTTCCAGTCCTTGAAGAAGACCAGGGGGTCGTTGGTGTTCAGTTTTAACTTTCTGACAGGTTAAGCATCTACCCACGTACTCGGTTACGTCTTTCTTCAGCCTGGGCCACCAAAACTCGGATTTCAGGTTCTGGTACATCTTCACCATTCCTGGATGTAGAGTATATTTACTCTTATGAGCCTCGTCTAGAATCTTCGTTCGTAATTCACCATCCTTTGGAATGTAGATCCGCTTCTTGTACCTGACTAAACCGCTAGGCGATAAGTCATGGTCTTGAGTCTCTCCCCGTGAGATCATCTCCCGAGCTGCTATAGCCCATTCGTCGTGCTTTTGAGCTTCCTCGACCGCATCTCTTAGATCGTACTTTCCTTGACTAACAAGGAGACTTGCAAGATACACGTCATCGGGCGCGTAGTGTCTCATGCAAATCTGATTGGACAGGTTCAGGTCTCTGAAATCTTCAAGTAGTCTCCGCTCTTGAATCATCATGTATGCTGCGTGCACCGTCTTTCTACTAAGTGCATCTGCTACGACGTTTGCTTTTCCGGGATGATACTTGATCTCCAGGTCGTAATCTTTCAGTAAGTCCATCCAGCGACGTTGTCTCATATTGAGCTCTTTTTGATCAAACAGGTATTTCAGGCTCTTGTGGTCGCAATATAACTCCACGGTTGCTCCATAGAGATAATGTCTCCATATCTTCAAAGCAAACACGATAGCCGCAAGTTCTAAATCGTGAGTAGGGTAGTTCAACTCGTGAGGTTTCAACTGGCGAGAAGCATATGCCACAACTCTGCCCTGCTGCATGAGAACACACCCTAATTCTTGCCCACTAGCATCACTATAGACAATGTACGTTTCGTCTGGATCTGGAATTATTAATACTGGAGCTGTAGTCAACTTCTCCCTCAAAGTTTGAAAACTCGCCTCACAATCATCGTCCCATATGAATGGTTGTTTCTTCCTTGTGAGCTTCGTTAATGGTAAGGCAATACGTGAGAAATTTTGTATGAATCTGCGGTAATATCCCGCTAAACCCAGGAAACTACGTATCTCTGCCACTGTTTCCGGCCTCTTCCAGTTTAGAACCGCTTCCACTTTACTAGGATCAACAGCTACACCATCGCGAGATACGACATGACCCAGAAATTTTACCTCTGGTAGCCAGAATTCACACTTGCTCAATTTAGCAAAAAGTTGTTTGTCACGGAGTATTCCCAACACGAGTCGCAGATGTTCTTCGTGTTCTTCCCTGCTTTTAGAATAGATTAGGATGTCATCGATGAACACCACTACAAACTTGTCTAGGTGTAGACGAAAGATTCTATTCATGTAATCCATGAATACGGCAGGCGCATTTGTCAATCCGAAAGGCATCACAAGGAATTCGTAATGCCCGTATCTGGTTCTAAAGGCTGTTTTTGGAACATCACTGGTTTTCACTCGCAGCTGGTGGTATCCTGAGCGTAAGTCAATTTTAGAGAATACACAGGAACCAGATAGTTGATCGAGTAGATCGTCAATGCGAGGAAGTGGGTACTTGTTTTTGATAGTCACCTTGTTTAACTCGCGGTAATCGATACAAAGTCGTAAACTTCCATCTTTCTTCTTTACAAACAGTACTGGGGCTCCCCATGGCGACACACTAGGTCGAATAAATCCTTTCTCCAGTAGCTCCTCAAGCTGTTTCTTCAATTCCAGCATCTCGTTTGGTGCCATACGATATGGTGCTTTTGATATTGGTCCAGTGCCTGGCATCAAGTCGATGGCGAATTCAACTTCTCTCTCAGGGGGTAACTTGGTGAGATCTTTGGGAAACACATCAGGGAATTCATTCACAATGGGAATGTCTTTGAGTGATGGTTCGTCGTCTATCTTGATTGAGAAGAACACCATATACGCTTGGCAACCTTGCTTCATGCATTTTTCTGCTTCTGCACTAGATAGGAAATTCAGACTCACATTGATCTTGCTCTGGTCGTGTGGTGGTGAGAATCGTATTTCTTTATTACCACAATCAATGACCGCATTGTTTGCCGTTAGCCAATCAAGACCAAGAATGACATCAATGCCATGAAGCGGTAATCGGATAAGATCTATGTTAGATTCTCGACCGTTCACACTCGCAATGCAATTAAGACATGCATCAGACGCTAAAGATTTCGCGCCAAGTGGGGTAGCTACTATCAAATCATATGGTAGTCTATAGGCTTGCATTCCTAGTCGTTTTGCACAATCGAAAGAAATAAACGAGTGACTAGCACCCGAATCATACAATGCCTGTAGTAGATTTCCATTAAGAGAAATAGTACCTTTGATCATCTCAGGAGATTTCTTGGCTTCCTCATTAGTCAGAGCAAAAACTCGTCCTGCGTTCTGCGGTCTCGCCTCCAAAGCTTTTTGAGGACAGTTTAAGCTAATATGCCCCGGTTTCTGACACCTGAAGCACACTGGCTTTCCCTCACAGTTAGCTCCCGGATGGAATCTTCTGCATTGCGGACAGGCTTGGGATGTCTGCATTCTTGGAAAGTTTTGCTGTCTCAGTTGAAATGGCCTCTTATTCCCTTGTTGGGAATTATTCCAAGGTGCCTTCCTCTTCTGTGCTGGGTTGTTGCGATTGAAACCGCTACGGTTGGGGCCGCTACTGCTGAAGTCTCTGGTCTTGCGAAGCTCCTTCAAGTTTCGTTCGATGAGTCGGCAGGCTTCTACAGCTTGATTTAGTTCCAGAAATTTGTGCGATACCAACCTTTCCCTTATCTCATACTTTAGTCCATACACAAGTACATTTGCAATGCTGCTCTCATCATTATCTCGCCTCAAAAGTGATGAGTACCGAGATAAGTTGGTGAAACGAGCGAAGTAATCATCGAAAGATTCTTCCCGACCCTGACGGATGTGCAGGAACTCTGTCTCCTTCATCATCTGTACTGAGGGTGGAAAGTACTGCTCGTTAAACTTTTCTTGGAACGTTTCCCATGTGACGGGACAGTTTCGGCTTCGGAGGGTTGCCGCGGTGTTTCGCCACCAACGATCGGCGTCTCCTGCTAGCTTGTAAATTGCCAATTGAGCCTTCCTGTTATCCGGACATTCTAAGACCTCAAAGATCTTTTCAAGATGCAATAGCCAATCCTCAGCTGAATCAAGTTTTCCTCGGAATACTGGTGGCTTGTGTTTGCAGAATTGTGTCACCCAGTATTGTGTATCCTTAGCTTCTCTGACAGGTTGATGTTGTTCCACCAGTACTCTCTCCTGTCGAGGAGATAACTGAGATCGTTCTGGTCTCTCAAATGCGTTGCTGCGCTCGTCTTCTTGTTCATCGTAATTTTCTCCTCCCTCTCGTTGTTGTTGCTGTTGCTCTCCGTCAGCCTGTTGTTCTTCATCCCCTTGTCCTCCCTGCCTGTTGGCGAGAAGCGCATCGATGAGAGCTCTCTGTTCTTGTATTATTCTCCTCATTTCTTGAAGTTCATCTTGTACTGGTGGTGGAGGTTCATGTTGTTCGAGTTCAGGGTTTGGTACTACTCGCAGTTGCCTACCCCTACCTCTGCCTCGGCCTCTGCCTCGACCTCGGCCTCTAGGAGTTCCGGCGCCTCCCAAAGTTGCCATATTCTAAATTCCAAAGGTTAATAGATATAAACACTAGAAAACAAAAAGATTACACATAACATAAGATCACAAATTTCATATAAATCACACCAAAGCGTATATAGTACACCCCTTTTATTCATTAATGGTGATTACACAAACTACTATTATACTTAGTCCTACTGTTACAAAACTATTGCTACTACTACTTCCATGGTTCATTGAACTGTTGTAGGGTTGTCTTTGTCTTTCTACATGACCAGGTGAACTAAATGCTGGAGGCAGAAAATGCACGAGCACACATCCTCGATGTGGCCCTCATTCAGAATTTCATTGATTTTAGTTTTCCAGAAACGGGTGCGAGGAAAGTGATGAAGGGTGGATTTAACCCAGTCTCTAGAAGGATACGGAAAATGGTAGCGAGAGTTTGCCTGGTAAAATTCTCTGACTCGGGTCAGATACAGTAGGTATTTGTCTTTCTCGGTCTTAGTAGTGAGAGCGGCATGGAGAAATTCCAAGTGTAAGGCTAAAGTTAAGATGGAGTTTTCATCTAAGACGTACTCCAGGTTGCCAGAGTTGGCGTCAGAGTCATAGTCGAGATCTTGTATCTGAGGATAGTCAAAGTTATCACCTATTGAGGAGTGATGTGAATTGCTGGGATTTCCGGGTTCCGGTGAGTAGGGCTCTGCAAGAATGGGTATTGAGTCATATAGATGGTCGGGATACTCAGGTCCAGGATGGTATTCTGGTTCTGGATCATTATCAAGTGCAAGAGCGGGGTAGAGTGGTTCTGGTACCGGCACAGGTTCAGGCATTGGTACAGAGAGTGGATTTATCGGCTCAGGGTTCAATCTCCTACTTACTGGTTCGGGGACTATCGACCGACGTGCAATACGTCTTCTTTTCCCAAAGTAATTGATATACGGAAATTCCTCTTTGTCCATTTCTACAACAACACCAGGGTCATATCAGTACTTATACTTTTTTTTTTTTTTTGAAATATATTTTTTTTTTAAAGAAAACCATGGCTTAGAGCCTAACTTAGTTAATCAACCGATTGGCCAGGTAGGCGTCTATCATGGGAGCCTCACCGTGCTAGGGTGACTGATTGGCTGATCCACATAGACTCGGCCCTACCTTCGGCACCAATGGTTTGTTGTAACTAAGTCGGGTTCATGCCAGATAAAATACTTTTTAAGGCTAGAACTTAATTCTGCTACTTAAACAACCTTACAAGACTGTTTAAAGTAACCTAGTTAACTTCGTGCCAGGATGCAAGCTCTGATACCAAAATGTAACATCCCGTCTTTTAATATGCGATTTTCAAAAGAGATTATCAGAGTTTTGAATAATTTAAACAGTGTGGCATCGGAAAAGAGTTTTCATTTTAAAATAAAACGAGTATCTGATATTTAACCAACATTGGTGTGTTGATACTAATACAGTCATCCAAATATTCAAGTACTCAAAGTACATAAGAAAACAGCAACAGATAAACAATCCTCCGTCCGAGTCCTTATACAGCCTGCTTACCCTTGTCAGCAACCCTGTCTTCGCCAGAACCTGAGGCTATGGTAAGAGCTGAGGTTCAATTCCCATTGAACCTCAGGTAACAGTTAACCTCATGCTTATGTAACAATTTTATATATAATAGATATTCATGATAGTTATAGCATAATCACATTTTAACAGCACAACCACCTCATATTTTAATCCAGTCTGCACTACCCAGTGCCACGGTGTACATCCGTGTCCTCAGCGCTAGGAAAACTCAACGGCATTATCATGACTATAACCCGTATATAGCTGAATGTGTATGCACAATTTTATAAAAACAGAATCTCAGACTATCCATCACATACAAATTTACAATAAGCATCAGAGTTAAGGTTACAGTACGCGTCCGTACCTTCGTTGATGATGTTTTGGTACGTTTGACTAAAACGGTACTTCTAACGGAAAACAGCGGTACAAGTTCACAGATACCCTATAGGAACAATATCACATTTATCAGTGGCCATCAACTTTGCAATACTTGTGGAATTCTACGTTGAAGATTTACTATTCATGTGAATAGTATTCACTATTCATGTGAATAGTACCAGTAAAAATATTTTTACCGTGACGGTAAATAATTTTTACTGTTTGGTAAATAGTATTTACTGTATTGGTAAATAACATTACTGCCCAAGAATAATTCTTTTCTGATGTGACAGATCAGACTAAGCTGCAGCCACAGAGCATACTCAGAAAAAACTCTATCTGGCATTTCTACTATAATTACCAAAAGAAACTACCAAATCTTAAGACTAGAGACCAAAGAACTTACCCTTGAAGTTCTTACTCCTTCTCTCCAGCTCCGAGAACTTTACTCTAAATTCTCACTCTAAACTCTAAGAATTCTCTCTCTTCTATTAAACTCGACCGTTGTGATCTGAGTTTGGTGTGAAGAAAATGAAGAAGTGAGGCCTCTATTTATAGTGTTGGAAAATGGGTCCTTAAGTGTAATTTCTTGTTTTTGGGTCATTTTTCGTAATTTTTCCCTGACTAATTTTTCAAACCTTCACGTGGGCAGATGGAAAATTTTTCCCATGGGTCCCACATCTTTAAATATTATATTATTATATAAATAATTTAATAATATAATATAATATTATAATTATTATTGAGTGGGTCCCGCGTCAACTTTTTCAACATTCACGAGAATTGTTGTCGGATGAGTGAATTATGAAGCTGTGGGTCCCACAAAATACCGTTTCAAAATTCGCCATTTTTAAAATAGAGCCTAGTAGTCTTTAATAACAGACAAATTTCTATGTCTTTAGACCCAGAATTTAGGATATTACAGGAAGAAGAAGGATGAACGTGTGGACCTGCGGCGCTTCTCGCTGCTGCTCTGTTCGGTCGTTCACTGCCCAGCGAAAAATGACTCTCCTACAAAATGCCATCTCTGCTCTCTTTTTACTGTAGCCTCCCTTAGGTCTTCAATTGATTCATCCCCAAACGGTGTTGCTTTCTGCTCCTTATTCTGATTGTGAAAAAGCAAAGGAAAATTATATGATAATAATAATTAAAACCTAAACCTTTTTCTTTTTTCTTACCTTATATCATTATAATTTATTTATTCTTATATAGAAACCTAAATATTTCTATTTAATTAAAATTGAGATATTTACAATAAAATCCCCTAAATAATGTGCAAATTGATATTTTACCAAAATCTCTAATCAACCCTTTTAATTTAGTATGGATAGTTCTGAAATATATCAAAATGTACCTTAAATCTATTAAAATTGGGAAGTCATGAATAATATCTTGAATAAATAAAAATTTATTTGTATTCAGAATATATGATGAGTGAATGCACAGAAATAATACCACTTTAATATTTAGAAAATTTACCAATAAACGAAAGGAACTAAGGTTCATTTCAAAATATGAATATTACCTCCGTGAGAAGGAAAATGCATACAACTTTGTATATGTCATGCGTTTCACTTTTTTCAAAAAATGTAAGGTAAGGTGAACCCCTATTATTAATTCGACAATAATAAGCAAAATCAATTTCTTTCGGGGCAGATGACATACAGTGCTGGTTCACCTGAATCGGGACATTGGGGTACGAAATTAGTAATTCTCAATGTGTTGCAGCTGCCGATCATCACAATAACACAACCAAATCAGAGTCACAAAAATAATTAAGCTGCGTGTGTATTTAACTGTGTCTTCATCTCGGTGAACTAATTGGCGAAGAGTCCTAAAATTGATTACATTTTTTTTATTATATCCTTAATTAATGCTATCTTTTTCATCTTTCCAACTTTTTAATTATAAAAGGTTGCTTATTTAATGTGCTCCTCTCTGCCCTAAATGTAAAATATCCTTTTCAACACTTTGCCTTTTTATGTCCACCAGAACCCATTCATTTTTCTCTCATATATACATCAAGATACTCCTAGTTCATACTTAATTCTTTTCCCTAATGAAACTGCTCATTTTTTCACTTTGGTGAAAAGTCATTGCTAATCAAGAAGCCTTATTTAGGAATAATTGTAGAAATGTACTTGATAGTACATTAGCTACAAATAACTAATTATAAAAGAGTATTGTATTTACGGGTGAAAGGGGTATGTATCATGTGGGTTTCACATCTACAAGTAGGGACAAATGATCAATGGGTTTGCACAAGTTTCATTGAAATAGAGCCATCTTTTGCCACAATGATCTTTCGTTTAGGCATTTTTGCGGAACCAAACGCACCCGAAGCTGAAACCTATTTGTTCTTCTATGGAACCTACTAATTTTTGGGAAAGACTCGTTGGAATTAACCTCGCTAGAACTACCAAGGATGAGTTTGGAAGGACAAATAATTTTAAGGCAAATTTTTCATTGGGTCTCCTTATTCACGGCCCGTCCCTCTATTCTAAGCGTAGTTAATTTTTCTTTTTGTCTTGTTATAATTGGTAATGTTTCTACTTTATTAATATCGTTTTGTTATTAAAAACAAATTTAAGTGTGTACGAGATTTTGTCTCACAGTTAGAGATTGGAGGAGCAATTTGAAATAAAAATGAATAGAAGACAAGTACAGTAAAATGACATACTTGGTCCGTGTGTTGTTGACTCATTATGGTCCTTGTGTTGTTGACTCATTGAGCTGGTGCAGTTTCCAAAATCCGATTTGAGTATGACACGCCACCCACACTTTATTATTGTATCAACTTTCTCACCAAAGACATAAAATGTCAAGGGAATTTGACTGTGCTTGCTTAATTGTAGACTATGACTGAGTTCCTCTCTTTATTTCCAAAACACTATCCAAAGGTTCCTTGACTTTATTTCTACGTAGCTTGAAAAATGCATCATCCCTGAAAACGCGGGTGTGTCATCATGTTGAAAAGGCTCGCTAGCAAAATCATACCACCAATAAGGCCAAGCCAAAGGTCTTTTGTTGGGTGCAGTGGAATAAAACTTATCATTATCCAGCACAACGCATAACCCAATTCCTAACATTTCTTCCCCACAAGGAGGCATGTCTATCGTCATTGAAGCTTTACCTTTGTCATTCAAACACAGATTAATTTGATTCTCAAACCATGACGGGATTTCGCTCCCTGGAATTGATATCTCGAACCATTCACCTATCCTCGCCCATTTCGTCTAAACCCACAAAGAATCACATATCAAATTATATAGTATAATTAACAACATAATATACATATATAATCTATGTATATATATGTACCTGGTCAATTGAAGCAAAGAGATGGAATAGTTGTTCATCTACCATTTTTTCCATTGAACCACATTCTCCTGCATCCACTGAGCCTAAACTTGGTCCTGATTGCGGCAACGACCGAAGTTCTGAACAATAATTCAAATAAAGAAATTCCAGTTTCAGAAGATTAGATATACAGCCTACAGGCAGATTCTTAAACAAGTTTCCACTTAGATTTAATTTCTTCAATGATGATAAGCCACCCAAGTCAAATGGAATGGATCCATCATCAATATTGCAGTAGCTTAAATCTAATTCTTTCAGTGATTTAATACTCCATACTGAAGCAAGAAATGTTAAACCCTTATGAATTGAACTCCCCCAAAATCATGTGCCCTTTAGTGGAAGAATCAAGCTCCAACAATTCGACGTTGACCCTTTGCACCCACGGAATGAGAGTTTCTTGACATTTTTTAAACCACCGATGGAACAAGGTACTTCAGTTATATTGGTCTCACTTGCGTCAATCTCCTCCAAGGCTTCCATTTCATTCAAAACTACCCTCCATGACTAATATTGTACACACACCTAAATCTCCACATATTCCACTGTATTATTTAGATACAGTGTTATTTGGGAAAAAAAATTATAGAGGGAAACAGATTTTAAATATATAAAAGATATATATAGACACACATATTTTAAGGGGAGAGGCTTGCATCCTCTGCGCTTAATAATCACTGTAGTCCACTTCTTCAAAATTGTGCCGTTTTGGCATAGAATTTTGAAGGATGAGACTTTTTTTTATTAAGAAAAATATTCCAAGGTATTGATAGATACAAAAAAAAGATATTTCAGGATATTGATCAGTACTGAAAAAATATTTCATGATCTTAAAAAATTATTTCAGGATCTTGAAAAATATTTTACGGTACTAATCGGTACTAAAAAGATACTTTGAGAATACTGATTGGTATAAAAAAAAATACTTTATGATTTTGAAAAATTACTTCATGATATTAAAAAATTATTTTAGAATCTTGAAAAAATATTCCAGCGTATTGACGGGTACTTAAAGGATATAGTAAAAAATATTTCAGGTTCTCACTGGTACTAAAAAGTACTTTGAGGATACTGATTGGTATAAAACAAATACTTCATTATCTTGAAAAATTATTTTAGGATTTTGAAAAAATATTTCATCCTATTAACGGGTTTAAAAGGATACTGAATGGATTAAAAAATACTTCGTGATTTTACAAAATCATATTAAGATCATGAAAAAAATTTCAGGTACTGATTGGTACTAAAAATATACTTCAGGATATTTTTTAAGATCCTAAAATAATTTTTCAAGATCATAAACTATTTTTCTGTATTAGTTAGTATCTTAAAAATATCTTTTTAGTACTGGTCAGTACCTTGAAATATTTTTGAATATCCTAAAATAATTTTTCAAGATCATGAAGTATTTTTTTATACCAATCATTGTTCTAAAAATATCTTTTTTTTAGTATCTGTCAGTAGCGGTGAATATATACATACATATTTGGGGTTTAAACTTCTCATATTGCATGAGAAGAAGAAGATTCTTACACACACATGAAATAGTGGGACCCACACACACACACGCATATATATATAATTCTAATTATATATATATATATAGGTCTCATCATTTTATGTGTGTGACATAAACAAAGACTTCTCCTACAACATGAGAAGTATTTTTCCCTATCTATATATATTGAAAGTATCATCTTCAAAATTTATGTGCCAAAATGGCACAATTTTAAAGAAGTGGATAGCAATGATTAGTAAGTGCAGAGGATGCAAGCCACTCCCTATTTTAAGATATATGGTGACAAGCATGTAAAGAGGACAAAAAGCTTGGCTGGTAGTGGATATTACATACGTACTTTTTACATTTTTTTTGCCAAAAATAATTAATGTAACATGCTTTGGACAACAATAAAAACAATTTAAAATTTAAAATAAATAAAAGATCAGAGTAAAGAAAAGTGGATGGGCTACACTGGTGAGGTTAGAGAAAGTTAAGAGAAATAAGTGAACACCCATACATCAAAAGAGGGGATGTTCAATCTTAGAATTGGTCAAAGCGTTGTAAGATTAGGGAAAGTTAAGAGAAATAAGTGAACACTCATACATCAAAGAGGAGGTGTTCGATCTTAAAATTGGTCAAAGCATTGAGGGAAATATTTTAACTTCTAAGTGCCTAGATTAATGTCTGAAAGTAATAGACAGCTCACCTTGCCTAACATCGGTATTACTTAGGAGGAAAGGAGATTTTGCCCTACCCTTGAATCGTGGATGAACTCGACTCCTTTTCTAAAATTTTTTTATTAAAAAAAAAAAGTGAACAACCGTACATGGAACTCGGATCTGGCTCAGGTCCACTACGGGTTCCCAATCACTGCCATCCTCTTCCGCAATGCTGCGTTGTTTTGACGCAAAGATGTCTCATGCCTCTTTCTTATTTTTTTTTCTTTTTCTTTTTTTTTCCTGTTTTGAAATATTAAGGGTATTAAAAAAATACTTTAGAATTCTGACTGGTACTGAAAAACATTGACGGGTACTTCATGATAAAAAAAATACCGACTGATACTTTATGATATTGAAAAATTATTTTAGGATGTTGAAAAAATAATTCAGAATACTGACCGGTACTAAAAAGATACTTCAGGATATTGACTGGGATACTGACTGGTACCAAAAAAATACTACAAAGCTACTTCAGTATCTTTTTAGTATTTTTCAAGATCCTAAAATAATTTTTCAAAATCATGAAGTATTTTCTTAGTACAAGCAAATATCCCCTATCATTATCTTGAAGTATCTTTTTAATACCAGTTAATACCTTGAAATATTTTTTCAACATCCTAAAATAATTTTTAAAATTTTCAAGATTATGAAGTATTTCTTTTAGTACCATACAGTATCTCCAGTCAGTATCCTGAAGTATCTTTTTAGTATTGGTCAGTACCCTAAAATATTTTTTCAATATTCTAAAATAATTTTTCAATATCATCAAATATCCATCAATATTTTTCAGTACCAGTTAGTCTTGAAGTATTTTTTTTATTACCCTTAATATTTCAAAACAGGAAAAAAAAAAAAAAAGAGGCATGAGGCATCATTTTGTGTGAAAACAACGCAGCATTGCGGAAGAGGATGGCAGTGATTGGGAATCCGCAGTGGACCTAAGCCAAATTCATGGAACTCACGCATATAAAACTATATGTCACACACCAACTCATGTGTCATTCTGTCTTGTTAAGTGTGGTTGTTATTTCGGACTTTGGTTTTCCTCTCTGTAATGCTACAATTTGTGATATTTATTAATGAAAGTATCTGATGACCAAAAAAAAAAAGTAACTTTTTTGTTTATATAAAAAATTTAGGAAAAGGGTTGGGCTTATCCACAATTCAAGAGTAGGGCGCTTGGAGCCAAGTCCATAGAGAATACTGGACTAAAGAGTACACATGCCTCCACCTCCGTTTAGCATTATCACTGCTTCGTAAACACCTAGGATGCCTCCACCAGTACTTTGACCAACTCCAAGATTAAACCCCCTCCTTTTAGATGAGAAAGTTGGAACCCTTCACCCGTTAAACCCAAAGACGAGGGGTAAAAAAAAAAAAAGAGTACCTAGCAAAAGACGTAAAAGATAAAATTAGGTGGGCTCCATTTCATGAGTGAACAACAGGGGGAAAAGAGGAGAGTCGGTATAAAAAAACAAATGAAGATGTACTCACGCACAGTAAAGGAAAAACAAATGGGCTCCATGATCACGCGTGTTTTGGCAGACAGTGAAAGGAAAGGGATGGTAAGAAAAAGGGCCCACCTGCCTCCTTCCAGCCTCCTTCCCTCACCCCTCAACTCCCGTTGACTACTTTTGGAATAGTTAAAATGTGAAATTTAGAAAGTTATTTATAAAAATTATTATTGTTTAAAAGTTTTGCAGTTTCACAATATTGCAGCAAGAAATTTCTCATCGGGTGTATCTTGCAAGGTGATACTTTTGAGAGGACACTTCCACTGTTGGAAAATTTGCAAGTCAATTATGGAGTGTTTATTATTGTCCAGTATGCCCAGATCATGAGGAAGATAGAAAGAGGTTCATGTACAATTAGTGGATGACATTTTTTCTTTAACATATGTCCTTCTTATAGATTCGATCGTAATCCTTTTTTTAATATTTATAGGTGTTGAGCTTTATACTATTCTTGGTGCTACTCATGTTTTCATAGATCTAGATTACCCTGAAATTGCCATGGCGAAAAGCGTTATCCTTGGACAGTGAACAATCGGTTGTTTATTTTTTCTTTTTGTTTGTTGCAGCGGTTTCCGCAACTTTTTACATTCTATTGGTTTTCTTTTGTGGTTTCTATGAAGTACATACTTTGTTTTGTTTTAGAACATGCTCTACAAGTATTTTACGTTTCCACATGATTAACATGCATAGAATATTTACTGTTTTGTGAATGGTACTCCCTCCCGTCCTAACCTCATTATTTTGGATGAAGTGCCCATGGTGAAGAGACATTATATCAAGGGTTTTGACCAAACGTTTAAGGATTCAATGAAGTTCAATTAGCAGGTACGTAGCTAATTGCTTGTAGGAGATGGTGTCATTTGATTACCGCACGATAGTATTGCAAACATACCATCACTATCAAATTTGTTGCTTTTTTATGATGATAATCTAATAAGGTGCATTATTCAATCTACATACTTCCCCCAAATTTAGTGGATCAGAGCGTTTATTTGATGAAGATTACCTAAACAACACATCCATTTTAACCCCAACAACAGAATATGTCGATTCATTTGAATTAATACATTTGTTCTTGTTGTCAAGAGATGAAGTAAAGTCCTTTAATACTGACTCTATAAATCGTATAGATTATTCAAATGATAGTTTTGATGATCTATATGTCACACAGTTTTTAAATTCAATTAAATGTCCTGGGATTCCTCAGCATAAATTAGTTTTGAAGGTGAGAATACCCATTATGTTAATAAGAAACATTGATCAGGCATCAGGATTGTGCAATGGTATGAGACTTCAAATTACACAACTTGACAATAATGTCATTAAGGCGAAGGCATTGTATGGCATTAGCGCGGGCTAAGACATTTTGCTACACAGGATGGACATGAACTCATCTGAATCTAAGCTTCCATTCAAGATAACGAGAAGACAATTTCCAATTATCATTTCATTTGCAATGACAATTAACAAGAGCCAAGGACAATCGATGTCAAATGTAGGTCTTTTTCTACTAAGTTCAATTTTTTCATATGGACAACTTTATGTTGCTTTATCTAAAGTAAAGAATTTCATAGGTTTAAAAATACTGATTTTGAATTAGTTTAATAAGTGTATTGACAACACAGTTAATGTTATATACAGAGAAGTTTTCCAAAACATTTTATCACATTCATAGTTGCAATAAAGGGAAACTTTGTTTGACTTTGTTATTGTTGTAGTTTGAATTTCATATTTAAATGAAATCAATATTTTATTACTTTCATTTGTGTATTTCTTGACTTCTGCATTCTACCTATTAATTAATAAAATAGTTTGGTTATTACGTTTGTGTCGTTTTTATTTATATTTAAAACAGGATAGAATTCCATACTCCGTGCAACGCATGGGTCCGAAGACTTGTTACTAATCAAACCGCCTTATATGGGAATAATTGTAGGAGAGCATTTGAGCTATTTGTTACAAATTACTAATAACACTAATTTTCTTAATATCAATAAATTAGTTAAAAGGGTATTATGTTTAGGGGGTGGAAGGAATTCGTATCGTTTGCGTTAATTAAGTGTTTACAAAATTTTGCCTCATAAATAGGTCTGAGGGGGTAGATTGAAATAAAAATGAACAGATAAGTATAGCATTTGAGTGTTATTGTCCCTAAATTATACTTAGAAGTCAGCAATTTGGATGTCATATCATAACACCAACTTTGAAATTCATCAAGAGATACAGGATATTATCATATCACAAGATCCCGTACCTTGCAACATCTACACTGAACTACATCATTCACCACGATTCATCTAAATAATGGGAACGGCCTGAAATCGATCTGGATTGAACATTTAGGCTATGTTCGCGAGTTCTATTTTGGAGGGAAAGGAAAGGGAAGAGAGGGTTTTGGTAGTCCCTTCCCTTGTTCACGAGTTTTAAAAATAGGAGGGGAGGGAATCAAGGAGTTTCATAAATCCTCCAAAACCCTCCTCCTTTTATAAAATAAAGTTCCCCCAATATGGGGGGCTTTAAGAGGAACAATAGGTTAATTACTTCTTTACCCCCGTTCACTACTGCCGCCACCACCACTACCCAACCCCACCCCACCCCACCCCACCACCGCCGCCGCCGCCGCCGGCCTCCACCACCACCGGCCAGCCACCACCACCACCGCTGGCCGCCCGACCACCATCAACGCCGGCCGGCCGACTACCACCACCGCCGGCCAGCCATCACCACCGCTAGCCGACCACCACCATCGCCGGCTGGCTGACCACCACAGCCGGCCAACCACCACCACCATCGCCGGCCGGCCACCACCACCACCGCCGCTGGCCAACCACCACTACCACCACCACTGGCCGGCCACCACCACCACCGACCGGCCGGCCACCACCGCCGGTCGGCCACCACCACCGCTGGCCGGCCACCACCACCACCGCTGATAGGCCGGCCACCACCACCGCCCACGCGGCCGTCAACCACCACCACCGAAATTGTATATCCTTCATAGGTCATTGGTACTTCATAGTCTTTTTACAAATTCAACGGACTTTTGAGGGTTTTGCATATTCAAAAGGTATTTATTTGGAATTTTCCCATAATTATATTAATTATTAAAGAAAAGGACAAAATTGTAAAAATAAATCATTAATCCTTCATCTTCCTCTCTTACTATTTTTTTAACTCCTAAACAAGGGGAGGAGATATCCTCTATTTCCCTTCCTTCCCTTCCCCTCCTTTCTCCTTTTATCCCCTTCCTTCCCTTCCTCTCCAAACTCACGAACATAGCCTTAGGGCTTGTGTGGGAGTTCTATTTTGGAGGGAAAGGAAAGAAAAGAGGGGTTTGGTAGTCCATTCCCTTATTTGTAAGTTTTAAAAATAAAAGGGGAGGAAATTAGAGATTTTTACAAATCCCTCAAAACCTTTTTTCTTCTAAAAAATGAAGTTCCTCCAATATGAGAGGTTTTAAGAGGGAAAATAGATTAATTACTCTTTTACCCTCGTTCACCACCACCGCCACCACTGCCTCCGGCCCCCACCACCGCCCCGCCATTAAGTATAATTTTATATTTTAGGTTGTGGTTTTATATACTTAAATCATTATGTACTAAAAAAAATATAAATCTTTATAGAGAGAGAAAAATAATTATTAGAGAAAGAAATATTTTTTAGAAAGATTAAATATTTTTTAGGGGAAAATACTTTTTGAATATAAAAATTAGATAAAATTTTTTTTAGAAAATTTAAATTTAAATTTTTTTAAAGAATAATAATTATATTAATTTTTAAAGAAAAGACAAAATGGTAAAAATAATTCATTAACTCTCCATCTTCTTCCCGACTCTTTTTAACGCCCAAACAATAGGAGGAAATATCCTCCATTTCCCTTCCATCTCCCCCTCCATTCTCCTTACATCCCTTTCCTTCTCCTCTCCTTCAAACTCCCAAACAAAGCCTTATGGCCTTACTTCACGGAACTTGGGAGAGGGAACAGGAACTTAACACAGTTCCCTCAGCGAAAACGCGTTTGGCGCGCCTTGTGTGTAGGAACTCACATTCCCGCCATCGTCGATATAGACTCTCGTTAAGAGTTTTAGAGTAAATGTTGTGTAATTACCTGTAAGTTAGGGAGTCATATGTAATTTTAAATATTTTTCCATATACTTATAAATTGTGTATGATTATGAATGATTACCTTTTATTATAAAAATGGAGTGAATTATATGTATATGCGTATATATTGTAAATTCTCAAGTAAGTAATGTTAAAGGTAAATTTCTTTACAACTCACTTTACATTTTGGGAAAATTCTAATTAAATACCACTTGAATTTGTAAAACCCCCAGAAGTCTGTCGAATTTGCAAAAAGACTGAGAGGTGACAAGGACTTTTGGGGGATATGCAAATTCGTGCCAAATGACCATTTTGCCCCTTAGTTATAAATAATTTTTTTTAAAAAAAGAAAATACCCCCGATGGGTCCCACCGCCGGCAGCTGGCCGGCGACCGTCGCCAGTCACCAGTGGCCGGCCAGTGACCTTCGCCGGCGGCCGGCCACCACTGGCTGTGGTTGCCGGCCGGCGGCCACTGGTGATCGGCGGAGGTCGCCGCTGGCGGTGGGACCCACCGCTAGGGGGGTATTTTCTTTTTTTTTAAAAAAAATTATTTATAACTAAGGGGCAAAATAGTCATTTGGCGTGAATTTGCATATCCCCCAAAAGTCCTTGTCACCTCTCAGTCTTTTTGCAAATTCAAGTGGTATTTAATTGGAATTTTCCCTTATTTTTTTTTGAACTTATAACTCACTTTATTCACATAGTTAATAATATAACTATAATAAATGTATTGTTAGATTATTGTTTCCTTTCTAGCATGTTTGAATATGTGATGATATTTGATATGGATAGAAGTATGATTTTATTGTACCTTTTTTTATAATGATATTATATTTATTGGTGATTGAATATAATTGTCATAGCGGTTGCATTTATCGTGGGTTAGATTAAGTAGAAATCTGTATGATGAGATCTCTTACCATGTAGTAAGCTATTATTTAGTGTATAGTGGATGACACTTATCAAGTCCCCTACTTCAATATTTTTCTTTGGCCGGGATTGCATTGGAGCTGTGGGACATATGATTCCTCCTTAGTTGTGTTCTTTTAAGGAGGTGAGCTATAGTCTAGACTTAAGTTATATACCTTTGGCTAAGTTGTAACTTAAGATCAACTAGTGAGCTTGAGAAAATCCAGTCAAATGGATGGGTTTATATTGGATTATGTGTTAGCTTATGACTCTAATTAGTGGTACAAGGATAGACGATGATATAAGAGGGGCTGTATCTTATATATTGCATAATTGTATTGTATAGTATATGTTGTGATGAAAATACATATCGAGATAATGATAATTAAAGTTTTGTAATTATTTTGTATAAGAATTATGGTATATACAAATATATACGTAATCAGTTCCTTCTTCTTATCATATGTTGTTTGCTTATATATGGTAGAAACTTTCAATTATTAAGATGTGAAATCTCATCCCTTAATTAACAGCTTTTAGATGATTGTTCAAATAGAAAGCAAGAGAAGACACATATGGAATGGGCTTTAAAGGCTCTTTTGTGCTTTTAAAGCTCATATTATGTCATTTTATTTAGGGTTAAATGTCTAATTTGCCCCGGAAGTTTTGCTAAGGGGGTGCTCAGCACCCGAAAGTTTTTTTGGTACCAAATTTGCCCTGGAAGTATTCAAAAGGTACCAAATTTGTCTTGGAAATTTGAAAAGGGTAGCAAATTTGCCCCTCCGTTAATTTTAACCGTTAATTTTAACAGAGTGTACACGTGGCATGCCACCTCGTCAACCCAATAAAAATTAAGTATAATTTTTGTTAGTTCTCAATGTGTTTTGATGATGATTGGAACAATTGTAAAGCCTTGAAAACCAAAATGACACGTTTTCTCTTGCAAAAATAGTTTTCCTTGCTGTCAGGGGAAAACTCGAGTTTTGGGGATCAAAACTCAAGTTTTGAGCTGTAGCAAAATTGAACAAAAGGCAAAACTGCCAGTTTTAGTCATCACCGCCAGTTTTCACAATGAGTTTTCAATGAACATATGAAAACTCGAGTTTTGGGAAGCAAAACTCGAGTTTTGGTTTGGCAGAGAGGTTTCAAAGTTTTCAAATCACAAAACCTCCAATTTTCAATGAACACCGCCAGTTTTGAACTACTTCTGTTTTGTGAATAGTTCAAAACTCGAGTTTTGGAGAGACAGAGAGCAACTAAGTTTTAATCAGTTGAACACCGCCAGTTTTGAGTCAAAACCTCCAGTTTTCAACTTTCATTAAGTTTTCATATTTTATGAAAACTCGAGTTTTGGGAAGCAAAACTCAAGTTTTGATTAACCCGAGAGCATTAGTATTTCCAAACTCTGAAAACTGCCAGTTCTTGTTTGAAAACCTGCAGTGATGAAGTCTGCACAGTTCAAAACTCCAGTTTTGATAAGTAAAACTCGAGTTTTGATGTTTCTGTCAGAAAAACGCAATTTTGCAGAAAATGTTCAATTTGATTTATACATTAATTTGATTACTGCGAATTGGTTGTATATGATTTAAATGATTCTTATCTATATTTCTAACCAGTCTTAACCAGCTTGCTTGTGAGATTTCAGAAGATTTGGATTTGCTTTAAAGGACAAATAAAGCAACCTAATGTGCAACTTGTCTTAGTTTAATATATCTTCTTAAATAAAGCAAATGGAAGACAGGTTGGCAAGATGGACGGCTATTTCTCAATGCAGACAACAAAGTCTCCACCAACTAAAGCTGAACATCATCACTTTTCAAACAAGACCACATGGGAAGAGCCAAAATTCAAATATTCAAATCTGCAAAAGTTTCCCAACGGCTATATTCAAACAGCGAGGTGTTTCAGCAGATAGATTTATTATGCAACACCCATAATGGCTAGATTTTCGAATGGGTTGTAGCCACAACGGATCTATAACGTTCACAAGCTTCAAATCACTATAAAAGGCTGAAGATTTGAAGTTGCAAAGCAGAGAAGACAGTCACAGAAGTTCTGCACGAAAATATCAGTTCTTTCTCTGTATATTCATTTGATTGTATCTTTGATACATTGTACTTCAGTGTGTATCATTATCTACTCTTAGAGAGAGTCAATTTCCTTGTATATCATTCATTGTAAGAATCTCAAGTCAGGTGACTTAGAGATTGGGAAAATCAAAGTACAACTTGTAAGGGGGAGTGTGTCCTAGGTTGAGGAACATCCTTCGTTTACAGAGTGTGTATCTGTTGTAAACAATTACAACTTGTAAGGGAGAGTGAGTCCTAGAGTGAGGAGCATCCTTCGTTTACAGAGGGTGTAATTGTTCTTGAGTGATAGTGGAAAATCCCAGAGGTACTGGGGATTGGACGTAGGTCAAGGAATTAGACCGAACCAGTATAAATCATCTGTGTCAAGCTTTTCTTCTCTATCTCCATTTTGCCTTGATATTATCTGTTGTGTGAGTGAACCGAAAAGAATTTTGAAATCCTCAATTCACCCCCCTCTTGGTGATTTTCTTCTCTTTCAATTTTTGTCCTGGAAGTTTTCATTAAGAAATAATTTTGCCACGGAAGTTTTCACTCAAGAGCAATTTTGCCCCGAAAGTTTACAAAAGTAGCAATTTTACCCTTCTTTCTCCCAATATTAAACTTGACTATTAAATCAGTCAAAACCACATATATCATACCTTGAAAAAGTCAAACTTGGAGTCAGAGAAGGAGATCCTTGAGATGTTGAGCTTAAGGCGACCAGAATTTGTGAAGCCGAACTGGTCACAGGAAGCATCACTTATGATCTAAGCAAATGATCAATTTGTACAAACATAAATATTATCACTATTGATTTGTTTTACTGAACCAATTTTTGGAACAATTTATTTCTCGTTTTGCGTTTCATTTGCTTAGATCATAAGTGATGCTTCTTCTGGGTTTTGCGACAGACCTTTCAGTCCCTGTGACCAGTTCGACTTCACAAATTCTGGCTGCCTTGAGCTCAACATCTCAAGGATCTCCTTCTCTGACTCCAAGTTTGACCTTTTCAAAGTATGACATGTGTGGTCTTTGACTAATTTAATAGTCAAATTTAATATTGGGAGAAAGAATGGCAAAATTGCTATTTTTGTAAACTTCCGGGGCAAAATTGCTCTTCAATGAAAACTTCTGGGGCAAATTTGGTACCAAAAAAACTTTCGGGTGCTGAGCGCCCTCTTATCAAAACTTCCGGGATAAATTTGGTATTTAACCCTTTTATTTATCATGACCCTAAGCCTTCCCATTTCAATTTATTTATTGAAAAATTCTAAGGATTTAATTTGATACTATGATGTGGATTTTAATTAAACTAATTTTACATTTTGATAATTTAGATGTTAAACATCATTATTAACGATATTTAAAATATTTTAGTTAAATATTTAATTATTTAGTGCGAGGGGTTACAAAGGCACCCATTTCAGACAACACACGTTATTGGGTAAAGTGTCATTTCGCTATTTCACAAAGCAAATTATGACGGGATTTGCT